>OX438646.1:1466540-2676656 GCA_949316285.1 Eupithecia subumbrata
CTTTTTCAGGTAGTAGAGATGGCAGCAAGCTTTTTTTCTATATTTTTGGGGGATAAAATTCTCGCTGATCGAAGCGGGAAAATTATTTATAGAAGTGTATCTGTCAAACGAAAAAATAGTTGTCGGTTTAGTCTGAGGTTGATAACGTTTTTGCCAAAGAGAATGTAACGCTACGCTAAGAGTTTTTGCAAAAAAGTTTCCTCGTTTCATTTCTGGTTAAAGTTAGTCTACTCTAATACTTCATTACTACATGAGTACCTAGAATTTATTTATTTATTGCTACTTATTAGCCGTGGCGGTCACGGCGTCTGAATAAGAATCGACCTCTCGAACCTCCCTCTAACTTAACCTAGACCAGAGGAAGGGCCGAAGCTGCCTTCAGTGTATTTTTAACACCACAACTGTGACACCAATCCGGTCGCCAAGCGTGGTGATTACGGCAAATACCCCCTTGATTGGGAGAGGCTTGTTCAGCAGTGGACCGTTCACTGTGGACGTGGGTAGGTAATGTGTGCTGAAAAGGAATGTTAAAATATGCATGGACGTGTAATTGATATTGCCTGAACACTAACAGCAGATCTAGGTACCCATAACACAAGCTCTGCTTAGCTATTGGCTTGGGGCTAGAAGATGCTGTGTGGATTGTCCAGCATTATTATTATTATTATACACTCATTTATTCTTCAATCTCTATAATTTTATAGAGTAGGTATATATTTAACTATAGATATAAAATATTATATAACTATTCTACAGTCAAAAATATAAAAAAGGGTGAATCACCGCAAATCTAGGCTGAAGCGGTCGGTGAGTAGAGCTGCCGAGAGAGGATCTTCCTGACGATGCACGCCGAGTCCAGGAGTACTGCCTTTTGAATCTGGCCCTTGATCCAACTTCCTAGCTAGTCTCTTGACATGTTGATCCATGCTCTTCGCTATTACCTACGCCGTTAACCGAAACGACTATCGAAACGATAGTCGCTGAATCAACATCCCACATGCTGACAACCTCGCTAGCCAAATCAAGATACCTATTTGCTTATTTTATCTTTCTCAGCTACTTATATCATCATGTGGTATGACATCAGCGAGCACCGCCCTCCGTTCTAACCGATGTCTCAGTACAATATCAGGTTTATTCGCCAGAATAGTCCTTTCTGTAATGAATTAATAATAATAATAAATAATGCTGGACAATTCACACAGCATTATCTAGCCCCAAGCTAAGCAGAGCTTGTGTTATGGGTACTAGATAACTGATATACTTAATACAATACACTACATAGATAGATAATTTTTTATTATGCATAGAAAACACCCATACAAACGGAACAAATTTCTGCAGATCGTACACAATTTTTTTCCGAGGCGGGAATCGAACCCGCAACCTCCTGCGTCGCAAATGATAGGTAGGTCCCAATAGAGCGTGGCACGGCCGTTTTCGAGAACTGGCGCCGGTGTGTACTTATATTACGGAACCTCAGGTCCAGTTGCTGGTGTATAATTTTGGATACTTGATTGTGTCTGTGCAAGTAGTGAGAGTTAGAAAGGTGCGAATCAACCCGAAATTATATGACGGAGGGTCTCACCAGGAAGATGACACGCTCGACAGATATCGATCGTGCCATCTTTCATGATATATGTACTTTCGGTAATTGTTCGTCTTTAGCACCTCATCTATAATTGCACAGACAAAACCGTTTTTCATTATGATAATACAGCGCTCTCTCAGTCAGTCATAAGTCAACTTAAAACAGTTGCTAATAATAATAACCCATGTAATTTTTCACTTTAATTTAAAATGAAACAAATACTTAATTACATAATTAAATAAATATATTTAACTACAATAATCATATACAAAATGTAACGCAGTTTATTGGTAGTTATAATAAAAAATTATACATTTTCAACAGCCTTTCTAGCATTCGAAACTGTTATTTAAAATGCCTAGTGGTTTTATGCTTAGAAGAGAGATGTAGAAGCTCCGGTCTTATGTATAGACAGACATAATAAATAAATAAATAAATAAATAATGCTGGACAATTCACACAGCATTATCTAGCCCCAAGCTAAGCAGAGCTTGTGTTATGGGTACTAGATAACTGATATACTTAATACAATACACTACACAGATAGATATTTTTTATTATACATAGAAAACACCCAGACCAACGGAACAAATTTAAAAGACATAGACATATTATTACATTTATAAATGTATGTATTTGTGGTATTTTATTACCGGTAACAGATAAATTTAAATTCGCGTCGAAATATTAAATCAAAACTCCACGCGCTATTTTTGGTCACAATACGCCGTCTCCAGGTCAAACATTAAACTAACAATATACACATACTAATACATACAAGAATAAACAACAACAGTTATGTCTTCATAATATAAAGAGATTTTTGAACTGTTTAATTTACAAATTGGGTTACATACGTTTTTAGGCGTAGTTTAATGGGGTTTAAGGGTCCGGCGACGGATGAATTTCCCATACAAACGTAGTACCAAAATGATTTGTTGTTTGAGAATATTTTCACCATGGTTTGCTATTATTTGTATTAGAATAGTATTTATTTAGGTTCCTGCCACAATCTTTTTTCAAAATATTTATCTACACAAAAACTAAGAATACATTCATTCTTTAATGTAAAATTGCGATTCGGTTTAATTTCATTTCAGAAAGGTATTTTGAAAAAAAAATGTGTCAGGAACCTAGATAAATACTATTTTAATACAAATAATAGCAGACCATGGCGAAAATATGCTCAAATTATAAATCATTTTGGTATTACGTTTGTATAGGAAATTCATCCGTCGCCGGACCCTTAAGATCGATACCTATCAAAGTATTGAAACTATTAGGCACTTAATATTCCCTAAATGTGTGCTAACTTGGCCATTATGAAAGCTTCCATCAAATAACCAGTTGTTAAAGACATACAGGTAATGAAATGTATTTATTACCTATTATTAGATCTTTGCAATAGCCGACGATGCGTTTTCATACTCAGAAATGCTAGAATTCTGGAATCATTTCACGCCTTGAGGTATGCAGTAAGCATTTGTGCATTTCCTCCAAACTTGACCTTTAAACCAACTTAACGCGTTCACTGCCAGGCTTCCGCAATGCGAACCGGATGGGCGGCGGCGCGTCGCTGTGCAAGAAGCTATCGTACGTGACCGTGTGCGTCGGTGACAGTCAAAGTGTTAAACAATCAGGAAGCTGGAGTTGGGTTCATCATGAGGAGGTGGTGACCGGTGGTTGGTAAGGAACCTGGGAGAGGTGTTTGACGATGTCCACCCAGTCCCACCCTCGTGGCTTCTCCCCCGCTTTCCCCATTTCCGCTTTGTCCCACGCGCGGCGCTTTTGCGCTTTCGTTAGTTGCTCCTTTTTGGCCTCTGGTTTTTTCTCCTGAAAGTAGTTTTGTAAATAGACAACAAAATATCTTGCTTGAGCTTGGACTTGCTTGTATATTGGAGCCATGTGGCCATAGGCTATGATTCACTTTAGTTTTCCGTCAAATCGAAATTTGAGAGGACTATGTGTAAAAACAAACTTTTTGTCAAATCTTAAATGGGTCAATCATTTATCATAATGGTCATGAATTACTTAATTCCTAAGCCATGCCATTTCATGCTAGGTATATGTTAATTTTAATTTTATATCACACATCTCTGGACCAATCTGCTTTATTGAAAACCAGCCCTTATTCACCTGTAGGCAGTTCAATTTGTATGCAAAGATTTTAATCATCATTATCATCTGCAACCCGACTTCATCCACTGCTGGGTAACATGTTCACCACTCTACGCAGTCCTGAATCAATTTCATCTAGGCTCGCCCAGCAGTAGACAATATTTTAATCAATCATTTAATAAATTTAGTTACCTCTTCAGGATCCTGCACCACAATCTTCTCGACCCGGGCCACTATTGCCTCCTCGGTCTGCTCAGCGAGGATCTCCCCCACCTTCTCCTTGAGGCACTCAAACAGTGTGTATGTCATTGCACACCCCAGCCACTGCTCTGCCTCTGTGTTTACTATTGAGAGAATGTTCTCTTTCACTGATGGAACTCTGGAATTGGAAATAACATGGAAGTGGGAAGTCCATTAATACAAGCAAAAATCTTTAGTTGCAGACTCAGTAACAGTTTTTATTTGGTTAGGTTTGTATATTGGTGCCCTGGAGATGAGGTGAAGCAAGAATCAGTTTAACTCAGTGTTTCCTGTCACATCACATTGAGAGAATGGAGGAGGATTGGGCTGTCAAGAAGTATATGCAGGAAATCATTGGGGCCTAAGATCAGTCGGCTGCCCTAGGTATTTAGTTATTGACAAAGTTGAACGTGAACTTGGGGCTAGTAGCAGGCGATGAACAGCTCAGAACTGTATTGAGCATTTTATTGCAAAACATTAATATTACAGTTTTGAAAGTATTCATGTACCCTGTTAGTTAGGGTATGACAATATATCTTAATCTAGGACTTAAATTAAGTATGTTGTATTTTATACAAAATTAGAGATCTTTAATTATACTTATGTAGCTTAAATTAATATAAATTTACTTACAAAACTGTAATATTTATGTTTTGCAATAAAATACTGAATACTGAACTGAGATGCCTTAACGCTTGTTTCAGAGACCAAGATCCGCTTTGGGTCACTGAGCCACATGAGTAAGTGTTTCCTGTGAGCCTAAAAAGATTGGTATAAATGAGTGTAGCGAAGCAAAGGCCACGGGCAGAAGGTAGTAAGGGAATATATAAAGTACTTACATGTGCTGATTGTAAAATATATCTACATTGAAGTTGGGTTTCTCTGTTGGATAAGTTGGTCCCCATCCTATTTCCAATATGAATGATTTATCTCCATCAATATACTGAAAAAAAAATGGGTACATTTCGTAAAAGTATTTTTTTTTTTGTATTTATTCAAACCTTACATCTATAAATACAGGTAAGATGAAACACATAGTAAAAGAGTAGAGTAGTAACTGCAACTAAGTACATTACTTATAAAAATTTGTCAATAACTTGCAGTGTTGGCTCACCTTGTATTGATATGTTTTTGAATTAATTTCTTTGAAATTTTCGTCACCTTCATAAATGGATTTCAGTACTTCAACTTCTTCTAACTGTTGCTCAGCGTCATCAGACATTTTGAAGCTTGGATAACACCTGAAATCACAAATTTGTGCTTACAGTTCATAACATCACATCATAACCTATAATATGTTTTTAAATTTAGCTTACCTACTGAGAAGTATGTTCTGGAATTGCTTATCTATTTAAATTTCTAAAAGGATATTAGTATACAGGTAAATAAACGTTCTTAATGAAGCAGAATTCAAGCAAATAATTGGTTTATGAGTGTTTTATTCGTTTTATACTTACTACCTATGAGTTTCGGGAGTAGGTTCCTTTTTAAACTGTGGTTCTCCTCTCAAAAAGGAAAATATGTTATGATATGAGTTTTTCTGCAACAAACTACAACACAGCGAAAATTCTGGCTAAAAGACGCACGCAGCTTTTTGTGAAATTGGTGCCAAATCTTGAGAAAACACAAACAGCTGATAATCTGAATGACTTTGACAAATCATGGGAAGTAAGGTATTGTCAATTGTCAATGAACATGATTGACAACTGGGTGCCATATTGCCATTGCTATGATGATTTCCCTTGATTTCCACAAAGCCGTGCATTGCGATCCCACTGGAACTGTAAAAAAATTAATAACCAAAAGCTACCTATCCCATTTTACCAAAGGCAAAGAGCATTATAAAATCAAAACCATTTCCGTTTCATTCAATCCACGCTTACAGAACTGAGTAAAAAATTTTAAGTATTCTGGAATGGTATGCAGTCTCTCCATAATAGACTGGCACCATTTGTTTGTTGTCAAAAAAACACTCTGAGTACTGAAACCAATGGAGATGGCATACCTACGAAAAAAACGTGTATACCTAAAGTTCAGAGGAAACAAAAATGGCTCCTTTCCGTAGTGCTGCCCTATTGTATATCGATATAATTCATCGACACAGATACTTTGGTGACCATACTTTATCTTATTGATTTAATTTTCACCTCGATCATGTGAAACGGAATTGTATAGTATAAAAAAAATTATGCACAAATTACAGAGACAATGTGTACGTGCATACATGCACCCAACCATGGCTCGACCGCGCTCGTGAGACGCATCAACTTGTTACTAAGAAAGTGCAATTTTATCAATGTTTATTTAATAAAATAGGTACTGAAATAAAACAAAAAGCTACATAATTGCGATAATATATTATTTTTATACAACAAAGATTTTAATGACAATATTGAACCCGTTTTACTAAGTAGGTACCTGTGTAGTGACCATAAAAAGTTTAAATGATATAATTTTGAATAACACACTTGTAAAACCTTCACAATACAAATCTCAGATACACAATCGCTTATGTTTTCATACAATTATCCAAACAATTCAATCAGTCGCATTAATTTACAATCACAAAACCTTAAACAATCGCATTTGGTGAATGCAGAAGATATTAAAATCTTCTGCATTCACCCAATGCGATTGTTTTAAATCTTTGATAATATTTGAAAAATCTACAATTTTCTTTTTTTGTCTTCTTACTTTTTCATTTAATGTTTTTGTTGTAGTTTTCAGATTTTAAATTTAATTGTTTAATAGTTTCCAGTGTTGCATCCGGTACCTGTAAATCAAAATAATACATAAATATTCCAGTGCTAATATATTGAGGACAAAAATAAGAACCAAGAATGTTCTATACAGCTTTTCATTCAAGTTGTCATGTCTTATAATATAAATCGACTGGGGAATTACAATATTTTTTGTCATTATTGAGAACTTGGGACATCATCACCAAAGCTGGTTATCAGTTGTCTTCTTAAAAGAACCAGAGCATGAAATTATATTTGACTGAGTGATTGCATTTTCTGCATGTCTGCAGTACAATGAATTCCTAACCGAACTCTTACGAAGTCAAGAAGTGTTTTTTTTTTATTATCACTTTAATAATGCGAAAGTTTGGATGGATGCTTGTTACCTCTTCACAACAAAACTACATAACGGATCGAGCTAAAATTTTCATACAGGTAGTTCAAGCCTGGAATAAAATAAAATATAAACCATTGTCATTTCATATACCTACCTACATACCGGTAAATTTGAGATACTCTCATTGGACGTACTGGGGATTCGATCTTGACAATTAATGTGTGAACTCACATTTTTAACCTGAAAATTAAGAAGGTTTTTAGCATAATAATTGTTTCTAGTTTTTTCCATCATAGGCTTAATTGTTTTATATTGAAATTGAGATGTAGAGTACTTGGGCCAGCTGCTTTTATTTGTAAAAGCTAAAAAATAAACGACAGACCGTGTGCCATAAGGTAACTGGGGTAGGTGAAACCAATTGCAACAGCTTGGTGGATTTTTTAAACCCGGTAAGCCGCTCGGCTGTTTTAAGAATTTTTAAGTTTCTTTAGATTTTTTCCGAAATTTTAACTATTTAGCTGTAACTTTTTTTTTACGAAATAACATGTAGGTATTGCATGTTTTTAAGACATCTAGCATGTTAGCCCGTACTATTAATATCAATATTTACATGAGTTCTAGGTAAATAAAGTAGCTATGGGCATTCAAAGTGTTGAAATATAAAAATTAAAAGTTTAGCGTTCAACTTAGGATTAAATAAAAAAAAACTAATTGTAAAATAATTTCGAACTAAAATTTTACATCACTAAATAGTTCAAAATTCCGAAAAAATCCAAATCTTGAAAAAACAAAAAAAGCCGCAAGCTCTTGCACTCGTTTCCACCTACACCAAGTTACAGTATGGCACACGGTCTGCCAAACACCCTGTATAATAACTACGGTTTATTTTATAGTATAACATAAATTTAAATAGGTAAGGAGTAAAGCGAGTAATAAATAAAGATATTCACCTCATCTGACGCATCACATAGGTATTTTATAAGTAGATGGAGTCTGGTTTGGGTCTATTTATGATAAAGTACTGGATGTACTCGATCGGGCTGGAGGCTGAAACATCATGACGGAAGATTAAGTATAAAATAAAACATTATTTCTAATTCTAATTCTAATTCTGATTGGGGGAACTGAGATCTGCACGGACATCTCGCATGGGAGTGTATTGTGCATTATCCCCCTGCCTAAACAGGCCCTAACCAGCCCAGCTCCTTGAAGTACCGGAGCAGGACTTTTGGTGACTGACAGCTACGTTTCAGTTTTTCCGCGGGTGTGGACGGGGTTGAAACATTATTTGTCAGCCAAAACTAATAGACTCTAGAAAGCTGACGTTTAGGAAATAAATAAGTTTATTTTGCAAGGAAATAATTTGCTGGGAGAGGTTTTTGTAAAAATACATGTTAAAAGGGATTTGAAGTATGGGCTATAATATTACTTTGGGTCAGATTTATTTACTAACTTAATATTCATTAATAGTTAAATTTAACCTCTTTGGAAAAATGAAGGTGGTAAAGTTTGTAAATATACAAGATGAAGTTTATGGGAGTAAGGGTCAAGTACGAGTCAAGTAAAATACTTACTAAAAAGATTCGTGATGGTATGGTATCCTTTCGCAATGTCGTGATATTTAAAGTTCTATTGAAACACGATTGGTTCGTCAAAATGAAGAGAGCAAACGAAAATAGTTTTCGTACGAGACGTTAAATTTTCCACGCCTATTGTATCCAGTCACATTTTTCTTCTACGTTCATTTTTGGGCAGCCTAAAACGAAAAATACCATTTAAAAATTAGTACACTACAATTTACACTTGAAAACATCGATATGAAAAATGCCTTGAAGGACAACACTATCGCCAAACAAACATTTTTATATTTTATTGAAAAACGCTATCAAAACCCACAAAAATAGGTAGTACAGGTTTCATTCGGTATTAATTTTATGTATACTATTCATAAGAAAGCCAAAAGATGAGGCATTTGTGGTATTTTTGCAAAATAATAATACATACCGGTGTAATGTAATGTTTGGACGATTTTCGCTTTTTCTGATCCCGCAACCTACCACACTGCATTTAGGCATGTTCCTTGTTGCTTTCTTTCACTTATTAGATAAGTATTCACTAGATAAATCACGAATTCAAAGAATTTTTGCACAAAACACAGCAAATGCATCTCGCGTTGACAGCTAACATACCATAAACATTGGGAAACTAAAATGGCGAACCGGCCTCAAACATGCATTGCTATGACGTCACATTTTAATGTTGCCAAAAATAGGTAAAGCAAATATATTGTTGTCTCTTTTTACATGTGGTATTGTAGGTAAGTTAAAACGAGATAGCTACAAGTTAATGAGTACAATATCGATTTAGATCATATTTGTATAACCTATGGTTCATATAGAACAATATGCCCTCTCCATTAAGCCGGCTTTTGACTATGGGATATAATATAAATTACATCTTGTGCTATATATTACATCCCGCGGTTGCTGTTTACACTGTGAGATATATATTTTGGAGCACACAATGATCAGTTTACACGTCTGCACACGAACGCCAACATTCAAACGGAGGGCGAAGCGGGGGAGGCGCGGTGTCCGGGGACGTGAGGTAAAATATACACCTTCAAATGACCTTCAAATATCGCTCACTCGGTCGAAAAAATATTTATAGTTTGGGATGTAATATATATTATAGCACAGTGTAAACGGTGCCATACAAAATGTATGGTGAGCGATAAAATATTATATCTCGGGATGTAATATATATCCCATAGTCAAAAGCCGGCTTTACAGTGTGAATAGCAATCGCGGGATGTAATATATAGCACAAGATGTAATTTATATTATATCCCATAGTCAAAAGCCGGCTTTAGTTTCAGTACTCAGAGAAAAAACAACGGGTTTGTCAGTCAAGTCAGCAGTCGCACAGTCAATGTCATGATCTAAGTTCGTTACTCCGAAACTTTTGAATTTCCGATAGCCTTTTTTTGTGATTTGCTTGCCCTTTTGTACCTACACAATCTGAAAAGTAAAGCAAGACTGTGCTAAAATGAATATACCGAAGTGTGGCTGCAAGGAAAACCAAGGTCCAACCGTTGGCCAGTCATGCGGATGCTCCTCTAAAGTAGCTTCCACCACGACACTGCAGAAACCCATGGAAGGCTTCAAAGTCCCAGCTGTGCCGTCCCGTCCACTGGCTAATAAATCGAATGATCAGGTATCCGCATCCAATGACCTCAAGAAAGAAGATAAAAAGAAGTCGTGGTCGCTCTCAGACTTCGACCTAGGACGTCCACTCGGCAAAGGTAAATTCGGGAATGTATATTTAGCTCGAGAAAAGGCGTCCCACTACGTCGTTGCATTGAAAGTCCTATTCAAAAGCCAGATTCTAGATTCGGAAATCGAACATCAGGTGCGGCGCGAGGTTGAGATTCAGTGTCGTCTGCGTCACCCCAACATTCTGCGCATGTACGGGTATTTTCACGATGAGAGACGCATTTATTTGATTCTAGAATACGCTATGCATGGAGCACTCTACAAGTTGTTGAAAGACCGAGAGCGCTTGGACGAGAAAACCGCCGCAATTTACGTAAGAGATTTAACTAAAGCATTAATTTACTGCCATGCAAAGAAAGTCATCCACAGAGACATCAAACCAGAGAACCTGCTCATAGGACACAACATGGAGCTGAAAATTGCTGATTTTGGTTGGTCAGTCCACTCTCCCTCGTCCAGAAGAATGACACTTTGCGGAACACTAGATTATTTGTCCCCTGAGATGATTGAAGGCAAGCCTCACAGTTACACAGTAGACATTTGGAGTCTCGGAGTCCTGTGCTACGAACTACTGGTAGGTCTCCCACCCTTTGATGCTAAAGACACCCACCAAACCTACAGGAAGATAAGATATGTGATAATCAAATACCCTGAGTATGTTTCTGAGAAAGCCAAAGATCTTATAGGAAAGCTTTTGGTAATAAATCCTGAGCAGCGATTGCCATTGACTAGTGTGTTGCAGCATCCCTGGATCTTAGAGAATGCCCCCGAGGATGCTGTACCTGCAGCACCTCCAGCATTCAACCCTAAACCTAAATAATAATAAAACTAGTACGAAGTCTCTAAAACAATGTATATCAGGCACTAATGAAAGGACAGTGATTTTGTAGGATATAATTATTAGCATGTAATTTATTTTAATTAAAATGTTATTTCTTTCTATGTCTGTGACATTTTTACAATCTAAATAATTATGTGAATTTTATCCTGTGTCTTCTAAACTGTGTACTTATTATAATAATATAATATAATAATGTTGCACAATCCGCACAGCATTACAATATTTTAAAAACAACAACATGAAAATGACTGAACAAAATATTTATTTCATTATGTTGATTAATCATGTTGTAAATAACTATAATAAATTATAATAGCTTCAATTACTGCTTCTTGTTTTTCTTTGTATAATACAAGTCCATGGCAAACTTGTCAAAATCAGGGTCCCTTTTGACTATATACTTCCAGTAGAATAACTCTCCGATCAGGGCAATAAAGCTCAGAGAGTATCCTATAGCTAAAGCAATGAACGCTCCATAAAGCTTCTTCAGATTCATCAAAGCCTTGATTTCCTCTTCATTTGTTTCTAAGGACCGTATAGTATACATGGCATCATTCAACCATTTTTCCACGAGACCAACTTCTACTACTCTTCTCATGTAGATATCTGCTAAGGGCTTCAGCGGAGAGTTTTTATGGAATCCTAGAGAGATTGGTATATGGACTACACAGTCTGACATAATGTGCAAGTTTCTCTCTGAATCACTTTTTACAACAACTGTTGTGCTGTTATTAGCTGTACCAGTTACATTGCTAATTTTTTCTGTGACTAGAACATTATTTCGTTTCACGTTTAAGAACTTTAGAAAATCCTTGTTATCGTAGTAGGCGTAAGTCCCCTGAGCTACTCTGTTAGCAGCATCGATAGGGTCATCTATCATTTCAAATCTCTGGCCAATCTTCTGCCCAATTTCATCAAGAGAATCCTCAAAAAACTTCTTTGTTTCTGTCCCCCAACCGCCGCAAGTGACTTTGCTTTCTACCAGCTCTTTTAAAGTGTCTATAGTTACTCTAGGGGCCGGATTCGCTAGAATAGCAGTCATGCTGGCCCGGTAAGATACTACTAGGAGGATACAATACAGCCAGTACCACCCAGTTAGGAGACGGATAGACCAGCCTGTAGGTAGCCTGGGTAGAGACACGACTAACAACATTCCGTAGGTGTAAAGAATGCTGTTAATTAACTCGCCGAATATGTAGAGGCCGACTGGTTTTTCATCTGCAAAAATAAATTATGAATCAGAATTTGACCTTACAATCCTTGGAATAAGAGTCACATTGGTGACGGAAGATGTAGGCACAAACCAAGTACAAATGTATAAAAAGACTGCAACGGAAAAGGCTTTGTTGACTCGTTAAGTTTGCAAGTCCGCTATTTGTGTGTCCATGACCTGCCTGAGGCACTGATTCATGCGCGTTTTTTCATGTTTCCTACCTATCTACAAAGTAGGTACCTAGGTAATTTTTTCGTCGACCCAAAGTATGAACCTGAACCCTAGCTTTTTTTCATAATTCATCATCATCTTAGCCGAAAGACATTCGGTTCTAGACATAGATAGATAAGCAAGTTTGTATCTAAGTAGGAAGGTATTTTATCGGTGCTGTAACATAGGTCGGCGTGCCCTAAAGTTGGTCACCATAGCTGGTTCTGCGCTGCCTGCATCCAGCGGTTTTCCGTCTTTATCAGGTCGGGGTCAATCAACGCTGTGTCTTCCGGTACGTGGTCGCCTTACTTTAAATTAGGTAGATACGTACATAGATTGTAAACTTAATGTCTCACCCACCATCCGTTTCCTCTTGTTTTTCCTGAAGCCCCCTGGTGACAGCCGGCTCGTGATCTTTCTTATAGTCCTGGAGAGTGATGTAGTATCTAGCCAGGCCGTAAAAGATGGATCCAGTTATGAGCAGCACTAGAAGAACTGCTATCCACATGTACAGCCTACAAGAAAATATTAAGCTATATGAACATTAGGAACCAGCCAATGTTAGGAAACCTACTGACTGAGACTGGTTTTTTGTTTCTGCCGCTTCCATTGAGGGTCTTCGATTTCGTTAGATATCTGCTATAGGTATGCGACCGTAAAAAATTATAAATTGACATATACCTAGGTATATACCTGCACCACCGGCTGCACCCAACGCCTTTTAGATGTTGATAGTACCTATTCAACGATTTTTCAAGTCGACTGTAGCTACATATGTATATAGGAAGGTGGCCTAACTACGTACTTACCTGCTAATTGTAGGGCGATATTATTATTAGTATTATTAAACGGCTAGGGCGATAACCGAACCAGCAGCCCAACTTACTTGAACGGCAAAATCAGCGTCTTCCATGAGTTATCCGTCAAAGCCTCCGGCGTCACGAACGTCCAGCACTGCGACGTGTACGGGATGCTCAGATCCGTCAGCTCCAGGTGGTATGGGTTGTACTGCAGGTTGCCCAAGGCCATGTCCGCGCGCCCGCTCACCATCTCGCCTAGTAGACCGGAGAAGGTGCCGTTGGCTTGCTTGCTTCCCCATTTGTGGAGCTCCGCGTTTACGGGCTGGTAGAGCTTCGGTTTGAAGTTCATTTTCTCGGAAAGTGTGTTGAGAATCTGTAGAAAATAGTTGCTGAGGTTTCTACAGGAGCAAGGCAACATCGTCCAATCCAATCAGTTTTTTTTAACTTTGAAACTTTTTAATTTTGAGACTTTCTTTGACTTATTCTAATAATGGGAGAATTCTAATATGTTTCAGTTTTAACTGCCGGGCTGTATCTGGGCGCCATAGAAAATACCTTCAGCTTGCCGCATCTAAAATCTGCCAGTACCAGCATTCTTTTCCTTGGAATACGAAAGTCTACCTGGCTTCTCTAATAAGCGCCAAGCACCCTGACAGAATACCGCATCCAGCATACCTATATCAGGCCTTGACGAGATCAATCGAATAAACAAGACCCATAGATCTGCGAAGTTGCAATGACCAAGTTGTGCAGCTAAACAAGCAGTTCTCCTGGCTCACCTCAATCTCCACCCCTCCGATCTTATTCGTGACGTTATTCCTCACAGCCACCACAGAAGGCACGTGGTCCAAGTACACCACGCTCAAGGTTTCTCCGTTCAGGTTGCTGGTCTTGTCTTTGAAGAGGGCTCGGCTGTAGTGGAACTTGCCGTGGCGCCAGATGTCTATGCGCTTGGGGACTAGGACCCCCTGAATGAAGTAGGATTGGTGTTAGTGCTACGTGAATGAAAAGATTTTGAGGAATATTGAATCCTTTAGACGTAGATAAGATATGTGAGTCCGTTCCTCTCTACCTACCAAAAATGGCTTAGCTAGAGCCTAAACAAAAGCCTAAATAAAAGCCGTTAAAGAGACTTTGTATTTGAAGTCAATCCGCTTTCGGTTGCCCCGAGAGAACAAGCGCGAGTTTTTCATTTTTCAACGGAATATTTGCCATTGATGTTTCTTATGAAAGCTGTCGAAAGTCCTCCCGCTATCCACTAAAATAAACCTGTGTAGTGCTTTACGCGCTGTGTAGCTGTGTGGTGGGTGCCGGCTTAGAATTAGCACCACCCCAAGTTTCCCGCGGGTGTCGTAAGAAGCGACTAAGGAAATCCACCGGGAGCGGACAGCAGCGCCCCCTGCAGGACAATTCTACCACCGAACTGCGATCCCCAACCCGATGCCCCGATGTGATAAAAGCCAATAAGGCGCATAACAGGAGGACGCCTGCGTACCTAGTAGACCAATACAGGCTGTTGAGGTTGAGGAGTGCTTTACGTAGGTTTTAAATAACAGAGCGCTTAATTGAGCGATGGACCGTGGAAAAATGCGATGTGGAAAAAGATACTATAGGTACTTGGACACTAGCAAAGTTAGCAGATTGTTCTCACCCTGATAGGATTAGGAAAAGGTACAGTAGTGATATCAAACCACGCCTTGTCCTTGCCAGCGTCTTTCCCGTGGTACTTGAGGAACACGACGTGGACGATCCTCTTCCAGAGATAGTGTAGGTCGCTGTGGAACAGTCTGAAGTCGTGGAGTAAGATGAACTTGGCTCGCGTGTCTATTACTCGGTGTCTGAGGGAGAAAATCGCTATTTTAATCCCCGAAGAGAAGTGGTTTAAAGTTTAACGTAATATGGCTAGTTAACGGTTTAACTGATTTTGATAAATTTAAGTAGGTACTTCCTAGGTACCACCTACCTACTTTATTGTTTTTGTTTGAAAGGCGACTTGATCGAAACTTCGAAATCCGAAAATCGGTGTCGGTGCAGACATTCTGTTAGATATGCTATTCATCTCTGTAGACTCGAGTTTCAAAGTACCTAGTTTCATTCATCAGATATTTTTAAAAATGAGTAAAATTACTTAGCTCGTTTGGTTTAGGAGTTGAAGCTGCCCGAGGTCCTTTATGGCGGAAAGAAGCCTATCAAGTCAATATTGGCCAGCCTACGAAGTAGATACCAAAGTACACCACATGACGACCTTCAAGAGTTAATCAAAGGTGTCGTACCTGTCACCAAATCTCAGCAGCCTCGACGCCTGGAAGCCATTGGCTAGCAGAATCACGTAGATGTTGCATCCAGCTCGCCTGACCTCTCGCAGAGACTCCAGGGTGTCGTAGTTCGGAGACAGAAGATCTTCGCGTTCTTCTACTACTGTCTGAAAGTATTGTAAAAGGTTCTACCTACTCGACTTATTTACAGCTTAGATAGAGTACAAATAGTATAAGGAGTTACTCAAGGCTCCGTTCTAGGCCCTATTTTTAATTTTATACAAATCAGTGCAGAAATTATTGTTTTTAGTTCAAATACTCTACGGAAAATTCTAGAAACGTAGATGTGTTTATAATTGGAACGATCTAAGTATAAAATAAAATAAATAAATAAGACCCGTCGGCACTTAATTTTGAACTTGATAAATAAGTGTTGTTCTTACATTATGGGTTAACTGTGCAATTATTATTTCTTTAATTCAGATTTTACAACCTTTTAACCATGTTTATGTCGGTTCATTAAGTAGGTAACGATAAAACAACTTAAAGGTACTTAGACAAAATAACACTTCGGTTCATGCTGCAGTAGGTATCTTCTTAAACCAAGTTATGGTACAATACATGGAGATGAGGGTATATTAAGAAGTAGTAGTAACTCACAAAAACGTAGGGCAGATTAAAAGTCCTCCTAAACAGCGTCCCCTCAAACACATTCAGATACACCGGGTCGCAGATGACGGCGGCGCAGGTGACGTCATCGGTGTGACGTCGCGTCGCTACATTCAGTACGTCGATCAGCACGTATTCTAGGTCGCGCCGCTCTTGTATGGAGCGGAGGATTGGGGAGATATCCGCTTGGATGCTGGAGGAACACAACCAGAATAATCTTTAAGGCCTAAAAAATAATCTAGATCAATCATCAATCTAACTAAAAGATGTACAGGACGTGTATGCCAGGCAAGCTGTTGTTATTGGCTAAATCCAAAAATGGATACATGAATACTAATGGACAAAAAAATTAAGTGAAGAGAAAATCCTTACACCTTATTGGACAATAATTTATGGTATAAAATTTTACTTGTCTATCGGCTTATTTTGTGAGCCTAAAGAAATAGTCATTGAAATCTGATAACAGATTTAAATATGCTTATCCTACTCCCTTTCGTGTCCCTGCTGGCGGCTATGTTTTTCAGTATAGAAATGCAAAATAAACCTCTCATGTCCTAATTACAACAATATATTCAGAATATAAGATTTTCCAAAGAATTTAACTCACCTGATTAAAAGCAGCAAAAATACAAACAGTTTCAGCATTATCACTTCGCAAGAGCTTTAATGAAAATAGGTTTGGGTTCCACAAAACCTCTGCTCTTTTAAACCAATTTCGTGAAGACACTGATTGACAGATCCAATTTGTAGATAATTTAACTTGTATGAACAGCCCTTGCTTACCCTGCTATTCCAAATTAGATCAATTAAAAATTCATTTCAGTGCGATTGTTGTGAAGCCTTAGCTATAAGTACTTACTCAATATTCAATTTAACTTATTGTTGTCATCACATTGGAACATCACATACTTAACGGTACCTACTTGGGACGGGTTTTGCTAAAACTTGAAAAATAACAACTAACAGGCTAAAGGTTTCTGCGTCGCTTCTTTACTTTAGTCTACATATCGAAGCGACAGAAATCAAAAATATCACTCTATCACTGTATCAGTGTTTAGTTTTAAGAATTTGAAATGATTTAAGCATACAAAGAAAACACACAATGTAAATATAAAAGCTTTATACAAATCAATGTAAATAAAATAGATTATGCATTTCTTAAAATAATTTGATCCCATCACAATACATTGTAAATAAAAAAATACATTTAAAGATTATTTAACCCAGTACCACTATATCACAAATTTACAATAATAACAGAAAATCACATTTCGCGTAAATTTTGCAGATAATATTTATGGATTATCGTTTTTACATACAAACAAACTTACATAATCAGTCCAGCTCATTAATATATTCAGTCCAGCGAATAACATTTTGTCATTTCTTTACTACACTCACAGTTTTTACGAAATGATATATTCTCTTTCTACTGTATGCTATACGTAAATCCGGTATTCTTAATATAATCAGTTTACAACTTAGAAGGTACGTAGGTGTCCCAGAACACGACGTCCTTCCACCAGTCCGGGCGCGTCATGGAGCCGGGGTACGTCATCACGCTGTTCTGGATGTGTTTGTATGCCTGGACAAGAGGAGATTATATTAAAGAGCTGTTTAATGGATGCTGCACGCGCACACATATCACTCTGATATTTATATTTTGAAGGTTTGAATGGATGCATTTTACTTCTTCACGCGTAAAATACTGAACGGATCGGGCTGAAAGTTTGCATAGAAGTACTCGTACTTAGGTCTAGAGCTAAAATGAGACAAGGGCTACTTTTAAGAAATCAAATAATGTCCTATTTTTTACCCCCGACGCAAAAAGAGAGGGTTGTTATATGTTTAACGTATCTGTCTGTGGTACCGTAGCTCCCAAACGGATGAACCGATTTTCGTTTAGTTTTTTGTGTCATAGGTAATTTTATCCCGAGTGTTCTTTTAGCCATGTTTCATGAAAATCTGTCGGGGGTTTTAAATTTTTTTTTCACAGGTGATCGGAATACTAGCTTCTATTTCGGTCAACGAATTAGCATTGCCATTCAACGTGGCAATGCTACCAGCATTCTGGGCACTCTACCCCTTTGACGACCTCCGTGGCGCGGCGGGCGAAGGTCCGCCTGCGACGCAAGAGGTTGTGGGTTCGATTCCCGCCTCGGAACAAATTTGTGTACGATCTACAGAAATTTGTTCCGTTGGTCTGGGTGTTTTCTATATATAATAAAAAAAAAATATCTATTTATGTAATATAATGTATTATTGTATTTGAGTGGAGACCACGACTTGGCAAACGTAGTGTAGGACGCCCTCCGGCCAGGTGGGATGACGATCTGCGAAAGACTGCAGGCAGATGCTGGATGCGGCAAGCTGAAGACAGGGCGCTATGGCGCTCATTAGGGGAGGCCTATGTCCAGCAGTGGACTAATTTAGGTTGATGATGATGATGATGAATGTATTAAATATATCAGTTATCTAGTACCCATAACACAAGCTTTGAGTAGCTTACTTTGGGGCTAGATGATGCTGTGTGGATTGTCCAGCATTATTATTATTATTATACACTCATTTATTCTTTAATCTCGTTTATAAAATACATTTTTTACTATAGAAAATAAAATGTTATAAAACTATTCTACAGTAAAAAATATATCAAAACGGTGAATCACCGGCCGCGAAGCTAGGCTCAAGCGGCCGGTGACTAGGGCTGCAAAGAGAGGAACTTCCTGACAATGCGCGCCGAGTCCAGGAGTACCGCCTTTTGAATCTGGCCCTTGATCCAACTTCCTAGCGAGAGTTTCTTGAGATGTTGATCGAGACTCTTCGCTATTACGCCGTTAACCGAAACGACTATCGGGACGATAGTCGCTGAATCAACATCCCACATGCTGACAACCTCGTCAGCCAAATCAAGGTATTTGCTAATTTTATCTTTTTCAGCTTTAACGAGGTTAACATCATGTGGTATGGTGACATCAGCGAGCACCGCCCTCCGTTCTAACCGATCTATCAGTACAATATCAGGTTTATTCGCCAGAATAGTCCTGTCTGTAATGATAGATCGGTCCCAATAGAGCGTGGCACGGCCGTTTTCGAGAACTGGCGCCGGTGTGTACTTATAGTACGGAACTTCAGGTCCAGTAAGGCCATATCGGAGAGCAAGTTGTTGGTGTATAATTTTGGCTACTTGGTTGTGTCTGTGCAAGTACTGAGAGTTAGCAAGGTGCGAACAACCCGAAAGTATATGACGAAGGGTCTCTCCAGGAAGATGACACGCTCGACAGATATCGATCGTGCCATCTTTCATGATATACTTTCGGTAGTTGTTCGTCTTCACCACCTCATCCATTTATTATTATTATTATTACCCTCTGGTGAAATATATAAGTGTATATATTAGTTGTAATTATTTATTCTGTTACTGTAATTTTCTATGATTTCTGATAAATAAATTGGTATTTTGTTGTGGTAATAACGAGTTACCTCTCCATCCGCGCTGCCGAGCACCGAATTGAGACAGAAGTCAGGCGGCGCCAGCGTGTCCGCCAGCGCGACCGCGTCCGGCGCCGCGCGCGCGCAGAGCCGCAGGATGCCGTCCCGGAGGAGCAGGCCTTGCGAGCCGGAGAAGTAGCCTCCCTGGGGAAATACCATTTTAAAATTAATATCACACAAATAAATTAAACAAATTACAACTTAGAAATCAAATAACATCGCAAAAAATCGTACCGGAATGTGCTCCCGTCGAAGTCGAAAGTACCGGAATGTGCTCCCGTCGAAGTCGAAAATTTTTGCGATATTATTTGATTTGTTAGAAATTACCCTGAGTGTGGGGTTACGCACTATAATAACAAAAAACCTTAAATTACAACTGTAGGGTGCACTTCCCTTCATTCATTGTATCATTCATTCACTCTCGCTTGAACAGGAAGTTCAGTTGGGTGGGATGATTCACTCGTGCGACGCGCACGTAGTCTTACCACGAATACATTATTATGTGAAACCTTACAAAACTAGAATTTACAATTGAGGTAACTGCAGAAAGTTGCAATCTACAGCTTAAATGATCCATATCAATATCACACTAATTTATAAATACGAAAGTAATTCCGTCTGTCTTTTAGCTTATCTCAAGGCTAAAGGGATTTTTATAAAATTTGGTATAGAGGTAGACGATATCTTAGGGATGGACATTGGATATAGGGGTGCGAAGACGCGCAAAGCTCGTATTACAATATATCTGGGGTAGCCGAGCACTTAGCTACTTAGCACACCTCGAACACAAACATAACTCGACACTTAAAGTTTGTCTAATTACTATAGTTTGACAAACTTGACACAGCTTAAATTTATAGTGCGAGCAGCGTGAAAGTTGCTAAATGACATCAAACAAAACATAAGGTTTTTATGTCAGTACAGTGCGTAAACCCACTCAGGGTAGATAGATAGACAAGTCTTTATTGGCATCTTCAGACATCCAGACGACAGCAATTATATAGTACACTAATACAAATAAACAATAATAAAATGCAGTAGACAAATAAAACAAACAATAGCATTATTAACATTTCAGTAAACTGTCTGTGTGTGCTGCAGTATGTCGAAAAAGCCATGGCTCAGCGTAATATTTTGCTCAAGAAGCAAAAACACTGATTTTGAGCCAAGGATAAGTTCTAAACAGAACAGTCTAGCGGCACATCATTGGTCTGTCATTCCTCTTTGACTCCTGACTCTGGATCTCAATACGACATCGATAGAGGCAAGCGTGATGAGGAAGATTCGACAGGAGGGGGAGTTTTTGAATTATTTATTATTTTGCACTAGTTTATGGCCGCGGCTTCGCACGCATTTCTTCTACGGAAACGTTTAAAGGTGATTTCTATCCCGTGGGAACTGATTTATGGGATAAAACTAGCCTATGTTTTATTTCAGGCCTACAACTACGTCTACACAAAATTTCAGCCCGATCCGTTCAGTAGTTTTAGCGTGAATAATTTTTAATAATGTGCATGTCGAAAATATCATGATACTAGGGTTTTTAAAATAAGCAGAACCGACGGCCTAATGATTCGGCCATCGCTCCTGCCTTAGCAATTCCAAAATCTACTCAGCCTATTCAAACCTACGAGCTCGCTTACTAATTATAATGTTTTCAAAAGCAAGGGAATATCTGTGCTAAAGCTCTTAATTTAAAACTAACCAAATGAAATGAGAATCGTTCACAAAGGTTACAAAATTATTTTTATTCAAAGTTCACAATGGCTTCAACTTACACGTGTTGTCTGCTTCACACCTCCAACCAGAATGTCGTTCCTTGAATATTCTAGACGTTTCCCGCGCTATTTCCCCCTCCACTTCAAGCAAACTCGTTGCGAGCGTTCGAGAATGGCGGGAAAATCAAGAATACTTCAAGTTCACAATAATCAATTAAAATAACACATTGATTCCGACACAATAACTCTATCTAAATTAAATAATAATTATTTGAACATTTTTGAAGGCGATTAAAACAAAATAAATTAAACTGCTAACAAATTCAGACATTCACGACTTCCTCTAATGTTACGCAACAACCAAGGATGAATCCCATAAAGACTTCTAAATTTATTAATAATTCTCTAAAGATTTAAGAAAGCCATTTAAACTAGATAGCTTAATATTTACTTCACAATTCTTTTAAACAAGGTTCTGACGTAATGACAGTTGGTCACAAAACCTTTTAATATTACAAAATCGTTCAGATTAAATCTTAGAACTATTTCCAAATCCATAACTTATTGTTTTACGATTTTCTGGATTATTAATAATTCTCTAAAGATTTAAGAAAGCCATTTAAACTAGATAGCTTAACATTTACTTCACAATTCTTTTAAACAAGGTTCTGACGTAATATCAGATGGTCACAAAACCTTTTAATATTACAAAATCGTTCAGATTAAATCTTAGAACTATTTCCAAATCCATTACTTATTGTTTTACGATTTTCTGGAAGAAATACAGCTACCTAAATCTAGGTTTTTACAAATTCACCCGCGAACTCATTATTTATTTGAAATTGAAATCTCAATGCTTACATTCAATCTCTTACCTATTTCTAAATTCCTTATTAATTATTTAAGGAATTTTAATAGGAGAGAAATCTAACCAATTCACCTTTTTCAAAAATAAGTAGATGTAAGTACTTGGTATCAAAACATTATTGATTTATAGAAAAGTGACCTAACCAAAAATTGATGACTTAACTCGTAGTTTAAATATTATTTTATGATTTAAGATGGATATTCGCAGATATCACTGAGGTTATCATAAAAGCGTTGTTGTTTTGAATTAAGGGTTCTTCAAACTGGTCAGCTGGAGGTTCGCTGCGGCGACACGGCCATTCTGAGATGCGTCGCGTGCTCAGCGTCGCTCCCAGGGGTTTGTTGCTGGAAAGAGATAACAAGTGTTGAGGCTAGGCACTTCCACAGTAACCTATTACCTATAGCTTCATGTTGAGTGAAAGGCTAGATACTTCCACAGTACATCTAATCTTTTTAAATTATAACACTCGACGATAGACAGAACACAACACAATTACCCAAATTTTGTAACAAAACACAACTTGCACCACTCAAGTTTTGTCTTATTAGAACAGATAAACCATATTTCTAGAAAAACATGACTCACTCCACGCAAGTTTGTTTTGATGGTAAAGTTTATCACAGTGTGATAGTGTTTGTGTGTAAAAAGAAAAAGGGAAGGATAGAGGTCCGTGAGAGGTCGATGCTGCTCAGAGCAGAGGCCCTAGGATTATGGTATAGGTTGATGCTATGCTCTAGGCGGTCTTGTACGCCGCGGTACATAGGGGACTAGGATAGGACAATTTTTGGCTTTGATGACCCCCACGTGTCATCGCAGCATCTTTTGATAGGTGGCTTTGATGACCCCCGCGTGTCATCGCAGCATCTTTTGATAGGTGGCTTTGGTGACCCCCATGAGTCACCAAAAGCATTTTGTTTTGTGATCTGATGATCATGATGATGATGATGATGATGATGATGATGATGATGATGATGATGATGATGATGATGATTTTGTGCTCTAGGTATCCTCTGATACCAAGATGCCTAGACACTTGACTCAGTGTCTGTGGTAAAACGAAGAAGTGGGTGTGTGTGAGAGTGCTTGCCTGTCGAGTTTGTATGTATGTATGGAAATGCATTATGAAAGTTTCTCACCGGGATTGAACTGTGCTGGCTTATGTTTGGGCGACACGGCTTCCTGAACACAGATGCCTGGGTATTGTCTACGCTGTAGTTGATTGGGCGCCACTTTGAGGGGTCGCCGTAGGTAGCAGTCGTACTTCAGGATTCTGTAAATTTCATAGAGAGCACCAAGCTTGAGATCAAGAAAGGTTTAGTTTAGCCTTAGAAAATAAAGGAGGGGAAGGCTTTACAAAATTACCCCAAATTTTATTTTTTACCAAAATTTTCCAACGGGGAGGCAAGGTAAACAAACACATAGAGTACAGAGGCAGGATTATGCTCACATAAAACTTGTGTTCCTACCAAACCCATACTAAAACAATGTAGTAATAGATCTTGCTGAGGGGAAGAGTGTTGTTATAGCATTTCCTTTCCATTATGTTCAAAGGGATAAGAGGATAATTTTAAATTAGTTCAAGGTCTTCCACCTAAGAACTCACGCCCAACATCCACTTTTATTTGTTGAGGTCCCATACATGTAAATAAATAAGAGGCAATTCTGGACAAACAACACAGCATCACCTAGCCCCATAGTAAGCCAAGCTTAGTGTTATGGCTACTAGGTAATGGATATACATAAATACATTACAAAGACAATTTGTGCTGGACATCCCTTAGCCAGGTGGGATGATGACCTGTGAAAGACTGCCAGTAGATGCTAGATGCTGCAAGATTAATACAGGGCGCTATGGCGCTCATTAGGGGAGGCCTATGTTCAACAGTGGGCTAATAGAGGCTGGTGATGACAATGATGTACCCATGTACGATATTCGGCAGGCAATTCATTTCCTATGAAGCGCATCAATGCTAGGTATGTTGAGTTTCTGCTGAAATGTAATCCGCTCGCCCTTCCTGCCACTCAATGTCAATTTTGGTATCATCTGTGTATGCGAGGAAGTAGCAGACTTCCGGTAGGTGCGTGTGTACGTGCGTTATTGAGACAACAGCAAGTGAGCTTACATTTTATTTGAAACAAATTATTAGTAAAACCTGCGAATTATCTACCGCGATCCATTCAGAGAGGAAGACCGTCTTCAATGATCGTTTGAAACTTAAACAAATACGTTGGAAAGTCCACATTGTAACGAAAATCCGCTTTATAATACGATAATTCACTTACACGAGGACAATTAAAGCTCCATGAACTAGCTAGAGTAGAATTTACAGCCTTCCAACTTTTCCAAAACATTCTATCTAATCTCTCTGACCAAAACAAGCAAATTGCGACAAGACCACTGACAATTCCCGTTTGAAAACTTGGAAACGTCAACTTCAGTTTGACAGTTATGAAAAAGTGAGTGACGCAAATTCAATACTTGAAACGTCAACTTCAGTTTGACAGTTATGAAAAGTGAGTGACGCAAATTCAATACTTGAAACGTCAACTTCAGTTTGACAGTTATGAAAAAGTGAGTGACGCAAATTCAATACCGGTAGGTAGGTAGGTAGGTACTAAAGTTTACGACTTTTTGGCCAGCTAGCCGTACCAAAAATAGCTTTTATCTATCAAGGCTAGCTAAGCTACCTACTTCATCTATAGCGCTGTCACAAGCGTATGAAAAGTCGTGACGGAGCACGGTTGTCGAGAAAATCGTAAATGCAATTCGAAACCAACATTGGTAGAATTGTGTCGAACCATGATGCAGAGCCAAAAGTTAAAGAAGAAGTAGAAGAGAAACCAAACTCCTTGGGATTTGCTTTTTCAAAGATGAAAATAATGTAGGTAGTTTGAAGCTTCTATGTTTCTTTCTAAAAAGTTTTAAAGGCTACGGTAGGTTAGCTACTTATCCCACTTATCCAATTGAAACCTACTTTAGAACTAAAACAAAATGAAACTTAGTTTTCAGAGCAAAACAACACATTATTGTTTTGTTGAGAAAATCGCCTCTATCAGAGGCAGTAATTGTCTTACATGAACGTAATACGTCCTTCGTGAAGGAATAATTACATCCAATTGAACAAATCGTGAACCGATCGAGATCGAACTTCTAGTTCGATCTCATCCACGAAGCAATGGAAAAATAAAACAGAATAATAAGATGGGACAAATGTCCTGTAAACATCATAACCACAAACAACTTATGGAATGAAGGTAAACATTTTGAAGAATAAAAACAAACTAGAATATCTACGTAAACGAGGAATTTCCTCCACAAGTGTTAGACAGATACTTACATAAATCCCTGCTAAATCATTTGCAAAAATGAAAGCAAAACTGCAGTCAGTAAAGCATATCTACACGGCTACGCTTACCTATACAAGATTGTCATACTAATGACCAAGGCTCACCAACAAGACAAGACTCAAGCTCCAACTCCCAACTACAGTAAACGTTAGCTGTGACCCACTAGGGGATCCGGAAGATTCAAGGAACCCACATGTCAAGAAATCAATTTTTGCCAAAGGAATAAACAAAGTTGGATTTTTAGACTCAAAAGCCAAAGCTTTGCAACCTAGAGGAGGTACCTGCATTTAGTTTTAGTATTGAATGGTGAAATCTTAATATTAAGTTATGTTTGTGCAAGGCAATAAAGCTCATTTTATTATAAAATTTTTTAGCTGACTACTAATGTTAGGTCGGCCAAATTGACCGTGATTCAGACCACTCTCGAATACAATACCTATTAGAAGATCGCCTACATGCATATGAATGGTGTTTTATTGGACTGTTAAAAATTCATAAATCTTTATTAATTATCGAGCTACCTCTAGATTGTTTGCAATGGACTGTAGTTAAATCAACTGTTTAAATTGTAAATACTAGTGCTACTTTATTTCCGTTTTTTATTGAAATTTTCTTTGTTATTAAATTTTAATTCAAAATTATTATTATGCGTTTCTCATTTCCATAATCTCAGGCTAATAGTTACTTGGTCCTTTAGGAGGCCTGCGTGGGGCCGGTGCCAACAACACAGAGGCCTTTTATGAGAGTTCTCTTTGAAAGAGTCTAAAAGCGAGAACTACACAAAGCGAGTATCATCCTAGGGTGCACAATGTGATACACCTTGATTATTACCGTTTTCTTTTCTAACCTGTGTCTAATGTGTGCCCAGGTTTTTGGTCTTACTGATATCATTGCACCACTCGCGGACTCCGACCCTACAGTCTGGGTCATACGATATAGTCCATGATGGTTTTCTTAATTTTGTCACCAGGAGATTTTAGTCGTCGAAAAACACACTTGGTAACATGGTGACCATTATGTTTATGCATTCATTAAAAATCAGGAGGTTACAATACCTATTTGGCGAGATACTACCGGGCTTGCATCAATATGCATTGTTTGTCCTGCTGGACACCGCGCCCACGTGGCGGGCATGTTCGCTGCAGTGGTTGCGCCATCATGTGTCGACGTGTTCGCGCCATTAGGTGTGCACGTGGTCGGTGGATCTGGTACTGGTGGATCCTCTTCGGGCTCGCTCATGTCGCGTCTTGTAGAATGCGACTGCTGCAGCCAGAACCTGAAAACGTGATAACGAGAGGGCAGTAACGGTAGCAGAGTCGAGGGATTGTGGAAACAATCCCACTTCTGATGTCGAAAATATCATGATACTAGGGTTTTTAAAATAAGCAGAACCGACGGCCTAATGATTCGGCCATCGCTCCTGCCTTAGCAATTCCAAAATCTACTCAGCCTATTCAAACCTACGAGCTCGCTTACTAATTATAATGTTTTCAAAAGCAAGGGAATATCTGTGCTAAAGCTCTTAATTTAAAACTAACCAAATGAAATGAGAATCGTTCACAAAGGTTACAAAATTATTTTTATTCAAAGTTCACAATGGCTTCAACTTACACGTGTTGTCTGCTTCACACCTCCAACCAGAATGTCGTTCCTTGAATATTCTAGACGTTTCCCGCGCTATTTCCCCCTCCACTTCAAGCAAACTCGTTGCGAGCGTTCGAGAATGGCGGGAAAATCAAGAATACTTCAAGTTCACAATAATCAATTAAAATAACACATTGATTCCGACACAATAACTCTATCTAAATTAAATAATAATTATTTGAACATTTTTGAAGGCGATTAAAACAAAATAAATTAAACTGCTAACAAATTCAGACATTCACGACTTCCTCTAATGTTACGCAACAACCAAGGATGAATCCCATAAAGACTTCTAAATTTATTAATAATTCTCTAAAGATTTAAGAAAGCCATTTAAACTAGATAGCTTAATATTTACTTCACAATTCTTTTAAACAAGGTTCTGACGTAATGACAGTTGGTCACAAAACCTTTTAATATTACAAAATCGTTCAGATTAAATCTTAGAACTATTTCCAAATCCATAACTTATTGTTTTACGATTTTCTGGATTATTAATAATTCTCTAAAGATTTAAGAAAGCCATTTAAACTAGATAGCTTAACATTTACTTCACAATTCTTTTAAACAAGGTTCTGACGTAATATCAGATGGTCACAAAACCTTTTAATATTACAAAATCGTTCAGATTAAATCTTAGAACTATTTCCAAATCCATTACTTATTGTTTTACGATTTTCTGGAAGAAATACAGCTACCTAAATCTAGGTTTTTACAAATTCACCCGCGAACTCATTATTTATTTGAAATTGAAATCTCAATGCTTACATTCAATCTCTTACCTATTTCTAAATTCCTTATTAATTATTTAAGGAATTTTAATAGGAGAGAAATCTAACCAATTCACCTTTTTCAAAAATAAGTAGATGTAAGTACTTGGTATCAAAACATTATTGATTTATAGAAAAGTGACCTAACCAAAAATTGATGACTTAACTCGTAGTTTAAATATTATTTTATGATTTAAGATGGCAATTCGCAGATATCACTGAGGTTATCATAAAAGCGTTGTTGTTTTGAATTAAGGGTTCTTCAAACTGGTCAGCTGGAGGTTCGCTGCGGCGACATGCATTTAATGTTTTAGTGTGATGTGATTGAAAATAGTGAAGTGTTTGACCACCATCCCTTAAGAAAACTAAAGTTGTGATGGAGGACGCTTTCCCAGAAGAACTTATTCACTCGGGATTGGAAGGGAAATTATTTGATGGTGAATTCAGAGAAACAATATTTCCTATCCGATTGCAGAAACAATACTTACAATATACAAGGTGGCCAGATGTTTCTCCAACATGAACGCTCCGTACAGAGCCACCAGCTTGAGCAGGACCGCTCTGCAAGCCGGCTCTTCAAACGCACTCGCTGAGTCCAAGAAGTGGTTCAGCACGTAGTTCTGCGAATAATATCAACTTCTGTTTTAACTGTAGGTTAGTAAAGATTTGTTAAAACCATGGAGTCAAATGACCATCATGAAATATATTTGAGGTAACTTATGAATTTGAACGACCGTAAGCCTACTAAGGCCTACTACACAAATTTAAATAATAGTTCACATCTTAATAAATAACGTTTTACACAATCATGAATAACTAATTATGTTAAATAAGTTGATAATTCAAAAATGACCGAAAAAGAAAATAGATACGAATAGATAATATTATTAGATTCTTCACAACATTGCACCACTCCGCTTTGAAGGATAGCGGTCCTCACCACAGGTGTCTCAAGATTTGACGACCCCAAGCTAAGTCGAAGCTATCCTTTTGGACCTACACTTAAAAAGTAATAAGCTCCCAAAATTATGTAAGTAGAACAAAAAAATATGTGGTAGGTACCCATAACAAGCTCTGCTCTGGGTTTTTAGAAGATATGGAAATAGAAAATTTTAGACTAAAAGAAAACTTGAAACAAATAATTGCAAGCCAAAGCGAGAATCGAGCCCGCAACTACATATAAGTCCCAGACTTAGTCCTTGATATAAACTATACTCAAATTAATATGTAAACTACCCTCACCTCAGCGTAAACAACCGACAGCGTGACAGCATTAAAAGACTGCGACTCGCTCTTGGCCCAGAACTGATCCCGCCCCTCGCCCTTCAAGCGAGCCACCTTCTCACTGGTCATCTGGAGCACGTAGCAAGCCAGCCAGCGGTAGGCTGTGATCAGATCTGAGAAACAGACGTTCAAATATATATATGATAGATAGAAAACACTATAATACCACACAAAGACGGGAAACAAAGAGAAAAAGCTTAGAATATAGGAAGTATAGAAGGCGGCCTTCTCGCACTGAGAGCGATCTCTTCCAGGCAACCTTGGGATGGACTGAACATGAAAAGAACAAAATAGACGGTGGCACTGAATAATTCTATTTAGATACTTAAAGAAACCAAATACTTACACTTACATACTATAATACCTAAATAGCCTACAAACATTATAATAAACTTACATAAACATAAAATAAATGCTGATGAAGCAATTTTTTGAATATAGTGAATGATTTCTTACATAGGGTTAAAATGTAACGGCCGCGATGTATTCTAACATCTGGACACACTAAAGAAATCCCCAAAGGTATGCCGGGTTTCCACCGCGAAAGGGTAATGAGCGGGAAATGAGATATGACCAAGCAAAGTTAATTTCAACTATTTCTGCTGGCTCAGTCCTTTGCGCTGGACTATTTGTTGGTGAAAATACAAGTATGCCGTTTACTCTGCGAGTCAAATTGGGTCCGCTCCGCTCGCGGTAGACACCCGGCTTTATATCGGCGAGCGGAGCGACTCACATAAAATGTTTTTACTATAGTATTATAAGTTTTCTGGACATCATCATCATCAGCCTATATTAGTCCACTGCTGGACATAGGCCTCCCCTAATGAGCGCCATAGCGCCTTGTCTTCAGCTTGCTGCATCCAGCATCTGCCTGCAGTCTTTCACAGATCGTCATCCCACCTGGCCGGAGGGCGTCCTACACATTTTAAGTGGACACACCGGTATAATATGCTACATCTTCTGGACACAAAAATCGAATCATCAAAATATTATGGCGAACAGAGTGAGTCGCTCAGCCCGCCTTTGCACTATTTACTTCCACGTTATACCTATCGGTTCAACCCAATTTGCCGACCTTCACGATGATTCGATTTACTACATAAAACGAAGACATTTCGCATCTGCGGAATCTGATGACTTCGCGGGATTGCGACACCCTTAGATTAATCAGATAGTTAAATTCCTTAGTAGAACTTTTTTTTTCGCAAACCCGGGCCTCGTTCCTTTAATTTCTATTCATCAAGAAATTATAATATATCACTTACAGCCAGTGTCGCTTATGTCAGTGTAGCTTGGTTATTAGCTATATTATGTAAGTATGCGAAATTATCTGTAGGTATGTTTGTATTTGTATTGTATTGTATGTATGTATGTATTAAGTATATTCCTGTATTATGTGCACTACCAACTAGTAAGTGTCTTGTATCTTTTGGTAGAACCTAATAAGGTTGCCTGGAAGAAATTGCTTTAAGAAATAAGGCCGCCTATTGTACGTTATTTTATTAATGTTGTGCAATAAAGTGTTCATTCATTCATTCATACTTGTAGTAAGTATAAATGTAAACAAGTATATCACTTACTTTTAGGTTCAATGATGTCTTCCACAGTGTTCCATTCGCACTTCCTAGCCAGCATCCCGTCAGCATCCTCCAAGAAGCGCAGCGTGCCGAGCGGCGAGTCGGCCTCCGTGAGCGCGCGCCTGCGAGCCCACACGTTCAGCAGCCAGTTGCTGGTCTGCTGCAGCAACAGGCTGTTCTCTCCCTCGTACGTGCAGTTCGCGTCGTTGTCGTTACGCAGGTCTCCTAGACCGGCCGCTACAAGATATAACACAGTTTTAGTTGTATCATAGAAGTTTTTTACTACTTTTTATTTCTTATGCTTAAATATACTTAAGCATTGATATTCGTAGCAAATAATTCAACTAGCTCTACATGTTTTTTTTTAATAAATTTGTAATAAATATGTATCTATGTAGTGTATTGTATTAAGTATATCAGTTATCTAGTACCCATAACACAAGCTCTGCTTAGCTTGGGGCTAGATAATGCTGTGTGAATGCAGCATTATTTATTTATTTATTTATAAGGACTCTTTGGTGTTCAAACATTAAATGTATAAAAGAGTTACCTTTCAGATAGCCGTGGCCTCCGCAGGCCTCCCTGCAGTTCTGTATGGCGTCGCGCGCCGTCCAGCCGAATAGAGGTTTCACGGCTGACGATAAAGCGTGCAGCTCTATGCCTCGGCCGGCTGCGTTCTCGTCTGCAGCTTCTGTTTCAAACAAGATAAAATAATTCGATTGCCATCTGGTCGGCTTTTGTATCGAATATTCATTCATTCATCTATATATATCTATATATTATAATAACATATCATCAGTCATCTAGTACCTATAACACAAGCTTTGCTTAGCTTGGGACTAGATGATGCAGTGTGGATTGTACAGCATTATTTATTTATTTTACTAAAATGCGACTGAAGTCGCGGGTAACCACTAGTAACAAATTCTTTTTTTAGTTCTCTTGCTCAAAAAGAATGCCGTTATAGCGTAAAATGTGATTTAGCCCTAGGTTAAAAAGTATTTATAGGGTTCCGTTAATCAAAAGGAAAAGAGGAACCTTTATAGGATCACTTTTTTGTCCATATGACGGTCTGTCAACCCCCTTTTCTCAGGAACGGGTGGAGGTATTGAGTTGAAATTAACATCAAATACTCAAGTCCGAACCTATTTTAGCCTCGACATAAATAAAACTTCTTATTTAACGCCATAATAAGTTACGGCCGTTTATGTCCGAATATTTTGATATTTCCAAGGGAATTACAAGTGCACAAGTTCTGTAGGAGTGCTATCTTATAGAACACAAGAACAAAGTGTCTTCGCCTTAACTAGAGACAGCAAGAATAGTGTTAATGAACACATTCTTAGCATTAAGTTTACTTTTAGCATTTTAAGTCAAATTTGAATAACTCATTAGTCTTAAGACTAGATTGTAATATAATGATGTATTTGTCGTGTTATAAATACTAAATTGAAAAAAAAATCTTTAGGGTACTTCCCGTTAACCTAGATTTAAATTATGAAATTTGGCAAGAAACAAGGTTTTACGGAACCCCCACCGCGCGAGTCCGACTCGCACTTGACGCGTTATTTCTTTTTTAGCTTGTAAATCAACCATATAAACTTACCCATATAATTCTGAATGGTGATATCGATAAGAGCCTTCGACATCCACACCGAGAATACTTTCATGGCGTACGTGGCGGCTAGGTACGGGATCAATCTTATTTGCTGGAACAAAACAACCATTTAACGAATTTAACCTTTTAACAAAAATAAAAAAAGCGTATTTTATTCACTCAATATATCCGACCTCCATCTCAATGCTATACTAAAAGCCTTGCGCAAAAAATACTGGATACAAACTCCTTGTGCAAAGAATATAAGGTAGCTACTCTTGAATAAAACGGATTTATATCGAGGACCACGAATCACTCGCGTCGCTCAGGATTTTATCACTCGCTACGCTCGTGTTTAAATCATCATGAATCATTCATTACCGATACGGTCGTGATTCAGTCGTTAGAATCGCTCAATTGAAAAACTACACTACCTACATTACATCCAGAACACCCTGGACATATGTATGCAGACCGTACAAACATTTGTCCCGAGGCGGGAATCGAACCTGCAACCTCCTGTGACGATGATTGTTTGTGTGCGAACAATGGAAAAAATAATGAATGGATCGGTCCGAACCCTGAGTCCGGTTGACTATTGGTATGGAGACTTGATCGTGGCGATAGAGGCGCTGTAGCAAATCACGTAGAAAAAGGACACGTCACGATCACGTTCCGATACTATCGTCAACCGGACTCAGGGCACTGAGTGGTGAGTCTATTTGATAGTACGAGAGCCCACGACCAAAATTTTTGTCTCATAGCAATACAGCCAAAACCGCATCAAATCGATAGATACGATTATCCTGAACTCGAAAATACCAATATCAGACATTTTCCGCGTAGCGTTTGATCTGACCGAATTTTCAAAATTGTCAAAGAATTTTACCGAACTGCATCATAGCAATATGTCTGATTTGCAGACTGTAGTTGAATGATAGTTCTGAGATACCGGAAACATATATTACAGACGTTAGTGGTGTAGCGCAAACCCGTAAAATCAGTTAAAAAAATTAAAAATGAGACAAAAAAAATGTCTCATAGCAATACGTCTGAAAATCTTTTTTATTAGTAAATTTTGGTTATTTGATGCGAACAAAACAATTTTCAGACGGAAATGTGAACGCATTAAATTATGAGACCGTTTTGAAAATGTTAACAAATTTTACCGATCGGTATCATAGCAATATGTCTGAAAATTGTTGGACATGATAAAATAAGTTGTCCACATGTGTAAAAAATTTATATCTGACAAATTAAGTGTAGCACCTTCTCTATCAGACAACTTTTCGATACTCAGATATCATTTAAAAAACGTATTGAGGCATCTTGAATTCTCTGTTACAAACCAATGAATATGTTGCGACCCTGAATTTATTAGATGATAATTAACAAAGAATTTACCCGAAACCGTAACATTGAAGTTGAAGGACTGAAATAAATCGCACAAAAGGAAACTGGGATGAAGTTGAAAAAAAAACGGTTTATTCAAAGTTACAAAATATTCTCGTATTCAATCGCTGTCGGATTCGGAATCGTCGTCTTCGAAATCACTCTCGACGTCGCTCGGGAGATCAAATTTAAAGCACACTTGAGTAACTTTTACAAAAGAAATAAGTAATGACATCTGTCATCTGTCAAAGTACATATAATAGACAAGGGAGATTCTTGAATATCTATGAAGGCTGTAAATTTAAAAAAACATTTAACAGAGGCGTCGGCCAGGCGACTCCGATACGTTATTTTCGTTTTTCTGAGTATAATATGCTACACTTAGTGTCTGAAAACAGGTTTTTGGTAATCATGGCAGCAATACGAAAAGTTAATTTTTTTTTTATCCGTATTGCTATGATACAGGTCGGCTAAATTTGTTGACATTTTCTCAGGCTATGTGCTACGCGCAAAATGTCTGAAAACAAACTTTTTCGTAATACAATTATAAAATCTATGTACATTTTCACTATCAGACGTATTGCTATAATACCGACTGCCTTTTTTTTGACACAGCAGAAATCGCCTCCCACGCAGTTGCTACACTTTCGACCGTTACTACACACCTAGTCGGGTTCAGAATCATACAATCTAACGATTTTATAGGGTTTTTGCCGTATTGCTATGAGACATGGTTTTGGTCGTGGGCTCTAGTACTATGACGTTTGTAACGAGACGTGATGGTGACCTCATCCCTCTGTTCTTGAAGGAATAACACATTGGCTACATTTTATTAAGGACAAAATGGGTGCCAAGCCGCGGTTAGAAGCTTTTAGAAATTAAGTACGATAATTGCCAGGTCTCGTGTTTTTCGATCGTGACAAATAAATAAATAAATAATGCTGGACAATCCACACAGCACCATCTAGCCCCAAAGTAAGCTACTCAAAGCTTGTGTTATGGGTACTAGATAACTGATATATTTAATACATTATATACATAGATAGATTTTTTTACTAAACATAGAAAACACCAACGGAACAAATTTCTGCAGATCGTACACAAATTTGTTCCGAGGCGGGAATCGAACCCGCAACCTCTTGCGTCGCATTTGGACTCTCGCCCGCTGCACCACTGAGGTCGTCAATCAATAAATCTAATACAAATGTGTGTCCTATACAAATGTGTAGGAAATTTAGGTATTACTCGATTTTACCTGCTGTTGATATTCCAACACAGGTGTTTCTTCAGTAGCGTTCTCGGGACCAAACTGTTTCCTAACCGCTGAGTAGCGGATGGCTATCACTATGGCTTTCAGGATGTAGTGGGTAGCTAACGACATTATGTGCACTCTGCCGCCTGGAAAATAAGATTTACTTTAGAATATTGTTGCTCATAACATTTAAGGCTAGGGACAAAAAAATGTCGCTCATCAATTCTCAAAATCAACGCGTCAAAGGTTTAGGCTAAAATTGCATTCAACTCTATAGTCAAATTCAAATTCAATTATTTTCTTAATCACACGTGCGCGTATTTATAACTACATTTGAGTTTACAATTTGAATTTACTTGAGTGATTTTGTAGATTCGTGAAAGTGCGATTCCTACCTCGTGTGTTCTCAGGCCTCAAATAATAAATAATAATAAATAATGCTGGACAATTCACACAGCATTATCTAGCCCCAAGCTAAGCAGAGCTTGTGTTATGGGTACTAGATAACTGATATACTTAATACAATACACTACATAGATACATATTTTTATTATACAACGAAAACATCCAGAACGCCCTGGACAGATGTCTGCAGATCGTACAAATATTTGTCCCGAGGCGGGAATCGAACCCGCAACCTCCTGCGCCACTGAGGTCGTCAAAATGACACACTCGATAGGAATTGGGCAGTTTCTCGCGTAGATGTACAATCTACTTTTATCTCTTTCTATTAATACTTACCGGATAAAATGCCCAGAGAAGCTCCGAACCTTTTGCTAGGGTCCCTGAAGGGAGTCTTGTAGTCCCCGCAGTCGTCCACGCCTCCCAGCTTGTCTAACGCCGCGTCCTTAGAAAGCCGGTAGTTGTTAAACATCACAAACCTGGAATAGGTACGAAACATTATTAGTTGTGCGATATAATCGCAGTGTGATTTAGCTCTTTAAAAAAAGATTTTTAAAAAGTCATCTAGTTTTCATGTTTAATTTCAAACTTATTTTTAAAATCTGTTTTGTTATCAACTATACGTTTTCAATTTAAGGCTTGGTAGGCCAGCAGAGGCCGCATTTTTGTGATTTTCTAATCATCTGAGACTTTGAAAATAGTGTTTATAATTCTGAAAAAAAAAAGATATATATTAGTTAAGGATCTAGTCTAGTCAAAGTCGCATTCAGTTACAAGATCTAATGAACTTCGCTCGATAGAAAAAATCCCAATGTTACGGAACCTACTAAACGGAACCCTTAGTGCATGAGTCTGACTGGCACTTGACGTTTTATTTTATTTAAATTGCAGCTGGATCCATTCATTAGTTTTGGCGTTGTCTTCGGTCAAACACCTTTACAACGGCATAAATTTTCGCCTTTATAACATTATAATTATAATAATAATGCTGGCTACTCAAAGCTTGTGTTATGGGTACTAGATAACTGATATATTTAATACATTATATAGGTACATAGATAGATTTGTTTTTTTTTATTATAAATAGAAAACACCCAGACCAACGGAACAAATTTGTGCAGATCGTACACAAATTTGTACCGAGGCGGGAATCGAACCCGCAACCTCTTGCGTTGCAGGCGGACTCTCGCCCGCTGCGCCACCGAGGTCGTCAACATTAGTATGATAGTGTAGTTTAGGATCTGAAATCTAATATGGGCTACTTCTCAGCTGCGCCCTCTGCACTCCCCAAAGTACGGAAACGCTGTCATGGCTATCATTAAATGCTGTTGACCTAGTAAATAAAAAACAAGATCCGTCAAGTGCGAGTGTAACTCGCGCGCCGAGGGTTTTGAACGTTTGTCAACAAATATGTACCAAAAGTACCGATTAGAGACTTCGCAGTTTAACGAATACCTAAGAATAGTAGGTACCAACCTACATTTCAGATGGATCTCTATGCATGCTTCGGTTAAGGTGGGTAATGGTAAATTTTTCGACTTTTTTCGAAATATTTCAAAAAGTATGAAAGTTACAGAAATTTTAAAAACTGTTTTGAAATTTCCAAACCGATACCTTTCATTTGATACCCCACTCAGTGGGGTAGCCCCCCCTTTTGAAAATTATTCCTTTTTGACCATTTTTCAAAAAGTGTTCTTTTTACAGACTTCTCTATATTTTTCCTGTAAAATATAGATCCATATCTACAAACGCTTCATACATTTTAAATGGATCGCTCGGCAAACTTCGGAGATAGGGGGGGGGAATGGGTATTTTTTCGACTTTTTTCAAAATATTTCAAAAAGTATGAAACCTACAGAAATTTGAAAAACTGTTTTGAAACTTACAAACCAATACCTTTCATTTGATACCCCACTCGGTGAGGTAGCTCCCCCTTTTGAAAATTATTCCCCCCCTTTTTGACCATTTTTCAAAATGTGTTCTTTTTTCAAACTTCTCTATATTTTTCCTGTAAAATATAGATCAATGTCTATAAACGCTCCATACATTTTACATGGATCGCTCTGCAATCTACGGAGATAGGGGGGGGGAATGGGTATTTTTTCGACTTTTTTCGAAATATTTTCAAAAGTATGAAACCTACAAAAATTTCAAAAAATATTTTGAAATGTACAAAATGATACCTTTCATTTGATACCCCATATGACTCTGTAGGTATCTTTTAAAATTTCGGCATCACAATTTGTATGGAAAATATTCATTTTCATTTTTCATTTATTTTCATTTATTTTTCTCTAAATCTGTACAGGCGCACGAAATGTATTATTATTTTAAATTTCAAGTTCATAGCTGCAGTAGTTTTTGAGTTATTAAGGAGGGAAAAAAGGACAGACAAAGCGAGACCATAAGGGTTTTGAAACCGATCTTCGATCATCAAAACCCTAAAAAGGAATCCGAGTGTGCAAATCCGTTGGTCAAAGCTGGAGAACAAGCATTGATGCTCCAATTCTGTAGTTTTGTAAAATATGTTCTACCTTACCCATTATCAACTCCATTCAGTCCAATCTTCTCCCCTAAATCCCCGACGAGCACGCCCGGGAAGGGAACCAGCGTCTGTGTGTCTCGGATCGGCACCACGAAGGCATGCAGGCCGTGGTTCTTGCCTTTGGAGATCAGCATCGCGTATACTATGGCGTGGGTTGCACATTTCCCTGAAAAATAAATTAGATATCGGGTCCATAAACAACAGAGAATTCGACGAACATAAATTAAAAATAAACCATTCATATGCGCGTCTAACGACTCGAGCTAATTTGTGTACGATCTGCAGAAATTTGTTCCGGTCTGGCTGTTTTCTATGTATCATAAAAAAATCTATCTATGTATCATTTATCTAGTAGGTACCCATAACACAAGCTTTGAGTAGCTTACTTTGGGGCTAGATGGTGCTGTGCGGATTGTCCAGCATATTTTTTTTTATTAACACTATGTACATAATTTTACGTCATCCAATTATTGCGTGGAGGAAGAAGTGAACAATTGATTTTATGCAGTTTAGTCGATATCATATCCGCGTTTTGATCGATATTTTTCAGTTGTGCATATCTACCTCAATATTTTTGAAGTGAAAACTTCTTTAGCGGCGTTGAGCACTTTTTCTGTAATGGGTATAAAAGCTCGATTACACGTTACGGTGCACCGTCAACGGTAAGAGTTAGGAAGCTTAAAACGGAACGTGTAATCGCTGTTAGGAAGAAAGGATGCCGATAACGGAAGACCGTGCGCTCCCGGCCGTCCTAACTTCCTAATTGCCGGTGCACCGGCAAATGTAATCGCTGACCGAGAGACCGGCCGCTCAGTCGCGCGAGGCGTTTGTTGTGAGCGGACGTGCATCAGCGAGCCTTTCTTCAAAAATGACTTCCCAAAAGGAAAAAGATGTATTATCCAATGTTATAGAACTATATAAAGACATGCCTAACTTATGGAACAAACAAAATCCTCTAACTCTAACGAATGCAAGATAAATAAAAATATTAAATAAATAATGCTGGACAATTCACACAGCATTATCTAGCCCCAAGCTAAGCAGAGCTTGTGTTATGGGTACTAGTTAACTGATATACATAATACAATACACTAACTACATAGATAGATATTTTTTATTATAGATATTGCTTGATCCAACATTTTCTTTTTTTCTTCCTTCTCACATTTACAGCCGCAGTTGCGGCAAGGGCGATTCCAATTTTTTGAAATTTTGAGACCACAGGCGCCATACTCCTACTACGTTCGACTGGCAACTGAGTTAGGAAGGCGGCGACCGTGCAGTGTAAATAGAACGTCCTTTCCGCCGCCACGGCGCACCGTTACGGTAAACCGTGAAATGTAATAGGCCTTTAAAATCTTAAACTCGCGTCAGGACACGTGACCTGATCGAAAAAGCGTAAGACGGATGGAGCAACGACGACCTTATGCCGAAGGAATAAAGCTCAAAATTGTGCAGGATCTTCATTATAGCTAGGAAATTTCTTGAAGTTTTGTTTTGAGATAGAGTTCAAAATCGAACATTATTTTTAGGTAAACAGAATAGATAATAGTACTAGTTTCCGACAACAACAATAGGCCCTAGCTTACGTAATAGTTGCTAGCGTCCGGCTCGCTTATACCTACCTACTTATGTATCTATAGATAATTAATTTCTCGAACGAATCGAAAAGAAAGACAAGGACAAAAATTTTCATTTATTCATTAATATAATTTTATAGTTAAGGTTAGGTTTCGATCGAGTCTATCGTACTGCTTAACGGGTGTAAACAAACCCTTCACGAAGCCGTCAACCAAGCATTCTGTACATGAAACTAAGTAACACTGCGCAAAAATAATTGCTGGGAAACGGAATTTATTTTTGGACTTTAAAAATAATCAGATTTTTGTAGCGGGTAATGGTTTGCGCGCAACCGGCTGTAAATAATTGTAATATTATTTAATATTGTAAAATAATTGTAATAGTTTTAAAGTGTTAAATTTTTAATGTAATATAAATTGTCATGTTTGTGTACGATAGCGCAATAAATGAATATTGTATTCTACCACATAAATGATAGTACTTTTATACTGATAAAGCAATTGGTGCAAAATTATTCCCTAACCATTCCAAAATATCAAACATGCTCAACGTTAATAATCAAGTTTTCACTTCTGCCGGCACTCCCGGAGTGCAACCCGTCTTTTTTTTTTTTACTTAATCATAATCAATGCATACCGCATTTCTGCAATTTATGATTAAAATTTACTTTTTACTGCAATAGAAAGAGATATCAAGACGTGAGTCAAAACAAACGATGCAGCCTATTCTAGACTCTACGAAAAAACTATAAATCCAATTTCGCTCGGATTATCTAATTCCCTTCCCGTCTTCAAAAATATGATTCATCAACAAAATGTATTTGGTAAGTACCTGTTATGTTACTTTATTTTTAGGGTTCCGTACCTCAAGAGGAAAAAAGGAACCCTTATAGGATCACTTTGTTGTCTGTCTGTCTGTTGCGTAGTTTTAAAGATCTAAGCATACTTAGGGACAGACAGACAGGAAGCGACTTTGTTTTATACTATGTATGTAGAGATAATCTCGAGACGGTCCCATAAAATTCGCGAGATTAGTAGTAGTAGTAGGTATTTGTCCCGCAAAACTTAATCATGTAAATCTCGGAATTTGGAGTCAGTTTTTGGTTTTTTAAAAACCATCTAATAACTCACCTAAAGAGCCCACCCAGAACTTGGCTGCCTCGAAGTCAGGCGAGTGCAAGACGAACTGCTTGGCCTCCGGGTCGTAGGTAGCCGTGGTGCGCATGCCTTTGGCGTTGGAGCCGTGGCCTACTTCTGTCAGGGCGAAGCACCCTCCTGCGGATAGAAATATCAAATTAAGGTTAGTATTAAACGTGAATGAGATTCAATACAGCACCTGCCAGTTAAAATTAGGATAGTCCATTTGTTCTCTTATTGGCAATTTAAAGCACACGCTGGAAATTTTTCTGGGAAAATTCTCGCGCTGATGACGCTCCCGCTTTCTGCGTGTTTGACGCGCGTTTGGCCAAATCCTGTCTACGTTATTCAGGACTACATGAGCTGAACCTCAGGAAGAGGAAAGTCTAGAAACTTTGTCAGGTCCAAGAAGACAGAAGAAGCTACAAGGACAGTTAGACTAACGCGGTATTTGCTACTCAGAGCGGTGGGGGTAGACTTCGCGCGGTTTATACCGATGCGTGAATTTTAGTGTATCAGTACGCCCTTTGAGCGTAGATCTAAACAAGACTATTAGCGCAAATTGGCCTATACGCAGCTGTCAGCATCACAGTTTAGAATAACGAAGATCATTAGTTCAACATGATTCACCTATCTTCGCCTTATTGACATCTTCCACAAGATGATAGTGGTGAGCGCGGCCGCTGCCCTGGATCACATTGCCGAACATGCGAAAGGTCAGTGACACTTTGATAGCTAGGGAGCTGTCAAACATGAACATAGCCTCCGTCTCGGCCTGGAAGACTTTCGGGTCTTCTGCTATCTGAAAAGAATACAATGAATTAACCAGTCATTCTCGAGCCCAATGGTCTGTTTCGTGATGATGGTAAAGGCCGGACGGTATGACACTAGTCCCATGGGAGTAGCGGAGGCCCATTTTGTGCGACAAACTTGCGCCTTCTCATCTTCCATGGACATCGATCAGGGCTGGTGTGGCGGCAGATTCGGCTGCTCTATAAATATTAGTCAGCTCTTAGAACAGTCACAGTCACGGGCTGAGTTTGAAGGGCTTTGATTCATAGTTGTGCTGACTTTTAAAAGCTCATCACCAAGAGTCAAGCATGTTAAGTTTAAGTTATTTAATTTATGATGCATCTACAACCTAAATGATGTGTAGAGTCATGCATTATAATTGAAATTAACATAAAATTGTTAGACATAGGTTTTAAATCCGGCATCACTTAGGCATTTTCCTGACACAGGGGTCAAATTATTTGTTGAGCAAGTTGCCCTCCAAGTCAATATTAACATACAAAGACATAATAATGGTCCTGACTCACTATGACTGCTATTATAGGTACACTTTGTTTAGAATAGAGATAGAAGAATAGTTTGACTTTATGTTATGGATTGAATAGGTGTTTTGAATAGACATTCCTTGTTGCAGATGCAATCATATAACACTCATAATCATCATCACAGCCTCTAAATAAGCAAATTTTGGGTACAATATGCCTCTTCTACTACAGTTTACTTTTAGATAAAAGATAAAAGAACTCTTGTCATTGCAATGATGCAATTTCTTCACTTTCTTATTTCCAATGAGATCTCTTTTACTTCTTTATACAACACTAGCTGCATTCTTACTACCCGTTGTCCTATTACCCGTTTTCCCGTAGGAATGAAGCATTTTCCCGGAGTAAAAAGTAGCCTATGTTCATCAGGAATAATGTGGGCTTCTAATGGTAAAAGAATTTTTCAAATCGGTCCAGTAGTTTCGGAGCCTATTCAATACAAACTAACGATCAAATCTTTCCTCTTTATAATATTAGTCTAGATGGGACTTTCTCCTTGATCACTAGCCACAAAAAATGCAAATTGTTTGGATGGATATTTTTAACTTCATCAAACCAATACATTGGGCTGGCAGTTACAATTAAAGATAAAAAGGTAAATTACTAACTTTTTCCATTGGTATGAAGTTTTCATTGAATATGGCAAACATCCTTTTAATAGTAATATGCCTCGCCTCATCGAGGGGTCGTGTGTCCGCTGTGTGCTTGAACAGCGGGTGTTTCTCCATGAAGCTCCAGATGTCATGCTGAAATACAGAAACGCCATTTGTGAAGTGAAATCTAATTTTAGGAGGAGGAATGATGTTAGTGATCTTCCAGAACAAGATCATAATGTACCATGTATATAATAGCTAGATTAGATTGGTTAGTGCTGCGCATAGACTACAAGAAAATAAAGGCAAATGACACAACTTGAGGCTGATGCCAGGTAGTAAGTTTGATAGATATTTAAATTTTTTTTCTCTAAAAATTTTTCATGACCCTGTTTGTATTAATATAAAATTGTCTTGGTTGACAAATTTGACGCAGAAGTGGTGGTAAAATGTAATAAATATTTACGATTCTACACTTACTTTCAATTTGATGGTGTTCAAATTCTCGTAGATAAGTTTCATTCGCCGCCAATCAAACGAGGCAGTCTTCCTGTATTTGTCCAGAGGGCCAGGCGGCAAATCGGGATAATACTGCTTCAACAGCTCATCGGTAATTACTATTTGAGACGACATTCTCTTGTAATATGTAACAAGTAAATAAACAGGACACAGTCGCACTATCAGGTTGAACTTTAGCACCTTAAGTAAAGAAACAAGATCCGTTTCTTATCAAGGATAATGATATATGAATAACCTATGATGGAGCTAAAAACTCCAGTTCTTAGGGTTTGTAAAAATCTAAGTCGACGTCTGCTTCGGTAAGAAATAATAAAGAAACTAAAGAAAAAGAAAACCAGATTTATGATTTCGGTCTTTGGGTTCGAAAATTTTCCCCAAGTTTCTCTTGGTAACAAGAAAATAAATAGGACACACAGTCACACTATCAGGTTGAACTTTAGCACCAGTACAAAAACATGAACCGTTATTATCTTATCAAGGATAGTGAAATATGATTGAGATAAAAACTCCAGGGTTTGTGAAAATCTAAATCGACGTCTGAGTCTAAAGAAACTGAAGAAAAAGAAAACCTGATTTATGATGTCGACCTTTGGATTCGAACGAATCGAAAACTTTTCCCCAAGTTTGTTTACAACTCAAGGTTAATGTTGCCAATTCACAGTGTGGTATTTTACCTTAGTTGCGGCCATTCTCGTTTTATTATGCGCTTTTTGAGCTGTGTGAACCTGGCAACCGACTTTGAGATTTCTATGTTTTTAGGTTTTTATCATAAGGGTTTTTATGGTCCATTTTGATTGTACCGGATTGTACCGACAAAATTTTCGATTGTTCCATAAGGGGGTAAAAGTTATGGGGAGGGGGAGGTTTTTCAATAGTCGATTTTGTTTAACTGAGTTATATGAGAAAACTGTATTTCGGAATTTAATATTTCGTTGTACTAAGGCAGATACAGACAAACCTTGAAACTGCCAACATAAAAACGTAAAGTTACACGTTTTCAGGAGGAAACAAACGAAACACATGGATTTAACCTGAAAATGTGTTCAAAAAATACCATGAAAAATAAATATCAGAGAGTAGAATGAGCCGCAGCCTTATTTGAAATTGGTGAGGCATGCGTCCATGCAAGACAAGGAAGCTAAATAATGAGCTAAGAATAATTTTTAAGTTTGTCGTATTTCAACCAAATATGCGGACAAAAAACTAGACCTATATAGAATCAACGGCGAGCGAAGTGAGCCGCAAAATTATTATGATTTGGCTGTGCGTGTGAATTGTTTTTTTTTGTATTAGATATTTTGCAGTTGCAAACTCACCTGACACGGAAGAGCAGTCCCGGGCTAGAGCAAGGCAGTAACTTATCGAAACAGCAGCATGTTATCAGACGCAAGCAGAGCGTGCTGCGATAATTTAGTGGTTTCATTAGATTTTTGCAGTGTTTGGTAAACTGATCTCAAACGAGGGATGGGCCAATGACTAGAAGCAAACAGTAAAAAGTTGCCGGCAAGCTGAGCGAGCTGTAACAATTTTTGGTTTTTGTTGGATTTTGGGCAATTTTTTAGAAAATTTGTCAAAGTGACCTAAAGCGGGGCAGGGGTCGAGCTTTGGACCAAAGTCAGAAGGAACAAATGTTATCAGCGACCGAATCAAAACGCGAAAATTTTGTTGTCTACTAATGTTTTGCGCTGGTTGACAGAGTGATCTCGCACATTTTTTTTTTACATTTTTGTTTTTTATTGTGGTGGTTGGATTGATACAAACTGACAATAGCGGACCAGCCAAACCACTAAAAGCAGGGAAAAGTTGCCTCTGCCACAGATATTATAATACTATACCCTCTGCGTTGATAAAAACATAGAGCACAAAAAACAGTAATATCGGTGAGCGGAGCAAGCTACGATTTTTTTTGCTGCAGTTGTTAACCATAATGTAAACAGGAAAAAGTAATCATCAAGCTGTGGATTGCAATTTTTTAAGTACCTAAACTAAGATTTTGGGCGGAGTTATGACCCCCGCGAAACCCCCCCCCCCCCCGCCCCCTTGGTACCGCGCCTGAAATGGAATTAGAATGTTTAGTGTGAATAACAATCAACCACAACAGACAAAACTACCAAAAAATGTAAAAGAGACAAAGGTTTTTATTATAAATCTCATGATTCATGAGAAAGTGAGAGAGAGTAAGCACAATGTTTTTGGGACACGGCAAGCGAACTTCTTTAAGGAAAGCCACTATGTAAAGCAAAAATATTCGGTGCTTATCCATTTCTTCCATAAGCCAGTGGCAAAACTCCAGGCTCCTTTGATTATCACCTGGATGAAACTTTTGAAAGACTCGTCCATAAAGCACTCGGTTATGCTTCGAAAAACGTTAATATTGCCAGTTCTAAATCTTCGTTGTCGATTCGTGGATTTTGTGTGAATGGTTTTTGGTATTGTCCAGTCGCTTTTAAATTACTCACCATAGTTCTAAGCACTTTTTCGGAGGGTAAAGAGCGCTGTGGATATATGATTACAGCTAAGTGCGAACTATGCTTCTACTATTAGAAAAATAGGCGTCCATCAAATCAAATCGTTCACTATTTGATAAATCCATTTATAAAAAGATCTTTCTTTAGCAACTCAATACTGCCCAATCATCATTATTCGATAAAACATGGATGAAGTTCTGCTTTCACTTATGTATGTAATCTTATTTATTTTATTTGTAAGTATCACTAAAGTATCCCGCTAACAAGACAGATGACTGGCACACATAACGATCAAAAAGTTTGAATAGGAGGTAAGTTTTCTTTCGTGTAAAAATAATAACATACTAAAATTTGCTATTTCCTTTCATTTTAATATGTTTCTTTGCAAAGCCTTATAAGCAACAGAATCCATTGGTTCAATAATACAGTTTATGTTTTCTTATAAATCGAGAGCATGGCTCCTTTCACGACTTTTCCTTAAATCGCGTCACGCGAGTCGCGTGGTTTCAGACGTGACCATCACCGCCCTTCTCAAGAAAACCGACCCGTATATTTCTGGGGTTTAGTTGTTGGCCAAGCTGATCTTGAGCTAGCAGATCGTCAGCTTGGGAGATTTTCTTTTTGGAGTTGGCAACTAGATGTGTCAATTTTAGTTTACTGTCACTTTCAGTTCATGAGTATGACAGTCAGTGTCAATTGTCAACAATTTTGTAATGTCAAAGCACAATCAGATCAGCTGCTTTTTGTTTTGTTTTGCATTGTGTTGTGTTGTGTTTGCTAATTGCTTGAAGCTTGGATTGTAATTTCTTCTTTAAACGGTCTACTATTTCTATGATGGCTATCGGTAAGCAATCAATCAAACTATCTATGATAATTACTACAAAATATAAAAAATACAGAACAGCCGCAGGCGAGGCGACGATGTAGCACCTGGGTACCTGCGTAGAAAGTAGGGTTTCCAACATTTTTTCAGGGAAAAATAGTATGTTTTAAAAGTGTTTTAAAAAAAAAATTATACACATCTAAGACTGCGATATTAAGCATTATTATGACACGATTACTTCGGAATTTGGATACATGCTTTCCACGGAATTAGAAACTTAGGATGCTTTCGCATCAGTTAAAAGTTAACGTTCATAATTAAAAAAAAGAAGGGTTTGTGTGTTGGATTTCGGTGTTGAAAATATAGTATTTTTACGTATTATACATATTTCTTCAACAGTATATTATAGTAGGCAGACTCGAAATATTTTACAATAGGTACTATATATTATAGGACGGTTGGCAACCCTAGTAAAAAGACAAGGTACCTAGAAAGGTAGGTACCAACTGTCGATCCCTACTACGGTAGCTAGATAAGATACCTATGTAGGTATAGGTACTTATTATACCTAATTGATTGCCTTAAGACACAGCTTAAGGTGCTTCTAAACGGGCTATACTCTTCTGCAATTAGAGGCTGCACTATTGGCAACTAATTGCCCGGCCATTACAAAAATATTGCTCGAACACTGATGTCCGAGCAATCTATGGCCGGGCCATGTGTTGCGTTCAAAAACTAACAACAAACACAGAACATAGCAATTAGTCAAAGCATCACTCATAACCAAACTTCATGTCGGTAGAAAAAGATGCACTATGCCATTATTTAGACGACCTCCGTGGCGCAGCGGGCGAAGGTCCGCCTGCGACGCAGGAGGTTGCGGGTTCGATCCCCGCCTCGGAACAAATTTGCGTACGATCTGCAGAAATTTGTTCAGTTCAGTTCAGTTCATTTATTTATTCCTTTTTGATACAATCGCGTACACTCGGAAAAGTCATAAACATTGGTATGATTACATACAAAATTCATCAGCAATAGCTTCGTCAATATTATAGAATGATTTACATAGCAAAAAGCCTCTGACTATTTCACAAAAACTTTTAAAATTAAGTTTCCTTACATGTAAAGGTAATTTATTATAAAATTTTATACAAAGGTAGAGAAAGCTCTTATTTAACTTCGCTAGTCTATGTTTCGGAATGACGACGTTTTCTTTTTTGCGTGTATCATAATTATGTAAATCACTTTGTAGGTCTAACTCTTCTACATGCATTTTAGCATAAATACAATTTTGATATATATATTCTCCGGTGAATGTCATGATATTTAACTGTCTAAATTTTTCCCTACACGTCTCTAGTTTATCCATTTGCAGAATGAACCTTATAGCTCGCTTCTGCAAAACGAAAACTCTGTTGGATTGGGCCGCATTTCCCCAGGCCAGTATGCCATATTTCATGACAGAGTGGAAGTATGCATGATATACAGCCTGCGCAGCCTGTACTCCACTTAGCTGTCGTATAGTTTTAATTGCATAAGCAGCTGACTTAAGTTTTCCCACAATGGAGTCAATATGATTAATCCATGTCAACTTACTATCCATCTTAATACCTAAAAATTTAACATCATTCAATACATTCATAGAGTTTTTAACAATAGACTCCTGTGTGGGGTCAATACTTTGGCCATTTCCTAGAAAAAATCTTACTATATTAGTTTTTACTATGTTCAAAAGTAGGTTGTTTACTTTAAACCATTCATTTATATTATTTATTAACTTATCTAATTTCATACAAATATTAAATTTATTTTTATCACTTACTATTATCGTAGTGTCATCTGCAAAAAGAACTATGTCTGATTCATATTCAACACATGTCACTATATCATTAACATATAAAATAAAAAGTAAAGGTCCCAGAATTGACCCCTGGGGTACTCCCATATTAATATCACAGGAATCTGAATAGTAACCATTGCACTCTGTCATTTGTTTTCTATTCTGTAGATAAGATGTCATAATGTTAAGCTCATTGTTACGTATGCCATAGTGCTTAAGTTTTGCTAGCAGAATTTTGTGACTGACGCAGTCAAAGGCCTTGGATAGGTCACAAAACAGACCGTACGTGTTTTTTGATCCATCCAAGTCCCACATGACCTTCTTCAATAGTGATGTTATTGCATCGCTAGTGCTTTTGCCTCTCTGGAATCCAAATTGCCTTGTATTGATAATTTTATTTGATTCGATAAAACAATAAAGCTCATTTGCTAAAAAATTTTCAAAGACGTTGCGTTGGTCTGGGTGTTTTCTATGTATAATAAAATTATCTATCCATGTAGTGTATTGTATTAAGTATATCAGTTATCTAGTACCCATAACACAAGCTCTGCTTAGCTTGGGGCTAGATAATGCTGTGTGAATTGTCCAGCATTATTTATTATTATTATTATTATTATCTACAATAGGGAGCGACTGAAAAAACAATAGAACTGGCTGGGCAATGTTGCAGTTAAATCGATCGGTCAGCGATCGCCCGGCCATACCGGCCATACTGGCCACACCTAAAATATTTGGCAATTATTGTCGGGCCATTACTGCAATCTTGCATAGTCTGGCTGGTATTGCGAGCAATGTTACCGGCCATTGTATTGCAGCCACATATTGCAGAAAAGTGTAGCCCGTTTAGAAGCACCTTTATGTTATGGGTAAAGTCTAAAATTTTGACGCATTTGCACAATTCCAAATGTACCTCACAATATTCTCAAAAACTGTACGGTATAGAATTTTACGACTGTTGATATTCTATTGATTAGTTATTTACCCAGCATGGCCAACAGTCAAGTTAAAATAATAAAGCTTTTACAGAGTAAAATATTTTTTTTCTCCAATAACAGGAAAAAATTGCGCTAAAAAACCCCAATTTCTTGGAAAGAGTTAACTTTGAGGGAGTCCCTGGGGATCTGCCTTTCCAGTTTGAAACTATTTTGTCTTGCGTTGGTTTTAGGTAACAGGTCACGCCTTCTTTTCTTTGTTGTCTAGTTTGACCAATACAGAGTCCGGACAGTCAACATCTGCTCAACATAATTTTGGAAGGTTGTATTTGCCATAGAAAATAGTAAAAATGAGTTGTGAAGAAAATTTATATTGAAATCAAAGCATAGGAAAATACTATCAAATCATATTATCTGTTGAACATTACCTACTAGAACTAATTAATCAAATACCTACCTTCTTAATTTAAATCACAAATCTATTTACTGAACACTTAGAACTCATAAAATCTAATGTATACCTACTTAAATTAACTTTTTAGTTAACAAATATACAAAATGACAGAACCCTTAATATTTAAACATTGTTAAAAATAAAAATGCCAAAACTAAACAGATGTTAACTTAATGATAATGATGTCAGATGTCTTCGACTGGTCAAAATATGAGGACAAAAGAAAGAGGCGGGGTCAGCTAGCTAATGTTTAAAAAAAAAACAAAAGAAATCGAACATGCCGGGGGTGGCAATCGGTCACTTCACAGAAAAATCACGCAAAAAGCTGTCTACTTTTATTTTTTTTTCTCCAGGAGCTTTGAATATTATTTTGTTATGCTATTAGACCCTTCCATCTCCAATTCCTGATACATAACGGATGTACCTACCCAAAAACAAATTAAAATTATACTGAAATGTAACGCAGGATCGTTAAGAGTGGCAGATGGGTTTTGAGGTCAACATCGAATGATGATGATGATGATGATGATGATCATTTTGTTTTAAAGACTCAAAATATGGAAGTGGAGTAAACTTTTTTCAATACAAACGGAAATAAACATTAAAAATACCATAAACGCAATTTGCAAAAAACAACAAAAATACTAGGTACTCAGGCAATCAATTTCACAAGTTTAATCGATTGAGAGGCGCAGATTATACTACTCAAATACCCTAGAATCAAGTATATAACAGTGATCTCGGAGGATCTTTGGTAATTGCCTGAAACATCGGGCCATAGCTTTCCGTTCCACTGCTATTAGTTTTTTTACATGTAAGATTACACTGAACATCTTATTACACATTAAAACAGTTAATTTCGTTGAGGTAGGTACCTACCAAATGTTTATTTACATGTGCGTGACATTTTTAAAAGATTTGACATTGGTTTCGTGTTGCCAGAGCAAATTGTTTAGTTTTAATTAATTTCCATTCCATTTTAATTAATTTCTACATTTCGGTACTTACTATAAATAATTTTCTAAAAGGTAAAATAAATAAGTAAGCATGAGTGGCACAAATGAAGAGGATGAATGTCACCACGGATTGGTTGCAGAAATTATCAGTAAATAAATTCAAACAAATTGTCAAAACCTTGCTGTGCAAAAAGGCTTAATATAAAATTTTGTATTTCGTATTTTAATTACTTGCGATACAGTATTTTGTAATTTGTATTTCAATAAAAGCAAAGCATGTATTTTGCCCAGCCCTGCCTACAAAATATTGATAGGACTACCTACGTAACAACTAAATGTACCTATCCTATTACATATAGATAGGATACCTACGCTTAGATTAATTCTTTAATCGATCTACACCTACCTATCTAATTATAAATAATATAAGCCTTTATTCAAACTATTAACTAAGTAGATATTTACAAACATTACTTATGTGCTTAAAATTAGACACTAGTTTGTTTGCCGCTTGGTAAAGCTGTGCTACTTTTGTGCTACCGCCTTTGCTAAGCGGCAAACAAAAAAAAAACCTAAGTATATAAAATACTAGCTGCATTCTTACTATCCGTTGTCCTATTACTCGTTTTACCGTTGGAATCATTTTCCCGCGGTAAAAAGTAGCCTATGTTCATCAGGAATAATGTGGGCTGGTGTTCTAATGGTAAAAGAATTTTTCAAATCGGTCCAGTAGTGTCGGAGCCTATTCAATACAAACCAACAAACAAACAATCAAAACTTTCCTCTTTATAATATTAGTATAGATTATATCATTAAGAGCACTATCCCTGCTCACTAAAAAAACAATTCTAGTGTAGAGGACACTTTAAAAGCCAATCACGAAATGGAGGCAATGCAATATGCACAACCTATTAACTTCCAAGTAATAGAACTACCCCATCTCTGCCCACCCTACCCACTGGGGGTGCAAAAACTTTTATTGACGCTGCAAAAATTAAACTATTTCACCGTTGTTACTTTTAAATAAATGTGCACTTATTACTGTTTATTCACAAGAAAATTACAACTAATATTTACAATTGAAACAATTGAGCTAACTGCAGACTGTTGCGAACAATGTACAGGTAGCTCAAATGATCCATGTCAATACCAGTCGTAAGCGTCCCCAACTCGCGCTGGCTGTATTGCTGTTTGGCAATGCTGATGCGCATTTAAGTACCTAAAGCTAGTCTAGCTGGTATTTGATTAGCTACAGTTAGGTAAACAGGTTTTACTTAATTTTAATCTCTTCAAACTTCTTCCACTCGTTCCTATCCCTGGCAATCCTTGACCATAACTTTCCAGCTACAGTTGTCTAATCTTCTTCCTAAAAGATCTCCTAAAACGTCTTCCACTGTTTCTTTTCCGGTTTCTAGGTTGCCAGTTTGTGATGGTTTTCCTCCGCCTCTCAGTTCCCCTTAGACTGTAACCCGTCCATCTCCATTTATTTATTACCTATTACTAATAAACTAATAATGTAGTAAAACCTACCTATAGTAATTTTAGTAGGAACGGAACGTAAAGGAACTATTTATTGCGCAGTCCGACACGCCCTTGCCTGTTTTATTTTATAAGCCAGCGGTTGTAGGTACTATAGCCGAGAGATATCTGAAGCGACGGCTTTCAGATTTTTGAATTGAACAATTTCCCAAATAAAAAGCATAGAATATATACCTATTCCAGTATACTGGAATATGAATATCTATACTATACTATACTCCAAAGAAAAAGTACCTATAGATAGACCTATTGTGAAAAAATATAGATATAACTTTGGAAAATTTTTGAATTCTAAAATCTGATATCCAGTTTTCTCGTAAAATAGGTACTACCTTACGTAATATAGATAAAACTACACTTTTCTTCGTAGTTTTTCTGCTTTGGAATATTAAAATATGTGATCCTCTTATTTTCACATTTCTCGGTAAAATACCAGGATGTTGTTCAAGTAGTTTCTACGGTGCAGCATAAAGTTTGCTCTGAATTATCTTAGCTAGAATACAGGTACCTATCCTCGAATCTAGAATATTCCGAATTTCCGTGTTCCTCTATTCTCTAGCTGCCAGTAAAGGCTTCACATAAAAGTAGTAAGTATCAAGTTGGGGACGGGGCATGTACGGAAACGTAGAGAAAATATGAGTATTAAGGAAAATTTACTGAAATCGATAGCCCACCAACGATTTTAGTTTGAACCATCAGACCTTAGAATGGCTGCAGCGATTTTGTACATAGCTAAATAAATAAATGAAATAAAAATCATTTATTTCAGACATTAATCCATACACACATTTAAAAACACAATACACAATAACAAATTTCAAATTTAATATAATATAATAATAATAATAATAGTTCACAATCAAATTAAATTAAATTAAATTAAATAAAGCATAGCAATGTGGCATCATTGAGCCACCAGCGATGATACCGGTTTCAGCATCATCATCCAGTGGCCCATGATACCGGAGCGGAGGTCCTGCGCCACGGCGGCCAGCAGGCTGTTGGAGCTGCGGCGCATGCGGCCCACCATGCGGATGCGACCCGCTTGCGCATGATTGCGTGGAACCCATCCACGTGCGCGTCCGCGAACATCCGCGGTTGATGCGCTACAGTATCGCGGCAGCCCCTACAACATCCTGAAGCCGTTATTATATTGGACGCGTAAGGCGTTGTAGGCCTTTAGTGTATATCTGGCCCACAGACTGCACGTGTAAAAAGAAGTACAATACGCTTTAAAGAGAGTTATTTTGACTGGCGTTGTACAACGTGCGAATCTGCGAGCCACCATATTACACCTCACCGACAACGCCCTACGCTCCCTTTCTATACCCAGCTAAGAAGTAGAACACTTTCCATGACGTCACCTTGCAATTACAAAATTCAAATTGGTTCATCCGTTTGGGATATTCAATGCTACTGACACACAAGACACGTCAGATTTCTAACACGGGGAGATAAAGCATGATTTCTCATAATTGGATGTTCATACAAAAACGAAAAACCGACCTTGAATCCCTTTATACTTCCACTGTTTTTATTCAGTACCTAGTACGGGATAAAACTCCCGGGAATAAAATGTATCCCGGAGTAATTGACACATTATATTCAACAATTCCTAAAACCAGCACATAGAACCTCCTCCTTTCTTTGAAGTCGGTTATATGTCCTCAGTGACGACCTCAGTGGCGCAGCGTTCGAGAGTCTGCCTGCGACGCAAGAGGTTGCGGGTTCGATTCTCGCCTCGGAACAAATATGTGTAAGATCTGCAGAAATTTGTTCCGTTGGTCTTGGTGTTTTCTATGTATAATAAAAAAATCTATCTATGTATATAATGTAAAATCTAGGACCCATAACACAAGCTTTGAGTAGCTTACTTTGGGGCTAGATGGTACTGTGTGGATTGTCCAGCATTATTATTTATTTATGTATATGGCGTAACGTGACGACTACGACGGGTTTCGAGATTTGGTTTCTTATTCTCTTCTAATGGTAAAAGAATTTTTCAAATCGGTCCAGTAGTTTCGGAGCCTATTCAATACAAACAAAAAAAAATAGTATAGACATAATCTCGCGCACTCGCTCATTTCATGACATTTATTAAGACACAAGACACATATACTTACTTAGGGCTTGGTAGGTCAGCAGAGGCCGCATTTTTGTGATTTTTAAAACCATCTGAGACTTAGAAAACAGTGTTTAAAATTCTGAAAAAAGATATATTTTACTGAAGGATATATTCTAGTCAAAGTCGCATTCAGTTACAAGATCTAATGAATTTCACTCGATAGAAAAATATCCCAAAGTTTTTCTAACGTTCAATACTATGACTGTCGAACTATTGATATCACACTTTTTTTGTACTCAACTAAGGACACTAAATATTTCAAAACAAATTATAATATAAAATAAGTAAACGATATTAAATGGGAATAATGAAAAGGCAATAAAATTAGAATTAATTCCATCATTTATTTTACCGAAAAGTTTCTAAATAATGGTCAACTGAAATTTCGCCGTGAAGTAACTGCATTTGCAGTTCTATAATTTCGTGGTCTTTTTCTACTTCGATTTTTCTTCGTTTTTGAAATATTTTATTATGAATTTTAATTTTTTGGATTGTCAGGTTTTGTTGGAGCACTTCAAGGAGTTTTGCCATCGTAACATATTGTTTGTATTTGTATGAATTGTAGGAGGAAGTTGTAAAAGATTTTAATTATTTCAATAGATGTCAGTAGAATCTTGAATCTTCTAGATTAATTCTACAGACTTTACAATAAAATAATTAATTTTTCAAGTTTTGCGGGATAATATATTTTCAGTGGGACCAACGCGAAATTTGGATGATTCTTTAGCAGTTTTTTAGTTTTTAAAACTGTTAAAGAATCATCCAAATCCGCCCATAAATGACGGAGAAATCGACGAACATACATTAAAAACAAGATACGTCAAGTGCGAGTGTAACTCGCGCGCCGAGGGTTTTGAACGTTTGTCAACAAATATCTACCAAAAGTACCGGTTAGAGACTTCACGATTTAACGAATACCTAAGAATAGTAGGTACCAACCTACATTTCAGATGGATCTCTCTGCATGCTTCGGTTAAATGGGTGGTTCGGTTAAGGTGGGTAATGGTAAATTTTTCGACTATTTTCGAAATATTTAAAAAAATATGAAACCTACAGAAAATTGAAAAACTGGTTCGAAATGTCCAAACCGATACCTTTCATTTGATACCCCACTCGGCGGGGTAGCCCCCCTTTTGAAAATTATTCCTTTTTGACCATTTTTCAAAAAGTGTTCTTTTTACAGACTTCTCTATATTATTCCTGTAAAATATAGATCCATATCTACAAACGCTTCATACATTTTAAATGGATGGATCGATCTCTTTTATTTGATACCCCACTTGGTGAGGTAGCTCCCCCTTTTGAAAATTATTCCCCCCCTTTTTGACCATTTTTCAAAATGTGTTCTTTTTTCAAACTTCTCTATATTTTTCGTGCAAAATATAGATCCATATCTACAAACGCTCCATACATTTTACATGGATCGCTCTGCAATCTTCGGAGATAGGGGGCCCCCCCTATCTCCGAAGATTGCAGAGCGATCCGGAGATAGGGAATGGGTATTTTTTCGACTTTTTTCGAAATATTTTAAAAAGTATGAAACCTACAAAAATTTCAAAAAATATTTTGAAATGTACAAAATGATACCTTTCATTTGATACCCCATATGACTCTGTAGGTATCTTTTAAAATTTCGGCATCACAATTTGTATGGAAAATATTCATTTTAATTTTTCATTTATTTTTCCCTAAATCTGTACAGGCACACGAAATGTATTATTATTTTAAATTTCAAGTTGATAGCTGCAGTAGTTTTTGAGTTATTAAGGAGTGAAAAAAGGACAGACAAAGCGAGACCATAAGGGTTTTGAAACCGATCTTCGATCTTCAAAACCCTAAAAACATACATATAGCCGAACATAGATCCTACTCCTATTTTCGAAGTCGGTTAATAATTTACAGACGACCTCTGTGGCGCGGCGGACGAAGGTCCGTCTGCGACGCAATAGGTTGCGGATTCGATGCCCGCCTCGGGACAAATGTGTGTACGATCGGCAGATATTTGTCCAGGGTGTTCTGGATGTTTTCTATGTATAATAAAAATTATCTGTATAAGTAGCGTATTGTATTAAGTATATCAGTTAGGTATCATCAGGTACTCATAACACAAGCTCTGCTTAGCTTGGAGCTAGATAATGCTGTGTGAATTGTCCAACATTATTTATTTATTTAATTTCTGTGTCGCAATGTTAATTTGAGAGATGTTTTGGGTTTTGTACCTAGACGACATCAGAAGTTGCCTATTTCCCAAAACCAATGAAGTATTAGGTGTAGTTACTTGCACAAAATTTCAGTCACAGTCAGTTTGTTAATACAAGCTTACAGAATCAATCCTACTGATTGGACCATCAACAATCATGGACTGGATTAATTGAAGAGGCAACAATTGTTACGTGAGACGAGAAGGGTTCCGACTTTCTAAATAGGTAATCGTTTCAGAAGTATTTCTCAAGGTTCCACAATAAACCGGCTCAACAAAGAGGGAACTAAGTCGCAGAATTACTATACAGGGTTATTGTTAATTCACTGACACTGAGTGAAATGCAAGTTCTACCCATCATCACGAACACGGTCTTGAAGACGCCAAAGTGATGTGTTAATAACCTCTCAAACAAAATGTTTTTTCCGGAACCCAATGAATTTAATTAAGGACCGATCTCGCACTCCCTTTTAAATTCACACACCCACAGCTCATTAAGGGCAGACCCGTTTTTAAGTTTAGTTTCAAAAAAAATCCCCTCCGTAGAACGATTATTGAATGAAGGGGATTGGTACCTACTAATCATTACTGATATACCATAAGTTACTAGCTTAAGAATTAACACAACAAGTTTAAGAAATAAGATCGGCGTCTTCACGGACGTGTTCGTGATGGTGGGCAAAACCTGTAGTTCACGCAGTGTCAGTGAATTACTAATAACCCTGTATAGAGTACACTACGTTTTCCTTGATTTCGGCCTTTTTCAGGCTTAAAATTTGACTCCTGCGACTTAGCCCATCGATGTTGTAAGAGTAGAACCTAAGGAAAGCTACCGTAGGAAGGCCAGTAGCTGTCTTCTGTGTATTTTTAACACCGATCTCTAATCCGCCTGCCAAGCGAGGTGATTAGGGAGGTATGTTTAAATTTAGACATTGTGAGATTGATGAATTTATGAAACAATAAATATGAAATGTAAATTATTCTGGATAATTCTAAAGTAGAAGTAATAGTTACCTATTACTTCTACTTTAGAATTGTCCAATTCTTACGAATTGGACGAACTGCGTATGGATTCTTCACGAACCGCTTATTGGACGAAACGCTTATTGGACGAAACGCGTTTAAATTGGAATTGAAAGAATCGCTTATAGACAAACTGCTAACGAATCAGATGAGATAGAGGCGCTACATTTAAATACTCAATTTTATTGCTAAGGTTATACCTACTATGGATTGAAACTACAAGTGCGTTAGCTATCTTTCTGGTGCTGAAGTCTCGCTCCGTTTGCATAGTATAGAAAGAAATGCCCTCTATTTCAACGCAATATTACCGCTATTGGTCATTTAGCGCTCTGACGAAAAGAAGAAGCTGAAATGAACTTCATGGCGTTGCAATTAGATTCTAAAATGTTTTTTTGCCAGGCCAGAAAGATTGGGCAGAGATATTTATATAGATAGAGGCCATAGATATTCTGATCATTTTAAACCCTGCTGGGCACACAATAGCGTACATTTGTAAACGTTCAGAGCGGTCCGTAACTCGTGGACGCTACGCCACGCCGCTCCGTCAGTCGTTATCCAAACGGTGGGGGGAGAGCACGCGCGGGCTCATAACTTTTACCGACATGATCGCGAAAGGTAAACTTAGGATTTTTTATTTTTCCATTTAATTTGGAAATTCATTTATTACTTAAAAACAAAGCAGCCATACAGAGCGGAAACCTTTTTTTTAATACCAATAAAATGATTTCAAGTATTTTTGTTTTCAAACAGTTGTGGAATCTTTGTGGTTTACAGGTTTTTTATTTTGTTTTTTTTTGTTTTAGTAATCCCATTGGTGCTACTCTTCGTCACCATACACAGTTGCGTGTGCTTTGGTAAGTTTTTATTGTTATTTTATTACTATTTCCATACCCACCCAGCTACGGCAACAACAACTGAAATATACAGGGTGATAAAATAAATTACGCATTGAAGAATACAGCACAAGTTATTTCATGCCATTACAGCCACAATCAAAAAAGATATGACGACTCAAAGGCGGTGTATTACGTGATTAAAAAAATTAAAAAATCATATCACGACATTAAGGACATTGAGTCTACTGAAGGAATGTATTTGTAATGTACGGTAATACGGATTTCCATGAAAAATTATTGAAAATAGTAAGAAAAAATAAAATATGGGTTACCACAATAACTCAATTTCTCTAATTTTTATCGACATAAAATAACACAATTTCATTCTATTGAATACGGTGCTCCTAAAAAAAGTACAGTTAAGACGCCTGAGTATATGTGTAAAATAACAATTTATTTATTTATTTATTAATAAGTAACGCCAACAGCGTATACATAAAGCATTCTTATAGTTAACATATTATCCAAGCTGGTTCTAATATATACGCTAATAATAGGCGGACACAACATTGTTAAAAATTCAATAACTATATAACATACTATACTTAATTAAATAAATGAGATCAAAGATAAATAGTATTTAGTGTAGGTAATAGAAAATATCGTCTTATGAAACATTATGAATAACAAAAATAATAACAATAAATTTTAAGTAAAAATAACAAAATCGATTGTCTTAAAAAATCGAATCGGTAAAGCCACTAATCGTACATGATGATTATCACTCGAATAAGAAAACGCCGTTTTAACAAGGCGAGCTTAACTCTTACAGTAAGAACAACGATAAGCTATGTAAATCTAACGCGGGGCCATGCGATGACTCCCTCTTGGCCGATCGGGCCCGTTCGCACGAGTACCTTGGCTTTGATACGCCATTTAATACGGATTCTACACAATTTCTATCGTATGACTTATCACACCTGCAGGCCTCGACTCTGGGGCCATTTCGAGTACGTCTTATATTTAATCAAATCATCAGTACCTTCTGGAAAATACTATAGGTTTTTCTAGACTATGAAATGAGAAAAATTTTGAAGTATTTAAGCGTGTAGAAAAAACTCAGTGCTTTGCTTAGAGTTGCACATAAATTTAACGCTATCATTAGGCACTTACCTACATTACATACATCATCATCAGTCCACTGCTGGACATAAGCCATCCCTAATGAGCGCCATGCCCTAGCGCCCTACCTTCAGCCTGCCGCATCCAGCATCTTCCTGCAGTATTTCGCAGGTCATCATCCCGCCTGGCCGAAGGGCGTCCTATACTACGTTGGCCGAGTCACGGTCTCCACTCAAGGACACGTTAACCTGGGGTTGTCGGTTCTTTGCGAGATATGGCAACTTCAGCTTTTTAATTCTTAGAGCTATGTCGATAACTTCATTGCAAATGTTTTTGATATAGTGAACATTTTCCTTGTGTATTTTTAGCCAACAGCGCAAGGATTTTCTTCATTCTTTATGTATTCGTTTCGTAATTTACTGCCGCGATCTTAAGCTTTTTTTATATTTCATTATATTTATGTGATTGTCTCCTGAAGTCGGGGCCAAGGCGAGCACACTCCGTCGCTTCTCAAAGATTTCTCTAAGCGTATGAAAAATGCTTGATTTGTTCGATTGGAAATTTCCAGAAAGGTTTGTAGCGGGCGAATATAGTCGATTTCATAGCACCTTTTAAGATTTTCATCATAAAAATTGAAACCTTTGGCCGCATGGTACACGTAGTCCTCGCAGGCATTGCGTCCTTGCGCGTACACTTTTCCGCTGTAATATTGTCCTGCGTACCTGGCTAGTCTTTGTTGAGACTGGCCGCCGAAATTCGGCTTAGGAGGGCATCATAGTCCTGGTACACGTGAGAGTCACTTCATGCGGTATGCTTGAGCCGACAGGGGTAGATAATAGATTCAGATTCAGATTCTTTATTGGCAACATCGTTACAGGTCGTACAAGTGGTACAAGTGGTACAAGTGGTACATAGTCTTACTTAATTTGTAAGTAGTGGTAATTAAAATTAATATAGTGTAATAACATTATAAATTAACAATTGGATTCAGTAAACATAACAATAATCATAAATATTAAACAATACAATTTTATATTATATAAAATCGGAATGTCAAAATGTCAATTTCGTGAAGCAGTTGAATAAAATAGAAGCCTTTTTGCAACGACCGAATATAATACATATATGATAAATAAATTGATTGTTGTATAACTAGGTATGGTAACATTACATTGGTTGTATAACATACTAGCTGACCCGCCGCGATTTCATTCGCGTTGACTTTAGTAATACTAACACATCAAGTAATGTTTGGTTTCCGTGTAAACTATCAACGCCAAAGTTTTACAACCAATCCTTTCCATTTTTAAAGTTATGAGAAAACCTATAAATCCCATTTCATCCTTCTAAGAATGCTTCTTTAAAAATTACTTACTCGATTACGACCCCATTTTAACTACCTTAAAATACGAATTTCCAAAAATCCGTTCTTAGCGGGTGCCTACGTTCTGAAAGGAACCTCCATGCAAAATTTCAGCTTCGTAGTTCTTGTAGTTTCAGAGATCACTTGATGACTCAAGTTTTTTCTTCTCTTTTATGTATATAGATTATATTTGTATCGTTAGTCTGCCATGGTCTGCCAAGCTTCAACATTAATAAGGAGAAAATAGTTAAAAAGTTAAACTTTTATCTCATTTAGTGAAATAAGTCAATAGTTTCAGTCAGTCAATAGAGTCATCAATACCAAATTTAAGAAAAAAAACCTGGTGTCTTCACGGTGTTCGTGATGATGGGCAGAACCTACAGTTCACGCAGTGTCAGTGAATTACCAATAACCCTGTATATCCATTCAAAAATACTTCCAAAAAAGAATTATTACGTAGTATTAAACATTCACACGGCATCATCTAGCCCACAGAAATATCTTCTATAGATAATATTTTTTGATCTAGCCCCTAATATAGCAAAACACATTAGATTTCAGTACATATTATGTACACAAATATTCGTAAGTGCTCTTGTCAGTGGAAAATAAATGTGACAATAAATGATTTATTTTATTTATTATTTATCTTACCCGCGGCTTTGCGCGCATATTTTCGGTATAATAAGTAGCCTAATATCTAAGTTAGGTTATGTTATAAATGTACGCAAAATTTCATCTTGATCTGTTCTGTGGTTTTTGAGATCTTAGCAAAATTCACTTTTCACAAACTTTCGGATTCATAATATTAGTAGGACTTATACTTATACATTTATTTAATATTGCATAATGCTTAATAACATTCAAACATTTGTCCCGCGACGGAAACCGAACCTGCAACCAGCATCTCAGGCGGACGTTCAACCGTGTCACAGAGATAGAAAACTTTAAAGTATATTCATTCGTAAGGAAGGGACAAGTTAGAAACTTGTGAATAAGCCTCAGAGCGCAGCCTGCATAATTTACCTGGGCTTAGGCAAGTTTGTACTCTGATACCGAGGTCGCACCAGAGCCCTGAGTCCGGTTGACGATACTATCGAGACGAAATCATTACGTCAAAGTGTTGTTAATGGAACAAGAACAAAATTACAAATTTTAAAAACACCCCGACAGATTTTCATGATACATGGCTAAGAACACTCTGGATAAAATTATCTATGACATAAAACAAACTAAAAGAAAATCGGTTCATCCGTTTGGGAGCTACGATACCATAGACAGATATACAGATACACAGACAGACACGTTAAACTTATAACACACCTCTCTTTTTGCGTCGGGGGTTAAAAAGGGAGCGTTTAAAGAAATTATTCTTCACGTTTAACACATTCACTGCCCAGACTCGACGATACGGGCTCAAGTACTAGCATCTGCGTCATTGGAGCATGAATGTGTTAAACTAAACTGTTCAGGTGTTGTAAAGAAAACTTACAAGTTTCAGTTATACTTTCAGTTAGGTTACAAAGGTTGCTCTCAAATCAAACAAGTATCCAAAACGGTTAAATCACATCACGCTCAGTTTGATTATATGAATGTTTGTTACGTCTTCACACCAAAACTGAACTGACTGAACGGATTGGGCTGAAATATGCATAGTTGTAGTTTGACTTTTTATAATACATATGGCAATTAAAAAGACGCGGGCAGAAACTAGTTTCATTATAAAATTAAGTACCTACCTAACTTTAGAAATGTTACCTAATCACACAAATATTATAAATGCGAAAGTTTGGATGGATGGATGGATGTTTGTTACCTCTTCACGCCAAACCTGAACGGATCAGGCTGAAATTATGCATACAGGTAATTCTGGAATCAAGCATAGTTACTAACATAGTACTTTTTATCCCATTAGTCAGTTCCCATGGGATATAAATTACCTTTAAACGTTTCCATGGAAACAACGCGTGCGAAGCCGCGGGCATAAACTAGTAATTTTATATGATGATTGGTTTGAAGAATTTATTATTACTTATTATAAAAAATACGACATGAAGATGTGATGGAACTACGAGTAAGTACAGGTTGCAAAGTTCTATTTCCAATTTTCCTTGCATTAATTTGCCGCAAAAACTCTAATTATAATTTTCCTCAAAACTCTTCCAACAAACGAGGTACGGTACGAAGTAGCGTTCAAACTTTTATGCACAATGTTTCCAACAACTTTATTGTGGAGGAGGCCATCTTGGCGGCAATTTTATTAACAACTTTTTAATTTTAGAACGTACTTTGTTGAAGTTTTGACTTATTTGACTATTTTGGTTGCGTTGTCTTCTTCCCAGGTTAATGCAATGAGTTTTCATACCGAAAGGCTTTTTATGTTTCGGATTAATTATGAATGACCAATGATGGTTTTTTGTTGTAGGTATCTCGGAGGTTTCACTGAATAAACAAAATAGGCAGGAGTACCTCGCTAGCACACATTAATTTACGTCCACTGTTGAATATGTCAAGTATATAGTAAACGAGGTAAATTAAACACGACAGAGAGTAGTAGTGCCTACCAACCACATCTACACTATCTATTTTTGTTAGTTCTCATCTCATCTATGTTAAATCTACTCTATTCGAAGACAAATAGAAGTTCGTTATTGTATGCAAATCTAAAAAGATCATAAATATCCTAAATCCAATACAATTTGTACACATGTGTATCTAAATCTCATTTTCTCAATACAATGCATCGGAAACATTGTCGAAAGTCGAAAGCGAACATGAGGAAAACGGCTAAGAAACGTTTGCATTCGAAAATCAAATCTATTTGGTATTGCCAGCTCTAGAAGCACAAATACCCTAAAAAATTTTATAATAATAAACAAATAAATTATAGCCAAATTTCGACCACGGCGGCCAGTCTTATCCGAAACTAGCCAGATGCGCAGGACGTTATTATAGTGCACAAGTGTGTGCGCAAACACAGGTCAAGCGCAGGACCAACGGCTTAACTTGCTTTCCGAGGCAAGGGAGTGTAACACCGCCAACTTCTTGATTCCGGGCTGCTACTATGAATTTTTCTTGCTAGAAAAACCGCAATAACAACTATTGGCCTGACCCGGGATTTGAACCCAGGACCTCATAATCAGCGGATGAATAAGCTGACCGCTAGACCAACGAGGCAGTCATATGTCATCATCAAAGTACCCATGCTAGATGTGGCAACACTACCTACCAACCGATACTCGAAACTTAAATCCGATAAGATGTGTTCGACTACATAACTTTGTTGGGATTTCACGAAAGATTTCCTTACATTGACGAAGAAACTGGAAGAATCGAGATCTTATAACTTGATGGAAGAACTTTCTTGCTTCAGAGTTAACCTGTGTTGTTGTTAGTTGTCGCTGTAGTTAGAAGTATAATATATTCTCAGTTCGATTGGAGCAAATTGAAAAACAGTTTCCTATTTACACAGGGTTTTTGGTAATACATACTGTGTAAAATGCAGGTTCTGCCCATGATCACGATCACGTTTGTGAAGACGTCAGTCACGCAGTGTCAGTGAATTACCAATAACCCTTTATATACAGTGGTGGTCACAGAATTAAAGACACTGGAAACATATTGAAATAACTAAGCTATTCCTCTGTATATATTTTATCAGACTGCCATTGTAACTTGCTGCACAATAATTTTTTTATGTGTGTTTATTGCGTAATGTTAAAACGAAATATTTACAACAAAACTTAACCTTTTATTCGGTAAAACTTAAATGTAAGCAGTGCAAATAAAAAATAGGATTAGTAAGATCTGGCCATATAATTACAGACACTTAATTTCGTAAAAAGAAATTAAAAAAAAATTATTATCATTGAAATTATCATAGTACCTACGATTTCTAACACATTTTTATAAATCATTCCGATGCGTATTCAATACTTGGTCGCATGTCCTTTTGCAGCAATAACAGCACGACATCTCTTAGCCATGGAAGCGATCAATTTTGTACAAGCTTGTACCGGAATTTGTTCCCACGCTTCTGTAAAAGCTGTGTAAAGTTGATCGACGTTTGATGTACGCTTTGCCGCCACTGTCTTCTTCACCTGGTACCACAAGTTTTCGATTGGATTTAAATCCGGACTGTACGGGGGCCAATCCAAAACCGTCACAAACTGGCTCCTTAAGAAATCTTTTACTACTTTTGCGGTGTGTTTCGGATCATTATCCTGTTGAAAAGTCCAAATGACCGGTAAATTTTGCTCAGCATAGGGCAGCATGGTTTCTTCTAAAATATTTTTGTACTGGTGTTTATCCATATTGCCTTCTATCTTCCTGACAGGTCCGACACCAAGTCCTGAAAAACAGCCCCACACTTTGATATTTTCCCCTCCATGTTTCACTTCTTTCTTGGTGTACTTTGGATCCATTTCTTTGTTCGGGGGGCGTCTAACATATTGTTTTCCGTCAGAATTAATCATATTAATTTTTGTTTCATCTGAAAAAAGCACATTTTTCCACTCTCTTTCAGTCCAGTGTTCATATTTTTTAGCAAACGCTAACCTTGCCTTAACATTTTGCTTTTTCAAAAGTGGCACCTTCCGAGACACTCTTCCGTACAAGTTTGCCTCACATAGTCTCCGTCTAATTGTCCTTGCAGACACACCCGTCGACCCTCCTGCCCCGTATATTTCCGAGCGTATCAGTTCTGATCCTTTGAACGGTTCCTTTTTTGCCAACAACACCATCACATAATAACCCAAATGAGTCGTATTGTAGTTTTTTTATAAATTTACCAATGCGTTCAATTCAATATTCACATCCAAATCGATCATGGTCTCAGAAAAACTTAGCTTTAGTGAGTGGGCAACAGTAGGTATACATAAGAGTAGACGAACATTGTATGAACTATATAGTGAAAAAAAATACAATTTTAGCCAGGAGTTTAAAGAAAAAGTTAAAAATTTCTCAAAAATGTTTAGAAAAGTTTGTCATATAGCAAAATCAAATTAGCTCCCAAATTAGAAATAGTGAAAATGTCATAAAATCAACGTGGAAAATAATAAATAGTGAGACTGGAAAGGTCAGTACCTGCTTTAATGATTACAATTTAAAGATTAATGATTGCACAATCAAAAATGACACTGAAGTAGCCCAAGCTTTTGAAACTTTTTTACTGACATTCCAATCTCTACTACAAAGTGTCTAAACTCTTCTCAATTAATCGCTGAGTCCTTACTTATAGAAAATGTACCTAAATGCGAAAATAAACTTAATTTCAACTATGTCAATGAAAAAGATATTAAAAAAGCCTTTCAACTTTTAAATATAAAGAAAACTGCAGATCTCTGGGGCATTTCCGTTAGAATTATTAAACCTTTAATTGATACGATTGCACCAGATCTAGCTTTTATATTCAATGAATGTATTGATTGTGGCGTATTTCCTGATCTAATGAAATGTAGTAAAATAATTCCACTGTTTAAATCGGGTAGTAGGTCTGACCCCACTAACTTTAGACCAATATCAGTACTGCCTACATTCAGCAAAGTTTTTGAAAAACTAATCTTACATCAATTGCTCAGGCATTTCAATGGCAATGACCTGCTACATGGTAAGCAATTCGGGTTTACTCGGGGTAGGTCAACTACTGATGCCGGTGTAGAGTTAGTATCGCATATTTTTGATGCTTGGGAGAAGTCGCAAGATGCTTTAGGCGTTTTTTGCGACTTGTCAAAAGCATTCGATTGCGTACACCATGAAACATTAATCAGGAAACTACATCACTATGGAATAAGAGACACCTCTTTGGATCTTTTTACATCTTACTTGAGTGATAGGATACAAAGAGTTGACATTAATGGGAAACGGTCTTCGGGGTCTGTAGTTACAATGGGTGTACCGCAGGGTTCTATCCTTGGTCCTTTCCTTTTTTTAGTTTATATTAACGACCTGCCTCACCTAGTAAAGAATAATCATGAGATTGTATTGTTTGCTGACGATACTTCATTAATTTTTAAAATGAAACGACAAAATATAAAATTTGACGATGTGAATAATGCAATCTCAAAAGTAGTACACTGGTTTAGTGTCAATAATCTCTTGCTTAATGAAAGTAAAACGAAATGTATAAAATTTGCTCTACCTAATGTAAAACACGTTAAGATTGATGTAAACGTAAAAGGAGAAACGTTAGAAATTGTAAACAGTACAGTATTCTTAGGAATAACCTTAGATAGTAAACTTCAATGGGGCCCACACATAGATAAGCTATCGAAAAGACTTAGTTCTGCAGCGTATGCAGTCAAAAAAATCCGTCATCTTACAGACGTTGATACTTCTAGACTAGTCTATTTCAGCTACTTCCATAGTGTTATGTCTTATGGCATACTGCTGTGGGGGAACGCTGCAGATATTAACACCGTATTTGTGCTGCAGAAGAGAGCTGTTCGTGCAATCTATAACATGGGTCCCAGAGAATCCCTGCGTGATAAATTCAAAGAAATAAACATAATGACAGTACCATGTCAATATATTTATGAAAACTTGTTGTACACTCATAGAAATATCAATGTATTCCCTAAAAATAGCGACACACATAATATAAATACTAGAAATAAGGATAAACTCGCTGTGCCCACAACTAGGCTACACAAGATAAATGTATCTTTTAAAGGGCAATGTATACGCTTCTACAACAAAACTCCAAGTGAGTTGCAAAAATTATCAATAAATAAATTCAAACAAATAGTCAAACATATCCTTTGTAAAAAGGCTTACTACAAAATATCAGATTATCTAGAGGATAAAAAAGCTTGGGACGAGTTTTGCTCCAGCTCGCAAAATAACAACTAACAGGCTAAAGGTTTCTTCGTCGCTTCTTTACTTTAGTCTACATACCGAAGTGACAGAAATCAAAAATACCACTTTATTTCCGTGTCAGTGTTTAGTTTTATGATTTGACCTTTTCTAAGTGTACATTTATTGTATTTATGGAAATAAAGAGTTTTTGATTTGATTTGATTTGATTTGATCTTAGAGTCTTCTCGCCGAGTGGTTTTTCTAGGTCTCGGTTTTCTGGGTACGTTTTCGGTCGTATTGAACTTCTTGAAATGCTTTATAGCATTCATAACCATGTCCTTAGAACGATTTTTGAGCGATTTTTCTGTATGACCAACCTTTGCTATGAAAGTTTAAGATTATCTTTCTAGTGGACGAATCGCAACTCTTGTTTTTTCCCATATGGATTGTTATAAAACGTATTAATTTGAATATTTGGGGGTGAAGGTGGATTTCCCCCAAAGAGGAACAGAAGGAGATCTCCTCTGTACCGGGCCCGACCCATCTGGTCCACTGAGCCCGGTGGTCTTTCGACCGACAGTTGATGTCGGATAGTTGTATATAGCCAGTTGTTACTGAATCAAGTGTTTGCGCGATCCAGGATCGATTGCTCTTTTTGCTTCTTCCGATTGTTTTTAGATTGTTTTGTTGTTGTTGTCGACACGACATCTAACGGATGTTTATTGAAGCACTTAGGGTTTTTACATGCTTCGTCGTTTTTCGCTGTTTGCGCCTCTATTGACAAGTTAGCCTTGTAGTTCGGCCGTTGTCGCCTAGAGGTCGCCTACATCACTCCCTTTCCAGACCGAAGGTCGATATAGTTCTTGATACCAGCATGTCCAGTGTCCAGCTTAGCTCATCGTAGTCTTCAGTGAGTCGAGACTGGTGCGATGAGCAGGTTGAGGACGGGAGAGCGCTTGTCATCTGCGGTGAGTCGAGATGTGTCCCAGTGAGTCGGGACGAAGCGCGGCGCTTGTAGTCTGCGGTGAGTCGAGACGGTCCACGGTGAGTCGGGACGAAGCGCGGTGCGGTGCTCCAGGTGAGTCTACGGTGGGTCGAGACTGTATGCCCAGATGATGCCGCTAGGGAACTCCACGAAGCGTTATCGAGGAGGGGAGAAGCCTGCAGAACCAGGAAGTCAGGGCGGCTGCGATGGAACTGCGGAGGCTGAGGGATGATGCTGGTGCGGTGCGAAGTTGCTGGTCCGGAAGGTAGCTTGAGGGAGAGAGAAGAGACTAAGGTAGATGTCTGCTGCTGGTGATGATGATGATGATGACTGTCATTGATGGCTGGAGTGCTGCGCTGCTTGTTTTTGAAGGAATCGTGTTCAGGAATCCAGTCGTCGGGTTTCGGCAGGAGTCGTCCGAGGTAGTCGACGGCTGGCACGACGGAGGTCACCAGTTTGGGGGTGAAGGTGGATTTCCCCCAAATAGGAACAGAAGGAGATCTCCTCTGAACCGGGCCCGACCCATCTGGTCCACTGAGCCCGGTGGTCTTTCGACCGACAGTTGATGTCGGATAGTTGTATATAGCCAGTTGTTACTGAATCAAGTGTTTGCGCGATCCAGGATCGATTGCTCTTTTTGCTTCTTCCGATTGTTTTTAGATTGTTTTGTTGTTGTTGTCGACACGACATCTAACGGATGTTTATTGAAGCACTTAGGGTTTTTACATGCTTCGTCGTTTTTCGCTGTTTGCGCCTCTATTGACAAGTTAGCCTTGTAGTTCGGCCGTTGTCGCCTAGAGGTCGCCTACAAATACAAAAAGTAAAATGTTTTAATTAATGTCGACGTTTCATGCAAATACGCGGCAAAACAATGAAAAATCGAATGCATTTATTTTTCTTTTTTTTAAATTCAGAACACTGCGTTCACTGTCTTTAATTAGTTGGCCAGCTACAAGTACGTTAAAAAAGTTTGTATTATATTTGGATAGTGAGCAGTGTCTTAAGTAATAAGCAACACAACTTTTTTTGTCCCCCATTTTAAGAATACAACGTCATGTATGATTTTTACATTATATTTAATATCTACTTTGGCTAATGGTAGTGCCAAAATCAAGTTTATTGTGATCAATTGGGGGGTGTCTCTAATTATGTGTCCACCACTGTATATATTTTAAATCTTTTATCCCGAGTGTTCTAAGCCATGGTTCATGAAAATGTGTCGGGGGTTTTTAAATTTTAAATTTTGTTCATATTATATTATAATGGAGTTTTGTCACATAGTAACTATACCAATCCCGTTAGAGATCAGATCTTTATTAAAAAAAACATGGCTAAACTCAGAAACTCAACAAAAAATCAGTATTTTAAACGAAGGAATTTCGTTTAGCTATTTCTTATAGAGGTTACTACATGATTAGAAATAACCCTGAGTGTTGCGGCTATAATAACAAAAACCTTAGAACCTACATTGTCCTAGTGTTCGTTGATTCTGGCCGCAGTAGCCGAAATTCGGCTTGGAGGAAACCACCATCATCACATTTTTCCCATACTATCACATCTACCACATTTTTCCATTATCACATGTCGCGTAGAACGTTACAACTTGAGTTCAAACATCTGTATGAACTTACTACAAAGGGACTTTTCCATTACCCCAAAACCCTTTGCAACATCGCTTCTTACCCGCGAATTCGCTGGCATAGTAGATACGCTAGGAGTATTAATAATTCTCACACTCCATCCCATAGGAGCAAGGGAAAAACCTCCATTTCCCCACAAATATAAGTCTCGCCCCAGACCATGGCGACTATAAAGACCCTTTCTAACTGGATCCTTTCTCGTTAATATAGATTGACTATTTAGGGTTAATAGAATATTTTCATATGCGCGTGAGATTGGTATTAGTATTTACGGTACCAATAGCGATTTCTCGATAACCAATAATAAAATAATCGGCCTATAGAGAAGGCTACCAGAATCTCGATGGATCTTGGGAACAATTTTACTGATATCTTTCTCTTCTAAACAATTTACTTAGCTAGCCGGTTTTAGAACACTGAGAGATTTATAAAGGGTGAATTTTTCGACGGGGCAGTAAGGGGAAAATGGTCTTAGGAGACTATCCATATTTTATGGAGAAAGTTTCATCATTCATCATTTTCAGGTTTTCAAAAAAAATACTGTTGGCAAAAAGTGGGCATTTTACCCGAAAACTTTTTTGATGCCAGTCGATCCTGTTTCTTAAACTCGTCAAAAACTTCTATCAAACCAACTGAACTATCCATACCAGGTTGTCTGGCAGAGATCGCTCTTGAGCGATAAGACCGCCAATTGTCACTTAGGTTATAATTATTTCTTCTTGAATTGTTTCTTAGTTTTAAGTGTGCAATAAAAGTATTTTCTATCTATCTAAAGTCAGAAATTGCAAACAAACAAATAAATATCTTTGTATTTTGATAAATAGAAGATACGATGGCGATGCGGGTGCTAAGATACGATCAAACGAACATTGCCAGTTTTACGCATCAATACAACTTATATTTAAAATAATTTAAGGTAAAGATAGCTTTAAAAGTTCAGAGCACCCATAGCTCTCGCCTGATCACTTAATCTGCAGTACGCTGCTGGAACCCGACCGGCGGCGGCGGCGTCACGTCATCAATTTCCCGTTGATGCATGATGCTTGCCATCCAACGCTGATGCATTGCGGTATCGAAAGGCTTAGTATTCCTTGCACATAGATAATGCTGCACTTGACAGTTGACGGGTATCGTCAAAAAAATATCTAAATTGCACTAGTCTTCCTCTTAATTTAGTATTCCGAACGACATTTAGTTGACTTTCAGTCTATAGATCTGACTGTCTGATAGCGATATTCAAAAAAAGTACCTACCGAACAGATTTCACACGCTTCTCAATATATAGAGTTTCATGAGAGGTTTTAAGTGTAATTAGTTATTTATTAATAAAAAGCTTCGCCGACCACGTGCATAAAATATCACGCATATAAACATTTTATTTTATTAATCAAGTATCTTTATAGATTGTCTGAAATATGACGATGAGTGTAGAAGATATCAGAAAAAATTATGTTTTCTTTTACACCATCTTTATTTACTTATTTTTGGGAAACGTCGCGTCGGTTTAATGAGTATTTTCTAATTGAACACAATTAAGGTGACCAATAATAAGTTCCCACAAATAGCAACACTTTAAAACATAACCCTCCTTCTTGCGCAGTCGGATAAAAATAACAATCGGTGAACAATAGTGCTAAGTTTACTTTTTGTATTAATTCCTCTAAAAAATTTCTCTGCAACCCATGCGAAGGCCGGTTTCTAGTATCTTTTAATCTGAAAATTTATCTTAGTCCTATTTACCAGTCTCGCGTTATACGTAGGATGTTTTGAAAAAATATAATTGAAAAGAAAATAAACTTTACTATAACTTCAATAGACTTCATTGTCCATTGAAATATAAAATATATAAAATATCCTCAGTATTATTTCAGAATCTACGATCCCATTCTTTCTTACATTTAGCAAATTGGTTCTCGAGTAACTCCGCGTGTTTGCAAAATAGAATTCTTGTATGTAACATTGGAGGAAGATGATGTTGTGTGAATTGTCAAGCATTATTTATTTAAAGTTTTTGTTTTTTATAGTGCGTAAGCCTCGCACTCTGGCAAATTTCTGCGCATCGCAAAAAAAAAAAAATTTGCGATAGCTTTAAATTCTGTTGGGCCTGTACGTACCTAGTTATTCTATGGTCGCGTTGTGTGTGACTCTACTCTTCATATAACCAGCCCGTTACCCACAGCTGGGCGTAGGCCTCTAATCGGCGAGCTACACAAAACTTTACTACTTTCATACAACTTTACTACCGAAAAAGTCCGAACTGTGCCACTAATTTCGGACTGTCTCGCTCTCAGCGGGTCTAACATAAACGAACGAGAGTTCGTTTATGTTAGCCGCGCTGAATTTTCGTCGTAATTTTTTCTTGTGATCAATGGAGATTACCTCTCTTGCCATGACAGTATTCAATTTAATCGAATTCATTTATTCATACCATAAATTCACAGGAAATACAATCAAGTCAAACATTTTTATAACCCGCGTCGCAAAAAGAAAGGGGTGTTATAAGTTCAACGTGTCTGACTGTGTATCTGTCTGTGGTATCGTAGCTCCCAAACGGATGAACCGATTTTCGTTTAGTTTTTTTTTGTGTCATAGATAATTTTATCCCGAGTGTTCTAAGCCATGTTTCATGAAAATCTGTCGGGGGATCCTAAATTTTTTAATTTGGTTCTTGTTCGATAGGTACATTAAAAAACGATACAAAAACTCAAATTATTTTTAGCACATGTTTTCAACAGATGAGATTGTACTTAAACGAAGGTCTATTTCCGTCCTTAAAAATATCATAATTTCTTGTTGGACTCGCGATATCGTTGAACAGTAGTAAATGGCAATGGGGAACGCAACAATGGGGATCATTTTGGCTGCTTTAATGGTATCTAAATCTTATAAAACTTGAATAGGGGAAACTTTTTAGCTTAAATATTCCTCCTTTCAAGTTTCAAAAGATTTGGACAGCGCTAAGGCTGCCAAAATGATCCCCATTGTTGCGTTCCCCATTGCCATTTGCTACTGTAATTGGTGGGCTGCTGCTCTGCCACTGCTTCTGAAACTCGGCACTTTAATTAAATTCTCAAATCTTTGCTCTCGGAAGGGAGCACTTATAATTTTGCAAAACTTTAATAAGTAGTACCTATTTATTTGTTTAAAAGTTTATTTTACGATGTTGTGTACTCTGGATTCCTTCCCACTCGTTACTAATTAACTTCCTAAGCTAAATTGAAATAAATTGAATTTTACAATTATTTTCTTTAAGGCACATCGAGAAGACACCTTTGCTTATGTTTCATTGTAACCACAAGTACCTTCTATGGAAAACGCCATATTAAAAACATTAAAGTTATTTTTAGGTTTCCGTACCTCAAAAGGAAATAAGGAACCCTTAAAGGTATCACTTTGTTGTCCGTCTGCCTGTCTGTTTGTCCGTCTGTCAACCCCCTTTTCTTAAGGAACGCGTGGACGTATCGAGTTGAAATTAAAGTTAACTACTCAAGTCCGTAACCTCTTGAAGCCGCGATATAAACAAAACTTTTAAATCAACGCATTCAAAGGTTACAGCCGTTTACGTCCGAATATTTTGAAATTTCCAAGGGAATCACATGCACACAAAACCTATAGGGTACTTCCCTGAATCATGAAACCTACCTAGAATCATGAAATTTGGTGAGCAGCAAGGTCTTATAGCACAAGTAAAGGGAAAAATCCATAAATTTGTAAGTTGTTCACTAAAAAAAAATACTTTTAATGCTCGCCATGGACCAAAACCTATAGGGTCTTCCGTAAAGGGTCTCCCCGTAAACCTAGGATACTGAAATTTGGCAAGAAGCGAAGCCTTACACCACAAGTATAGGAAAAAAATCCGAAAACAGTAAATTTGTAGTCTAATCACAAAAAATTCTACTTTTGATTCTCGTCTTGGACCAAAACCACCCTATAGGTTTTGTTTTGGTCCATGACGAGAACGATGGAAATGAAATTCCATAGAGTTCCGTCCCGCATTTTAGTACGCATGCAATGACGTACTTTCTACCTTATGTTAAGAAAAGGAATAAACATTTCTGAGCATGTGTAGTTTAATAGTACTGTTCACACCTCAACACGTACCGCATCCTACAATAGAGCTGTTAATATAGTATGCAGGCATGTGAAAAGCATCAGCGCTCATCTATAATTCCTGAAGGCTGAAGCCCTGCTGAAATGGACGCGGAACTCCGCCGGGACGCGACGCCATCTGGTGTCTCCCGATAGGACTGAGTTGCTGGAATTTAGTTCGCTGATTTCATGCGGGTATTGAAATTGAGGGAGCTAACGATTTTGTTTATAGATTTTCTTTTTGTAGTGATATAGCGATAGGCGATGGTTTTATGACTGAATTAGTGCAAATATCTTTTAAATACACCCTAATATTATAAACACGTAAGTTTGGATGGATGGATGTTTGAATGCTAGTTATCCTTCAAGCCAAAACTATAAGATACACGGATTGGGCTGAAACTTTGCATAGATGTAGGTTTAGACCTGGAATAACACAAACGTTCATTTTAAGGGTTTCGAGATCGGTTTCGAAACCCTTATGGTCTCGCTTTGTCTGTCCTTTTTTCCCTCTTTAATATCTTAGCAAATACCGTAGCTATTAACTTGAAATTTAAAGTAATAATACGTTTCGAGCGCCTGTACAGATTAAAAGAAAAATAAATGAAAAAGAAAATTTTGAGTACAAATTGGGATGTTGAAATTTTAAAAGATACCTACAGTGCCATGTGGGGTATCAAATAAAAGGTATCAGTTTATACTTTTCAAAATAGTTTCTTAAATTATTGTATTTTTGAAATATTTTGTAAGAAGTCGAGAAATTACCCGTTCCCCCCATCTCCGAAGTATGCAGAGCGATCCATCGGAAATGTATGTAGTGTTTACAAACGTTACCTACAGGTAGGGATCTATTTGTTACAGGAAATATATAGATAAGTCTGTGAGTACCTGGTAGTAAGTAGTACGGTCAAAAACGGGGGAAATAATTTTCAAATGGGGAAATACCTCACCGAGTGATGAAAGGTATCGGTTTGTATATTCCAAAACAGTTTTTAAAATTTATGTAGGTTTCCATATTTTTTTAAATATTTTGAAATAAGTCGAAATATTGACAATCACCCCCTAATCTCTGAAGTAGGCAGAGCGATCCATCTAAAATGTTGGTTGGTAGATAGGTACTTACTATTTTTAGGAATAAATTAGAACTAGTATTTACAAATAAAACAATTGAGCTAACTGTAGACTTTTGCAAACAATGTACAGTAGCTCAACTGATCCATATCAATACCAGTCGGAAGCGTCACTAAGACGCTGGCTGCATTGCCCCGCTGTATGGCAATGCTGATGCGCTGCGCCCGATATTGACCAGCACTCGGGTCACTCGTCGCTTCGACCAGACGCACAGATATTTTTTTAAAAACCCGAAGAGCCTCGGTACTCCACGGACCTAGGGTCTCGACTCCAAGGGGAGTAAATGTGTAGGCTCTGTCTGTCTCTATCTGTTTAGGTATATTCATTAAATAGCGATGTCTCTAACCGGCACGTTTAGTGTATAATACTTCTATTATTGACAAACGTTCGAAACTCGGCGCGCGGGTTACACGGATTTGACGGATCTTGTTTTCTATGAATCATACCCATACATGGGATAAAACAACCTTTAAACGTTTTCAAAGAAGTAACACGTGCGATGCGAAGCCACGGATAGAAAAAAGTTGATACATAATAAAACCCGTTCTATCGATCGAAATTTCAGTGCAAATGGGAAGAAAATCACATCCGAAAGTGAAAAGGCTATTAAAACGAAGCACGATATTTCGTACTTCGGTGTATTCAAACAAGTAGACCAGGGACTGTACTCTAAAAAACGAAATCGAATTTTCTGATTCGTTTTCGTGCAAACTAATCTAATGCAAGCGACATTAGAGTTGGTTTTGCACGACAACGAAAACGAAACTTTGGTTTTCCTTTTTCAAATAGGCCCCCAGCTCCTCCGTGTTCCAAACAGCATACGGTGATTTAACTAGAAAATATATAATATAGTGGCCATAATTATAGCCACTAGGTAAACAAAAGGAAAATAATGTTGATCAACTCAGATCTACCCCTTTGTGATAAGCTGACACAAAATCGATAAGATAGCGGTTATCTACCCCATCTAAACATTTTGCATTTATCGTTTCGGCCATCATTTAGGGCATTTTAGGGCCTCCTTAGTGGTGGAAAGGAGAGGAGAGGAACCACAGAAATACGGAGATCTGTAGAATCGACGCCCGTATCTTTCGGAATATGGCTGACACACTTGCGTTCGTGTGTCTACCTCGAAAATATCTAAATAGATTCACATGACATCACCCTCACGGAAGCCCTCACGACATGTAAGTAATAGAAACTCTTGGTTTTTTAACTTCCTAACTATTTTTCGTGCTTCGCTGGCTGGAATCCGGGCGTATCTCACAATCTTGGACTGCTTAACCAAAACGTGGTCTGCAAACTAATTAAATTACTATTTAATTACTCGAAAGTTTGAAAGGAATTCCAGCAGCGATTTTAAAACAGAAAATTACGTTCCCTGTGAATGGACGCAACTTTGTATCTAATTCCATTCGTACTTCCACCACGCCTTGTTCGAGCGACTTGCTTGAAACTACAACGAGCTTATTATAGAGATTGTCTAAGTAAATTGAGTTTTCTTTAACAAATACTTCGATTGCTGCGAATGGAGCTGTATCAAATTCTAAAGTTTGGATATGAAAGGTCATTGATAGTACATTAACAAACCAATAATCCCACTTATAAGCGTAATAACACTCTAAAGCCGTGATAAGCCTATTACTCCCCTATCTGATCGACAATATCGACAATATGGTCTAATTATAAATTATTATTAGGCTCCGAAATGCCTACATTGAGACCAGGTTCAACTACAAGAATTTAAATCAAAGGATAAAGTAAAAATAAACGCGAGAAATACTCATTGATAATTTAGTTTCGTTACTTGTTCCCGGCGAAAGAGTGGAATGAGCTTCCTGCGTCTGTTTTCCCGTAAGAGTACAATCTTGGAGTCTTCAAGTCCAGGGTAAATAAGTTCCTTCTGGGAAAGCGTGTTCCATCTCAGGCCACATCTTCACTTACATAGGTGAGTTGGTGGCCCAACCAAACGCTTGACCATCATCAATAAAAAATAACTTAACCTAAAAAAATAACTTCAGCCTGTAGTGCGCGCAAGGACGCAGTACAGGCGCGACGCGAACCGCACTCACCCTATTGAAGTCCCGTTGTGGGATGAAACGTTGGTGTTCTACCAACACAAACTAGGTTCGTAAGTTATTTTTTCATTATGAAAAAATAACTTGTTCTGTTCCAGTAAACCACCTCTTTTTTGCGTTCAAACAATACGATTAATGTTGTTATTTTTATATTTGCGTTCAAACAACGAATTAAAACATATGTTATGACTAGAAAGCGTTCAACACATCTATACATCTAACAAAGCGCCACAAAACACATTATAAACCACCGCAAGTACTCTCACATCATCTTATCGAATATCCTTACAAACATGACTCTCTAACTGCCATTATCGCGGTCCTATGTCTCCAAAGCATAAAACGCCATAAGTCTCAGCCCGGGGCGTAAAAAGCCGTATGTCTCCCGCCTGGGGCGTAAAGTGCCCGAATGTGATTTTAATGTGTCGCACCTCGGGTGATCCGGCTCTGCATTATGCATAGAGTTCGGAAGCGGGTGCGGTTAGGAGATAACGCGGAAAGTATTTTCGATGATATTTCTGAGATAATTTAGGTGGTTGAGTGATATTATAAGATTGGTGATACGTGAAAAATGAGATGGTAAAAGTGTTCTAAGATATTTTAGAGTTTGATCAACATTTTGTGCCAAATATGTATCTTTCCACGGAACTGTAGGGACTCTTTTCCCTCTCGCATTATTCGAGAAGAGAACGCGAAAGTGTTTTGGATGATATTGTCAGCGGTTTCCATTTATAAGAATCGTATGTGGAAAATAAAAAAGTAGAGTTTTTAAGCAAAGTTGACCTAATCAATCGCTTAAACTCTTTCTGTCAATGTGTTCCTTGAGCTTTGCATAAAAATACTTCCTAAGCAAAGCTGATATGTTGTTACGTATTAGCTTTGCTTAGGAAGTATTTTTATGTCTGATTTATTGTTAAATGCAAGTAGTGGGTGACCTCTACGTAATTGGCTGACCAGCTCAATTGTAGAAACCTTTCATGTTCTCACTCGCACCAAGAAGGCTGCTCACCACTCATGAACTTATTCTTCTCCACATCATCAAACTCCACCTTTATGGAGTTTCCGATCATCCGAAAGCACCTTAGACGGTTTAAAAAGTTACCACAAATAAGACCTCTCGAATCTCACCTACTTTGGTTATATTCTGCGATTTACTCTCAGAACTTGGCGCTCCGCTGCTATGGTTATTTTATAAGGCTCTTTAAGCTTTTAGATCGAAGCTCGGAGGTGATAATGTCTGGCAATCGAGACGTTATTTGTCACTTTGCCAAGAAAGTTCGCATACGCGGGTTTTCAACAGGGATAGATTTGCCTAAGTATTTTTGGTTCTTAGGGGTTTATACAACTCAAAATAATTCGGGCTTCATTTTTGTTATGTAAGGTCCTGATCGTAAAAGAAGTTCGATAAATCGACCCTTACCATGTGTTTAGGAATTAAATATTACTATACACTAAGACTACAATAAAGTCAAAACGAATGTAAGTACCGGCGTACCGAGACAAACCTCGCATGGTTCATAATCATCATCATCAGCCTTTATTAGTCCACTGTTGGACATAGGCCTCCCCTAATGAGCGCCATAGCGCCCTGTCTTCAGCTTGCCATACTTAATCATAAGGTATAAATTAATAAAAAAAATATTTGGTAAAAATGTTCTCTGAATAATATTAGGATAAAACAATATTTAGTAACAATTCCTCGCAAAACCTCCTCCGACAATATCCAGTCGTTGACTAGTTTCGTCTCTCCACGAGATATCATCAGGACACCACAACAATACTCGACTTTGACACAGAGACCGCCAAGCAACAACGACAGAGTCCTGCCAGAGATGTTGCCTCTCTGAGCTCCCTGCGTAAAGTATTGTTTTATCCTTATATTATAAAATGGATTTCTGCAAAGTAACGCGTGAATCTATTATTTATACTTATGTCCTCTGATTGTTGTGAACCACCTTCAGTTGGATTCCATTGCTGATTACGCACGCTAGAGGAGACATCTCAGTAGGAAGGACTACGGTAAATCTACCTACCTTGATAGATTTACCGTAGTCTCGATCACAAATCAATCAATACAATACCCAAGGAGTGACGAGTCATCACCCATAATAAAGGATCACGCTTCTGCCGACTACATTAATGGTGCCTTGATTAGGTGCGCTGATTTATGTCACATCCGCTGCTTGCCAGTATAATATGAATTAGGCCCGTATTATATATAATTAAAATAGCAAGCTTAAGAATATTGTGTTTACATTATCATCTAAGTGAACTTTGTTATTTTGAGAAATAAAAATTCTTTAAACAGATTATATGAGCATATCATATTATATGATTATATCAGACATCGACCTATGCTTGAGTTATGATTTTTCTAACGCAAAAGCGTTACTCAAGCATAGCTCGATGACTGAGCATGGTTTAATAACATGGGCCTTAGAAACCAGGCCAAACCCTAATCGTTAGGACTATCCCTAATCATTAGGATTAGGGTTTGGCCGAAAATAAACTGAATAAATCTGGTAGGTACCTAGAGGAAAAGATTTAGTCCTACCATTTATATGCCTATTGTTGGCACAAACTAGACGAAATTCATTTTTATGGCGAACAAGCGATCTTTTAAAAAAGTTTTGCAAGCACGCTGATTTAGATCTAGATCTATTCTGTACGAGCGTCAATTCGGCCAGACAGCGACTGACCTGAAGTTACTTTAATAGTGGCGTAGGTAGTAGGTAGGTTTACATAAATTTTATGTAAGTACATAGTTTATTGCTAATCTTTTTAACCCCCGACGCAAAACGAAAGGGTTGTTTTATGTTTAACGTGTCTGTCTGTGTATCTGTCTATGGTATCGTAGCTCCCAAACGGATGAGCCGATATTCGTTTAGTTTTTTGTGTCATAGATAATTTTATCCCGAGTGTTCTTAGCCATGTTTCATGAAAATCTGTTGGGGGATTTTTAAAATGTTTATTTTTTTTCTTGTTATCCCACGTCATTGTCGTTTGAGCAGTGTCTATTTATGTTCACATGTCATGTTAAATTGTCACTATACGTGAAAATCTTTAATTGGCTCTCTGATGTTATACGTAATTTGATCAAGTAAGTTTAAACCGTTCATCTATATATATATATAAAAGAAAGTCGTGTTAGTTACACTATTTATAACTCCAGAACGGCTGTAGCGATATGGCTGAAAATTGGTGGGTAGGTAGCTTAGAGCCAGGAGATGGACATAGGATAAAAATAATATAATAAATAATACGCGTGCGAAGCCGCGGGCAGAAGCTAGTTTTCCAATAAATCAAAAAAATGTCTGTTTTTACGACGTCCTCGAGCTGAGTTGGAGGGGGTCGATTCTTCCAGAGAAAGAGCAGCAGCCTCCTGTGTATTTAACAGCTGTACTGAGATCACGAGCAGTATTGTCTGATGAGGATAGAGGATTTGATATTGTATTTGCATAGAGCTCGCAATTTTTATAAAGGTGGCGCTAGTTTAGCTCACTATCCTACTTCCTATCCTATCCTACTAATATTATAAAGCCAAAAGTTTGTGCAATGTGATTTTTTGTTACCTAGGATCTCCAAAACTAGTGAACACATCAAGATGAAATTTGGCGTACATTTAGAACTTATCCTAACTAAGAGAATAGGCTACTTATTATACCGAAAATACGCGTGCGAAGCTGCGTGCAGAAGCTAATAATGCATATAATGCAAGATACAAAACAGTATTGATATTCGTGCCTTACATGGAAAAGGCAAAAAGGCTTAGGTACTATAAAATATCAGATTATCTAGAGGATAACAAAGTTTGTGGCGGGTTTTGCTCCAACTCGAAAAATAACAACTAACAGGCTAAAGGTTTCTTCGTCGCTTCTTTACCGAAGTCTACATACCAAAGCTAAGTTACTGTCTAAGTTACTGTCTACATACCGAAGCGACAGAAATCAAAAATATCACTTTATTTCCGTGTCAGTATAATTTCACCTTTTCTGAGTGTACATTTATTGTTTTATGGAAATAAAGAGTTTTGATTTTAAGAAAATTTGGTATCCTTTTGATGCGCCCTTTAGTTTATAAGAGTCCATTGAATGCGCTTTCATAATCAGTATTTCCCTCTAACGTAGATTAATATAGAGCTTTAAACCAGTGATCGGAAATTCTCATCTTTTCACTGTTGTTTCATGTCCACATTTTGTACTCATCTTGTACTTTAAAAACAACCCTTGCTGATTACGGAAAATTTAGATTAAAATAAGATTTGTTTTGTTTTTATATCGACATAATTGATGATTGCGTGAGAATAAAAGAGTCATGTTTCTTCTAGAAAATGGAATATCGCAATTTTTTTTTTATATTTAAAAAAATATTTCTTATTTTTCTTCGGAAATGTCGACTTAAGTGAAAAATGCGTCAGAATAAAAGTGTCTTATATTTCGTTTATAAATAAGATTCCGGTGAAAAAACAACAACATTCTAGAAGGTGGTTTCAACCGCTCCATGTTGTGTCTTCTCGCCAACTCTAAGTAAATAAGCGCCCGAATTTCCGATCACTGCCACTATGACATGAAAAGCAACCCTATCCCGATAATCATAATCCACATAATCTACTCCGTATCACAGCTAGCATGACAAGGCTGGCGCGGCATGCTTAGTTTATTGCCATGTACAGGGTACCACAGAAAGGGTGTACTAAACCGAAAGGGGGTGATTCTAGACCCCGAGGGGATGATTTTATAAATAACGATTTTTAGAATTTCGATGTTTTTATTTATTTTTACCAAAAAGTGAAGATTTTATTATTATTATACGTGTTTTTTTACACGCATTCTTGCGTTATTTAACATTACAAAATATTTCACAAATGTTTTCAGCAAAACCAGTGTTTGATCATGAAATTATTACAAAAAATTAAATCTCAGAACAATAATAATAATGTAAGAATACACGAAAAAGCACACTAACGAATATGACGAAAAAATGTCTTCTAAAAAAAATCATAGATCAAACGTTGAACCCCGCGATGTCCAGAATCACCCCCTTTCGGCTTAGTACCCTTTCCGTGGCACCCTGTACGTGCGCCGCAAGCTCATGTCGAAGGTATGATGCAAAGCTGATTGATGGCCTCGTATACCTTTGGTTGTCGCCCGGCTGTGAAGTCGGCCATGATGAGATGTGTCTAGACTTGGGGCAAAGCTCCGTAGAAAACGCAGTTTAGAATTATCTAAATTAAGAAAAATTTAGAAAAATTTATTCTAAATTTAGAAAATTATTTCTAAATCTTTTTTGAAATTATTCAATGGTAACAATTCTAAAATAAATTATATTAATAATTGTTAGCTGTAATCTTAAACAATGGAACCCGCTGTCAAGCTGTAGATTGTAATTATTTTTTGATATTTTTGGTCTGTCTTCTGGCACCCGTGTTGACACGCGCTGAAACCTGCATATTTACGCTTCTTGAGATTGGATTCAGTTGGATTCCATTGCTGGATATAGACCTCTGTTTACGTCTTTGATTACAGTAGTCTGAAATTCGCCTGTCAAAAATTCGCTTGTGCTCCCACTAAAGTCAACCATCGAAAAGGCTCTTGAAAATTGCTTCGACCGCAAGTTCGAGCTATGTATGAGTTTTGTAGTCGTTTGTTTGTCATTGACTGTTCCCAATAGTAATCGATACCCAATTCGTGATAATCTCGCTGTATCGCGACTGGTATGAGAAAGCTGGCGCGGCATGCTTAGTTTATTGCCGCTTGCCGCGCACATGTCGAAGGTATGATGTAAAGCTGATTGATGGCCTCGTATACCTTTGGTCGTCGCCCGGTTGTGAGTTGGGCATTATGCGATGTGCCTAGGCAAGAGGTAGGTATGTAGAGTGCTTACTTCCAAAGGAAACGCAGTATCAGTTTGTAGTATAATCAGCACCTATCAGTAAACGTTTTGATTAGGGCGATGTGGTCGCTAAATGACAAAGTCACTTTGTATCACACTAATAAAAAAAAAATTGATCAACTCACACAGCATTATCTTGCCCCAAGCTAAGCAGAGCTTAACTAATCACATCACGTCACAGATATCACATCACATAATATTATATTGGATGTTTAGATGTATGGATAGATGGATGCATGTTTGTTACCTCTTTTACGCCAAAACGACTGAATCAATGGGGCTGAAATTTTGCATATATGTAGTTTTAAGCCTGGAATCAAACATGGGATAGAAATAACTCTTAAACGTTTCCATAGAAACAACGCGTGCGAAACCGTGCGAAGCGAAGAAGAGTTTTGGTATAAATAACTTTTTTTTAAAAACATTAGCAATGCTGATGATAGTTGATTGATGTCCTCGTATAGGTAGATACTTCTAGTCGTCACCCGGTTGTGAAGTCGGGCGTGATAGGATGTGACTTGGCATGGGAAACGGTGCCAAGTTTTTTAAACTCTAGCAGACCTATTCCAATGAGTTTTATTCTTGAAAAATCTATTTATGGTATCGAAATACTGTGATGAGTGCAATGAGATTTGATGGGGTTCCTCAGGGAAGCGTCCTCGGTCCTTTCCTCTTCCTTATCTATATAAATGATCTCCCTAATATAACTAAGCATAAATCAATATTATTTGCCGATGATACTACTATTATTATTAGAGGACATAATAAACTGACGTTCGAGAGAGAAATCAATGACGCACTTAGTAAGACAATTGAATGGTTAAATCAAAATAACCTTAACATTAATCTAAATAAAACTAGCGTAATTCAATTCGGGACATATAAACAAATGAAAGAGATTATTAGTGTTAATTATGACCAGACACATATAGCGGAAGTCTCGACGGTGACATTTTTAGGAATCATTCTAGATCAACATATGAATTGGAAGGCACATATCGAACTAGTGTGTACCAAAATAGATAAGTTTGTTTACGCTTTAAGGTGTCTGCGTCTCCGTGTATCCATTGAGGCGGCTCTCACGGCGTACCATGGATATGTTTCTTCAACCCTAGCATATGGCCTCATTATGTGGGGAAACTCAGTCGACTTCATCAAAGCGTTTAAAGCACAGAAAAAATCTGTCCGAGCTATCTGTGGACTTAGGAGTACGGATAGCTGCAAGCCTTTATTTAAGAGGTTCAAGATCCTTCCCTTGCCGTGCATGTACATCAGGGACATCTGTACCTTTGTCAAGCAATACCCTCAGTATTTTAGAACACACGCGGAAGTCTTAACTAGACATACACGACACAAAAATAGATTATACGTCCCGCACTGTCGGCTAGAACTTGTCAAACGGAACTCCTACTATCATGCCATTACTATCTACAATAAACTACCCAATAGTTTCAAAGATTTGCCTTTAAACATGTTTAAATCCAAATTAAAACATTGGCTGCTAGAAAACTGTTTTTATGATGTAAAAGAATATTTGAATTTTAAAACTAATTGATACCTATCCGACTTGTTTATTTTAATTTTATGTTTGACCTGTTATTGTTGATTTTAATTTTCTGTTAATTTTTATTGGATTTTATTGGACATCACTTATTTAATTCAATTGACTTAAAGAGACATTTATAATTGTATTTACTAAGATTTTGCACACCTTAATAGGTAGTTTGTATATGGATATTTTTAAAATTACGAACTTTTGTACATACATTCATGCAAATAAAGATTATGATTGATTGATTGATTGATGAGTGTGGTTCGCATAGAACCTATTAAGCTGGCGTGTAAGATAGGAAGCCATCATATTACCAGAAATGGTCAACCGGCTGAGATGATCCATGATTGATTATCATGATGATAATGATGACGATCTTTGGCGATGGCGATGGTCTTTTATAAAGGACTAGTTTCTGCCGGCGGCTTCGCACGCGTTGTTTCTATGGAAACTTTTTAAGGTTACTTCTATGCCATGGGAACTGATTTATGGGAAGAAAGTAGCCTATGTTTGATTCCAGTTAGATTCCAGGTTAGACTTACCTGTATGCCAAATTTCAGCCTGATCCGTTCTGTAGTTTTGGCGTGAAGAGGTAACAAACATCCATCCATCCATCCAAACTTTCGCCATTATAATATTAGTGTGATTGGGACAGAGATTTAACGTGAAACGAGTTTTTGATGTGACACGGTTAAGTTAAAATTCAATCTAACTTGATTATTATTATGGTGCTCTCATCATATAATCATCATGACAAATGTGAAGAGACTAAAATTAAATAAAAAAAACATTCAATGGCATTTTATTATCCGCCCATTTCTGTGATTGGGCGGCTACATATTGATTCGCAAATAGTTGTACCTAGCTGATGTAAGCTGTGAAGATATTTCTAAACTAGAATGAATGATCGACAAAATTGTTACTCACAATTGCAAGTTTCCTAGTTTCTAATAAAGGTTCTTAAGAGCTTGTTGAAGTTCGTACTGACTTCATCGATATTGTGGAAGTTACCTAAGTCTACTGTGGAGAGCTTTTCTTGCTTGTTTTGTTGTTAGCCGTGCTCGGTTTTCCGGGAACAGATTTAACAACTTTTTTCCCCGGTCACTAGACAGTACAGAATAAGTACTGTCTAGCGGTCGGAAAAATTAATCCTCGATTCGAAGTCACGTTAACCCTTAATCGCTGATCAAGGTTTTATTCGCTTACGCGATCAAGTTATACATTTTATTAGTAAGGGCAAATGCAATTAAAAAACTGTATACCATGTTATTTCGTACAAATAAGCACTAAACTACACTAAATAGCTAAAATTTCAGAAAAAATATAAAAATGAGACTATTGTTGAGAGGCTTTTCAGAGTTAAAAAAGCAGCCAAGCTATTTGCTATTTTTTTTCTGTCCTTGGTTCCACCTACCCCAAGTTTCCATAAAGCACACGTTGTGCCGAACACCCTGTATATTGCTTTGGCAATCTCGTACATTTGCGTATCATAATAATTTCATTGTCTTCTTTGTTTCAGTCCGGATTCTATGATCTCGGTCTCGGTCTCGGTTGTGCCACATTTAATTAATATACACAATTTAATTTCACCACAAGACAGGGTTGTCTTGTGTGTTTTAGTTAAGTGCAGTGCCTCCCCCGAGCTGTATAATATTATTTCAAGATATTTATTTAAAAATACAGGTCCAATAAAATGAGCCAAAAAATCGTATGGATCTAAGTAACTGACTTGAGAATGACTAACGAAACTTCTTTGTTGTAGACTCAAGAAACGTAGTCATAACGATAATAAGTCAGTCCGAGCCGTACCACGCGAGCGTGGCGACGCGACTGAAGCAAGACATCGAGGCACAGGTGCAGCAGGTGGAACATGTAAGTTGTAGATAATAAGTCAGTCCGAGCCGTACCACGCGAGCGTGGCGACGCGACTGAAGCAAGACATCGAGGCACAGGTGCAGCAGGTGGAACATGTAAGTTGTAGATAATAAGTCAGTCCGAGCCGTACCACGCGAGCGTGGCGACGCGACTGAAGCAAGACATCGAGGCACAGGTGCAGCAGGTGGAACATGTAAGTTGTAGATAATAAGTCAGTCCGAGCCGTACCACGCGAGCGTGGCGACGCGACTGAAGCAAGACATCGAGGCACAGGTGCAGCAGGTGGAACATGTAAGTTGTAGATAATAAGTCAGTCCGAGCCGTACCACGCGAGCGTGGCGACGCGACTGAAGCAAGACATCGAGGCACAGGTGCAGCAGGTGGAACATGTAAGTTGTAGATAATAAGTCAGTCCGAGCCGTACCACGCGAGCGTGGCGACGCGACTGAAGCAAGACATCGAGGCACAGGTGCAGCAGGTGGAACATGTAAGTTGTAGATAATAAGTCAGTCCGAGCCGTACCACGCGAGCGTGGCGACGCGACTGAAGCAAGACATCGAGGCACAGGTGCAGCAGGTGGAACATGTAAGTTGTAGATAATAAGTCAGTCCGAGCCGTACCACGCGAGCGTGGCGACGCGACTGAAGCAAGACATCGAGGCACAGGTGCAGCAGGTGGAACATGTAAGTTGTAGATAATAAGTCAGTCCGAGCCGTACCACGCGAGCGTGGCGACGCGACTGAAGCAAGACATCGAGGCACAGGTGCAGCAGGTGGAACATGTAAGTTGTAGATAATAAGTCAGTCCGAGCCGTACCACGCGAGCGTGGCGACGCGACTGAAGCAAGACATCGAGGCACAGGTGCAGCAGGTGGAACATGTAAGTTGTAGATAATAAGTCAGTCCGAGCCGTACCACGCGAGCGTGGCGACGCGACTGAAGCAAGACATCGAGGCACAGGTGCAGCAGGTGGAACATGTAAGTTGTAGATAATAAGTCAGTCCGAGCCGTACCACGCGAGCGTGGCGACGCGACTGAAGCAAGACATCGAGGCACAGGTGCAGCAGGTGGAACATGTAAGTTGTAGATAATAAGTCAGTCCGAGCCGTACCACGCGAGCGTGGCGACGCGACTGAAGCAAGACATCGAGGCACAGGTGCAGCAGGTGGAACATGTAAGTTGTAGATAATAAGTCAGTCCGAGCCGTACCACGCGAGCGTGGCGACGCGACTGAAGCAAGACATCGAGGCACAGGTGCAGCAGGTGGAACATGTAAGTTGTAGATAATAAGTCAGTCCGAGCCGTACCACGCGAGCGTGGCGACGCGACTGAAGCAAGACATCGAGGCACAGGTGCAGCAGGTGGAACATGTAAGTTGTAGATAATAAGTCAGTCCAAGCCGTACCACGCGAGCGTGGCGACGCGACTGAAGCAAGACATCGAGGCACAGGTGCAGCAGGTGGAACATGTAAGTTGTAGATAATAAGTCAGTCCGAGCCGTACCACGCGAGCGTGGCGACGCGACTGAAGCAAGACATCGAGGCACAGGTGCAGCAGGTGGAACATGTGAGTTGTAGATAATAAGTCAGTCCGAGCCGTACCACGCGAGCGTGGCGACGCGACTGAAGCAAGACATCGAGGCACAGGTGCAGCAGGTGGAACATGTAAGTTGTAGATAATAAGTCAGTCCGAGCCGTACCACGCGAGCGTGGCGACGCGACTGAAGCAAGACATCGAGGCACAGGTGCAGCAGGTGGAACATGTAAGTTGTAGATAATAAGTCAGTCCGAGCCGTACCACGCGAGCGTGGCGACGCGACTGAAGCAAGACATCGAGGCACAGGTGCAGCAGGTGGAACATGTAAGTTGTAGATAATAAGTCAGTCCGAGCCGTACCACGCGAGCGTGGCGACGCGACTGAAGCAAGACATCGAGGCACAGGTGCAGCAGGTGGAACATGTAAGTTGTAGATAATAAGTCAGTCCGAGCCGTACCACGCGAGCGTGGCGACGCGACTGAAGCAAGCTTGACATTAATTATACTAAGACAAAAATAATGCAATTTCGACCGTTTCAAAAAACCCCCCTTGACATAAACTTCTTATACCACGACATCAAATTAGAATGTTTAAATTCGTTTTCACTATTAGGAATAACTATTGACACACACGTTAATTGGAAAGATCATATTAAAAAAATTAAGACAAAGCTCTCTAGTTTCACATACGCTCTAAGAGAACTCAGAAAAGCAACTGACCTGAAAACTGCCGTTTCGGCGTACTATGCTTACGCTTTTGCCTGGCTCTCATACGGAATCCTACTTTGGGGAAATAGTACTGACGTCCTAGATCTTTTTGTTCTTCAAAAATCGTGTATCCGAATATTAGTTAATATAAAAAGCCCTGAGAGCTGCAAAGACCACTTTCGTCAGCTTAAAATACTAACACTGACATGTATTTATATATTTGAATGTTGTAAATTTATCCGAAAATATCCCCTAAATTTCCCAAAAACAGCTGATCAACCGCGACGCTATCCGACTAGGTTTAAGCATAAAATTACACTACCCGAGTCAAAACTAAAAATGCAAAGTTCCGGGCCAAAAGCAATGGCATCTAAAATCTATAACAAAATACCGGATATACTAAAAGACGAGGAAAAAGACCATATATTTGAAAAAAAATTAAAACAATACCTTTTACATAAATGCTATTATAATTTAAGTGACTTCTTCAACGATAAATTAAAATAAAAACTAAAACTAACGAATTTTTATGCATTATGAATATATACATTACTACCTATACAATAATATATAAAAATGTAACTACAAAAGTTATTGAACTATACTTTTCCGCTAAAACCTAAAACATAACTAGAGATTCTTATAGAAACCCGGTCCACCTCCACTCTCAGTACCTATTGCCACGCCCTGCTAGGGTACCATTGTGCCTCATAAACATTACTTTTAAACTAAGACCTAAAAATGTACACAATGATTGCAATAAATATATATGAATATGAATATGAATATGAAGACATCGAGGCACAGGTGCAGCAGGTGGAACATGTAAGTTGTAGATAATAAGTCAGTCCGAGCCGTACCACGCGAGCGTGGCGACGCGACTGAAGCAAGACATCGAGGCACAGGTGCAGCAGGTGGAACATGTAAGTTGTAGATAATAAGTCAGTCCGAGCCGTACCACGCGAGCGTGGCGACGCGACTGAAGCAAGACATCGAGGCACAGGTGCAGCAGGTGGAACATGTAAGTTGTAGATAATAAGTCAGTCCGAGCCGTACCACGCGAGCGTGGCGACGCGACTGAAGCAAGACATCGAGGCACAGGTGCAGCAGGTGGAACATGTAAGTTGTAGATAATAAGTCAGTCCGAGCCGTACCACGCGAGCGTGGCGACGCGACTGAAGCAAGACATCGAGGCACAGGTGCAGCAGGTGGAACATGTAAGTTGTAGATAATAAGTCAGTCCGAGCCGTACCACGCGAGCGTGGCGACGCGACTGAAGCAAGACATCGAGGCACAGGTGCAGCAGGTGGAACATGTAAGTTGTAGATAATAAGTCAGTCCGAGCCGTACCACGCGAGCGTGGCGACGCGACTGAAGCAAGACATCGAGGCACAGGTGCAGCAGGTGGAACATGTAAGTTGTAGATAATAAGTCAGTCCGAGCCGTACCACGCGAGCGTGGCGACGCGACTGAAGCAAGACATCGAGGCACAGGTGCAGCAGGTGGAACATGTAAGTTGTAGATAATAAGTCAGTCCGAGCCGTACCACGCGAGCGTGGCGACGCGACTGAAGCAAGACATCGAGGCACAGGTGCAGCAGGTGGAACATGTAAGTTGTAGATAATAAGTCAGTCCGAGCCGTACCACGCGAGCGTGGCGACGCGACTGAAGCAAGACATCGAGGCACAGGTGCAGCAGGTGGAACATGTAAGTTGTAGATAATAAGTCAGTCCGAGCCGTACCACGCGAGCGTGGCGACGCGACTGAAGCAAGACATCGAGGCACAGGTGCAGCAGGTGGAACATGTAAGTTGTAGATAATAAGTCAGTCCGAGCCGTACCACGCGAGCGTGGCGACGCGACTGAAGCAAGACATCGAGGCACAGGTGCAGCAGGTGGAACATGTAAGTTGTAGATAATAAGTCAGTCCGAGCCGTACCACGCGAGCGTGGCGACGCGACTGAAGCAAGACATCGAGGCACAGGTGCAGCAGGTGGAACATGTAAGTTGTAGATAATAAGTCAGTCCGAGCCGTACCACGCGAGCGTGGCGACGCGACTGAAGCAAGACATCGAGGCACAGGTGCAGCAGGTGGAACATGTAAGTTGTAGATAATAAGTCAGTCCGAGCCGTACCACGCGAGCGTGGCGACGCGACTGAAGCAAGACATCGAGGCACAGGTGCAGCAGGTGGAACATGTAAGTTGTAGATAATAAGTCAGTCCGAGCCGTACCACGCGAGCGTGGCGACGCGACTGAAGCAAGACATCGAGGCACAGGTGCAGCAGGTGGAACATGTAAGTTGTAGATAATAAGTCAGTCCGAGCCGTACCACGCGAGCGTGGCGACGCGACTGAAGCAAGACATCGAGGCACAGGTGCAGCAGGTGGAACATGTAAGTTGTAGATCACCATCTACAAAGGATATGCTACGAGAATAGGTACTTAATTATTTGCATTTACTAAATTTGCTGTAACGGGCAGAGCCAAAGTGGATCTTGACCGGACCGGACTGTAGACGTCTTATTACTGTCGACGGTATGAAGATCGTGAAAGAAATGAGGAGTTTGTCGATGTTGCTATTAAAATCGAACAATAAGTACTGAAAAAAAGATAAAAGAAGCACTGCGGATTTATTGGTACGGTCTAGCATCAGCAAAGGCAATTTTGTAGACTCTACTTTCAAACAGACTTCCTATACCATTCTCTGCTATCCCACAGGAAAATAGTCCTGTCTCAACCAGTATTACCATCAAATAATGTTTTTTTTTAAGAATGCGGGTACAAGTCATTTTGAGGTCGAAAAATATTTGGCATATTATTTGATTCGTTAGAAATTACCCTGACTGTGAGGGCTTGCGCAATTTAATAACAAAATCCTCATTATTGCCATATCAAAATTAGCAACACACTCGTACACTCTCAACCGTTCAGCAATAGTTATGTTCAAATTCTTCTATCTAGCGTCTTCCAAACGTCCACGTTACACACGAGGACTTCCCCTCCCCCGGCGCGTGGACGATACTCCCGCTGCTCGCCCCGCTGACAGCTAAGTACGCTGGCAGCGACGTGCGATGGGTGCTGTTCGTGGAGGCGCACACAGCTGTCAGGTGTGACAAGCTGCTGGAGGCGCTGGCGGCTTCTGATAAGCAGGTGAGTTGGAGATAACTTGCTTCGTCGTGATGTGTGAAAGGTATTGTGATTGCAGGATTCTCCCCAAATGAGATTCATGCTTTCTTGCTGCGCTGACGGGGACCTGGTAGCAAAAGAAGCAAGATAATCAATAGAAAATGGCAGTACGATTTACCTAATTTCCAATTTTCCTAATATTCTTTACTGAAGTCGACGAATCGAAAGTCAAAATACCAGCAAAATAACACCACTGCAGGCGATCCAATAGACAAAAGACAATGTAGATATTATATTTAAATTAAACGACAAAAAAAACAAACTCTTTTTCATAAACAATGCCGTAGAAAGTAAGACAACTATTAGTTTGAAATGTCCAACTCACCCAAGAGTGTAAGGTCTAAAGGAAATAAAGGACTTTGAGTTTTGAACATGATACTTTTTCCCGTACTAGGATACGATGTGGATCGGCTACCCGCTGAGTGACGAGGAGCCGACCATCATCCACCACTTCAGCATCCATGAGGAGTTGGAGGAGGAAGGAGGCTTCGTCTACCCGAACTTCGCGAGCGGGTTCGCCATGAGGATGGAGCTTGTCAGACAGTAAGGGCTTCAATTACCGTCTTAATAGGAACCTTTAATAGCCTATAGATGCCAGCAAAGCTCCTCAAAAGACGAAAAGAGACCCAGAGACTACGAAGTAAAATTTAAAAGAAACACTCCTTAGGTAAACATTCTTTTTTCGCCACATGTCTTGCCATCTTAGAAGTAGTACTGGAAATTCCACACAGCAAAATCAAAAATCAAAATCAAAAACTCTTTATTTCCATAAATACAATAAATGTACACTTAAAAAAGGTCAAATTATAAAACTATACACTGACACGGAAATAAAGTGTTATTTTTGATTTCTGTCGCTTCGGTATGTAGACTAAAGTAAAGAAGCGACGAAGAAACCTTTAGCCTGTTAGTTGTTATTTTTCGAGTTGGAGCAAAACCCGTCCCAAGCTTTTTATCTTCTAGATAATCTGATATTTTATAGTAAGCCTTTTTGCACAGCAAGGTTTTGACAATTTGTTTGAATTTATTTACCTACTGATAATTTTTGCAACTCACTAGGAGTTTTGTTAGCAGCATTATCTAGCATCAAAGTAAACACCAAGACCTGAAACAGATATACTCGTACCTAAATTGGATTTGCGGCGAGAATCAAACCAGCAATCGTCTGCATAACTGACAAACCTTGACCCATTCCGCTATAGACGTAGTCTTTGCGTCATAGGAAGGCCTTATCCACCATTTTACTAAGAAGAACCTAAAGAGTACCCTTCAACAACAGACTCCTGAATCAAACCGAGAGCGGTGACCGCAGCCTCGAAGCCGACTTCTCAATCGACCCAGGATACGAGCTCGCGCGCCTCGTGTACGGAGACGCGAGCGACCCGGGACCGCTGCTCACGGCAGACCTGAGCTTCTGCATCGTTAGCGGCGATAACTGTGCTACGTATCCGAAGCAGTTTGACACTTGTGTGAGTATTACTGCCAGCATTTAATCCTTTCCCACACTTCGCTGAGCCAGGGTTCTCCAGTAAGGACTCGGACACGCATCCACAGCCTCGACAGCGACTTATCTAACTTGAGTTTGTCTTAATCTTACTTTGACTCCAATTTCGTTTTACTTTAAGGTACGTAGTGTACATTATTTAAATACTAAAGTGTTTGCCTTATTATATCCTACCCTTAACGAATTTGCAAAATCATTCCTTTTATAAAAGTTCTTAATTTGCCTGGCTGACTTGGTTATTTATATCTCTGCTAATGATGCTCTTAACATCCCGCTTTGGGCAGGGCAGTGCCATTCCCGAAGACTCAATATTCTTCGCCGTGAAGACCTGGAGTGGGTTCCACGAGACACGCGCCCGGCTCGTCCGGAAGACCTGGGGACGGCATGTCACCAATCTGCAGTTCTATAGTGATAAGGATGGTATGTTCTTTGGCTTTAATTTTAACTGCACGGAACTAAATATTGCCTAGTTACTAAAGCTGATTCATATTTGTTTCTTTGACAGCAATGACCATCGCTTTTCAACAATAATTAGACCATGACACATTACAGCTCAAACATGAATACTAATTATATCTTTCGGCAATAATATTTTTTGTGTCTCTGTCTTTGTTCTGTATCTGTTTTGTTGATTCTCTGTCTGATTGTTGTATCTGTTTTTGTTCGTCACTTTTTCGGTCCTACCATTCAGCAAAGTTTCAACTCCAACTTCATCGTAAGGGGATAGATTATAAATGTAACTATCAATACTCATCTAGGTTATGATTAACGTTCAAATTGTGTCTTTTCTGATCTGACCCCAAATTGACATAAGTTCATTATCTATTTCTTTCGGCATAAATCTGTTCTTCCCTCTTAGATCCCTCCCTACCAGCCATAGACACCGGAGTACCGAACTCAAAAACCGGCCACTGCGTGAAGACAGTGGCGATACTGAAGCAAGCTGTGCAGCAAGTCAGGAAAATGCCGCACGTCAAGTGGATATTCTTAGCTGACGATGACACAATACTTGGGTAAGTAAATAATTCGTCTGAAGTTCAAAAACCGGTGCAGATTTAGACATGTTTATACAGTGACAAGTGCTGTATTTTCATACATTTGAAATGTTTGAAAGCTCCTGTATTATTCCTAGGTTCCTTCTCATTTCTATATTTTTTTGCTGGCGCCCTAATTGAAATTTTCCTCTCCACAATATTTAACAATCAATGTGAAAAGGAGAGCGATTAAAAACTCAATTTAGCATGGGATTTTCAGTTAAGTCCATATGTTCTCTAGCGTGCAGAGACTGTGCGAGCTGCTGAGCTGTCATCGTGGCGGGGGAGACGTCACCATTCTGGGGGAACGTTACGGATACGGATACGGGAAGAAGGAGACTGCTGCTAAAGGTATCAATAGTCAATAGCATAAGTTGTGATTGCTTTGATTATTACACTGTCCAATCTTATAATCGCTGTGGTGCCGCGCCGGCTTTGAATTTGCAACAACCCAATTCTTCCCGCGGGTGTCGTAAGAGGCGACTAAGGCATATCCACCGGGGGCGGGCATCAGCGCCCTGTAGGACAATTCTACCACCGAACTGCGATCTTCAACCCGCATGCCCAGCGTGGGGATTATGAGCACTACCCCCATGGGATAAAAGCCAATAAGGCGCTTGTCAGGGGAAGGCCTGCGCCCTGCAGTGGATAAATATATGCTGTTGGTGAGGAATCAAATTAAATCGTTTTCAGTTTCTTGTTCAATTCTTAGCATCTGTAAGTCCTGACCATGATATCCATCATGTATTCAACATGTTAGACCATGGGCTGTTCTGAAAATAACTTACACATTAATTGATTTCCTAATCGTTCGAACTTCTATCGGTTCAGATTAAACAGGTATCAAAATTGAGACAACATCACGGTTTTTTGTTATTATAGTGCGTAACCCTCACACTGACCTCGTGGTGTAGTTGGTTAGCACATTCCGGTACTGACGGAAGGATGCGGGTTCAAGTCCCGTCGAAGTCGAAAATTTTTGCGATATTATTTGATTTCTTAGAAACATCACATAAATCCTTTTCCATGTCCAGGTTACGACTACATAACAGGCGGGGGCGGCACCGCTCTGAGCGTGGGCGCCGCCGCGCTCCTCTCGCGGTGCGCGTGCGCCGCGCTCTCCGCGCCCGACGACATGACGCTCGGCGCGTGCGCACGGCACAGGCACGCCGTAGCAGTCACTCACTCGCCGCTGTTCCATCAGGTATTATTCTATTATACTACTTTATCTATCTATGTAATGTTTTGTATATAGTTATCTAGTAAAGTAAAAAACATATTTATTGCAGCAAATAGTACAAATAAGAACAGATGGACTTAATCTAAAACACACGATACATATTATGGGTAATTTTGTACATAATTTGCTGAGCGACTTTCAACGGTGATTTTCGTCGACTTCTTCACTAGTCTGGGCCTGTATCGAGGAAGCCAGACTATATCATTCGGAATTTACAGAGGTTTTGCGCTCGGTTTACTTACACACAATAGTTTATTAATAAAATTATTACAAACAATAAAACAAAATAAGAACTAGGTATTAGATATTTTAACTAAACTAGTACCCATAACCCAAGCTCTGCTTAGCTTGGGGCTACATGATGCTGTGTAGATTGTCCAGCATTATTTATTTATTACAGCAACGCGTATACCGTTGAATTAACAATCCTGGGTCCAAGCAAAGATAAGGGCAAAAAATTGGACATACGTGACCAAAATAAATTTATAAAATCAATAAGATAGGTACATTCTCCAATATTAAATATAATTTCTAAAGGCTTTACGTTAAGATCTGTGTATGTTTATGTAACTAACGCAAGGTGTTTGGAATAGGTACCCAATTTCAAAACTATTCATCGTTTTGTGTTGAACTGTTACACACACCACACCTTAGGTATAAAAAATTCTGCTACTTTTTCCATTTTTCTATTCTACCCTCTCATATTTCTTATCTCAATGCCATGCAATCATTAAATATGTGGAACAGCCATTATTCGCTTACATTCAAACAACAATGCACACATATTCAAAATCACATACTACATTCAAAATTACATTATATGAAGTCAAAGAACTTAAAAAAAATCAGGTCCCGTCGAAGTCGTATTTATTTGGTATATTATTTAATTTATAAAAATGACCCCGGGTGTGAGAGCGTACGCACTATAATTTCAAAAACCTCACTGCAGTCATAGATGCATCATTCAATTACCCATAACACAAATTCTGCTTAGCTTGCAAATTATGCTACTATAATATTGACGAATTACTAAATGATCTTATTTTATGCTACGTATACTAAATTCAAATCTAAAATTAATAATCTTGAAAATTTGTTATTGTTAATTACATTTAGACCTGCCATACTCTCAAATTATTTTGCACACCAATGTATATTGGTCAAACATGTTGAATCAAAAAAATACTATTTGTCATCTTTTTACACGTGTTTGCAGATAATTGGGGCTAGATGGTGCTGTGTGGATTGTCCAGCATTATTTATTATTATTATTAATAAGCAGGTAGGATCTGCGACCATCACGACGGCTAACGCAAACTCTTCAATGTCGTCTCATGATTCCAGGCCCGCCCGCAAGACTACGCTCGCGAGGTGCTAGCCCGGGACCGTCCTGTCTCCTTCCACCGCCACTCCTCACCAGACCCCCTGAAGGTTTACTCCACCTGGTTCCAGCATGATGACCTGGCGCTCAAGAGACGGAGACGAGATGAACTGTAGACCTCTAATCGAGTTGTGGACTCTGGACGAACTGTAGACCGCGGATAATACACACTTTACCAGACTAAGGGCGCCTTCAAATTAGCCGCAAATTGTCGCGCGTAGGCAGCGCGGCTGCAGCGCTGCGGCCGCGCTGCTGTAGCTTGGTTCGAGAATCATAGAGTTGTATATTTAGTTTCACGATGGACTCTGACTAAGAAACACTGCTATTAGTGTTTTTGCGGCTAATTTGAAGGCGCCCTAAGGGGCCTACTCGGAATAGTTAAATCGAAGTTTTTGATTAGTTTTCGTGCAAAACAAGCTTTTATGTCGCTTGTGTAAGGTAAGCGTTTGCACGAATAAGAATAAGAAACTTCGATTTCGTTTTTACGAGGTCTACTTTGAAAAACGAACGAAGTTGACGGATGACGTCGATCGCACAAATCGAACCACCAAGTTGCTTCGGGCGAGTCATCTACCTTTCGTTTCGGATCTATAAAAAGTAAATGTTAGAATAATATTCGGTTCGTAAGGTCATCAAAAAACGGATCGGCCGTCCTTTGTTTTATTCAAGCCGAGGTCATCCGTCAACTTCGTTCGTTTTTCAAAGTAGACCGCTAGGTAAATGTTGACTCGATTTTACTTTGTTCCAACACCGTCACCTCAAGGCTCGAAAGAGACGAAGGTGAGATGAACTGTAAACCGCTGGATGAACTGTAGACCTCGTGATTGGTTTGTCACATACATAATGTCAAGTTACCAAGTGAAAAAATACCAACCAAATTGTTGATCCTAAGTAAATTATTACTTTGGCATAATCAAACTTTGCCAAAAACTTAGGTAGAAGTAATACGCTAGCGCTTAAGGCGCTGCCTTCCCTCACACTAGCGCTGCCACCTATTTTATCTAATTACTAGCTGCTGCCCGCGGCTTCGCTTGCGTAGTTCCCGTTCCCGTGGTAATTCCGAGATAAAACATAGCCTATGTCCGTCTCCTGGTTCTAAGCTGCCTCCCCACCAATTTTTAGCCAAATCGGTTCAGCGTTTCTTGAGTTATAAATAGTGTAACTAACACGACTTTCTTTTATATATATAGATTACGTTTAAGAAAGGCATTTACAAAAATTACGTTAGCTTGTTTGTGATACCTATTATAAGCTTTTTTTTAATGCCTCTGTAATAGTTTTATTTTGTATAGTTTAGGCAGAGAAACGAAGTTGCCCTTGGTGGCCACCAAATTCTATTTTCGATTCTCTGTCTAACTAAACTATACAAAATAAAACTATTACAGTGGCATTAAAAAAAGTTTATATTAAGTATCACAAACTGGCTAACGTTATTTTTGGAAATTCCTTTCTTAAACGTAATAATTAGATAAAATAGGTGGCGGCGCTAGTGTGTGGGGAGACAGCGCCTTAAACAACTAAATGTATTGTTTCGATTTAAGTTTGTATTGTTCGTATGTAGTTTTGGAAATGGACGCTTTTGTCAGTAGGACTACATGAGCGCGAATAAAATAATGTATTTTAGTTGTTATGTGTGCTTCAAACGCAATTTTATAACAAATAGCTTTCTACGTTACGTTTAATATTATAAGAAATTTAAATGTTACCAATTTAAAGTATGTGTCCATTGTGATTTACCGTTGTAAAGTAGAACTTTAGAATGTGCATTTGTTAGATAATGTAAGTGTAAGTTGAACATATCAGTTTGATGTAGGTAGTTATTTTATTAAAATTTAATATTTTTGTATTTCTGTGTTTTATTCCTCACAAACTTTACTAATCTTCGCTTGTGCGAAACTAAATTCGTGCTCCAACTCTAAGAAAAACAATCAAGGTTCAAATCAATACGTATTCAAGCTTTTCATGAATTTTTAATCTATGAATACAATCTCGAATGCCATGTCGAGATAAACTTTTGGGTTTTGTTCCAACTCGAAAACTAAAGCCAACAAGGTTGACTTGAAGTTGGGCGACCTATGTGGTGCAGCGGGCGAAGGTCCGCCTGCGACGCAGATGGTTACGGGTTCGATTCCCACCATGTAACAAATTTTTGTACGATCTGCAAATATTTGTTCCGGGTGTTCTGGGTATTTTCTATTTAAAATAAAAATATCTAAGTATCTATGTAATGTATTGTATTATGGATATCAGTCATTAAGTACCCATAACACAAGCTCTGCTTAGCTTGGGGCTAGATAATGCTGTGTGAATTGTCCAGTATTATTTTTATACAGGGTTATTGGTAATTCACTGACATTGCGTAAACTGCAGGATTTGCCCATCTCGAACAGGTTAGTGAAGACGCTTTTTGTAAATCGCCTCACGTACAAAATAATGTCCGAAAACTAATTAATTACTAAATACCGATCTCCCACTCCTATTTAAATCCACATCATTATCATTGGCTTATTTTACATCTACGCAAGATAAGTGGCATTAGCCTGGCTGGGAGACAGCCGAACACACACACACCCACTGATAATTCAGGGTAGACCCGTAGTAGGGTTCTAAGTTTAGTTTCAAAGAAAATCCCTGCAATGAACGATTTTTGAATTTAGGTGGGTACATACCAGTGAGGTACATACTAATATCATTCCCTTTACACTAATTTTAAGAATTGAGACCTGGCGTCTTCACGGACGTGTTCATGATGGTGGGCAGAACCTGCAGATAGCATAGTGTCAGCGAATTACCTATAACCCTGTATAATTTTTTTTTTTTTTTATAGATTTGCAGTTTCGCTTTACCTGAAGTGAACAAAACATAAGAGGTGAATGGTAGGTATAATCTTGTTTCCTAGTTTTACTTGCATAATTTAAAATACCTATCTGATGAGTTCCAAGACTCCTGTCAGGTCTAAAGTAAATGAAGCACTGACAAAAACCCTTCATGTGGCTAAGCAGTGAAAGCTTTAAAAAACTTCAAACAGGCCAACGAGCACGATTTGGGAAATGTTTGGATGGGAAATTTCCCCAGCAGTGAGAAATATACGAAAGCTTCGAAAGAACAACCTAACTTTCATCTCTGTTTCGATTTATTTTGGCGGAAACTGCCTTAAATGATATCTCATAAATAAATCAGTATCATCATGTGCAAGTAGCCGTTAATTCATTAATTAGAGTTCCGTTGTCTCAGCTAATGGACTTTCGAACACAATACGGAACCCCGAGTCATCCAAATTAATATCTTCAGACTTGTTGGGAAGAGTTAGGCAGGTAATTAATCAAAGAAAATACACACAAGTTATTCGTACATAAAAAGGTATAATAAATCTACAAAGAAAATTACAATTGAAGGAAAAATTGCAGCCAGCTTCTTGGGGACTTAGATTGTTTGCAACAGTCTGCAGTTAGCTCAATTGTTTCAATTGTAAACACTAGTTTTAATTTATTTTTATTTATTTATATCTTAATTTTCTTTGTGAATAAAGTCATTGAAGCTCTTTCCTTAAAACAAATTAAATTAAGTACCTAGGCATTTACAATTGAAAAAGTTGAGCGAACGGCAGGTGAAGACAGATATCGAAGGCAGAAATAAATAAAACCGGATAAGTCAGAGGCGGAATCGCACACTAAGGATTCCATACCTTTTAAAAATGGAAAAAAAAAAAGATTTTTTATTATCTTTTTGTTGTTATAGCAATTTACACACACTGTAAAATTTAAACAGTCTTTTTTATACGGTTCGGTAAAGCCCGCGCTGATAGACAGACGGATCGACTGACGGAAAGGCGAGCTTTGTAAAAGATTCTTGTCGGCACCCTTTGGTTTCCTAAGTACCTACGGAACCCTGAAAACAAAGGACGAAACAGAAAATAGATTATCCTGCCAAGATCACACCTTATAGGTAAGTATTCGAGAAACAAAACTCACCTTTAAAAATTCTGGTTACCTCAATTCATCACATTTTTCTCCAAAGTTTCTATAATTCCTCAAACTCTCAACTTCCCGAAGGATCAAAGAGGGTTACCAGCGCCGGTCATTTGTCATTCAGCATGCGATACTTAGCGACTTAACTCCACACAAACTTACATTTTTCATTACTTACGAACTTTTGAGTGGTGACCCTAGAATCTCGTTACAGTACAGCCAAAAAAACACCTTATTTGTTTCAAGTTTTGGTTGGTTTTTCCGTGAACGTTTCATCAGGGCTGCTGCAAAGATTTTTCTCACTTCGGAGAGGCACATTAATCAGAAATATTGGTTTGGTAAAGGCTTTCAGTGTTTCGAAGCCTCTTCAACTTTCTTTTTGCTTTTACTTCGGTAATAGATTAACGTCACCATTTGTAGGTATGGATGATTGTTAGCAAGGTACGTACTAATGTACATTAGGGTGACTTAGTAATCACTTTTATCTCAGGATTTACCATGATTTGTGGTGTTTTGAGTACCAACCTCGACTCGTGGTGTTAGGATATAAAAATGCTTTATGTAATAAACATGATTCTTCTGAGCCGAAATAGAATATGTTACCTACCTATTTCGTCTTCCATCCGTCTTCGTTCTTCCTACTTTGGGCGCCGAATGTTTTTTCTGATTAATTTATGTGAGTTCTGTTAGATGATGCGTAAGTATACATATGTTCAATTAAAGTAGGTGCATAGGTCGAATAGGTAGTCGGAAAAACCTTTTTTACAAACGCAAATGTCCTAGACACACAACAATTTTTGTTTTTCCTGTTTCTTTGTCTTTTATTTCTAGAGCACACTAATAATGTCCTAAAGAAAAGTAATGTATAATGCCAACAACCCACACCAGCTTCGTAATAACATTTTATCCGGGCGTCGGGTGTAAATATTCCCGGATAACGCCACAATCTTGTAAAGGCGTGAAAGGTTAAAAACTTGTCTTGGGGTCGCGTTGACCCGTTTCGCAGGAAATTACGGGAATTGACGACAAGGGTCATATAGATATAATAATGTACGATACTTACCTAAATAACTGTAAAACATTTATGACTTAAATCGCCGTAACAGGCAGGCATTTTAGATATATATTACACGGAATAATAATATTTTTAGGTATAATATTTATAACCTAAAGATATAAATTACAAGATGATGAAGATGAAAATTACAAAAGCTGGGTTTTGATAATGTAGCTAAGGTTTCTTCTTTTGAACTTTCCGAGTATTTATGGCAATGACGATCCACCTTGGTCAAAAACAAGTTTTTTTGATTAGTTTTCACGTTTGCTACGCCGTAGCCCTGCTACGCCGTAGCCCTGCTACGCGGCTAGGAAGTAGCAAACGTAGCGTAACAGTGCCATAATTTTGTAAACTGTGTGAGCCTGTGTATAGTACGAGTAGGTACAAAATCATCAAAAAGCAAAAAGAGTGCCTACGAACCAAACCAACCAAAGGAAAAACGTTTTCAACAAAATAACGCCTTTATCAAAACAGCTTTGATTTTCCCCGCGATATAAACTGAGATGGCCCCTTCATAAGGCAAATAAGATTTCATCTTTACGAGTGGCGCCGCGATATAGCGGCAATAAAATAAATTGAACACGCTACCCGGACAGCTCCAGTAGTCTTTAAGCTATATTATTTTCCCCTCCAGATCAGTAGCCAAGAATAGGTACCTGCCTAGATACTAATAGTATAGTAAGTAAGTAGTTCTTTGTTTTTTAGGGTTCCGTATCTCAAAAGGTCTGTCTGTCTGTCTGTCTGTCCGTCTGTCAACCCTCTTTTGTCAGGAACGCGTGGACGTATCGAGTTGAAATTAACGTCAAATACTCAAGAATATATAATACACTTAATATACTCTTGAAATACTCGTCAAATACTCTTGAACCCGCGACATAAATAAAACTTTTTAGTTAACGCACTCAAAAGTTACAGCCGTTTATGTCCGAATATTTTGAAATTTCCAAGGGAATCACATGCACACAAAACCTATAGGGTACTTCCCATACACATAGAGTCATGAAATTTGGTGAGCAGCAAGATCTTATAGCACAAGTAAAGGAAAAAATCCGAAAACCATAAATTTGTAAGTTATTCACAAAAAAAATACTTTTAATGCTCGCCATGGACGAAATGGCTAGGATAGGATACTTCCCGTAGACCTAGAATTATGAAATTTGGCTAAAAGCAAGGCCGTATAGCACAAATACAGAGAAAAATCCGAAAACAGTAGGTAAATTTGTAGTTTATTAACAAAAAAAATACTTTTGATTCTCGCCATGGACCAAAACCTACATGGTACTTCCCGGTGACGTAGAATCATAAAAAAGCAAGTTCATATAGCACAAATAACGATAAAAATCTGAAAACCATAAATTTGTAGTTTATTAACAAAAATAATAATTTTTGATTGTCTCGCTCTACCAAAATTTACAGGATACCTACTTCATGTTGACCTAGAATCATGATATTTGGCAAGAAACAAGGTCTTACAATTAAACGGAACCCTTAGTGCGCAGATCTTCTCGCACTTGACGTTATATTTTATTTTTTTAAATCTTTGTTTAATTTAGGCAGCGATCAGGTACACTGTGGGAAAATAACCTAAGTAGGATGGTAATTTTTCTCATGGATCCGGGCATATCATGAGTTTTTTTTCTATTACTAAATCGCAAAAAATAGGTGAGCAGGATATCAAATATTATGTGATCTAAGTTTAATCAAGCTCAAGGAGAACTTGGGACTTTATGAGTCTTGTAATGGATCATAGAGATATTCTAAGCTAAGAAACACCAGCGGTGTCCCCTACGGCGAAAATACGCTAACCTTGACCGAGGTTACCTATTTGAGCCTTTTGGGGTTGAAACTCTTGGTCCTTGGGGTCCTAGGGCACACACAATTTATAAAGATCTTACCAAACTTATGGAGTCCACAGCTGATCGGAATGCAGGCTTCTATTTCGGTCAACGAATTAGCATTGCCATTCAACGTGGCAATGATGCCAGCGTTCTTGGCACTCTACCTTCTGGTGACAGCTTAGATTTTTAAGAAATAAATATAAGTGTATATATTTGTTGTAATTGTTTTATTCTCAACCTCAACCTCATCAGCCTGTATTGGTCCACCACTGGACGCAGGACTCCCCTTGATAACCGCCTTATTAGCTTTTATCTCATGGGGGGCAGTGCCCATAATCCCCATGCTGGGCATGCGGGTTGGGGATCACAGTTCGGTGGTAATATTTCTGAGGGAGGCGCTGCTGCCCGCCCCGGTGGATATTCCTTAGTCGCCTCTTACGATACCCGCGGGAAATGTTGGGGTGGTGCAAATTCTAAGCCGGCACCACAAGGCGGTTTAATTATAATCCTTAGTTATTTTAGCTAAGAACTAAGCTAATACTATATAATATTTGGACATAAGTAGGACCGTGGTCTACATCGATGACGTAATAGAAAAGTAAAGTAAAAGTAAAAAGTATTTATAGGTAAGTAAAAGATAAGTAAAAGTATTTACGTCACAAAATAACAAGTAAAGTTGGTCAATACGCCTTATTTTAGTTTTATACATTCTAACTAAATGATGATGTGTAAACTGTGAATTGTCCAGTTTTATTATTAGAATTCAGAAAAGAAGTACCTCAATAAAATAAATAATAAATGTAATAAATAATGCTGGACAATTCACACAGCATTATCTAGCCCCAAGCTAAGCAGAGCTTGTGTTATGGGTACTAGATAACTGATATACTTAATACAATACACTACATAGATAGATATTTTTTATAATACATAGAAAATACCCAGACCAACGGAACAAATTTCTGCAGATCGTACACAAATTTGTTCCGAGGCGGGAATCGAACCCGCAACCTCCTGCGTCGCAGGCGGACCTTCGCCTGCTGCGCCACGGAGGTCGGCGAAGGGAAAGAAGAAGAAGTGTGAATCGTGACGTTGTCATGTCCGCTCTAGGCTCTAGCCAATAACTGTGCGTTTAGAAATTTTGCATGAGATTTAAAATATTAACTTTTAAATGGTTAAATTTTATAACAAAAACATCAAAAAATGCAAAAATTTATATGCGAGATTCATTTCTACATCGCATTTTTTTTGCCATTTTGGACTCGCATGCATAAACCCTATTACTTGCATATTATCATTCTCTCAAGTGTGCATACCTGCGTGTAATACCTAAAATTTTGCGTTATAATAGTAAAGTACCTAACGTAGACAAAAATAAATAAAAAACCTATTTCACCCGAAATTTTAACACTGTCGGGTCTGAAACATTTTTCTGCGAATATATTCCGAGTCATTACGAACTGAAATAATATAATTGGCACGTACAACAACGTGTCAGAGCGGTGCAAAGGGGTTAGTTAACTCAAAGGGAGTTTATTTTTCATTTGAGTTATTGCGCGGAGCCCCAATCGGGTGCGCAGCGGGGGTTTTATGAATATTCGACACAAACTAACCTACCTCGTGTGTATTCATATTTATGGGATGGTGCGTTTGTCAAGTTTGCTGTTTTTTTTTATCAATGATTAAAGGCACAGTTAACTCTTTGCCTTCTTTACTCTAGCGTTATCTGAAAGGGTCTGCCAGACCGTTTCTTGCAAAAAAGAATATCAAGTTTCATCCACATTCTGTGGCTGATCAGGTCTGAATTTGGATGTAATTCATAAATTCATGTGCATTCTTGTAGATTGTAATTCAAATGAGCTACATAGCTTCAGCAAATACCTAAAGTATACCACGATATCAGTGAATTCTAGAAAGTCGCTCTTATTATTTTAGACTTAACACTGTATCAAACATCAATTTCCTTTAGACGAAATACGACTCTTGGATAAGTCACAAAATAAAACTAGGAAATAAATGTTTTTTTTTTACTTCAATCTTTTTAAGGTAAAGTAAAAAAGCGAACAAGAAACCTTTACCTTCTTAGGTTGTTAGTTTTCGAGTTGGAGCAAACTGTCTACCTACCTGTAGATATAGGTAGGTACTGTATCTACCATAGACGAATTCTATTTTTATTGTTATGTTAGCTTCTACTACTTTACAAAACGATTCAAAATATTGGTTGAAATACTGGGACGTCGCGTCACCGTGTAGCGTTATAACCACCCTCTTAAATATAATTTTTCTGAAGCATTCAATAGAGCAACGCTCACGTACCGAAGGCAGGTAGCAAGTGGCTTGATTTACGGTTGGGGCTTCCTTTATCCACTTTCAGCTCAGGACGCCAGAAGCCAAGAGCTCAGAGCCGATAGTATGTGTTTAGTCGTTATAAACGGCTGGGATTTGAGCTTGTGCAGTTTTGAGAGAAATTCTGGCCGCAGTTTTGTCTCGGTGTTTTCTGGGATGAAAAAGTTTTTATCAAGGAAACATTTTGTTTTAGTGGCTTCAGTGTACAGTTTTTTCACAATCAAAGTTTCTCACTACATCCTCTTTCATGAGACAAGTAAGCCGGAAGAAACGAATTTTAAATTTTTGTTGTTGAAATCGTTAAAAACCTCAAAACTTCGGCGTCGCTTCAGTCCGCGCCGAATCGACGAATTTTCAGGCTTATTAGTTTCCTTAGGCTCCCAAATATACCTAATAAATAATTAACAGATGACTGCATGAATCCAAACAAATTGCAGATAAAAAGAAAATTCGAAGCTAAAAAACTGGCTACATTCACGAAAAATATTTGTACTATTACCAATTTATCTAGAATGCATAAACATTATTTATAACAAAGTAAATGCGCCTTCGAACAAAATGGTTCAAAATAAACGAGGGGAACTTGTTAAACACGGGAAATTGCCGGTCAGTGTTTCACTTACAGCTTGTTTTCCTATTAGGGTACCGTAAAAGAAACTGTGAAGAAAACGCGTATCCATTTCATAAAAAATAAATATTATCACGCCAAATACAAACGCGATACAATCAATGTATTTATTTACTATGTAGACTACACACCGGAAGTCGGCGACACAGCCCGGCGAGTTGGTGCGACATTTTGACAACATTCGAATGCAATCTATAGTTATAGATTGCATTAGTTTGTGTGGTTATGAGCAAACTTGTGCAATATATATATTAATGTCCCGCGCACATGGCAAGTCTTTGTTTAGACTGTCCGGCGTCCGCTCCGCTATCGTCAAAAATTCGACTTAATATTTATTATTGTTTTCTTGCTACGAGAGTTTGCTATATCCTAACCGCGTAGCAGTAGCGGTAACAGGCATGCTTAGTAAAGTAAACATGGCGTATCAGTTTAGACTTCCTGGCTTAAAAGTTTCAACTCAACCAAGCTCATTTTCAGATGTCTAATAATTTAGCAACGGTTATTCAAACTTATTCTCCACATTTCACATTTTGTTCGTGTTTATTATTACATCGTTCCATTCATTGTTGTTCTCAAATTAGGGAAATATATTCAAAGCCCTGTAATTACGCTATCAACTAACTCTACGGAACCCACCACACTATTTCTTGCTCAACGTTGCGGTTTCGTTTATTTCGTTCATTTTCCTTGCATCAACCCGTTCATTTTGAACTTTTTACGGAGAAAATTGCAACACTTTCCGCGAGAGCTCTTGATTGTAGGTGGGGCGCTACATAGGTGATTGGCTAAGTAGGTAGGTAGGTAGGTAGGTAGGTAGGTACCTGCTAACGTAGGTTTCGTTTACCAAATTTAACAAGGGATTTATGTTTTATTTTGCGTAATTTTTGAGGATATTTGGGACACAAGTCATTTTGTAGCTATAAGTTATAGCTACAAAATGACTTGTGTTTTTGACAGAAACATAATATTCATAACCCTGATATTAATATGTGATGTCATAAAACAAATTTGAAATGTCATTCAAAAATCAAGTTTTAGAAATTATTTATTTCCATTATTTAATGGAACCTGAAATAAATTTTAAAACATTGAATATAGGTAACATTTTTGATTACAGTCACATCGAAATTTATTTACATATTCTTACTACACTAGTCATAGGCAGTTTGAATTAAATTGCAATGTAACCTACGTTACAATTCAATTCGAAACGATATTAAAATAAAAATGAAATATCCCACACTAGGTCTTTTGTATTCTCCCTCTTACAAGTACCCGGAGTAGGTACCAGGTAAGTATTTCGTGCAAAAGTAATATGTACTCGACTTGGTAAGGGCACTAGCGTGGCCCCTAATCTAAAGGACACAACGCGGCGCAGTCGCGTTTTCATATTGAAACATAAAGATTATATAACATATAATATAAAGGGGGTTAAGAAGTACTTATTCTTCTCAAAAAATAAAAATAAATCCTCCATCTTTCCTTTGCTTTTCTCTTACTAATTGCGAAGAAAATCTACCAATGCATATCCCACTATACCCGCTGGACTAAGTAACTTTGTTATGAGGAAACCGAGCAGAATCGTGAACAGTGAGCCAAGTAACGGAACTAAGCAACTAAGCAACCGCCTGGCAATGAAGGATTGCCTGAAACTTCAGCTTTCCCTTAATTACATCTGCATGTGGTGAGGACACGAGGCCAACTTGTTCGCAGACAGACTTAGCGGGAAGTTAGGACTTCGATTATAATGGGGTTTGTGATAGTCGATCGATTCTATTGTTTTACTAAAATTTATATCTACCAAAGTAGAGAACGGTTTACGTTCTAAAATTGCACGCCTCCTCCACTAAACGTCATACAATCGGCGTGCATTTTTAGAATGGTTTATCTCTACCTAGTTATAAACAAGTTACTTGAGCCCATAGATCTAAGTGAAATTATGTAGATAAGGTACGTTCTCCCAACGCTTACTTAGCAAATGGCCTGTGATTTGTTAAAACTAAACGCAAAGACACGCTATTTTATAGGTTTAATGAACAGCAAAGATTAACTTGAGCCTTCCACTTTCGAGAAGCCTCATCTCCCTGATTTTACCTAGATCGATGCTTGAGCCAGATAATCTACTACTTTCTAAGAACGATGCATTCAGTTGTTCTGACGTAAAGAGATAGATACCAAACATCTATCGATACATTCGCGTCTATAATGTTAGTGTGATGATTTAGTTTCGAAATAAACTTTTTTTTAATACAGTAATAAAATTGCAATGGAAAGCCTTTATAGCAATAATACCAACATCGTCACGTCACTAAAATAAATCGGTAGTTACCTACCACCTCAAGGTTTCGTACTAAGGATATATAAAAACAGCTTTTTAATTCAAAAATATAAAATCCCTATAAAATTCCCACATTCATTTATAATGTATGTACATTTCCCATCTCGTAAAGCGAAATCAGATCCTCGCAACAAACTCGTTCGTACGTCGTTATCTTTACGCGAAATTCAATTTCATTCACTATCCTACTAACAGCGTCACATCCAACCCAAAAACAACCCTATTACAATCTGTTGTAAGGTCAATATTGGGCAAGTAAATCAGAGATAAGTTAGCAAAAGCATTTACGAATTTCGGGCGATATCATAGAGGAATTATTAAGAGCTCGTTTGGGATTCCCCTTGTGTTGTGTTCACAGCTTGATACTGTTTCCATTGACTGACGGCATAGACACATTAATTCTATACACAGACAACGTCCCAAACACTTTGAGTGCCCATAACGCACAGGTTTATCTCCAGTCACCGCCCGCCCGCGTCCTTGCAATTCGCACCGCGGCGCTGCTGAGGCGGGCGTTTAAACCTTGATGAAAATTCCAAACCAATAATTATCGACTCTATTTGTCTGTCTGTAACTTTTTCACGACTTATCTATTCAAAAGATTAAACCCTTACTTTAACCCTTTCTTTATAAAGAGAAAATTAGAATGATGGTTGAAGTTTTTTGTATAGAGGGGTACCCACCCCTCCTAGCCCTAGCATTTGTATTTTTTTTCAAAATCGCCGCACACAATAAAAGTTCTATATTTGAATAGAGGACATTAAAACAAATCAAACAGCTCCCTAACATTATGTCCTGAAACGGCAGGTTTCTGAGATATTACACATAGATAGATAGATAGATAGATAAAAAATTTATTTGGTACTACAGACACACATACAATTAACAAAGATATACAAATTTTAAACACAAGTTCAAATATACAAATTTTAAACAAAAGTACAGTATGTTTAATTCTACAAACGAGCACTTTAAAAATTATGTAAGTATTTAGGATTAACATAATTTGAGGCAAGTTTGTGTGTGCTGCAGCACGGCAAATAGGCCATGGCTCAGTGAAAATTTTTTGCTTAAATGCAAAAACACTGATTTTCAGCCAAAACCTGATCGAGAGCGAGTAGAACGAGTACAAACGGACAATGTGTGCTATTAATTAATGGTGTAAATTATTGTGGTTGTGTAGCAATAGCAAAAATTTTTGTGTTTGTGTAGCAAAATATTCATGATTTTTTAAAGATTACAGAAATAATATAGATAAATGGAACAAGAAAATAGTGCAAAAAATAATAATGAATAAAATGAACTGACGACAGCTCTATTTTTGGCATACGAAGTGCTTGGGAATACCTTCTATTTGCTTTTGCAATAAAAACTTTTTAAACATGAAGAAAAAATATAGTTATTTTTCATCTGTGAATATCTCAGAAACCTGACGCTTTAGTACATTATTTTAGAACACATGTTTTTTTGGTTTTAGTATAAAGTAGCTATTCAAATACTTTTATTGTGCGCGGTGATTTTCAAAATAAAACAAAATGGTGAAACCGATGTCAGGGCCAAAAGATTCAAACGCTTTGGGTGACAGCAAAACCAGAGACAAATCGAATGCCTATTGAAAACGGTCAATAAACGTTCTTTTGATGCACCTGATAACGGGCTATCACGTACTAACACGAGAAACCTTCGAGAATGGGAACACACCGATACACCACCATCGAATATTCGAGTCGCGGCCCGTATTGTCAATATGCCGGCCAGCTCGCAGCGGGTTATGAAGAGAGTTATTAAATAAGAGCCGATCGGAGCGGCTCCAGGCATACTGATCAGCAATTTGCAGGAATCGCTTCTGGAAGTTTGGAGTGCAGTCGTAACTAAGGTCACGAAGGAAAAAGCTAATTCTGCGGTAATTATATGAGCTTTTTATAAGGTGATTCTTACATATCGATTGCATTCATACTTGTAATAAATCAAAAGATTTTACTACACAACTATATTATATAAGTGCTTGCGGAACATAAGAAGGAGGAGAAACATATTGTTTAATAAAGGAATAATAAAGGAATAAATACTAGAGATGGTATATTTTACACAAAAAACATCCCATTCTTCTCAGAAATAAGTTAAACTGCAATTACAGAATTAATTGCCGGGAATCGAACCCATTAATATTCAATAAGTTTCGTTGTTCATTTTAAACCGATCGATAATGTCAATCATGAGACTAATTATACTTTCTTGTGTTTACTTAACTGAAAATTATCAAAATACGCTTTTGCGTAATAAAGTAGAGCCGAGTAGAGTCTCTAGGAATTTTGATTAGAACAATGTCCGTGAGTTTCCTTAACATACTAACTTGAGTGGACGACTGGGAGGCTTTCACTGTACAGTATTATATTAGAGAATGGGCTCTGGTGCTAAAGTTTACCCAAGTTAGTAATAGCCGTACGTGTCCGCCGATCGAGTTGGAACTTTGCCACAATAGGGAGCTTCGTGTATTTGTGCTCAGTATAATGAATGGACTTGCGTGACGGATAGGACTGGCACTTGGCAGTATTGGTAGTGTGGGGTTTCAATCGGAATAGACTTAAAATCCGAAAAAAATGTTTGTTATTGTTTTTTAAGTCAGAGCTAACTTTGTTCACGATCTAACACACACTGTACTGTATTTATGTAGTACATGCGTAGTGAAGAATCTCGCTCATTTATTTATTTATTTATTTATTTATTTATTTATTTATCATGGGTGGCTCATGGGGCGGGCTACTTGGTACTTACTATTAACTTATGGTTTGACAGTATGTGGAGGTCATTATAAGCAGAACCTACCCAAGCAGCCTTTACTTTATGTTGCCACTAACCTGTTAGTAGTTATTACCTACTTGTATGTTTTGATAAATAAATAATTTACTTACTCTCTCACAAGTTTGTGTGCATTTTCTATTGATCTAATCTCTTTCGATGAACATTTTCAAGAAAAAAATCCCGATAGATAAGAGTGCGAAAATATTATGAGGTCACCTTAATGATCGATTTATTTGGAATCCAGCTGAATCATCGTTACCGCCTGATTCATTTTCAGGTTGCTTGCAGGAAATAGCTGCTATCTAAGAATGGATTTAATGCTGTCTAATGCACAGAACTGACCTAGATTTACTATAATAAACATTGCTTAGGAGCGTGATTTGGTTTTTGATTTCTCATTGGTACTTGATGTGATTATAAAAACTATACTTTGAACTTGTCTTCTTATATTTTACTGTACATTCCAACAATCATAATCAGAGGTCAAACATAAGTCAGAATCTATAAGGCCAAGAGATAACTAGAGACAAAATTTGTATAAAAGACGCGGATTGAGCATTGTCAGTAATAACGTGCTTGAATACAACGAACTAAAAATGATCAATGATTTAAATCTAGTGACCATAAAGCTCATGATACTGATATTAGTGATAGGAAGCCACAGTGGGGTGATAGAAGAAGATTATGGAAGAATCAAAAACACTATAATCGGTATACCCCAGGACGCACTATATAAACACAATAATATTTGTAGGACCAGCAGGGGTATTTTAATTCACCGATTCGTTTCCGAATCGAATCCGACGGATCTTTAAAACGCTATTTTGTTTTCGCCTCGGGTTAGTACCCATAACACAAGATCTGCTTAGATTGGGGCTAGATAATGCTTTGTGAATTGTCCAGCATTATTTATTTATTTATTTAATGAGTAGGAAAGTACAGTGGGTTCGCGTACTAGCGCGCAAGCAAGCCCGCCCGTGCGCGGCTCGTCCGCTCAGGCTGCGCGAGTGCGCGGGCGACTGTACTGTATGGTAGCGAGTAACTAAATAGTATTCTTTTGTTCTCAGCTGGCCGCTATTGTTCTAGCTTTCGGCTCCTAATTATGTTATTGTTGTGATGAACTGTTACAGATACCCTCTATTTTAATTTGTAATCCAATATTTTGGCTAAACAATGCAATTTTATACCAAAATGGTTCTGTTATTAAATGCAAATGCTCCTCTAAAGCTTGCATATTTTGTAGGAATGCTATTACCTCTTTATTTATTTATTTTAAAACTATATTTGCTAATGACTTAAGTAATTAGGTATGTTTGAAATGTTTTGTAACGCGAAGTTTAAAAATACCTTCGTAAGTTTTGATAAGCGCCCGCCCTCTCTTCTAAAACGCCTTTTTCTTTATTTGAGTATGTTTGTGCATTCTAGGATTTTTACACTAGTTTATGGTACCAGAATAATGTTAATTATGGTTTTAATAAAGAATTTTTGAATAAATTGAATTGAAATTGATGGGACTGAAGTACTCTCAGGCAATGCTATAGACGAAGCTGCCAAGGAGAAAGATCTTTTAGATACAACTTCAAATAAATTCGCACAGAAGGCAAAGAATTTAGGCGAAAACGTGAAGCAGTGGGCTGATGATGCTGCTTACTCGCTAACTTACTCGTAAATAGTTATTTTTAGTTATAGCGACCTTTATAGGTAGGTACTTATAGCAACTACGTGAATAAAATATAAAGTTCAATTCCTGAATTTCTTATTGTTATTGAGTTTCTTCTAGTTGCTATCTTATAGGCAAGTTAACGAGTAGGTACTCCGTTTTATCACGAAAACTACAACTGACCTTTGAACCAAAAACATTTTGTTATGTTTTCTGTTCATCAAAAAAGTACCTACGATTTGATCAGATTTAGCTACACTGGCTTTGCTAGCTCTATCAGTAAATATTGACAAAATAATACTCGTTCGCCTGTATCACCGTGGTTTATTTCAAAGTTTATCACATCCAGTAGAATTCCAATAACGTTTTGATTTACCGCACATTCGTGTCTTCAGTGGCGCCTGTTGTGACAACTTTATGAAGACTACAATCGTGCTTTGTTTCGGTGCCCGGTACCTCTGTCTCCGAGATTTATAAGTGATAAGTTTCGATAGCTTTGCCAATTTTATTGTGACTGTCGTGATTGTGAATTGTTTCTAGTGCTATTCGCATTAAAAAAAGGACACTAAATGCTTAAGTTTTTCTAAGAATGAGTTAAGTTACGAAAAAGTTTTGTTTAAAAAAAATAGAGATCGTTTTACAAGACTGTCCTACGGAATACCGGAAGTCAAAATACCGGATAACGGTATATCGAAAGTACACGAAACCGCAGATCGAAATATCGAAAGAGATCAAGAAGATTTCATTGTCGGTGGTTTGTCTAAAGTCCACAGAATCAGTGAAATTATAGAAAATGCGTAGGAATAAAATAAAACGTTTACTAAGTCTATATGGTAGTAAATATTCCAGGTTCTTTGACTTGAGCGCTTCAATGAAAGATACACTTACCCTGTTACCCACTTTACCTTGCAGTGGGAATCTATAGGCTTACCAACATTTTTAGACTTGGTTAATTACAACATGAAAATTTTCTGTGCACAGAGAAATTGGAAGGGGGAACGGATATTTGTCATTTACAATTGAACTTTAGCCGCCGTGTTGATAAAGCAGAACTTGAAGGAAACGGTTACAAGTACAACGTTATATTTATTCGCGTAGATATTTTTCTCATTCTTAAGAAAACATTATGTAGGTAATTAATAAGTTGTCTTGTGGCCATTTATTTAGCTCATAAAAAAATACAATAAAACAATTACAACTAGTATTGTTGAATGGCAATGCTAATTCGTTTACCGAAATAGAAGCCAGTATTCCGATCACCGTTACTATTAATTATCATTCGTGAAGATAGTAGACGTAAAACAGATTGCTTCCCTCAGTAACCATAGATTAGGGGTTACCTTACCTCGGAGGATTAATTGACCTTGTTAGCGTAGTTGCGGCAGCCATAGCCACCCTTACAAGGTTATTGTGGCTGGCCACAACGCCAGATGTGGCTGCCTTTATGTTCGCGCATAATTGAGTTTTCTTTTGAGACTTGCATGGGGCTGAAAGACTTGATTATAGAAAGTTCACTTAAAAATTGAGAATATTTGACTATTATTTACGAACGAACTGGCGGAGTACCAGGGAGATGTAGATAATTATCATAATCTTTAATAATTCACAATTATAAAATCTTATTGATCCGTGGGGTACCGAGGCTCTTCGGGTTTTTTAAACAATTATCTGAGCGTCTGGTCGAAGGGACGCGTGACCCGAGAGCTTGTCAGTACCTATCTGGCAATTCAGCCAGCGTCTTGGGGACGCTTCCGACTAATACAGTTGAGCTACGTGTAGATTGTGTGCAACAGTCTGCAGTTAGCTCAATTGTAAATACTAGTTCTAATTTATTTCTATTATTTGATTGTAATTTTCTTTGTGAATAAAGGCTCCTGCCCTTTTAAAAAAAATGATACGATGATGTTACGACGATATGTTACCAGCTTTAGATTTCAGAGATAATATTTCTGCTCTTCTGCCAGTCATTGTTTGACTAAATAGGTACTTATTATGGTCTAACTAAACTGTATTAGCTCTGATCAAAAACAAACTTCGTATTACCTATGACAAGAGCCCTAGTTTTAGTTCAGGAGACCCCATAGAAAATCCTACAGTTCCTAGCAGCAGTAAGACGCCGTGGCTTCAGGAGTGAACAGAACACATCGAGTGCATATCATGACCGTAGTAAAGCGAAAGCCAGAAATAAAACTGTCCGAAATGGCCCCTTTTTGGCTTAGTTCCTACCTACCTCTGAACACTACTTCGCAGAATAAACTTGACGATCTGTAAGTAGACACCTACTGCTTAAGTAGGTATGTATATATGTAATCAACCCATAGATGTATTATGTACCTACGTTAAATAAGCACTCTGTATTTCATTTCCGTTTCCGCTCGATCGAGCAGGCAGACGTCGAGCGAGATTTACGAATCAAGACAACATGTACCGTTCGCAGAAAACTGCTTACAAAATAATTTATGGCAAGAAGATCCTTGTCTTAGCAATGATTTACCAAAGAATAAAATTGTAGAGTAAGTGACTAGGTATTACAAGGTACCGACAGAGCCTTAGGTAATTTTGTAATTTTTTCTGGCCGGCCATATGCATTTTGCAAGGCACTAGTATTTTTGACAGTTTAAAAAAGAAGAAAAACATTAACTTATTATTTATTGCCTTCCAAAGGAAGCATTCCTGCTGTCCATTTAAAATGCAACCTAAGTCAAAACTCTGTTTTGCTAACGCTATTTATCCGAGATAGTTAATTTAATCTGCCAGCGAGCGATCGCCAGTTTATCTTCTTAGTCAATTTAAGGCGAACAAGGTGGTAGTGGTGGGTATAGTACTAACCTATCTAGTTGTAGCTATGTTTTATACAAGCAATAATGTTTGTAGACACGTCTGGTCCACGCCGTGTTATGTAAATTGATTGACAAAGAGGTGCATGTTAATTTGTCGGGAACAGGAAATTTTAGATTAGGTATTCGTTTCAAGTAAGAATTAGTCGGAATGATAAGCAAAAACGTGCAGATTAAATCCAGATTCCGCATTGTTCAGAAATCTCGAATTCAATTCCGTTCAAAATTCAGGGAATACATAGAAAACAGCAAAAATAAAAACAAGAATATAGAGTTCGGTAAAATTATTACCGAGAGAAAAACAACCAAAATGTAACCACTATATAAAATTTAAGGCATATTCAATTATTGTAGTAAAATTATCTATAAGTAGAAGCACTATTTTTATATGTAATTAAATAAAATAATTAGAAAATGTGTAAGGAAGGACACGACACTTCTTCAAATAATATTTTTTTTATAATAATCTTGTTAAATGAATTTAACTATACCTACCTACGTATTTCTTTTTTTTATAGAAATGTACTAACGCTTTGTTCACGAATTTAGCTTAAATATCAAATCAAATCAAAAACTAGAAAAGGTCAAATTATAAAACTAAACACTGACACGGAAATAAAGTGATATTTTTGATTTCTGCCGCTTCGGTATGTTGACTAATGTAAAGAAGCGACGAAGAAACCTTTAGCCTGTTAGTTGTTATTTTTCGAGTTGGAGTAAAACCCGTCCCAATCTTTGTTATCCTCTAGCTAGATAATCTGATATTTTGTAATAAGCCTTTTTGCACAGCAAGGTTTTGACAATTTTTTTGAATTTATATACTGATAATTTTTGCAACTCACTAAAGCCGGCTTTTCACTATGGGATATAATATAAATTACATCCTGAGCTGTATATTACATCCCGCGATTGCTGTTCACACTGTAAGATATATATTTTGGAACACACATGATCAGTTTACACGTCTGCACACGAACGCCAACATTCAAACTGAGAGCGAGGCAGGGGGAGGCGCGGTGTCCGGTACGTGAGAGTGGTACCGAGACGTGAGGTAAAATATACACCTTCAAATGACCTTCAAATATCGCTCACTCGGTCGAAAAAATATTTATAGTTTGGGATGTAATATATGTTAAAGCACAGTGTAAACGGTCCCATACCAAATGTATGGCGAGCGATAAAATATCTCAAGATGTAATATTATATTATATTATATCCCATAGTGAAAAGCCGGCTTGTTGTAAAAGCGTATACATTGCCCATTAAAAGATACATTAATTTTTTGTTGCCTAGTTGTGGGCACAGCGAGTTTATGTTTATTTTATCGATATTTCTATGAGTGTACAACAAGTTTTCATAAATATATTGACATGGTACTGTCAGTTTGTTTATTTCTTTGAATTTATTTATATGTTAATATTTACAGCTTTCCCCACAGCATAATACTATGGAAGTACCTTAGAATTTGCACCACCCCAACTCTTCCCGCAAGTGTCGTAAGAGGCGACTAAAGATATCCGACGGACCCCCGGTGGATATTCCTTAATTTCCCGGGTGGGCAGCAGCGCCCCTACAGAAAAATTCTACCACCAAACTGCGATCCCCAACCCGCATGCCCAGCGTGGAGATTATGGGCAATACCGCCCATGCGATGAAGGCCAATAAGGCGCTTATCAGGGGCAGGTCTGCGTCCAGCGGTGGACCAATACAGGCTTGAGGTTAAGGTTGAGGATACGCTGCAGAACTAAGTGTCTTCGATAGCTTATCTTTGTGTGGGCTCCATTGAAGCTTATTATCTAAGGTGATTCCTAAGAATACGGTACTTTCTACAATTTCTAACGTTTCCACTTTAACGTTTACATTAGCCTTAATTTGTTTAACATTAGGTAGAATAAATGTAATACACTTTGTTTTGGTTTCGTTAAGCAAAATATTACTGACACTAAGCCAATGGACTACTTTTGATTATTCACATAGTTGAAATTTGTGATTTGTAGTTTCATTAAAAAAATTAATGAACCATCATCAGCAAACAATATAATCTCGTGATTATTGTTGACAAGATGAGGCAAGTCGTTAATATGAATAAACTTAAAATAGCAAAGAACCGTACCCTGCGGTACACCCATTGTAACAACAGACCCCGAAGACCATCGGGGTCTGTTGTTGTTTCCTATTAATATCAACTTTTTGTATCCTATCACCCGACGAGCCTGATCCAGCGCCAGTCACATCAGTGATTCCATGTCTGAATTCGTTGTTTGCGTTGCTGGCAGCATACCTTCCGATACCTTCAAGTTTATCCTCTTCCTCATCACTCACACAACACCTCATAACAGTGACGGTTCCAGCTCCGCGGAAGGTCGAGGATCCTGCCGTCACGACGTCAGGGCTAACAGTCTCTGTGATTGTCCAGTTGCCGTGGACGAAGCCAGCACCTTGAGAACCACTGTTTTGTCTGTTGTCGCTGACTGAAGTTGTCCGTGGAAATAATCCTGCATAATATTGTGGGATTTCAATCGGAATATTTCAAATCCGAAAAAAATTCGAACATTTTTTGAATGTCTGAGCTAATTTTGTCCACGACCTAACATTGACTATATTTTATTGTGTTTATACGTAGGAAGGAATTTTGCTACTTTGTAGTCACTATTTTCCTATGTTTTGGCTTTTTGTAGTGATTATTATAAGTAGAACCCAAAACCCGAAACCCAAACAAACCCAAACAGTCTTTACTGTATGTTGTTAGTAGGTAAGTACCTACCACTAAACTATTAGTAGGTAATATTCTTTTGTGTTCTTCTTTCATAGGTTTATTTTTGATGAAAGTTTGTAAAAAAACATTTTCTATCCATCTAAACTTTCGTTAAACATTTTCGACAAACCACTTGAGATAAGATTACGAATATATTACGAAGTCATCTTGATCGATTTATTTGGAACCCAGCTGAATCATCATTGTCAATGTACTATGATGACCTAGATTTATTATAATAAATATTGCTAAGGAGCGCGGTGTAGGTGAGGTATTTATATCTAATTGGCACTGGGAGAAGCTGGTGATATGGCCCCTGCAGGTATTTTGGCCCCTTCAAATTTCCTTACTGAGACAGCTCCATATCTTGGAAAGTAGGTAGCTGAAATGGTAGATAACTTGGCTAAGGTCATTTATATCCAAACTGTCGCTAGAGAGCCTCTCATATTGTTGGTTATTCAAGAAAGTCGTAAAAAGTACCTATCTACCGGAGAAAGGTTTTGCGTGCTTGTGCCTAAAAGTTAGTTTTATTTTATTTGGGGAATCGTCGAATCGAAAAATTTCTTACAGAACTTAGAATAAACATACACTAAAATAATTTCCTCCATTTAAGAAGAAAGTTAGAGTTAAACCTATTCTTGATACATTGATTCTAGGTATTGAACGTCTATGTCTTGAATTTTTGCAGATTACCTATCATTCAATAATATTCTTAAATAAAAACATTTTTGATGTAGTAAGCGTGAAATGTCTAGTATTTTTTTTGGGATCTAAGGTGGGTATTATGACGGGGGTGGGAGGGTCATCATAATATCCACCTCAGATCACAATTACGCAAATGTGTGTTTTTTTATACAGGTACACGATTTTCATAATAAAATAATTCGATTTCATTGACTAAAGAAAAACTCAGACTCAACACAATGAGAAATTGTTGAATCTTTTAACGTATAATATTCGTTAGAGTTATTAATTCAAATTTTACAGGTTAAAAACAAATGGGGGTTATATGACCACCTCTACCTAATTACTTATGATGTGATTATAAACTGAACTTTGAACTTGTTTTCGTATTTACACATTCCAACAATCATAATCAGAGTTCAAACATGAGTCAGAACAGAATCCATAAGGCCAAGAGATAGACAAAATATATATAACCGATTAAGCATTGCCAGTTAAATTCAAGCTTTTCACCAGTAAATACGTGCTTGAATACAACGAACTAAAAATGAATTTCAATTTAGTGACTATAAAGCTCATAGTGCTGATATTAGTGATAGAAAGCCAAGGTGGGGTGATAGAAGATGTTTATGGAAGAATCAAAAACACCACAACCGGTTTACGTCAGGACGCTAGAAATGTTTGGAGCTACAGCAAAGGGATAGTGGGACTAGAAGACTCAACAGAAGAACACAAAGATGGTCTCATCGGAGGGGCGATCCACTCGGCGCATGAGAAAGTGCACAACTTCCACGAAAAGTTCTGGGCTGTCGAAGAGATCCCCAACGACAGCGGGATGCTTTGGAACATGTACAATCGCTTCAGGCAGCGGATGGCTAAAGCCAAAAACTATATCCTAGGCAATAAAAACAATGACGCAGTCACAGAAGTCAACACAGAACCAACGAACAAAGAAATCGACCTCATCAATGAAACAATGGATAAGCTTTTCAATATTGACGGAACGAGAAAAATGGAGGAACACGCGTTTAGCGCGGCTGTTGAAAATTTAAGAAAACAGTTGAGGGAAATGCGTAAAGGAGCATCTACAGAGACTCCAGTCACCCATGGTGAAGGAATCATTGATGTTCGACTATCTGATATTAACAAAGAAGACAAGGATACTAGTATTACGGATACATCCGGAATACAGAGTGTAGCCAACGATATATACGACAAAGTAGATGACGGCATACAATCAATCAAGGACAACAGTGAAAGAATAAATGTTGCGATTCCCGATTTGAACCCACATTTGAGCAACGGTGTACAGTCTGTTAAAGATGGCTACAACACAGTAAGTGGTAGGGCTGTAGTACTCGCAGGCAATGCTATAGATGAAGCTGCCAAGGAGAAAGATCTTTTTGATAAAACTGCAAATAAAATTGCACAGAAAGCAAAAGATTTGGGCGAAAACGTGAAGCAATCGGCTGATGATGCTGCACAGTTAGCTTATTCGTAAATATTTATTTTTTGTTTAACGTATTATATAAAACTACCTATATAGGTACATCACCTTTTTGAATAAAATAAAATTCATATCACGACTTTCAATAATATTATTACTGAGTTTCCTATCATGGTTTTACACTTGCAATGCGTTATCTACCTATCTGGATCTGGAGTCTCGCTCCGTTTGAATAATGTAGAGATGCGCTCTATTTCAATGCAGAAAGACCGCTGTTAGACAAACAGCGCTCTGTCGGAGAAGTACAAGCTGAAATTGTATTGTAATAACAATCTAAAATTTATTTTTTATAATTCGGATAGATAGGCCAGAAAACGTAATGTATAACGGCCTTAATAGTTGCTATCTTTTAGGCAAGTAAACGACCACAGCTCACGAAAACTGCAACTGAAAACTGGTAGGTAAGTATACTTACCAAAAACTTTTGTTTTTTCTGTTCATCAAAAATTAACCAACCAATTAATCAGATGTATCACTCGCTTTGCTAGGTCTATCAATAAATATTGACGAAATAATACTCTTTCGTCCTTATCGCCGAGGTTTATTCCGCCGTTGTTGATTTGTATTAAGTACTGGGTTGAAGGACTTGATGATAGAAAATGCACTTGATCATAACCCTCGTCCATGGTAGTCTGTCACACTTATCTAAATGCGAAGTTTGTTGCCTTTTCATGCCAAAACTACTGAACAGATCGGGCTGAAACTACTGAGCTCTATGCTGCTTTCAATACAGCTAAGTAGTTCTAGATCTTGAATAAATTATAGCATTTCTTCATGCAATCTGTTGACTAATGGCCATGTCAATGAGGAGGAGTTCTTTATTTCGATCATCAACCCGAGGCGAAAACAAAATAGCGTTTTAAAGATTCGATTCGGAAACGAATCGGTGAATTAAAATACCCCTGCAGGTCTCAGTGTCAAAGTCGAATATAATGGTGTCCTGACTGATGATGTCTCGTGGGGAGACGAAACTAGTTGACTTGACGACTTACTTTGATGGGTTTTTTCATTGTGTAGTTGGTGTGGTCTTTTCTTTTACAAATTAAGTTGTGTTCGTGCTTATAAGTTGGTTAATAAGCTAGGATAAATTGTTCTGTGGTAATTTACTTGGCAATTTTATATTGCATTCTGTTTTTAACCATCTCTGATTGCATGGCATGCCAATTTGTGGGAGGGCAGGTGATGTACGTGAATTACATTCTTCTCGCGATCTTATCAGAGAAGGTTTTGCGCGGAATTGTAACTAAATATTATTTTATCCTAATATTGGGTTACCTACCTTAAGGTTACCTACTTTAAGGTAATCCTAATTATTAGGTAATTAGGCTACCTCCCTGCTTTACGATAAAGTTAATAGATTGTCATACAGCGGGGCAACTATACACTATTTCTAATTTGATTCTATTATTTGATTATAAGTAATCTAGCTAGATAAAATATAAAATATTTTATGCAGAGCCTTTCTGTTTTTAGGTGGGTCATTATGGTTTTCTTTCAGGCCGGTCAAAAACGAGCAGCTATGCCTAACTGGAAGACACTCATATTGTAAGGCACACTAAAGGCAGGGGTTTTTTAAAAGAAGACAATTTAAAAGAAGATAAATTCTTACTTAAAATGATTGCCTTCCAGAGGAATCTCTCGGTACCCATCGAGAATGCAACCTATGTAAGCCAAAACTCTGTTGCTGACGCTATATCAGTGATGGTTAATTTAATCTGCCAACGAGCGATCGCCAATCAATTTAAGGCGAACAAGGTGGTGGTGGTGGGTATAGTACTAACCTATCTAGATGTAGCTATGTTTTATACAAGCAATAATGTTTGTGGTCACGTCTAGTCCACGCTGCCGTGTTATGTAAATTGACAAAGAGGTGCAAGTTAAGTTGTCGGGAACAGGAAATTTGAAATTAGTTATTCGTTTAACGTAAGAATTCGTCGGAACGGAATGAAAAGCCAAAACGTGCAGATTAAATCCAGATTCCGCACTATTCAGAAATTTCAAATTCGATTCCGTCCAAAATTAAGGGGAAATTATACACACAAAACAGCAAAAATAAACACAAAAATTTATTAAGAGTTCTTTTTGGTAAATGCAAAATTATTACCGCGAGAAAAACAACCGAAATGTAACCATTAGATAAAATTTATGGCATTTAAATTATTTTAGTAAAATTATCTATAAGTAGAAGCACTATTCTTAGATGTAAATAAATAAAATAATTACAAAATGTACTACTTTAATGTTAGGACATGACACTTTTTCATAGAATTATAATAATTTTCTTTTTAAACAAGTTTTACTGTACCTACCTACGTATATTATTTTTTTATACGGAGGTGCTTACGATTTGTTCACGAATTTAGCTTAAAAATATTAAGTACAAATGAGAATTAAAAAAAAACTTTACTAACAAGCTCTCACGACGCTCGGTATCTTTCAGTACTATGGTTCTATGAAAAAATATCGTGTAAAATTATTAAATAAATTTTAATAATATAAATATTTACAATTTTAATTAGTAACTGGCATTTTCAGAAGGCACTTTATTATTACAACATTTTCTACCAGAAGCAGATTAATTATAATTATTTATAAATACCTAATAAGGCACCGTGATTTTGATATTTAATTGACTAATTAGCTTAAATCTAGTAGGTTTGTTAAATACTTGTATCGACCTAAATTTATTTAAGCAGCCATGAATTTACTAACTGTAAATTGATATATAAATTGTTCCCTCTACTTCCATCGATATTTCGTATTGAGATAAGATGACATTTGATATTTTCAATAATAAATAAGCTTATTAATCCATTTTCGCCTTGAGACATGCATAACATTGTATTAGCAAAACATACCTTATTAATAATTAACTTAGATCACAATTCTCAACAACTCGCATACATACAAGACGCAATTTACAATATCACATCCGAGATATCATCTTTTTTTCTAAACCCTTTCGTAAAGCTTAATTAAAGATATTTTTTTAAGAATATTTAAATTTGTAAACAAAAATAAAAATAAAAAATCTAATGCATTTAACCAATTTATAGAAATTAAAGTAAAAACCAAAAATTTGTAAGTATTTTACTGGTAAATATTTGAAAATTTTAATCAAGCTTTCTTCGGACTTTTTTTTATGGCGCACCAAGATTTAATGTAATTAATGTAACGTGACTAGTCGTTATGTTACCATGTTATTACTAAATTTTTACAACTACATCATTTTTTACACCATAACATATTTTCACATAAAAATATCTAAGGCGATTCTACAGTTTCGACATTATCATGAGGTAACTAACTATATCTACAGGTATTTAAATTATCTTTCAACTGTAATGAACTTGTGAATGTAGGTGTAAAAATATTTACATTGTGCCAACTATACCACACTGCACTAGCAACCATTTACGACTCAAAGCACTACAAGTTTATCTATTTTATTTTAATGAGATTTTTCGTCAAAAACCACTTAAAACTGATACCACTTAGAAGTTCACTATAATTCTGAAACTCACATCGTCGCACTAGGTTAGATAGCACCGATTATTGTCATCACTTTACGATCCATTCAAAATACAGTGACTTCGACTTGGCAGTTTTTTTTTAGTTTCATAAGTTACTTAATTCAGAGATTTCAAACTGCGTTCAGTGTTCATCAAATGTATAGGTTTTTGATACTAAATTCCATCTAAAGACAAAAACCTATCAATGAATATGCTATCCATGATGCACTAATATCTTTCTAAGCTAGTAGAGTCTCTGCTAGTGATGTCACTAGCCGCGTCAGTGGAAGAGTCGCTGGGGTCGCTAGTGCCCCCGGGGTCGGACGTGCCCCCGGGGTCGGATGTACCCCCGGCGTCACTGGTGACCCCTGTCTCCGTGGTCGGATATCAAAGATGTTCGTCACGACCGTTCAGGGGCTGGCGCTCGGCGTGGTCGGAAGGGCGGTTGCGCTTGAAGAAACCACACTGTGGACAAAATATTTGTTTAGTAATTTGAAGCCAACTCGTGTAATTATAGGTGACGTGACGACGACGTAAGAATGGATCAACTAAGCCCGTAGATGTCGTGAGAAACCACTAAGGGAACTAGAGGAAAGGTTGTTCCTCTGGTTCCCTTCCCTGTTCCTTCTGTGTTGTATAATACGCCTGCCAGGCGTGGTGATCATGGCATAGGCTCCTTTGTTTGGGGGAAGCACGTTCAGCAGTGGTCGTAGGTATGGGTGCTGATGAGGCAGGATAATTCGACCTGGGATTGTCGTACAGGGAATCCTTTGACTCTACTTTATTTACCACTCATCAGGCTTTTGACCTTACTATTTCCATGTTATGGTTTCGACACCAAAAGTGTTCTACCATTCTGCTCTATCACCCGTCATCTCAGAACCACTTTCGACCAAAGCAGCAGCGTGTCACAAAATTGACAACCGTTCAGCACTATGGTTTAGAGAATTAAAATAAAAACTTCCTGATAGGTTCCAGTTCGCGTCCACTCATGCGTCATGAAATGACTGTAATGATATTATTTTTACTAACGCAATCTATCCATAAATTTCATTGTTCTACCTTTTGCGCCCAACCACAGAAGTTTTATCTACGGCTTGATGTGAAATCTTAAATATATGAGGAATCTGGTGTAACTATACTCTTAGAGTCTAGTAGTCTCCTGAATTAGCTTGTCTACTCTCGCCTTATTCTTACCTTGTACAATGCAAAGATGAGCAGCAACAACAGCAAAGCCCCCAGCACGGCTGCCAGTATGATGACCCAGGTGGGGATCTGTCCGATCTCCTTGGCTTCCAGCTGAGGGGTGACCACGGTCTGGGCCTCCGCCTGGTGCCACGAGGGGTCGCTCGGCCTCTCGATCATGGGGAGTTTGGACACGCGGGTGGCAGCTAGGGTGGAGAGGATTACTGCTCGGTCTTCGGACATCTGGAAAGAATAAAGATTGATCTTTAAAAAATGCGCCGAGTGTCAGAAATGTACACGCATCATCTCTAAGAGCTGCCTATAGAATAAAGAAAATAATTATAGTAAGCATCCTGCCATAGTTGAAATAAAAAGTGAATTCACTTATATTTCAAACCACTCCACACTCTAGGTAGGTAGGATAGATATAGATTTACTAGATTCTGCTCTTGGTAAGTTTTTTTATTACCTAAAGTATGTATATAGATATGGGGGATTATAACACTTGCAAAATGTTTGTGTTTTTAAAAGCCTGTTGCAGAAGGTTCCAAGAAAAACACTTGTAAAGTTTGTGGCATCCACGGGCTGAGTTGGAGGGGTCAATTCTTTCACCAAGACTGACACGGCTTAAAGTGTACGTTATTTCTGTAGAAGTTAAGTTACCTGATTAAGCACAGTAGCGTTGATCCTCGAGCGCAGCGCGAACCAAACTTCCTGTCCCTTGACGAGGCGGCCGGTCGCGCAGCGGATCACTTCACACTTGTACTTGGCCTGACATTTTGTCAGGATTTCCTTCAACTGCTGGTCCACCTGGGATAGAGAGGAATTGGTTTAACTTGGAGCATTCTATAGCATAGCAGAGGGAAGGTAAAAATGAAGTGTGTATAGCGAAAAGAAACCAGCATTTGGCTGCATTTTCGTAGAGATGCAAGCTTTCAAAAGAAAACCATACGATCTCCATATATAGTGTGCCCAGCAGGGTCTATAGTTTTCCTAAATTAGATATCTATAAACACCTCTGTAAGTAAAATTACCTATTGAATGAAATAAGTATTAACTATTGAAATATCGCTTGCGGTTCACGAAAACTAATCTACTCCGCTGATAATTGACAAAAACGCGTATCCGCTGACCGCTGCAAAAGCAACCCTTTGGCAGAGTCTGTTTCCAGAAAAAGAAAGAAGTGACATGGTTTAAAATTGCGTAGAAGATGTGAAATGAAACATACTTGATTGTCAGCCTGTCTTCGCCGCCTGGTGTTGTCTCGACTGCTACTTGATGAGCTGAAGCTGCCTCCAGTTTGGGTGTTGTAAGACCCACCTGAAATATTATGAAGCATTATATTTAATGAAATGCATAATGGCAAACACCATCTAGGCTAAAAGTACCAGAGTTAGTTATCTAAATAATAAAAATAAGTCTTTAGTCACAAAGAAAATTAAAATCAAAAAATAGAAATAAATTAGAACTAGTATTTAGAATTAAATCAATTGAGCTAACTGCAGATAATATTAAAAACAACATAAAAAAAAATTGTGTATTACCTGATCGTGATGAGTAAGAGTATCCATTGCTACCCGAGTTGCTGTAAGATCCACCGCCTCTCTGGTAGGTACCCCCTCCTGACTGGTAGGCACCACCTCCTGACTGGTAGGCACCACCTCCTGACTGGTAAGCTCCCCCACCAGATTGGTAGGAACCAGACGCTCCCGTCTGCCTTACTCCAGCACCACCCGACGAGCCTGATCCAGCGCCAGTCACATCAGCGATTCCATATCTGAACTCGTTGTTTGCGTTGCTGGCAGCATACGATCCAAAACCTTCAAGTTTATCCTCTTCCTCATCGCCGACGACAGTGACGGTCCCAGCTCCGCGGAAGGTCGAAGATCCTGCGTTCATAACGTCAGGGTTGACGGTCTCTGTGGTTGCCCAGTTGCCGTGGACGAAGCCAGCACCTTGAGAACCACTGTTTTGTCTGTTGTAGCCGCTGCCTGAAGTATACCCTGAGCCTCTTTGAGAACCCTGGTATCCACTTTGAGAGCCCTGTACGTATCCACTTTGAGATCCTTGGGCATAACCGCTTTGAGATCCCTGAGAGCTTTGTGAGCCTTGGACGAAGCCCGAACCACGGTTTCCTTGGTTATTGGCATACCTGAAAAACAGAATTTCAGTCGGTATTCAGTTTTATGATAAAAATTGCGAAACGGTTACATGGATAATATTGCACAAAGTAAATAAGTACTTTCTTCTCAGAGACTGTGGGATGAGGCATTTTGTGAGCTGGTACGGAGAAATCTTATTAATACGTCAACCAGCTCATCAGAACGTGCTCGTCTTCAGAAACGGCGAGTAGACGAGCACATTCTGATGAGCTGGTTACATATTCTGTCAGGACTTTGGTTACATATTCTGCCTTCCTAAAATCTAGGTACCCTTTTAGATAATAATTCATCGGTATATGACATCGGTAAGGGCCCGTTCTGCAGCAACAACAGCGGAGTCCCTTAAACGGCGAAAATACGCTAACCTTGACCGAGGTTACCTATTTGAGCCGTTTGGGGTTGAAACCCTTGGCCTTGGGGTCCTTGGGAACACGCAATTTATAAAGTTCTAACTAAACTTCTTTTAGAGTCACATAGGTGATCGGAGTGCTGGCTTCTATTTCGGTCAGCGCATGGTAAAATGGTCAGCGAATTAGCATTGCCATTCAACGTGGTAATGTTGCCAGCATTCTGGGCACTCTGCCTTCTGGTGACGGTTTAGATTTTTAAGAAATAGATATAAGTGTATTATTAGTTGTAATTGTTTTATTCTGTTACTGAATTTTCTATGATTTCTGATAATAATTTGTTTATAAATTTTTTTATACTAAGATAAACAATACTTTATGACAGTAGACAAAGTAAATTGTGGTATTGCTCACCTATTGAAAGAACTGCCTTCTTTACCCTCACGTCCCAAAGATCCATATTCAGTACTGGTTTCTGTCTGCGAGACGATATTGTGGTTCTCATCATACACTATGGTCCTGTTCTTGACCCTCACTATTTCCCCTTGACCGTAACCTCCTTGGTTGTAACCACCCTGGCTGGAACCTCCTTGGCTTTGAGAGCCAGCAACGTTTTGGAGATTCTTCCTTATTTGTTCTTGTTCTTCAGCGGTCAGACCACCACTTGAGCTGGTCCAGGTTTTGTTGTACGATTGACTTCCGTACCCGTTCTGTCCTTGGTTACCGTATTGCCCTGAACCTTGGCTAAAGTGGCCAGAACCTTGGCTAAATTGGCCAGAACCTTGGCCATACTGTCCTTGAATGTTAGTGCCACTCTGGCTTCCTGAGTACTGTCCTCGGGAACTTTGGCTGGAGCTGGTGGAGCCCTGGTTATTGCCATATTGGTTGCCGGAGAAACGGTTACCCCCGCTTTGGGAGGTGACTACACCGTTGCTGTTTGTGTATTGCTCTTCCCACATTGCTGGAAATATAAAAATAAAGTTGAATTATAGCGCTATCTCAAGTCCATCATGCACAGGCAAATTTACAAAAAATCCAAAGCCCGGAAAATATGGTACAATGATAATTATGAACCTATTTTTAGTTGACAGATTTATGTAAAGGGGAATAATAGAAACCTTGATGAGTACCATCATATTATTATACAATAGAAGGCAGCAACATTTTTTTTTAAACATTGTTTCGAACTGATTATATTAATGTAGAAATGAAACTTACATTGTCCATAATACCCGCCGCCCCCAGAGATCTGATCTGCAGTGTAAAGGTCGCTGCTCATCATGGCTTCGCGCTCCGTCCCCAGTAGGAACGCGTACGGGTTCTGTACGAATAAGTTGTCAGGGTTCACTTGGCGCGCCACGTCGCACTTCACGTTGCCCAGCGATTGGGGCTGGACTAACATGTACATTAGGTTCTCGCCTGGAAACAGAAAACGAAATAAGATGCTTGCATGTTAAACAAAAAAAGTACTATAAAGTTTCGATAACGACTCGAGAGGTCGACAAACAAGCAAGAGCTACAATCTTGTCGTTAATTGAAAATGCTATGTGAAAGCACAGAACTAAACCAGACTATAAAAAGCATAAATTGTCGATGTTTTAATTAGAGATGGGCGTTGTCGTTGAATTTCAACAACGATACGCATCGTTTTTGTCAGAATGGCATCCGTTGTGAACAACGATGTTGCCGCCAACGATGTCGGCCGGATTGCTAACACAACACTGACACTAGGGTGTCGATGTTGCCGCCAACGATGTCGGCCGGGTTGCTAACACAACACTGACACTAGGGTGTCGATGTTGCCGCCAACGATGTCGGCCGCGTTGCGGTGCGCACATCATCGTAATTTGCGTAGGTAATGAAAAAATCCAAACAAACGACAAGAATAACGAGCATATGAAACTTACTGGAAGTGACATGAGCGTTTTAGACGGGTAGGTCCTAAATTACGGAATTTGAAGAAATAAAAATAATTCAATATCTTACTTGGTTCCTAGTAGTAGGGTAAATCTAAAAACCATAATACTTATATTAAAACGAGACATTTGATAAAAAAATTAGATATCGTATTTTTTTTATAATAAATAACATTGGTACATGGTTCATGCCATATCTAGTTAGTTATAATAAAACGTTCAGTTCTATGTTCTAGCATCCTCTTCTCTCGCTCACACGTCGTGAGCTATGGATGGTTGTTCGTTGCTTAGGTTTGACAATCGGCATTACTCGGCTGACTTCGTTGTTTGCCATCCGATGCCGCGCCACTAACCTCCCCGCTCTTCCGATGTCGGTGTGACGTTCGTTTGTTGTCGGTGGCGATCGGCATTACTCGGTTCGGCATCTCGTTGTCGCAGGCATCCGTTGTTCACCTATTCGCCATCCGATGGGAACATCGTACACTGACATCGTTGGTCAACAACGATGTTAGTAAAAACGACCACCTCTAGTTTTAATGTAATCTCTAATCTCTCTGGGGATATCTGGGTTAATCTAGCTTGTCTCACTATATTGTTCCACTGTTGAGCAAATATTCCCATGTTTTCCTACCATTATCGTTGAGAGAATTTCAATCCGACTCGCAATGATGGATGGACAAATGCGAGGTTTTCATACAACTGCGTCGTCATCCACCGCGTTCGGTATGGTAATATCCGTTCAAGGTTTTACCTTCTTGCAAAGAGCAGTATTTGATTCCTTAGTGAGACAAATCCGTCTCTTAAGTAATCTAAACAAAATTGGTAACAGCAGCCACTAATAAACATTACCTCCCAAAGTCTGATACGGCCACATGAAATAGATCTCCGCTTCATCCACAGTGAAGGGTCCCTCGTTCTTGATGTTGTACTTGTGGATGACCTGCGGGCCGAGCTTCGTGTCGTCCTTGATGTCCGTGGACTCGTACAGAGACGCGTTGTAATGCAGCTCAGGAGGGTCGGAGGTTCTGTGAGCAGTAATATTTTATTTTATTAACTGAACAGATGATACACAAGCACCAGCATTTATCCTCTACTCTTGTAAGGCCTGAGCAGACATTTTCCGTCGCCGATTTCTGCGCATGCGCCCGCGAGTGAGAGGAGTTCCGCATAGTTATTCTCCAGTGTTAGAAGTCAATTACAGTAGTTTGTTGCCTTGCAGTCAGAGCAATTGCATGATGTGGAGATGATTAAGAGACCTAGAAACTTATTATGGTAAGTAGAGGGAGATCTTCACCTAACAGTAGAATTTCATTGTTTTCTGCCGGCCCCATTGTTTTCTGATTTTCCTGCGTCTTTGCGAACAGGCTATTTGAAAATGAGTTCTTCTTTTATGCCATGGGCTTTATGAATCACCCTCACCGGTTTGTATACAAATATATATCACACTAATATTATAAATGCGAAAGTTTGGATGGATGGACAGATAGATAGATAAATAGATATTTATTTATTGTTTCAAAGTTGTTACAATTTAACGTTATTAACGTTAAATTGCGTCTTAAATCCTAACAAAGGTTTATCTAGACACTAGAGTTCTCTTAATAATACTTAATTATAAATATGTATAAGCTAGCCTCGGAGATTAATGGGGTAGGCAGCCACAGCCACGCACACAAGCACAGTGACATCGCTGTCCGCCGCGTAGCTCGGGCCGCACACAGGCGATCCACCAATCACGCTGGATGGATCAAATGGATGGATGGATGGATGTTTGTTACCTCTTCACGCCAAAACTACTGAACAGATCGGGCTGTAATTTTGCACACAGGTAATTCTAATCCTGGAATCAAACATAGGGCTTTTTATCCCATAAATCAGTTCCCAACTTTGAACGTTTCCGTAGAAACAACGCGTGCGAAGCCGCGGGCATAAACTAGTAATAATATATGATAATAAGCTCTGATAGTGTAGCAATATGTCTACTTCGGATGATAGCTATCATCATCATCATCAACCTACAGGGGACTACTAGAGATGATGTTGATGCTGTTTTGAAATACAAGAATCTAAGAAACATGACCTGTTTGTCTTGTGGTTACTAAAGATGTTAGTTACCTACCCACTTGATGATAGAAATATGGAAGATATGTTTTGAAGACATGGTTACGGTGCTTTCCTTACCCGATAATAGACAGATGCGCCTTGACTACAACTCCGATAGTCATCTGCATGGTGTTGTCGAAGTTGGTGCCTTGCTCCGGATTGGTGCTGTTGGCTTCCATGTCGAAGTGCAGGATCGTCACTCGTGAGTCCACTTCCAAGATCACACGGAAGTTCACCTGGAATGGTGAAGTGGAAAAATCAGAAAAGGATGAGATGTGACTTAGGTACCCACACAAATTGATGTTTTTTTTACTAAAAATAAAAACTGACTTCAAATTGCTGACTAATAACACTGTTTTTTTGGTTTACGGGACACATAGTAATCCGCCGCCGGGGGGAAAAAGTTGGAATGAATGAATGAATGAATGAATTCTTTATTGCACAAACTTATAAAATAACTTATATCTTAATAAATTAAAAATGTACAATAGGCGGCCTTATTGCTTAAAGCAATTTCTTCCAGGCAACCTTATTAGGTACTACCAAAAGATACAAGTCACTTACTTAGTTGGTAGTGCACATAATACAGGAATATACTTAGGTAATACATACATACATACAATACAAATACAAACATACCTACAGAAAATTTCACACACTTACATAATAATGCTAATAACCAAGCTACATTGACATGAAAATGACAGGTTAAGGCGAATTAGAAATTATGAAACTTAAATGGCTGAAGATAGGAAATGGGACTTGAGTTGGGATTTGAAAGAGTTGATGGAAGGAGCAAGTTTGATAGCGACAGGCAGTTTGTTCCAGAGACGTACTGCCTGTACACTAAAAGAGTTGCCATAAAATGATTGGGAATGGGTAGGAAACTTGAGAAGTAAGTTATCTGATGACCTAAGATTGAGGGAGTTTGAAGAATGAAGGAACTCAAATCTATTTTTGAGGTACGCAGGAGAAGATGGATTAAAGAGAATAGAATAGAGAAGAGAAAGAACATGCATGTCCCGGCGAAGTCGAATAGGGAGCCACTTGAGCATGGTGCGAAAAGGAGAGACATGGTCATTTGGAGTTAATTAATACTATTTTAAGCGAATTCTATAACTCGTTTTCTTCGGCTTCTCAGCACGTTCGGTCTTTGTGAGTTCAGCTAGTTGCCTTTCGTTAGTTCTGTATTGGGAACGGGTTTTCTTGAGATCGGGAATTCTTCTAAAGATAACAAATAATGCTTACCTTTTGCCCACCAGCCATCGGATTCCCCAAATCACACTTCAATGTGCTATTCCCCGACGCATCCCGATTAGAGATAGAACAGTAGATGGGAGTCTCGGCGTTCTTGTCGAGCCGTTCCATCTTGGTGTATGTAACACCGGCGGGGATGCGGAGGAAGTAGGCGGCTTCGAAGGCGTCTTCGCCGGAGTTGACCACCTTAACGTCAATGAGGACGTTCTCGCCGGAGCCAAGGACGTAGTTTACTGTTGGGCTGTGGAAGGGAAGGTTTTCGATGAGTATACATAGATGTTTTAAAACCGATATAAACTTAGCACCAATTGGTACTAATTTTTATTTATAAAAAAAATATAAGCACACTAGAAAATTTTGGCACATTTTGAGGTTGTTAATATATAAATAAAATAGATAGATATCCCCGATAGATTAAATAAAACTAGTAAACTTATCAAAGAGAAGTAAGAAAACGTTCCGAATGTTAGAACTCACGTAGTAGCAGCCATCCTCAGATCCGGTATACAGATGTTATCAGGTCCGCAGTTCTTCTGTATGTTGAGCGAGTCTGCGTGGCTGATGCTGGTGGTCTGGTCCAGCACGGGAGGGACGACGTCTCCGGAGGGCTGGGTGGTCAGGTTGTAGGTCATCTTCACTTCGATGGGGGTCAGCTTGTCGCGGATCTCATCCTGAAAAGGTTTGAAAGAACAATTTTAGTTGATGTTATAATACAGTCAATGTTTATGATGACAGATTTGACAGCCCGTAAGGATAAGCTTAGCCCCGAATCCTCAAACGCACCTCGGATTTAAGCAGGTATTTAGTCGCAAGTCGCATTTATCAACCGATTTTCAAGAACTGTCAAAAAATTCCGCTCTAATCTGATTTGCGATTACTCAAACGAATACTCATTCGAGGATGAGAGTATGATCAGAAATAATATGAATAGTAAAATAAAAATGAAAAAAAGAATTTGACAATTCATGAGAAGTCATTAAGTTAAAGACGATGGATTCGATGCCTAGAAAAACTGCTCTGTATCAGCAACGAGACAGGAAAACTAGACAAGAGGCTGAGTGAGTTTTTCAGGAAAGGCTTAAAAAAAATTATCAAATAAATAGTCAAAATAAATAGGAATCTTTTGGTAATAAGTCATTCATTAAATTGTTTGTTAAAATAGAAACAAATCATCAATATCTTCTGCGTACTTACGTCCAAATAAACGGTGATTTCTTTGCACTCCTCCTGTTTCCTGGTGAGCAGTATCCGCGTGGTGTAGATGGTCTCCCGACTCTCTGCTAAGAACAGCCGCTTGCTTCTCTGCTGGCGGGAGTCCAGCTCCAGGGTAACTTCGAAATCTGTTGTAGAAGTTGAACTTTAGACTTTCATTATCATTCTGTGCAACGAGACTAGCCACTGCTCACTTAGACAGTCTAATAAACAATACTGCTTGGTTTAGTAGACCTAACGTACACCGTCACCATCCATTGACGCCCCGTGACGAGTAGGTACAATATTGCCGACCTACACAAGCGGGCGCTTAAGATTGACACATTATCCTGGTGGGACTGAATATTGAGACGATATTGGCGTAAGAGTAGGCGTAGCTAGAGAGTTATAATCAAACTAATTCAATAATAATAATCTTGTTTGGTTTGGTTTTGGAGTCCACAAACTAAATGACACAGTAAATGGTGCTGCTAGACACAATGAGCTAACAACAAGTGTTGTCTAACATCCAGTGGTTTATTATGTACAATTTTCTGGTGAAAATGGTCCATTGTTACCTCACCCACTCACCAAAGTAGCAGATATATCCCTCCGCTTGGAAACAGAATAAAATATTGTAAAAAATTTATTACGATGAAGAATTAAAAAAAACTAGCAGAGGAATGAGATGGCCTTTTGTCTGAAATAATAATAATATCTTTCTTTTCTAAAGTTATGAAACGCAAAGCAGAGCAAATTAAATCTTACGAATATTAATTCGACTAAATAATATAAAAGTGACATAAAATGCTGATAATTTCAGGCATGACAAATCTCTTTATATCTGTAAAACTATACTCACTAATCTGCTGATCGACGTTGATACCGTCATAGGAGAGACAGAACTGCAGATGAGCGCAGGCGACTTGCGTGCCGTTGGCGAGGGTGCAGCTACGGTCGTCGAGAGAGATGAGCTTACTCTCTCCCATGAACTTGATGTCGGCCATCACTTTAACTACTGGGCGGGACCTGAGATATAACATGTAGATTGTTGTATTATACAGCCAGATATAACATCGCTGATACGATAATGACGTAACGATTATTGGATACAATGACTTGATCTAGGGATTCATAAAAATTCCGGGACTTGGACGATAAAACCTTAGGAGACAGGCTCAAAGTACAAGATTTTTTCGGTTAGATCACTCTTACTAATTATGTGAACAAATAGACAAAAGAAACATGAAACACTACATTAATCACGTATTTAAACTATTATTAAAACTAATTACATTACAAAAATAGCTTAGGAGGAAGAAGTTGAAAGCATTTTTCACTTACTTCAAGAACACAACACTATCAGATTTATAGGAGCCAACCAGCAGATCCGTGTAGCTGTTGTCGTCCAAATCAACACCGCCTGACAGAGCAAAGCCAAAGGTGGTCAATGATGGAGAGATCTCCTCAGCTGTGATGGCTTGAGAGTACTTCTCGAGAATACCCTGCTCACTGCCGTGGTAGATGTAGACGACACCGCGGCCGTTCTCACCGCCGTACGGTGCGCCAACTGCTATGTCTGGAAAAATACAATAAAGATTATAAGAACTAAAGTACAATACACACCATCATAAAAAAAAACAAAAGCAGTCGTTGAGATTTGTGGAGATAACTAATTTCTTACCTCCAAACCCATCATAATTGATGTCTCCAAGCGATGTGATGGATAATCCAAATCTTCCCTGGGATATTTCTCCCGTACGAGAGTGAGACCTCGAGTAACTCTGAAAAGAATAAGATATGATAACCTGGTTGATCAACAAAATCAAGCAAGATCCTAACCAAACGTTAGTGTAGAAAAATATGGAAAGTAAATAACTGGCGATTAGTAGGTAGTAACAATTGTAAACTTACTCTATCCTTTCCTTGGTAGATAACATATATGCGACCGTGTTCAAAACCGTCGCTCTTTGGCCTGGTAAACATGGGCGCACCGACAATGACATCTTCAGCGCCGTCACCATCGATGTCACCGGCGGCAAGACTGTAGCCGAAGTAGGCGCCGATCTGAGACCCGGTGATGTTCTTGATGATTTGGAGCTCCCAGGTGTAAAGTACCACCTGAAAAGCAAAAGCGTTGACCATAATTGACATTTGACGATTGACGATTGACATTTGAAATTTGACGACCTCCGTGGCGCAGCGGGCGAAGATCCGCCTGCGACGTAGGAGGTTGCGGGTTCGATTCCCGCCTCGGAACAAATTTGTGTACGATCTGCAGAATTTTGTTCCGTTGGTCTGGGTGTTTACTATGTATAATAAAAATCTATGTAGTATATTGTATTAAGTATATCAGTTATCTAGTACCCATAACACAAGCTCTGCTTAGCTTGGGGCTAGATAATGCTGTGTGAATTGTCCAGCATTATTTATTTATTTATTATTTATTTATAAGATAAAGTGGGGTGATAAATGTAGGGTAAAAACGAGAAAGTTGAGGGACACCCTTTAAATGAATTTGTTGGTACTGCATAAATAAAACACATCAACGGTAATTTATTATTAGTAATCAATATCAATATCAATTTTAAACCATAATCTGAATCTAGTTCAAACTAGTCAGCCAGTCGTGGCAGGAGCTATACCACTTACCAATCCTTTCAGGTCTGATCCCCTTGGCACTCCAACAGCAACGCTTTGGATGCCCTCGCCGGCAAAGTCACCGACAGTGATGGAGTACCCCATGTAAGAGTCGTCGTACTTGGTGTTTCCTTCCGGGGTGGATATCAGGGCTGGTTTGCCGTTCAGGGTCTGTGACATCAGCTGACCTATAATGGATTGAAACGTTTGAGCTCATACATCCTAGTTGGTATTGATGGTTTGAGATGTTTCCATTTAGACATTTCTTTTTCACGAAAACTTGTAGAAGTCGACAGATATGAATGAATTTCGATAGCGTCTAAGTGGAAACGATCTTTTGAATTTTATTACAACTAACATAATGAAAAGCATCTGAAATTAATTAAAGGCAAATTAATGTAATGTTGAAAGGCAAATGTGATGTCTTGTATGCATCAGTTTCGACATCCTCAAAACCAAAAATAAACGCTATGATTAAAATGATATTGATGACTTTTGACTGTTAACTTAAAACTCGACCAAGCTTGACTTCAAAATATAATCAAAAAAATCCTTGACCACAATTAATAAATAAGCCAAAAGTGGTTGTCGTTCTTCAATGCTCAATTAGTTTTGAAGCGTTCACATATTTTCGTCAAAATATAAAGCATTATAAACCTGATCAACCAATCCAAATAGATAAAAGTAATGTGATGACGAAGGGTTCAACATTCCTATTTACAATGGACAGCAATCAGAGGATTCAAGGCACAACACCGGTGAAGAAGAAAATCATATACAAAATGTGGGGTGGTCCATTCCAGCATGTTATGACGTCATCCACGTACACATTAGCACAGATATGGATATGATCAACTAAGAAATCTAAGAATTGCTCTCGTGCACGGTCTAAACTCATACGACTCTACAACTATGGGGTTTCTAAGGTGTATTGAACAAGTAATGTTGGGAGATACAGTTGGGTGAAGTCCGGAGGTTTTTGCCACCATTGTGAACGTGTCTGGTAGGAATGCTAATGATTTGTTCACCATTGGTTTCATCGACGTGCGCGTAATGTTGCTGTGATCAATGAAATCAATAGCTGTTGCGTAAATTAAATGTAATTCCCCATGATCAAATATAAAAGATTAATTTTCTGTTGCATTACAACATTTACAAGTTTTCAATGGGAAGTTTACTGAGATTAAGTTTACAATTAAGGGGGAAATGATTTCTAGTAACAATTTTTCTGAATTAGTTCTTATTAGACATGATAAATAAAGCAAAAATATTGTTAGAAACATAAGATTTAAGCTGTGATGTAAGTTGATTTCGGTATAATTCTTGTTATACTTGATCATGATTAGAAATAGCATTTAAATTACTGCATTTTAATGGTTTATCAAGGATTAGGCGCTGTAAGCCTGTCACTATGTTATTGCGGTTAAGAGTTAGGTTGTTTTCAATCTTTCGTTTTACCTTCCTCCGGTACTTTCGGCATAAAGTAGAAGAACTTTTCGTTCGAGTCTATCGACAATGTTCGCCCTGTGGATCGGGAGCAAAGTTGTCAATATCATACGTACTTCGGTAGCTTGGTCATCTATGTTCACATTGTTGACCTCTAGAGGCCTTCTCATTCTATTAGCCTTTGTTCATTCATCAAACATTTCATTCAAGTTATCTAACGTAGTAATAACAAATGAGAGGATCATGAATACACTGAATCCGTGATTTCCTTTTTACCACAATGTTAAAACATCCACCGATGGGATAACATAGTTCATTCATGATAGTTTAAAATTTACACCACTGTTTTTTTGTGATAGTCCTCAAAATCTAGTTTATTTCTTTGCTAGGAGAGCTAATTATTTTACCTTGCCAGTAGAAACTTCCAGGAGCACCCATGAAAAGCCTTTCACCATCCTGAAAAGATATTCCAAACTTAAGAATTACATAATCCCAAACATATTTAAAACTTTTTATGTAAGAAGAAAAAACAATCTTGAGACAGATTTTGTAAAACGAAAGACAATAGTTACGTTATTATTTTATTGTAATTTTCTTTGTGAATAAAGGCTTCGGCCCGAAGTAAAAAAAAATATAGTTACAATAAGTTTTATATTTTTATAATAATGTTGTCTAGCTGCTAGACAACAAATGCGCTAGACTCTAGCACATATGGAGTTAAAAAAATTGATCAAGAGAAGTAAGAGGTTTTCGAAACATGAATAATCTGACCATTACCTTGTCAAAAATCTGATGATTTATATTAATGTAAATGATTAGACTCCTAAAAATAGGCCATGTTCATTACGATAAAATGAAATCGTACCTAAAGTATCCAAATAATATAAAACATTACTCCCAAGAGATCCAGAAGACGCTCAACAAGCCATAAAACCGCTCAAACGATATGTCACCGACTTGTTTATTTATAAAACGATCTTTACGAGCCATCCCACATTTTTATGGAGCACTCATGGTAATGCAGAGAAAGGCCTGCTCTAATTGTGTAAGATAACTTAGCCTCTGGGACGTTTTAGTCCTTTTATGGCCTGATTATGTGTTGTTTATGTGGTGAGGATTCGAGGGCCTCTCTGTAACCTTGCATTTGTATTGATTCCTTAAAAAGTAATTAATGATACATAAAAATATACTAAACAAATATTTTAATCGTAGTTAAAGAAAAAAAGTAAAGCGCTTCTCATTCAATCTGAGGTGCGTTTCACACAAGAATCTGTAAATAACCGAGTCAACGGGACTTAAGTCATAAAAAATAATATCAGAATAATAGAGATACAAAGCGATACTAGAGCAAATTCTTGTGGTATCAAGAACTTGTTTACGTTTAAAAGATGTTTTCAAACATGTCATATCACACGAATCGTCTGGTTCGTCTCAACATGTAAGTAGAATCATGCAGACAGACGACGACAAGCAAGTCGTGTGAACACGGAGATAAGCCCGAATGGCTCCAGTTACATCTTATCACAAAAACTACTCCGCTCAGAACATTAACATGTGCAGTTGAAGACGTCAACGCATGAAACGATGTCTGAACAGCTTGCAGCCTGAGTCATGCAAGTGTTGTTTTTTTTACCAGGATTTATCTTGTTGGATAAGACTTGCAAAGATCGTGTAAGATACCTATCCCTTCAAGAAGGAGGGTGGCACAAGAACGACTGGACTGTGGATGATGATAGATATTGACAACTTTGTTGGTTTTTGATTTTAAATTCTGTTATAGGAAAATAATTGTCACTGGATTTCTGACTAGAATTACATAGCGTTGGATCGCAATTAAAATCTCAATTTCAAATTGTCAGATATCAAATGCAATCGCACTTACTAACACATGCCACACCGGAGAGAAAAACTGGATGCACGTAAAGTTTTCCTATTAAGTGTGGCAATTTCTCGAAAATGCTTGCCGGTTTAGGTTGACGGTCCTAAAATCAGAATAAATACCGGCGACTAGGTATTGAATCACCAAACGATGGGCCATCACAGAGACGAGGCTAGGAGACTATCACAATTAATCAATTTCTATGAATTGTTGAAATTGACGAAATAAATTGTGCTAAGTATTCACACTTTTACTAAATAATCTTACCACTTCTGAGAATTAAAATTAGGCACTGGAGAAATATGTATATTAAGTACATACTATTATTATTCATACTATTATTCAGTGTCGTAAGTTTTCTAGTAAAAAACAGTGATTCGACACAATTCGTGAAAGAAATTCGAGAGATCCACAGTTAGCTTGCGTTAAGATTGATCCTTTAAACGCTTCCATACATCCCTGTCTAACATATGGTGGGCAATGAATATAAGCGCTTGCGCATCGACATGCGCCTTATAAAGCGGGACAAGCACCGCGCATGCGCGCTGCGCACGTCCCACTTCCAGGTCAGGGGGGGACGTCAGGCACCTTTTGTTACGGGATGAGCAAGACGTGAATAAGCGTGAAGAATATTCTCTTAGCATTGGAAAAAAAATTGGATGAAATGCAGTTCATAGATGATGAACGATGCAAAATAGGTGATGTCTTCAGCCCTTTCGAACGTTAAAACTCATTAGCATGAGAATAAATCCTAATCTCATCAATAGATCCAAATCCTAAAGCCAGTCCATCTTATCATAACCTCCAGCACAATACCTGTCACTCCCAACTCAACTCATTCCTAGACCTTTGTGCGGAGTCACAGCCGTAAAACTGCTCATAATAAAGCTTTCCATTCACACACAAGTCGTTATTCCTTTAGTGCACCATTCTTCAGTTCAACAGGTACGCATGAAGGCATAAAGCTAAAGAAAGTCGCCATTTAACTGCGTAGAATAATTGAATATTCAATTTAATTCTAATATACAGGGGAAGCGTTTAAAATCGCATATAATTTGCATACGCAGTGTGGAAATGAAGGCAGGTGGAGCGAATTTATACAGCTTTTAGCTTTAGCCCGAGCATTGGCGGATTATAAAAATAATTTATATCGGCAATATCATAAAGTCTATTGGATAATTACCTACCTACTACAGATAATAAAGAGACAACCTTTTACGAGTTGAAAGCCAGTAGGTACGTTAGTAGGTACTGTTATAGGCCTGACTGAAAGGGGTTTGAAATAGGTATGCTTTAAAATGTATAATATGTTGAATTTAATAAGATGTTATAAGATTCAAGAGAATTTAAAAAATAAGCAAAAAATAAGTTTATGCTCCATTATTATATATTAATTATTACTACTTTCTGCTCTTGCTTTAAAAACTTTATAAATAATTCGCAGAGCAACATGCCCAAAACAGCAAAATGTAAATCAGAAGGAAGTTTTACCTTTGTACAAGCCCAAACAAATCAAAGCAGGCAACGTTTTAAGCACAACAAAATAAAAAGACACAATAACATCGAAACAAGTTGTTTCAATTCGAAATCGTAATTTTAGCGACAAATGCGCGGGCTCCGGTCCGCCATTGTCTGCAAATGGCTACCGCTTGCGCATGCGTCCTGAAACCATGTATGGAACCTCTTTTGCACTATTGGAATTCAACGACAAAGTGCCCAAGAATTTGGTTCAAAGGAGGTTGATCAAAAATAGATTGAAAGCCTCTTTGATTATTTTATACGTAAAGAGGTGAAATATTCTTGAAAAAGAAAACACATTCCTTATTTGAAATCATTTGGCGACTTGTTATGAGATAATACATTAATTCGAATTTCGAAAAAAGTCCTTTCATCTATCTTTATAGCAATCTTTCTAAACCAACAGAAATATATCACGTCAGTTAAAGAAAGTTGTAGTTTACTGGTTGCCTTAAGAGCAGGATCGGCCGCTCAACAACCAATGAATTTGCAATAATGACTGTTCACACCCGACGGTGCTAATAAGATACCGGACAAATTATTTGAGTAGGGTTGCCGATTGACACTTCAATTAAATCAAATTGCAATTTGCTACTCGCTATAATTACTACACGCTGAACGATATTGATTTACAAGCAAGTGTAAATGGAAATGTGGCGACATATCGCCACGATTTTGCAACTAAAATGATTAATAAGTATTTTACAACTTTCTATACAAAAAATCGAAATGTATGAAAACAGTAGGCAGGGCTGGCAAGCAACGTTGGTAAGGAAAGGATGTCACTAGGTAGGTAAGTACTCTCTGCCCAACCTGTACCCAGCAGTGGGAGACTTACCTATATAAATAAATGAATAATTCTTGACAATTCACACAACATCATAAAGCACAACATCACAACATCAAAAATTTTATTTTATTTTTTTGTTATTGTAATTTAATTTTTTGGTGTAAGTTACTAACCCTTAATAAGTAAGTTTTTTACTAACAAACTATGGATCTTTTGTTGTCCGAAATAAAATATTTTATTTTTTATTATTTTATTTTTTATAAAGCCCCAAACTAAGCAGAGCTTGTGTTATCGGTTAGTACTCATCTAGTGATAACAGATATAACTACTGAATAAGTGAATACTGAATGATAGTAGATAAATAGATATTTTTAAATACATGGAACCTAGAGCACCCGAAGTTAAGGGTTGTAATGATGAAGAAAAATTTAAACAATCCCATTTAGTAGGTAGGTACCTACGTAGATTTAATTCCCTATCTCTTTCTTGAGTAGAAGATTGTCGCCGACCCCGCACATCTAACAGCTAAAACTCCTTTATAACAGCACAATTAAAAATCTTGACACGTACAAGATTTCACATCTCGATAAACACAATCCTTGTTCGTAGAAAGATTCATCTCGGCAGTATTTCGCTCGTTGTTTATCTACTTTATACTCGTTTTTATTATTGTCACCCGAAAAAAGTGTGAAGGGATGGTCGTAAAACCAAAATAAAATTGCTGTTGCCCTGTGTGGCAGGCATCACACCTTTACAATTAATATAAAACCTACTGTATGGTAAATTGGTTAACTAAGTATATTTCAATACTTAATAAATAACTTATAGTATTCCAAAATTCAACACTGAATAAATAAAGTCAAAAAATAACTTCATGGTTTAAATGTGGGAAAATGGTCATAAAAAAACATATCGGTAGAGTTTGCTGAGGCTGAAAGCTTTTCATTTAATTCGCAAGGAACATTTACTGAAATAGCAACACTAAATCAGGTTGCGCCCTCAATTGTCTCCCAAATAAAGTCACAAATAAAACAGCAATAAAATCAGTTACTATTTTCAAAATAGGAATACCGTGCGCCATTTTGTTTTTGTTTTTTGCGCGCGGAACAATAAAAGTTTTTAATAATTCATAAGGCTGCGCGCGCGCATTCGGATCACGCGCCCGATGCGATCGGGCAGATAGCTCCTACCGCGCCCGTGGCCTGGCTATTATTCTTTCCCACGATTGTAAAATCACGTCAGTTCTAGGTTAGAACCTCTTTTTGCAATATATTTGGAGTTGCTTTAAAAAGCTCTCTAGTACCACAGATATTATAATACTATACTAGGTAGTACGGTAAAGTGGCGGACGAAGGTCTGCCTGCGACATAGGAGCTTGCGGGTTCGATCCCGCCTTGGGACAATTGTTTGTACGAGCTGTAAGTATTCGTTCCGGGTGATCTGGGTATTTTCTATGTGTTAGTTAAAAATTATATTTATGTAATGTAATATCTGTCATCTATTTCCCTTATAACACAAGCTCTGCTTAGCTTGGGGTTGGATGATGCGGTGCGGATTTTCCAGCATTATTTATTTATTTATTTAGCTGTGTGACATCAAGAACTCCCTGTTTATATGTACGGGTATTTATTCAAGTTGAATCAAGATAATTATTTTAGTTATTCCAAGTAGACGTGGCATTTATAGATAAGAAAAAATTCAATTGTATTATTCAAAACAATCTCAGCAAGAACTCAAGTTAGTTGAGTAAAAAAGCCTTGCTAGCAGATAAGTATAAACAATTTGTGCTTTCACATTATCAACGACATTACCTAAATGATTACGAAATTTATGATGCCTTTGAAGTAATCATCACCCCAATTAAAGGAAATTAATATCAATCAAAAAACAATCAGTATAAAATTACGGAGTGCGAAACAGGTATTACCCAAAGAAAGTAAAAAGTTCCCGATCTATAGTAAAATCGAATTTCTGTCTGAGTTACTGACGAATCATAAGAATTAAAGCTCGTAGATGGCTCCTTAGCCTAGTTTCTGATAACCAAACGAACATTTACATTTATATAAAATGTACAAAAGAAGTCTTATATAGCATCTTAAAGAACACCAAAACAGTTGTACTGGAACCGATCAGCTTGCGTAAAAGATAAACCGAACGAAGTCAAATGCATTCGACAAGTCAAATTACTTTAAAGACGTACCGTTGAGTGTCATCAAAATAGCTTTTAAACGATTACGATTTCTCGCGATGCGTATCGAATCATAATTGGCGTGACAGAAATGATAAATGCCTTCTTTTTGTGTCGATTTCAATTGACGAGATTACGAGGATTGCCGGTATTATGCTCTTGAGGCTGGGAATGACCCATCCGTAAAACTGGAATCACATTAATATTATAAATGTGAAAGTTTGGATCGATGGATGCTTGTTACGTCTTCACACCAAAACTACAGAACAGATGGAGCTGAAATTTCGTATTGGTGTAACTCTAAACCTGGAATCCAGCAGGCGTTTCATCCTATTCCAAAAAAAATAATTTCTGATGGGATAGAAATGCCTTTAAACGTTTCTGTAGCAACAAAGCGTACAAAGCCGCGGGAACAAGTGAAATAAAACAAAAAGGTTCACACCTAAATCAATAAAGACCGTGTAGCTCATTTTAAATTGCATTCATCTGTGTCTGATTTAAGCGAAGTAAAATCTTTCCAGAAAGTACTGACACCTAAAAAGCATCAAGTGTTTCCTCACATAATGACAGACCACCGTCAGTTTAAGTTGAAATGGAAATTAATAAACACTTACAAATTGTTGTTTTTAAGGAATAATCTTTTTATAAAAGCGGCAATTATGGTAATTTTTAAAATATTAGCGTTAATCAATCGAACTTTCGGAGCGTCGGATAATGAGCATGTGCACATTTTATAAATTACCTACTGCTGCATCAATTTGCAAAATCTGTTCAGAAGAAACTTTAAATTCGAAATACGATGTAATTAATTTATGAACCACCATAACCTTAAATGCACACATGTACAAACCTTATATGTTAAATGCTGGCCATTTTGACGGTAATTGCGAAACATTTGCGTCATTTGCTCATACTTATAATTTTCAATAAATAGGTATTGATTACAAACCTTTGACATTGTCGCTGAGAAACCGGCCTGGCAGACTCCAGTCTTTCGCTGACCATAACTTGCTGAAAACAAAGGATTTATGCTGTTACAAAATGAATTATCATCACAAAACATCCAGCACCGATTGTGTTCCACTCTCGGCAACATAATTGGCGATGACTATGTTGATGCTGAGAGTGAAATAGGTATTCACTTTCACCAAGGCTGTATTATCTCATATAAGTAATAAGGTGTTTTTCTGCTAGATTTGTCACTAATTCACTAAGTGCCTAGGTTTTAATTATTTACATACTAATTTGCGAGACTGATACAAGTGCGTATTGCTACCAGTGTTATGATTTTCACACTCATCTAAACTCACCATCGTCCTGTGTGGGAAATACTGAACAATTTATTAAAGAACAACCAATTAAAATTAAAAATATTATCAAGAACTACTTATTGAAAAAATTGTACAATTTAAGTAGGTAGGTACATGTTGTCAACTTTCGTGTTTAATTGTACTTTCTGTAGGTACTTTTGTAAGAAATGCGGTTAAATACTGTTATTTAATATCTCAGAAAGCAGCTGTACTTTCATTATGCAACAAAGCTGTAACTTCTGTAACCCTACATTTTAAAAATATCGTTTTACAATCGTAAATCAAAGTTTACTGCGGCCGTCACGGCAATTTTCCCGCGCGCGCCATTACCGCCGGAAGTGCCGGTTTCGCGCGCTTTTACCTACGCCATTGTTGTCCGCCATTGTGGCTTTATGAAAGCTGTCAAATCAACTTTTACGGGCTCAGTTTTTTGTGGGTGTAAAGTTTTATTTCAGGAATACATAATATTTTCGGTAAGTAGGTAGGTTACGGTTAACTTTAGGCATCGTTGTGAGATGGAAAGACGTGGGGGAAGCTTTTTAAAAGCAGCGATTGTCTCACGGACCTCACTAAATAAAAATACTGTATGACAAAGCCTATCTGTTTCCAAAAAGGTATAATGTTAAAAAAAATTAACTCACATGTTCTGCAAGGCGAGAACTCGGTGACATCCTGCAGAGTGGAAGACTTGGCCACGAAGCAGGTGCCCACTGGGTCCCGCAGGTTCAGCCTTGCAGACACGAAGGACACGTAGCGGGGGGCGCAGGCCTATGGACAAAATACAGAGAACTTAGTTGTGCATGGTATGTTTACTTTTATTTAAGAACTCTACTGTGTAGTGCCGCCGGCTTAGAATTTGCACCACCCCAACTCTTCCCGCGGGTGTCGTAAGAGGTACACCTCCTTTTATCAAAAGAAGGTAACACGGTGATAAATAAAACCTTTTTGCTTTTGTTTAATGTCCGTGAAAGTCAAAACAGCAGAAAATTTATAAACAAATCTCGATAAAACAAACAAAATCTACTCTGATTTACTACGCGTTTCAAAGAATCCCAGAGTCGTGAGGCTTACTAAAATAAACTGTAGTAAATATGGTGTAAATGAACTTGAAAACCGTTCGTCAGTTAATTTTAACCGACGTTATAACATAACACGCGCCAAACTTTAGGTTAGCCTGACCTAGGGTTGGCACATTCTACCAAATCAAATGATGATGATCTACCGAAAAACTACAAGTAGGTTATTACTATGTGGGCTTGCAATCTCTTAAACAAATCAGTTAATCAAAATCTTCAGTGTACCTTTAAGTGTACCTACTTAACAAATTATTAAATAAGTTTATATAATATTAGCATTTGGAAAATAACCATAGAATCGATATTGATTGTATTGTAGGAATAAACGTTCAAAAGCTAATTTTCTAGATAATTATAAAAGTTTCTTTTAGTTAGTGTTATATATAATAAAACTTATGTTATTAATTATTTTTTAATACATACTCAGTATGTAGTGTGGCAACCCTAACAAAAACCCCTCAACTCAAAAATGGAAAGAAAACAGTCGTATGCGCCCGCGCACCGGGGTTAACGAAGGTGGAGGTAATCCGCCAGAGACAACACATGCCATCTGCCGGATATCTATGAAATAACATTTTGGGGTTACGAACCTAATTGTTTTAATTATTAAAAGCTTCCCAAAAACAATATTACATAAATAAAACAGATGTTATTGAATTTCTAATGAGAAATGTGGGAATTGGATTTTGTAGTAATCACTTTCAGCCTGACAGTTTGACAGTTTTTGTATAGGTACCGTTTTAAACTTTTTTTAGGGTTTTGATGATCGAAGATCGGTTTCAAAACCCTTATGGTCTCGCTTTGTCTGTCCTTTTTTCCCTCCTTAATAACTCAAAAACTACTGCAGCTATCAACTTGAAATTTAAAATAATAATACATTTCGTGCGCCTGTACAGATTTAGAGAAAAATAAATGAAAATAAATGAAAAATGAAAATGAATATTTTCCATACAAATTGTGATGCCGAAATTTTAAAAGATACCTACAGAGTCATATGGGGTATCAAATGAAAGGTATCATTTTGTACATTTCAAAATATTTTTTGAAATTTTTGTAGGTTTCATACTTTTTTAAATATTTCGAAAAAAGTCGAAAAAATACCCATTCCCCCCCCCCTATCTCCGAAGATTGCAAAGCGATCCATGTAAAATGTATGGAGCGTTTATAGACATGGATCTATATTTTACAGGAAAAATATAGAGAAGTTTGAAAAAAGAACACTTTTTGAAAAATGGTCAAAATGGGGGGAAATTATTTTCAAAAGGGGGGGCTACTTCACCGAGTGGGGTATCAAATGAAAGGTATTGATTTGTACGTTTCAAAACAGTTTTTTAAATTTCTCTAGGTTTCATACTTTTTGAAATATTTTGAAAAAAGTCGAAAAAAAACCCATTCCCCCCCCCCTATCTCCGAAGTTTGCCGAGCGATCTAGTTAAAATGTATGAAGCGTTTGTAGATATTAATCTATATTTTACAGGAAAAATATAGAGAAGTCTGTAAAAAGAACACTTTTTGAAAAATGGTCAAAAAGGAATAATTTTCAAAAGTTCTTTCATTTGATACCCCACCAAGTGGGGTATCAAATGAAAGGTATCGGTTTGGACATTTCAAAACAGTTTTTCAAATTTCTGTAATTTTCATGCTTTTTGAAATATTTCGAAAAAAGTCGAAAAATTTACCATTACCCACCTTAACCGAACCACCCATTTAACCGAAGCATGCAGAGAGATCCATCTGAAATGTAGGTTGGTACCGACTATTCTTAGGTATTCGTTAAATCGCGAAGTCTCTAACCGGTACTTTTGGTACATATTTGTTGACAAACGTTCAAAACCCTCGGCGCGCGAGTTACACTCGCACTTGACGGATCTTGTTTTTTGTTTCATGTTTCTTTACTAACCTAGCAAAACCCTCGTTTTCATATAAATTCCAAAAAACGGTCGCTTTGACAATAAAATAACTCTAAAGTTCTCGAAATCCAAAAGGACGGGTACGGTAGGTGTTAATTAGTAATAATAAACGCATTTTTTATGGGAGTGGTACTTTATGATAATTCTAAGATCAATGACCAAACCTGATCAGTGTTTAAAGTGTGAGTCATGACGATGACCAATATTACTATACCGAAAAACATATAGATCGTAAACTAAAGTTATTAGTGTACGAGCCGCTTTATGTTAGCTTAGAGTGAATCATGTGCTTTTTGGTTAACGTTGATTTAGCTTTCAAGTTACTGCGTCCTTATTGATTTGAGTGATTTGCTGTAGCGAGGTGTTACTTTTTAACTATTAGCTGCTGTTGTTGTTAAATTAGTTTTTATGAAGATATTGGGTGGTATGGTATGTGATTTTTATAAATAGGTCCCTGATGTTTTGACCATAAGTTGCTAGAGCTATCTCTACAAAGGGTTACTAAATACCGTACGGTATTTAACAGTTCTCCAGAAATAAAAACGGACCCATATTTTGTTTTTTCGAGAATGGGTAAGTATGTTATTTCGGAGTAAAATGCACTCCGCTGCGTTTTATTTAAGTACACCGTGATTGAAGCCGTGGACAGAACGCAGTCTTCTTAAAATTAGCGTGTCACCGGCAGGTGAGATGATTCACCCAGTTTGTCATGCGCCTGAGTCACTCAGTTCACTCGATCAAGAGATTGGTCAACAAAGAGTTCTTGAGAAAAGAGCCTCTTAGTCATTAATGGCGGTCTTGAGACAGTCTGCGCTCTGTCTCTATGACCACCAGTAGATTCAAAGACAAAGATTAACAAAGTTGTACCTTCTTATTTGATAATCTATTGATTGTCTGAGACTTGGAGAAGCTTTAACCTCAAATAAAAGAGAAGAAACTTATCTCAATTAAAATCTTCCTAATTTAACTATTCCCAGGAACTTTGGATTTATCACCGCATTTCGCACTCTTCGCGGCGATAGCTCCAAAAATCATTCTCACACGCTTCGCAATGTCCACCGCAGTGCGTGCTAATCCTATCAAAACACACGGGGATTTAAAGAATCAAAATGAACGCGAGAACTATATTTGAATCGAATAACATGCAATTTTTAAAGATACCAAACTTCTTATAGAGTCCACAGGTGATGGGAATATTGGCTTCTATTTGGGGTAACAAATTAGCAATGCCATTCAACGTGGCAACGCTACTAGCATTCTGGGCACCCTACCCTCTGGTGAAGTCTTAGATTTTTAGGAAATTGATAAGAGTGTACCTAAATACTAGTTGTAATTTGTCGTTTAGTTGTTTTGATCCCCTTGTGTCTATAGTACGATGACGTTGATGGTACAAATCAATGGTACAAGTGATACTACTGGGTCCTTAGTACCGTTGAAAAAGATACTAGTTTATACCGTGTATTTAATTGTGAAAAAAAAAAAAACAAATCAAAAATAATAATTTCGTCTCAATCAAGTTACTACGTTATTTTCACAAGTAAATATATAATATGATGTCTTTGATGAAATAAAATAGTAATACTTGAACCAGTTGAATCGATAAATCACAATATGCTCTGTCTGAACGCAAAAGTTAAAAATATTATTATTAGCATCTTTAGAAATCATAGTCCTTCTTTTTGAATAAGTTGATTGACGTTAATTATTTCCTGGAAAATAGCCTATGAATGAAATGGAACGTCACTGTTGAGGAGCACGGATGAAAAGACATGGCCAGCTGAGGCGGCAACAAAGATTGAAAAATTATTTGTATTATCTAGGGAAAAACTCAATATTATTGTAAAAAAATAAAGGAGAAACATAAAAAAGGAATGTGGTATGGCAAACTCATTCATAAAAGTTATTGGACTACTTGAGACTGGAATTTTAAATAAGGTTTGATAACAATATCTTTTACCTATCGTTTGGTCTTTAGTACCTACGTGGTTGGTTTAAGTCTATTGCTCGTATATTCAGCAAATTCTGCATTCTAAAACCAAACCTGGGTTCCGAACATCGTGGCTCTCAAGCATAAATCAATAAGGCACTCGATCGCGGTTTCTTTGGTGTTCAATTACCCGAGCTACAATCAGGAGAAGCATGCTGTCTGTAGGAATGACCAGCGACCTACTTACAAGAATAGCCACGCTGCCAGAACGGGGGGAATATCGGTCACTGGGCCCCGGGGAAGGAAATTACTATTGTGTAACGTAACGTGGCCCACAAAGGGTTTGTTTTTCATGAAACAGGGCTTTTATCGTCGTAACAGATGGCAACACAATGTGGTTCAAAAGTTCTGTGCTTCTGCCTGAGGCTTCGCTAACAAGGCACTCAGGCACCATTTAGCCTAATCATCATCATCATCAGCATGTTAGTCCACAGCTGGACATAGGCCTCACGTAATAGTTGCCATAGCGCCCTGTCTTCAGCTTGACATATGCAGCATCTGCCTGCAGTCTTCCTGAGGTCATCATCCCACCTGGCCGGAGGGCGTCCTACACTACATTTTCCGAATTGTGGTCTCTACAAGAATACGTTTTTCCCAGCGGTTGTCGGTTCTTTGCGAAATATGGCCGGCTTACTGCCACTTCAGCAGAATGCAGCCTATTAATTTGATATTGAAACTAGACATAAATAAATAATATATAAAATAATATACACCTATTACTATACATAACATACATAGATATTTTTATTATCATAAAAACAAGCGTACGCTTAGGGAACAAATATCTGAAATCGTATTAACATTTGTTCCTAGGCGGGAATCGAACCCGAAACCTCCTACGTTGCAGGCGGACGCTCGCTACGCCACAGAGGGCGTCATGTTTGTTTATAATGTGTAGTCTCCCGAACTTATAACCATTTTTAAATCATGTAGAATTGTATATGTAGATAAAAAGAACCTATAAAATATTAAAGCGCTCATAACATAACCTGGTCACACAATAACCCTTATTAGTTTTACACACATCACTATCCCTACAAACCAGCTAGACCTTCGGACGACACTCGCCCAAAATACAAGTGGGTACTTGGTTGTATACTAAATCAGTCGAAATGGAAAATGTCAAACAACTTTATTTGGACGCATTGTTGTTTGATTTACGACACGCGCCGTGACAGTCGACTGTGACGAGAACTGGAGCCAACGGGCAGTTTTCTACGTCAGGCGGCTGAGGGGTCCATCAAGCCGAGTGTCTGAGCTGTCTAAATTGTATTAATCTTTATACGCAGGGAAATAGAATAGATAGATAGAATAGAATATCGAGGGAAATAATCGAACCCAGAGTGAGACAGGCCATTGATGCAGTTCTACGATACTAATATTACCTATTTTATTGCACATTAAAATTGTACAAAGGTGGACACGGTATTGTCTGCCTGCTAATTTTAAGCCGTAATTTTTTTGTGGTAGGTAAAAGTAAATTGATTGGCGAGTCGCTTATTGGCGAATCGCCTATTTAAATATGAGCTTAAAATTAGGATTTAATACGCTTTGGTAGTGGAGTTCTACCTTAGACGTGGATATTAATCGTAAAGCCGTTTACTACAATCAGGCTAACGGATTCTGAGTACTTAACATAATTTCTCTCTACCCATTAAAGATGTACCTACCTATTAAAATCACTTTATTACGTAATTTTGCGACACCTTCAATTTGGAAGAGGTCTTTACAGAATCGAATTTTATGACAACATTTCGAGAATCGCTTGATTAAATATAGTTTATGACGTGGGAAAACAATGGCTGGCTCTTCGATTAGTGCCGTGGACGATCTATTGTATGGACATTACGGAACTAGGGGACGAGTGTTAAACGTTTCGCATCATGTTTGTATGTTTGTATTCGAGTATTGAGTACTGTCGATCATTTTGGGCCAAGATGTCATGGCACACTTATTGCTCAGTAAGGGCACAGTATTGGAACTGTAAAAGTAGGTACAAACATGTAACGTTAGTTATGCTTTGTGTTGCTAGAACTACAACAACTCGATAAGTTTTAAATAATTATGAAAAAACGTTACTGGACATGAGCGAAAGTATAGGACTCAGCATTTTATGTTTAAGCCAAAAGCCACCTAGTGATCTTGGCCCCTATTTTAATGGTACAATAAATTACTGAGACTCTACGTAGAGCCCAGAACTGGAAAAAAGACAGCTAATGACAAAAATATCGTTTTTATTTTTAAAAAGGGCGGAAATTTGAACATGCAATTATACTGATCTAAAACAGTACCTATATAAATAAATAAATAAATAATGCTGAACAATTCACACAGATATACTAAATACAATACACTACATAGATATATATATTTTTATTATACATAGAAAAACATCCAGAACACCCTGAACAAATATCTATCTGCAGAGCATCTGCTGCGTACAAACATTTGTCCCGAAGCGGGAATCGAACCCGCAACCTCCAGCGTCGCAGCCGGAACTTCGCCCTCTCATCTTTGGAAATGACCTCTGTGGCGCACACAGAGGTCATATCCAAAGAATACTCGATTATCAATTTTCATAAGATTTAACACCATCCGTGAAGATAAGTAAATCCTACCTTGGTCGGGTAAAAAACTCCGAAAACAAAACACTAACTTTTAAACGATACTTCCGTCCCACTCAGCGCCAAAACAAAACACTTGCGAATAAAGTTTCACACGCCTCACTCTTTTTCACTCTTTTTCGCTGTCTACCAAAAATTACAGTCATTTGAAATATGCTATTTTCAGAAACGGTCGCACAAAGAAGTGAGCATTGCTAGACGTAGATATTATTAGATGTGGACATTTTCAGATCCAGAACTATTTACATGGTGGTAATTAGAAAGTTATAGAGTACCTACACTCTATTACAAGCAAAAATAATATAACTAATGTCCTCCTAGCCGAATTTTGACCACGGTGGCCAGTCTCATCGGAGACTAACCAGATGCGCAGGACCCATGGCTAGATGACGCTGTGTGGATTGTCCAGCATTATACATATATTATAGTGCACAACTGTATGCGCAAACACAGGTGCAATCTCTATTCCCTCACTCTCATAACGCGAAAATAATAGAGAACACAGATACATAAAGGTATCTGATCCCGCAGGATTAAAGCTAGCCCGAGTGTAGAACGGCTTTGAAGGTACATTACAGATGTAGGCGGGTTAACTACGAACCTTATTTGTGTTGAAAGAACACCAACCCACTTCCATCCGTAATAAATTCATCAAACTACGATGGCTTTGTAGTAAAATTCTGGCATTCAGCTAGACATATGATATGACTTGATTAAATGGTAACAAGAACTGACCTATTCCCATCGAACGGTCCTGTATGTGCACTATGCAGGCCCCTGGCAAGTGCAGTTGGTTCTAGAAATACGCGTGTCTATTTAGGGGTGCGCAGAAAAACTCTCAATTACTGCGCAAGCGCTTATAAGGGAGGCGGATTGATTCGGATTGGCCTGATAACTGGTAGCGGTAAAAATTACGTATTAGGTATACAGAGCTGTTGAATGTAGACACAGTGATTGCCAAGGTAAGCAACTACCTTCGTGGGTCATCATCATCACAGAGGCTTCTCCAGAAGTCTTCGTGGGTACTTATAAATATTTCATAAAGTAGACGAGAGGAATTTTTGAGTAGAAGACTCTACTAAAGCGACTAAAAGAGGCTTTATGTAGACCACGCAACTGGCGAATCTCTGCAGAACCATGTCACGGTAACAAATGCCAAAAGTGGCGTTTGTTACTGTGTTTGGCGTTTGTATTCTTACGGGGTTACTCAAATGGTTCAGCTTGGAGATCTCTAAACCCGTAATTGATTTCGATAGTTTGAGATCGTAGTGTCTTTTCTTTTTTGCGTTTCTTGAGATTTCAGTTGACTTCACTGTCTTTAGTAGAGTCCAGGCTCAAAACTAATCCTATCGCAATCTTACATTTTCTCTTAAGCATTGTGCTTATCAGAACCTTCGGAAGCCTTATCTGCAAACACATTCGATAAAGCACGAATCCAATGTAAACACTCCATAAATCGGCGCAGGAACATCGCATTCCACTTTACACCCCGTGTAAATGGGCCCTTATGCGCACGCGCATCGACATCGATTTAAATGTTGCCACTTTCGCCATTGAATTACGCCAGTATGTTGAGTTATCGATGCGCGAACGTTTTATTGGAATTGGGCGAGCTATTTTAAGGGTTCGCAAAGGTCTTGAGATTTATCTTGCTTTTGATAGAACGTGAGTTATTGATGACCTTCGTAGCCTAGTGGCGCACTGGCCCCAATCAGAAGAATAAAGAAACCCATAATACAAGCTCTGCCTGCTAGATGATATGATGTGCAAATGTGTGGAATATTTTTAAACTAGGGCACGAACACGTCATCGACCACGTAGGCTTTCCATCCAGGTACCATCGTAGCCTATACATTTTGTATAAAAACGTGTTTTACCGAGTAAGTAACCCTAAATCCACGTACCTAACGCGAGGGGTTTGAATATATTAAACATCATAAGCTCGGTGTGATGAAGTTTTACCTATATGTTCCTTTGGCTACATTTCCCCACACCGCTACGTCTAATTGTACCTGATCCCGTTAAGCCTCCAAGAAGATCTCTTAAGGGAAGCCTACTTAAGTTTTTTAGCTCTATGTTCGGAGTTACCGTTCAATATGCGGTCTCTGGTTAAATAGAGTCAATAAACAGTACGAGACCAATCTTTCTTAACTTATCACACTACTATAATTGCGAAAGTTTGGAAGGATGGATGGATGTTTGTTACTTCTTCACGCCAAAACTACTGAACGGATTAAAAAATAAATAAATAAATAATTTGATTGGGCTGAAATTGCATAGATGTATGTCTAGACTGGAATAACACGTATGCTTCTTTTTATCCCATAAATCAGTTAAGTACCATAGGATGAACGCCTTTCAAGGTTTCCATAAAAATAACGCAGTTGTCCGATGATCTGTATTGATCAGCATCATCGGACTGATGAAACTAAAAAGTCTCATCAGTCCGATCATCGGACTAAATCATAGGACTACTGATACTAGGCCGTCCGAAGTCTCGTAACTTAGAGGCTCTATGGTGCTTTTGGTGGATAGAGGGTGCACCAGCTGATTTGAGACAGTTTTGAAAGAAAGAAAGAAAGAAGAAAGAAAATTATTTATTAAACTCTACAGTACACTACTAATGAAATAAAATAAAAGACTACTTAGTACCTAACACATACCTACGAAAAAACAAGTGAACAATACTAACACGATACATAGGTACCTTAACACAAGGACCTATCTACCTATTGGGTTGGTACTAAGTAGCCCACTCAGCAAGCCGACGAGCGCGTGTGTGTAGGTCTAATAGGGCCTGACTCAGCTTGTTGCTCAAACACAAAAACCTAGGGTAGGTATTTTGTGAAAGAGCGCTGGTTTTCTGAAATGTCTCCGAATTCTGAAATAACAAGACTTTACCAAGCGTAGAGTGAACTGATGTCAGAGCAGATTCATAAAGACCAATAAAATTCAAATAAATTCTACCTCTGCTGTTCTGAGTACCGTACAGTATGCTATCGCTTTGAATATCGATATAATATCGTGCCCTTTAGCTCCGGCTACAATAGCTAAATCAAGTGCGATGCTATCAGTAATTTGCCGTGTGCCGATGTACGCCGGAGGACAATAGGGTGTTTATTAGTTACAGCATTCGCCACGTCTTGGTCTAGAGACCATGAGCCCTTGTATGGTACAAGTATAAAATCCTACTAATATTATAAACGCGAAAGTTTATAAGTATGGATGGATGGATGGATAGATTGATGTTTGTTACTCTTCCACGTAAAAAGTACTGAATGGATTTTAATGAAACTCTACAATAATATAGCTTATACATCAGAATCACACACAAATACATAAAGATATTGTGTGAATTGTCCAAAATATGACGATACGTGTCAAGTAAGTAGGAAAAAATCTACCATCTACGAGCTATTCTGGCGTGCGCTGCCAAAACCGCTAGAGTTACACATATGTAATGTTAATGTATGATGAAAATGTTTATCTTAAATTGTCCTACAAAAAAGCCCGCCACAGTATATAAATGTGATAATTTTAATGTCATAATGTTTGTTCTTTACTACGCCACGCTAATATAAGCTACTCGAAATACTACTCCTGCGCAGACGAAGTCGCGGCCACCAGCTAGTACTTTATATGTGGATAAAACAGAGCTGTGATGGATGGTACAAATTGCTGCGTAAAATCCAGTCGCATGTTGCGTTTGGTTGTCTGGCTTTGACACATCGCATGGTGACGGTGTATCAGAAAATAATTTTTGAAATAACAGAAGTTGCAATTAGGTATGCTGAAGACAACAAAATAAACCATTCGGTCGGGCTGGGTAAATATATTGAGGTGTTTGAGCTCAGAGTCAAGCCAACCGAAATAACTGTAGGTAGCACATAATTACTGCAAGCTCAAATAAAGAAAAATTACTCATGAAGCTCTACCTATCGTGTTACTCAAAAATAAGCTAAAGAAACCTTATTTTATGGTAATATGTTTTTTGATATTTCAAATAAAAATCCATTGGTTTATCTTTTGTCGTCACGTTCGTCTTCTGCATGTACTTAATAGGTACATCGATATATTATTACAATGCTAACGACCTGCCCCGAAGTGTACGGAACTGATTAAGCCAAGGAAAAATGTATCGCCCTCAATGAGGGGTTTTCGATTTGCATTAAAAAAAAGTTAGTTCCATATTCCTCGATAGATGGCAGTGTCTCGATTTGAAAACCCACTTTTTCAAGTTTTTAGTTTGTGTTTCTAATTTAGCATAATTTTTTGTTGTTTTTGTTTTCCTTTCATTTGATTTATAAACTTAAATTTTATACTCATTAATATACTCATAAATTTACTCAAATTGCCAATCGACGGCCTTGCCACCTACCGAGATATTAAGTACTATTTTTTTCTTCATAAAAATGCAAATCGAAAACCCCTCATTACCAATGGCAAAAACATTACACTCCTTCTTGCGCAACCGGGTAAAAAGGCAGGCGAATGAAGAATTCGGGGTAATATCTCAAATTCTTATATCATGCACCAAACAAATCGCAGGAAATGCATCTCATTCGCTATCCATAATGTACTACTCCTATAGACAGACAGGAAACGATATGATCTTATGAAATACTAAAATCTATTTGCGAATACTCTCAGTGAGCGTTTTACTGCTGCCCTCTTGTTATTGAATCGCTTTGATCTATTATTATTTTCCAGTAGTTTGTACGTAATTATAGATTTCAGGAAATTGTAATGAGCGAGTTGAAATCTTTTGTATGAGGAACTGATAATGAGCAAAAACTTTTTAGATTTTACTACTATTTTACGTATTAGATAGGTATAGATAAATTTCTATCATAACTGAGAAAACAAACGCGATTTTCAATTATATTCTTAGAGACAACATTGGGGTCGCATTGCAACGTTTATAATAAGCTTTCAATATATTTTTTCGGTTTTACTTTTTTAAATTTTTCATCACAATGGAGTATTTTTTATTAAACAAAAGATTTCTTTTTATTTAATTTTTTATCTTTATTGAAACAACTTTTGCTGCAATTTATTTTAAAGCCTTTGGAAATACCGAACAAAACCGTAGACCGGAGCTTTCACCCTCTCAGTAACCGTGGCGATGGATGATAGAGCGATATCAGATCTGTATCTATAAGTGCGCGCGCGCCGCAAATGGACGAAGATCGATGGAATGTCTGATAGTGGATGTAAAGTACAAAGGACGGTCCATTAGAGTTTTATGTGTCCTTTTCGTAGTCTTCATCTTCTACGAAATACCTACCTATTAGGTACCTTTTAATTCAGTAATATTTATTCACACAAGACATGGTACAGAAAACATTAGGGGAATAATATATGTAGTATAGCTGCATATCTCGCCCGAGTACAGTAAATATTTTAGGAGTAAATAGTAAAGAAGAAAGAAAGAAAGAAAATAATACTTGACTAGATGGAGAAATTATTATTTATCACCATTAAAATTATCTGTTGAACTCACTAGGTAAAAACTTAATATTAAGGTAATCTTCCACAGAATAAAATCAATGCTCAATAAATAAATTAAAAAACTTTCTGTTGAATAATGGACCCTTCAGTTCTTTTACATTGTTTGGCAATTTGTTGTAAATTTTGATAGCCATGTTGTAACAGTAGCGACTGTATACTGTTTTTTTTTTGCGAGAATTGCTTCATAATTTTGGTACATTCGTACTACAATGAAGGAGGTTGACCAAATGATCAAATTATATTTCGTGAAGTTCTACAATTTCGTAACCTTTTATTGTTCTATTTTTCTGTCGTCTATGCGGAGAGCAATGTGACGAACTTACTATAATCCAAATACTAGTTCTAATTTACTTCTATTAATTGATTAATAGAAATAAATTATTATTAGAAATAATATATTTAATAATTTATATTGACGGTAAAAAAATATAACCAATGATTTTTTCAGACAAAAAGAAGTGTGCGAACTTACACATGCTTTTTCGTGACGAATTTCCTTTGTGGCAAATTCACAACAACCCATAATTATTCAGCAGGGCAGCTGATACAATACAAAACATCATATTATTGAACACCAAAAAATTTAATAAAAAAACATAGACTAACATGAAATAGATAAGTACAATGGGCGACCTTATCCCTTAGAAGCGATTTCTTCCAATTTGATAGTATAATGGCTGTGCATTTGGCTGATTCTGTGGCGAAATCAAGGCTTATTCAACGGTAAAGATGACTCTTCCACTTTGTCTTTACTTCTCAGTTTTTCATAAAAATATTAACATACCTGACAATCGAGTTTTGTTAAATTTTCATTACAAAAGGTATCGATCACAACAAAACACAACGCAATAATTAAATTCGAAGTGAACCGTGAAAAAAAAGTTTAATAGTGAAATAATGAATGGGCCCTAATGAGAGGGATCCAAAAATGTTAATAGTTTTATTCAGGGTTCCGTAGGTAATAAATCTACTTTTTCTCCCGCCTTTTGTGGTCTAACAACCGGAACTATTGCATCGTCACTTATACTTTTTAAATTCATGATTGCACTCAAAGGGTTATTGATGGATTCTGACATATAAATAAAAATTAGAGACTTATCAATAGAGGTATTTGAATACGTTACCTTTAAATATCTTAGCGGCATCGCTTCGCAAAATAAGATATTTTTTTTAATTCAATCTCTGTGGAAAGAAATAAAGTCTAAGCTTTTAAAAAGTAGCTCCATTGAATTGCTTTATAATTACGGTATACAGTGCGGTCAGAATGTAAAAGCTAAAAGCAAAAAAATTGTTCACATCGGCTAAAGGCTTCATGGAAAACTGGCATAAACCGAAAACTTATGGGTAGAGCTTTCTCCATAATTATTTAGTTTTCAATATTTCCAGTTTTGTGATGTTACTGCAAATGATTGTTTCTTTATCGATGAGAAGTATAAATTTATGGAAACCAACTTATATTCACTTACTTAATAACGACTGCTTAACGTTTACCTCTTAATCTTTATTTAAATTTAACAGAGTAGTTTATAGCCTTTGTACAGAACCTCACATCTGTGTCCACATCTGGTCCAAACGGCGGTCTTATAGCTCGTGCGTGACTGATTCCAGATAATTGCTCTGCTTTACTTTAACGATAATGGGATATTAAGGACCGTGTTATTAATGTCTGCCTCACAACAAGATGTGAACTTGGTCTTTTTAACTATTCTTTTAATTGGGAACATTTATCTTCATTTAAAAGGTTCCCAAAAAAACAAAAATAAATTGAACGGTTTTGTTTCTATGGAATTGAGTTAAGATCCCTTAACGATTCATGATGATGTTTATAGAAAAGAAAACATCGAGGGTTTGTCGGCTTAAAAATGTTTTAAATACGCGGGCGCTACTGTCATTTTTAAATAACGTCGGTATTCCAAATTACCTCAATTACCCCAAAATGTCAAACAATCCGCCATTTGCCCAAAATGGCCGCCAGCCAATACCGCCACACGTCTCATATTCTGTTAACTGTCGCCCAATAAACGTGGAACGCCTAAAATTTGCCGCCAAAAAACAAATACCGTACAAATGGAGACAATAAAGGCTACGGCTCATAAAAGGAGGTACACCAAAGGCAGCTTATATAATCTGTGGTGTAGCTGTCAAGTGCCCGCGGCCATGTAGGGTGCGCAGGCGCAACAAAAACGAAAGTTTCGCGACGCTGACAAATCGCCAGACTATTTGTTATTTAGCTGAAATTCACAGGATAAAGGTAAACTGGAGTGTTTTGCTTCTTTCCTGGTAGCTTAGGATTTTGTTTTATACTATTTTATTGGATGGTGTACCTAGTTAATCATTTGTACCTTATTTATGAAAGTTTCATTGAGCTTTATCGTCGCATCAAACGTCTCTGATGTCTTTTTATTAAACCTAACGATAATATTATTTCAATTGTTATTTTGACGTTATCACTAAAATAAATTCGTCCAAAAGATACAAAGTGGACGTTTAACAGAACGATATACAGGGTGCCACGGTAAGGGTGTACTATGTCGAAAGGGGGTGATTCTGGAACTCGAGGGATACTTGCGAATAATGATTAATTGACTTTTGCAAAAAAACATTTTTTTTATTCCATTCATGTTTTTTTACACGCACTCTTGCATTATTTATTACAAATATTTCACAAATGATTTTTGCTTGTTATTTTTTTCAGAAAAACCTGTGTTAACTATGTCATGAAATTACTACGAAAAAAATTATGTAAATTCTTTGAAATTTCAAAACAATTATAATGTAAGAATACAAGTAAAAGAACACGAATAATTAGAAAAAGTTTATTTTTTCTTCAAAATAATTTAAAAAATTGTGAAATTCAAAAATATCATAGAAAAAAAGTTGACAAAAGGGGATGATTCGGGACATCGAGAGGCGATGTCCAGAATCACCCCCTTTCAGCTTAGACCCTTTCCGTGGCACTCTGTATACACGTATAGAAAATAGCAGTAGAAAATAACTATTACATATCCTCTCAATACAGTATTTTTAATAAAGTAGCGCCAACTTTTTACGTCTAAATCTAGCAAATTCCTCGCAAGCATACCATCAAGTAATAAATATTCACAACCACCATATTGGACTTGGACAATGAAGAAAATACCCTAAGAAATAGTGTCTAGAATAGACAACAGTCTCATGTACCTATCATTGCATCAATCTTTCCTTACATAGAAGCCGACATAGATGAGCTAAAGAAACAGATGAGACACATGATAATGACTATTATAGTAATGTGGCAGAGTGTATAATATAAATTAGTTTTTGTCACTTGGATTGGAACATATTATCTGTCAAAGATTTTTTTCTTGTTATTAAGAAGTCTTCTTTTTATATTAACTTGACAGAATATGAAATCTGCCGGTTTTACATCAGTTTTCTTTTATGTATAGCTTTATAGACTGCTGATTATTTTGTGTAAATGATTAAAGAAGATAATTAAAAAAATTACCGTTTGGTTTCTTATATATAAATTATTTATTAAAAGCCTAACATATTATCATAAACCATTTGTAATAAAAAACATACCCAGTAGAGAATCGGTTCCTGTTACGTCGAGAATCGCAATGTGCAATGTTTTGTTTTATAATTATTATTCCCACTGTGGTCGCCTTACCATCAGCTGCACATGGGGGTAGGTTGGGATGGAATCATGCCACCATAGTGCTATCAGTACAGTTTTACACAACAATCCCAGCACGTCAAAAAACCAAAAGAGCCCTTTCTGTGCGCAACTCTGTGGCTCAAAGAGCTGCGTATACGCATCGACGCACGTCAAGTGCAGATACGTCGTCGGATCAGGATATCTCGCGATTTATCCGCCGTATCTATTTGCAATTATAATAAAGGTGGATGTCCAATGCATAAAGTAAAATTGTTAGATTCTCGTTGAGGCATATCGATTGGATGCTTCTAGATTTTTTGTTGTTGATTGGTTTTGCGTCAAATATATACCACTTTTTGTGTCCGATTTTTTATGTCTATTTGACGTATTTGTATGGTTTGACAACTGGCCAAAATTATCGTTGAGAAATTGGGGTTAAGTGTAACGTTTAAATTTTAAATAACTCGACGCTACTTTGTAACAAAAGGAAGGGCCTGACAAACAACAAAAAAGCTTTATCAACATGAAGTATTTATAATTTTTCGACTGAAAAAATCCCATCGTCCTTGTTCAACACACCAGCACCATTCAACATGCAATTATTCGCAACTGCATTCATCAGCTCAATAAAATCGCAATTAAATTTATCAGCCATTTATCGGCACTATGCACGAGAGCCATAATGGATTCCAAACACGTTCCGCAAAGAGAACAAAATGCCTAAACAAATTGCAGACAACAGCCCTGAGAGAGTTCGGTTTTTGCACTAATTCGGCATTCCGAAATAAAAATTCCAACTCCATATCGGGGAACGACAAAAAGTGACGAGTTCGGAACGTCGTCGCCGCGTCGCACTTCGGGGAAGGATGTGGGTAGCCAGCTAAAAAGCATTTGGTTTTCAGGAAAGTATTGTTGATTTTCTACTTTGATTTTTTGTATAGTTGAAGGATTTTTTACATAATTTTTTTACGTAATTTTTGTAGTTATAATTTTGTAAAACCTATTCAAGACGTGTTAAATAAAATTTAAAGGTTAAGCATAAGTAATACCTATGATAGTTATAGGAAAATATGTTACCTATGTATATATTTATTTTATTTCTGAAATGAATTAGTACGCAGCCTACAATAAAACCTATTAAGACAAAAGTTGGCAACATAGCAAAGGAGGTCGGTTTGTCGAGTGATTTCAAATAAGGAAGGGCGGGAAAAACGTTTTGAAACTGAGACGCGAATACATTTGTGCAGCGTGAGTAATGGCGGCTGGACTCAATAAAATTATAATAATAACAAGCAAAACAGCACACGTCAGAAATCTTGATCGCCTCTCAACACTGGATAGTGAAAGTTTATTGCACGTTTAGTTGCTGTGCTGTAATTCTACATAATATTCTTTCCTGTAAATTATTAACTTTTTAGCAAATAAATTAATACAGACAGTAGTTACATCTCCCTAAATTCAATCTCAACATTGAGACAAGAACGAAGGCACCGTGCGATTGCAACCCTCAAAAAGTTTTATGTTAACAATAAATACCGTAGCGTCGTCGAATTCAAAACCTCCTCCGGTTTTATACAATGAAAGAAGCAGACTATAAACTGAATAACCATAAGAATATAGGTCCACAGGTATCGAACGTAACCTTTGCAAAATACCGTGACCTAAAAAAACCTTCCCTATTAACCCAATCCCCGGCAGTTTGTCCATCGCGCATCGTAAAGGCGCCCGCTGACCTAATGGACTCAACCCTAGGCCTTGGGTGACCCTGGTACCCCAAATGTCGACTGTCACTGCTCAAATTGATATTTGCCAAACTAATTTGGAGATTCCAAGGTTAGTTTACAAAAGGATGCCTTTTATTGTTATGATTTCCCTGCCATTCTTTGGAAAAACTTAAAGGAGGTACATTAATTTTAATTTAAAGGTTCGATTTAAATTGAAGGCAGTCAAAATAAAACTATATGAATGACAAATAAAAATTGGAGGAAACAAAACGTGGCAGGTAGAGCAATCAAATTGAAAATTTAACGGTGCACCAATTTTATAATAAATAGTAAAATGTAATTTAATAAGTTGAAGTTTTCAAGAATCTGCCTCGATTATTGTGGCAACAGCAATCTCTGAATCGAACTTCTTTTTATAAAATTGTTTGGAAGACTCTCATTGCCTAGATCCATGTTGGATCTATTGAGCTTTTTATTTGTATTAGTTAAATCTGAACTGATTCACTCCACACGGTGACATTATGTCGATGGCGGTGGAGGTGTAGCAGGAAGGGTGCGCCAGCCATCAAGACGTCCGTAAACTTTATAGGTCACTGTGTTAGATAGGTAAGTATCAAAGGCCAAAGTAGGTGAGCTCTAATGGAACAAAGATAACCTACTAATATTTTTGGTATCATTTTATCTAGAGTTGCCTGTAAAAACAATAATTAAAAGAGTTACTTACGACGATGGGACCATTGCTACCCGTACTGGCAAGAGTCGCTCCGAACCACTGATTCGACTTCTGGTCGACCTGATTCCCGTGGGAGTCTATATTATTTCCTGTGAACAAAAAAATATGATAAAAATCTGTAAACAGACACATAACATTATAAATATTTAAACATTAAATAAATGACAAAAAATGTGATACAATGACGGTAATTGAGACGATGATCATTCATTCCCCGCCCGGAGGTCGCATCATTCTCATTTCGAAGAAACTTGACATCTTAAACTGTATTAAAAACGACAAATTACAGTTTTCTCCTCAAAATAATACATCACTCAAAATAAAGGAGACTTCCCTTTTATGTCCATAACCATCTGCCGTATAAATAACGATTATTATCGTCCAAATACGGCTGATACGGTCAAAATGGCCAAAATATGGTCATGTACAATATTCAATGTTGCCAGCGAGATTGACGGTAATGGCTTAATTCTGGACGGTGGCTATTTATCACCAGATTCAATTTTATAACGGGAAAATGGCGGATGTGACAAATGTTCCTTTGTTTCCATTGCCACCACATTACGACTCATATTCTGGCTCACGAAACTATCGGACATTATCCGCACTCAACGCGAAGAATTATAATTATCCTATTGCTTACAGTTTATTTTCGACTGCGACACGATTCAACCGAATACCTAACTGTCATCAGATTGCAAACGCATTGCTCGTAGCATGCCGTGCTACAATGGAGCAGGCACTGGGCGTGACAAGATCATCAAAAGCGTCGTATGTCAAAAACTGGGCGAAACACAATTTTGACAGGAGTAATTAATATCAAAGAGAAAGAGCCATTACTTTTAATTATTTCCCGGCCGATTTCAGTTATCATCGCGAAGATTAATGGCCGACTTGGACAGTGGCTTGTAAAATAATAAAAGTTATTTTATCGTAGATTTTGGGTCACGAATACCATTTCAGCAATAACGGGTAGAATGTCTTACACACTTATTTTTCAAGATCATTTTACAATACTTAATAGTTGAAAACCAGCATAGTAAAGTAGATACTTTTGATGATAGAGTCATATCAATAATGGCCACCTGACAAATGACCATCATTAAAGATAACAAACGTCAAAGTGACGAAAGTGGTGTCATAATGAGTATAGTCGTTAATAAGTTAACGACCTTCTTATAAAAAACATCTAAATGTTTAGGAATGTAATAGCTAAACTGGAATAGAAAAGAAAATAACCCGAATGAGATTCAATTTTCATTTGTTTTTATCTTTCTCACAGTAGGTAGGTAAATATTACTAAGGTCCGAACTTAGCTGACACTGCCTAGTGTCTAGATTGTTATGCACCTAATTCAGCGTTTTTGATGGTTTTCATAGCATTTTATGCGTCTAGTTGTCGCTTGTATAAGTAGCCACGTTTTATTTTACTTTTAAATTTACTAATGTTACCATCAGCTAATGGACCCGTAATGGTCACAACACTTACTAATGCATTTAGAATTTCGACCAGTTATCAAATACGGTCTAATACGGAATTCTAAATAGGAATGACAAAATAAAAGCTCTGAGTCACTTTTTAAGATGTTATAACTCTGTTACTATTGAGTCGATATAATTTGGCATCTAAGAAGGTAAGAAGCGTGCTTCTGATATAAATTAATAAAAAACCTTCAATACTAAATAAAAAACTAACAATATTGGAACATTCAATCCAATGCAATGCACATTTGTTTCAAGATTGAGACTTTATAAATAAATAAATAATGCTGGACCATCCACACAGCATCATCTAGCCCCAAACTAAGCAGAGTTTGTGTTATGGGAACTAAATGACTGATATATATAATACAATACATTACATAGATAGATATTTTTATCATACATAGAAAACACCCGGATTGTACAAACATTTGTCCCAAAGGGAATCAAACCCGCAAACGCTGAGTCACAAGCCGACCTTCGGCCGCCGCGCCACGTCAGTTGTTTTTTATTGGATACCAATAAGTATCCTTTTCCGGAGTTTGTACAATGTAACTCAATAACCACATACAATATATCATCATGCCCCGTTGCCCCCGCCCAGTGTTTGTTTTCTCGACGTAAAAGCCTTCCAAAAACGTACAGCCTGATTTTATCTCTCCTGATACACTTAATGGCCTATAAGTCATGCCATATTCGTCGCGATGTACCAATCACAATCAAAATTATAGTCGTACACGACGAAATGATACGGCGATGAAAAGGTGCTTGATAATCATGGCATATCAATGATTGACGGATGATAGGTAATTAACCGTTTTGCATTAAGACATAAAGCTTCTACCTTTTTATGGTGGCCATTGTGGGCATCGTAAAATGCCCCAACTCTAATATGATTGGTTCCGTATAAGACTTATCGGTGAAAAAATTGATGGGTAACTGGAAAAGTGTATTGGGCAGTTAATGTTTTTGGCAAGTTCTTGCAAGATTGACTGCTCAATAACGATCGTATGTCTCGGGACAGATTTCATGAGGCTCCGTGATAATGTCGAATTATCTTTACGGAGCAGAATATAAATGGCAGGTAATGATCAATTTATTAGTTGAGTTTGTGTTGTTCGTTATTACAGCACTATAACTTAAACAAAAACAAAATTAAAATTATTAAAAACTCCCCGACAGTTTTTCACGAAACATAGCTAAGAACACTCGTGATAAAAATCTATGACACAAAAAAACGAAAATCGGTTCATCCGTTTGGGAGCTACGATACCACAGACAGATACACTGATACACAGACTGACACTTTAAACTTATAACACCCCTCTCTTTTTGCGTCGGGGGTTAAAAATAGTGGTCGTCGCAGATCAGAGGCGCTATGCTACAGCACGGCACAAAAATATGCAATGAAATATAGGATTAAACTCGTAACATGTAGATGCATTTCACATTGACGGCATCGGATGACAGGCAGCTCGCAGGTCAGTCATTTGAAGTTTGTGGGAAGCCATTTTGTCACTTTAAAATGTATCATTATCATCAGATTATCATATATATCATCAATAATTTCTGCCCGCGGCTTCGCACGCGTATTTTCGGTATAATAAGTATCCTATTATCGATGTATAAATAGTTCAGCTATGTTCTAATTGTACGCCAAATTTCATCATGACCTGTTCAGTAGTTTTGGAGATCTTAGGTAAGAAAAATTCACATTTCACGAACTTTCGTATTTATAATATTAGTAGGATATTATTAATGCGCATTTCTTTGCTGGATTGCGTTGGATAAATGTGCGCAGAGCTTAACTAAGCGTTTGAACCGCCAGTTAGGTATATCTTAAATACAGTTACGTAAGAACTCAAATGTTCCCTTGTATTCATGCATTTCTTTCTTTGATAATTCAAAAACAGGATAGACACCTTCCCTAATTTTATTTCGTTGCAACAATGTCGAAATCGTGACTAAAAGAACTTAAATGCAGACAGGTTCAACAAATCACATCCCCTCAAATTCTAAACACTCCCTTAAAAACTCTGTTTCCACTTCGCTGTTTATGATACCAAAAAAAAATCCTTCTAAGTACAGTGAACGACAATAAATGGTGAAAGTTGTCATTTTTAAAAACACTATCTTGTTGTTTTAAATCATGAAAAAATTATACTTATTCGTATTTTTCAGGCATAAAATAACGCATACCTACAATAGTAGTTATATCTACTATAAACGCTTTTGGAAGGAATAATCTATTCCAAAAATTTGTCGTTTACTGTACATAATTATTCGCTTTAGTGGATCCCCAGGTTGTAACGTGTAGGGACATCAATAATAACACCACGAAAATTGGAAATAAAACGAAATAAAAAAACGTGTCGTGCCGATACGCGTCAGTAGTTTTGTTACCTGAGGGGGATGCAGACAGACAAGTCATAAATGTCTGGCGAAGAAGGGAGGGGCACAAAAACGAGCTTTCCGGAAAATTAAAAAGTTTTAAATTGTTACGTGGTTTTAACGTATTTGGCTACTATCTTATTCTAAAACTCTGCTAGATAAGAGATGTTTGTAAAGAAGCTCTGAAGCTCTGACTCATATTCTCTGCTCACGTGGAACTTAACGTGACACTTCGGGAATAAATCTCAAGTAATAAGCTGGGAAAAGTCATTCTTGATCAGTACGCTACGCTACGCTAAGCTACGCTACCCTTACCGTTGCTGATGCAGACTTCGACGTAACAAAAGGCCACTCTAGACGTTTTTCATACGATTATGTGTCCGGCACCGGACAGCGCATCCGCAGCGTACTGCGTAGTGATCAAGAGAGCAAGGCTTTTCTCGTAAGTTGCGTTTTCGGAAGCCGTGGAGTACCTACTCCACGGCCCTAGTGTCCTAAAACTTTATTGTCTATGCAACAATTCAGACTATAGTTGAAATAAATTTCGATTTCTGTAATTTTTGGTTGAAATTTTATCCCTATTAACAGTAACAACAGAGTCAAAAGCTCCGAACATTTCCTGTCCTAAATTATAGGAAACGAAAACATAAGAGCTTATCAATTGCATTTCCGAGGGCTTGGCCTTTGATTGCAAGACGATGTACCGACAACTCTCGGCTGATATGTGGCACATTTTATTTGATGACAATCAAATATATTAAGAGCACTCATGAAAATAGAAATGAAAGTGGTTCTGAATTTTTAAAAAGGTAGGTAGGTACCTTTTTAACAAAATTCAAGAAAACCACGGATAGCATTTATTTTCTTGGCTGAGTGGCACATTTTATTTGATGACAAACAAAAATTATAAGAGTTCTCATGGAAAATAGAGATGAAAATGGGTTATCATTTTCAGAAAGGTAGGTAAGTAAGTATATATTTATATTTAAAAGCTGGCACGGTTGTTTGTAGACAAAATTCATGCTGACACCCGTTGTTTTTAGACAAAATTCATGCTGACGTCACTAATCCCAGCCTCTAGAATACGAAAAACAGAAGGGGATAACGCCAGCTTTATATAAAATTACAAATCTTTTAACAAAATTGAACAAAACCACGTGTCGCGTTTATTTTCCTGACATTTTAGCAGATTTATGCTACCGTAATCATTTGATTCCAAAATTGTCACGATGTGCCAGAGTAAGACACATTTCTATAACAAGAGCACATTTTACAACCCATCGGAAACAAAGAGGATATTATAAATTAATATAATTTTTTACTATCGAAGTTTAATTGGGTCCATCATTATCTTTATGTGGGACATAGCAGCTGAATAGTTGCTAATTGGGATTGATGGTTTGTACGGAAGGGGAGATATGACACACCTACATACTCTAATTGCTTACCTATAACTATACTAATATTATAAAAGGAAAGATTTGATTGTTTGTTTGTTTGTTTGTATTGAATAGGCTCCGAAACTACTGGACCGATTTGAAAAATTCTTTTACCATTAGAAGCCCTCATTATTTCTGATGAACAAAGGCTACTTTTTACCGCGAAAAAATGATTCACGGGAAAACGGGTAATAGGACAACGGGTAGTAAGAATGCAGGTAGTATTAGATAATTACCAATTAGTTACAGGCAGAGTATAGAAAATACAGCAATGTAGTAATTAAGTCAAAGATAGAGCGAAGAGCTGGATCCCTTCACCTCGCTCTATCTTCCACTGTATTTATTAGCCAAAAAGCTGACTCTACCTCAATTTTATGGAATAAAGGGCTGGAAAAAAGAGATTGTGAAGACTTAATCATGATTTGAGTTTTGAGCTTTCTAGAATATCTATCAAGTGGCTTCTTCAGTTATTCCGTGATCATGGCGCATAAAACTGTGCAGATTTCTGCACATTGGAAAGCTCAAAACTAAGTCGTAGAAAACATCTCGCTGTAAATGACTTTAGTGTTAATAACCATGATAGTTTCAAAAGTTTTAGATTAAGAAGAGTACATTACTACGGAAAGAAAAAAACAGTATAACAGAACTTTGGAAGTGCGAGTGGATTTTTGACTGTGATTTTAACGCCATTTCAAACTGCAAAAAAGTTTGCTTTCATCCACTCAAAATGCAACCAGGAATCCATAATATTGAGAAATGTGACATGCAACATTGCAAGGTACCATTTAATCCCATTGAATCAAAACTTTCTATGACTATAATCCAAATTCCAAATAATTAAGAATCCGGTCTCGAATCAGTGTATTGTTGATTTTATGAACGGAGAACATGGACATTGTATGAGGTGATCAAATAATTAGGAAATAGTGCCTTCAAGTGGCTTCTTCAGTCGCTTATTGACAATGAAATGGACACCGTGCCGTGCTTTGTACATTTATAACGTCTTCAACCGACCGGCGATCGGTATTATGGCTGCATAGCATAATGGTAGGCTAGTAATATGATAGTGGAAGAGGGGAAAGAGTGAAACACACCAGAGAAAATAATCGGTACCTATCGAAGTATATTAAGTGAGTGCGAGTACAGACAGCGTCAGAGTTAAGTAACCCCCCTGCATAACACAATGTAGGTTAGAATCCGATTTTTTTTATTTACATAGGCATTCGTTCGGTTTTTATGTTACCTAAATAAAAATATAATTTATTTTCGACTTTTAAAACTTCTACGACTTACAGATTTGTATTTAATTAAACCTGCATGAGTTATCCAGGGGGGGTTACTTAATTCTGACGCTGTCTATACCTATTATTCTTAGATATGGATTAATTATTACCTTCATTTCGTTTATTAAAGTTTTGTTTCATTGTTTATTCATGGTCCAATGAAATAATTTTGGTAAAAATGATTTTATACCGAAAACTAGCCTATAGGTCGATGGTTTTCTTCATCAATACATGCAGACATTTTGACACAAAGTACTCTGGTGGGCGGCCTTCGAAAATGGGTACTTTTTCATCATAGAAAAAATTTACCATCAAATTGAAACTCTTACGTCCATCAATTTTGATGAATCGAGTGCCCAAAATTGGTGCTTTGGCTAAACAAAATATACAATTGAATTAGTGGCACAAAACGATCGAGTCACTAGAGGCTGCGGAACGTGGTCGAATCAATCAAGCAATCAGCGGGCTGCTATCAACCACTTTGACCAATCAGCGACAAGTGGACTGGGGCAAGGGCTGCCAATCACATAAAGCGACTTCTTACAGCGAAAAAAAATCATTAGAATTTTTGGCATTGCTCTGCTCGTCATTAACAAAGAATTGTAGACCTACCGTCTTTCATGTTAGGTCAGGTGTATAATAAAGTGCAGGTTAACCATGAGCGACTTTCACATACGATATCTGTACTGTAAGGAACCGACTAGGGCATGCATTCCGGAATTCCCGAATTTCGCAACTCCGGAACCGACCACCTTCACTGCTAATCCGCCTGCCAAACGTGGTGTTAATGGCAAATCCCCTTTTTTGGTGGAGACATGTTCAGTTGTGTTCGTATCTGTGCTTATGAGGAGCATTGCTACAAGAATAAATGGAGATGATGACGGATCATCTTCAACGCGGACGCAGCTCGATAGAAGGTGACATCCCTAAGGGACAGCGGTCAGACGCGGGACCTCTTGTCCCAGATTGATGACTCTCCATTACGGGAACCTAATAGTTTTATAATAAGTGTTCCTTATTAATTCACGACCTAATTACGATACAAATTCAAACTTGAAAACAATGATTTGAAAAAATAAAAAGAAAACGACACCATAACACTCGTTCTGCTTAGTATTGGGCTAATGGATGCTGTGTGAATGGTCCAGAATTATTGTTGTGTTACTTTAATGATTTTACTGATAATGAATGAATGAAATTAAATCAAAATGATGCCAAAATCCTAACACATTTAGAAATCTCTTAATATTCGTAAGGTCTAATTATTTTGTTTGTCCAACAGATTGACCAACATGGCGGCTCCCATTGGAGACCGAGATATATTTCGTTTCGCAGAGCCACAGGACTAAGACCCAAATATTATTTTTATGACCGTGAAACAAAACTGCATTGTTCAGCAACATGTGGCGCGGTCGACGACCTGCGCTCGCGCATCCAATGAAATAAATGACGCTTCTGAAAGAGCAGGCGCGTTACGATTGCTACAAGGGTGACCATTGATACTGTACTCCAGTAGCTAGTCCCAAAGACTCTACCTGGTCAAAAAGCTGAGCACACATTTTTAGGAGTCATTCTTGGTCCGTCTCATGTCCTACGGACCCGAGTCGGCCGTTGGCAAGAAAATCTATTATTTTTATTGTTCCAACTGAACCGAATTAAATTAAAACAAATGTTATTCGATTATTCATTATGATTCTAATCCAACGATGAGTCGTCAGACAAGTGTGCAAAGGTATGCAATTTGGATTCGGGTAAAAATGTCACCTGGTAAAATTTTTACCCTCAAAGTATGGAACTAACAACTAGCACAAAAAATAATCCGGTGACATTTTTACCCCAACCCTGCGAATTTGCTCTTCCACTAAATAAAATTCTATTCTTACGGCCACATTGTTTGTACCGTAGGCAAAACATCAATATCCCGATATCCTTCTACTCCATGGTCACACTACAAACACATCATTGCGCAAACGCATTGATTTACGTTTATCAAAACGATGCGTTAACAGCGCTACAGCCGTTTCATCGGCTCTAACATCGGCCGGCACTTAAGGCCCTGATTCTGAGCATCGGGAGAACAACCAAGAACCAACCAAAGGCCATTTAGTAGGTTGCATCTAACAGGCGAAACTCTAATCTCTGCTAACTTAAGATTCAAATTTGCCGGAGTATCAAAATTCTTAGTTCCAAACACAATCGAAATCTTTGCAGAGTCGGGGCTCATGAAACCACCTCTAAATCCAAACTGAATACATGCTTATTGAATTTCTGCAGTATTGAAGAGAGAGCGGAACAAGAACAAAGATTTATTATCGCTGGTTAAGTAAATCATAGAATGTAATCAACAACAATAAATCAATTGAATAAAAAAATGTTTGCCCGTAGCCATCGCTAAAACTACTGAACGAACGGGTCAAGATGGTTTTCGAAAATCTAGAACTAAAATTACATTAGGCTCCTTTTTATCCTGGTAAGACGCGTGCAAAGCTGCTGGCAGATCCTAGTCTCGAAATAAGTGAACAATAAAAAATAATGCAACTTTCACCAGTCACTGAACATTTAACATAAATTATTCGTATGTGCGGTAAGCCATAAAATATCAATAGCATTATAGCGATTGCACATGTTGTTGCAATTTCGGTAGACCACAACCGCGAGCCGCAGTTTATGAGCAGTTACTACACAACGCCACATTGATGGTTATATAGAACTGTGTCGTAACAACTGACAGCTTGGTTAGTATGTCGTGGCTGGGATAGGGTTTCATTCTATCGCATTCAGGCCGTGGTTTTATGATGAAAGGCTGAAAAATACTGAGGTCGAAACTGTCACTGGAAGTAAAAAGGGAGATTGTTTGAGAACGAGGTTCGAAAAACGATGAACCAACAAAACAGGTGACACGAAAGAAGCATGGTTTTCTTTTATGAAGATGTCTTCAGATATTTCTTAACCCAAAAATCCTAGTTGATGATTTTATTTATTGATTTATTTATTTTACATTTATAACATAGGCAACATACAAGGCATGTCAGAAATTGTACAATTTGAAAAGACAAATCATAATTCACTAAACAAAATTAAGAAGTCGTAAATAAAAACAAATTTTAATTAATTCCAGATCATAAAATTCAATGTCATGTTTAAGTATTATTTAAAGAAAGGGATTGAAATAAATAAGTACTCATAAATTCACTGATGCTATAGAATGCATGGCTTTTAAAGAAATGATGAAGTTTTTGGTCTAGTTTAGAGTCAAGAAAACCAGATTGGCCACTTTATGAAGATGAAGATTAGCGATTCCAAAACGAATAAAAATTAATACCCAAAGTAATCGATGCCCACAGCTTAAGGCTTGCCGAAATTCCAAGAACCTGTTTCCTTCCGATCACATTTGGCTAACTTTGTTCTAAACCAGTAGATACATACAAGTCGCTTAGGACGCCCACAACCACCAAATGTTTGTCTGTTTGTCCATCGGCAAATTAACTTGCGTAGGCAAGACAACTGTGAACAAGCTACTTCCGGTAGTAGCCGAGGAATAGTAAACAGTTACTGCTGACCAGTTTTCAAAGACACCGATTGTTTGTCGTGAAAGTTTATCCCATGACAAAAATAATAATCATCATCATCGTTGTGGCGGCCTTATCGACATCCAGTCTTCTAATTTTCTTCCATTTCTTAGATACCTCAACCTCTACAGCCTGTATTGGTCCACTGCTGGACGCAGGCCTCCCCCTGATAAGCGCCTTATTGACTTTTATCTCATGGGGGTAATTTCTTAGAAAGATAGACTGAAAATACTTTATATAAATTAAAATTAAATTAAAAATTAAAATTAAAATTATGCAACACGAAAGAAAACAATACAAACATAGAATAGAAGGAAGTATAAAGGGCGGCCTTATTGCTAGGAGCGATCTCTTCCAGGCAACTTTAGGATGGACTGGATATGAAAGCATATGGTCGGTGGCACTTGAATAAATCTATTAAAGTATATAATACCTTTTAACCTCGACGCCCCTGTTTTCGAAAACCGCTGAGAACGTAGTTTAACGTCTAGCGATAAAATTCTTTTGATTAGGGTTACATTTTCTGAAAGCTACGGAAACAAGCTATAAAACTATAGATATAAATGTTTTTATATGTATTTTATTTACGCAGACCTTTCTTTCATAAAGCTCAAAACCAAAATATTTTGACGTGGGACATAATCTAAAAAAAGAAAACAAATAATTATTATACTGTAGTATAAGTATATGTATTTAGTGTAAGAATACTAAATACTACAATACCTATATAGCCTACAAAAATATTACAATAAACTAACATAAATTAAATAAGGATTACGATGATAACTAACTTTTACGATGATAGATAATGCTGACGAAGCAGTTTTTTAAGCAATCTTGAGATCGTCTCATGCAATTTGACCTCTGTGGAGACAACAGTTTTTCAAATGTAAGTAATGATCAAAAGGACAAAATTTATCACAGGACACGTTGCTATGTGTCCAACGCAATAGTTCAAATAACCAATTCACACCGTGTTCACACCATTTTGGGAAAAAGACGCAAACATAAACCGGTTTTCGCGAATATATTTGGCGAAACTAGTTCCTGTCATTTGAATACCTACAAAGCTTAGAGATCTGCTATTACTCAATCCGTTTTCTATTATTTTTTACGTCTTAAAACTCGCAACGGTTTTTGTCACTGACACAACACTTTCTCTTTGGGAGGTCCCGTGCTAAATTCCGAATCTGTCGAAACCAACAAAAGCACAATCAGCATAACAATTTAACAAAATAACAAATTATTGATCAACACAAAAGCTACCAAACCATCTCACAAATTGTCAACATTGAAAGTGTTTCCAATAAAAATATTAGAATTCAATAAAATCTAATAGTGTAGTAACTCGTGGTATATTGTCGAGACGGGAATCAAACCTACGCTGGCCTTGCACCCACACGGCTCAAATATTTGGCCCAAGCCTACGACTTAATAACTACTGTTGAGGTATTTATGCAGGTACTTTGTCTCGATGTCTCGATGAAGTAAATTTCGGTGTTACTTTACTAAAGACATGACAAAAATGTTCGATGTCGGTAACTTTTGAAATTTATGAATGCGTTCATCCAGCATTTTCATTCCATAATAAAAATGTTCAAATTCTTCAATAAAAATATTTGTGCTTAAAAATGCATTTTAGTTTCTTATCTCAACTGCAAATCTATGTAATTCCAATGGCAGGGTTTGAAAAAGATTTATACGAAAGGAAACCACTTCACACACATAAAAAATCTACTAAAAACCAACCCCGTATAGTTTTCACAAATCGCAAATGTCTAAAGAAGACAAACACCAATCAACAAAAAAACATAGCCAAATCCACTCCACCACAACATCAATCTCAGCCCCATCATTCAAACGCGACGCGCAGCTAAACATCTGAAGTGTATGCGCGTGGGCATGCGCTCTGTATTTGGCGCACACCGCACAGGCGCAGATGGCGATCGCTCACGGATTTGTCCCTCGTGTGGAAGCGTCGTGCGAGCGAGGACCGACACCAGGCCCATGCTTTATTTGATCCCAGGAGGTACAATTACTTATGTAGCTCTAGCCTTTAAATAGAATATGGTAGGCATACCAACAAACAGGTGTATGCGCGTGGGCATGCGCTCTGTATTTGGCGCACACCGCACAGGCGCAGATGGCGATCGCTCACGGATTTGTCCCTCGTGTGGAAGCGTCGTGCGAGCGAGGACCGACACCAGGCCCATGCTTTATTTGATCCCAGGAGGTACAATTACTTATGTAGCTCTAGCCTTTAAATAGAATATGGTAGGCATACCAACAAACAGAGGGACCCAGGAGGTAAACATGAACGACAGTTGTTTTTATTTTATCAATAACAATGCATGACTATTATGGATGTAGTATATTTTCAGCGTAATATATGTATATTGAAAGTATTTATTTATATAACTTTCATGAGCACACAGATCCCCTAGTACTATCCAATGATCCTATCCATCCACGGTTGTCTGGTAGAAATCGCTCTTGAGCGATAAGACCGCCACTTGTCACTTAGATTTTAAGCTGGTCTGTTTTATTGTTTATATCGATAAGTGTGCAATAAAGAATTTTCTATTTATCTATCTATCTACAATAGGTAAAATCAAAACTTCAATTCGGTGTGACACTGAGCAGCACAAAAGAAACCATGGGGGTATGAACCAATTTGGAATTTCGTACTATAATTTCGACCAGATTCTAATTTCTTTATTATTCAATGTTAATTATGTAAAACCCCAAAATACTTTACATATTTACTTTAGACCTTCAGCAGAGGCTGAGAGTGAGAGCACTCTCGCTCAGAAATTTCAAGTTACATGAGTAAAACTGAATTTATTTTCTGCAAAGTTTGTAAATAATTACATGCCTATAGATCAACAAACTAAAACCCTATCCCATTTTGTTCCTAGTACAGTTCGACTTGTCTAGTGGGCTGGAACATCATAACAAGGACTAAATTTTCGCATAAATCCAGCTCCAATAAATCCTTTTAGCCGCTTCTGGTTGTGGTCTCTATTGGAACATTTCTACTCCTCGACGACCCCTCACGTGAGATTTATCTGCAGGTAGCTCATTGTGTACCGTGTGTATTGTGAACATAAATAAGTTTAAGTAGCTACTTTACTTTGTCTAGGACGAGACGAGTGTGTTTTATTGTCAGTCCGCTTTGTTAATAGAAAGACATAAAAGGTCGGTGTAATAAAGTAGTGAGCTTGTAGATCAGTTTGATTCTTCACCAAAACTTGAATTAAATTTAACATGGCTTACCATGCCCGCGTTGCAGTTTTAGGGAAATGCAGAATCGGGTTAGCTAAAAAAAATGCGAAAGCAGCTTTTTACGTAATTATAGAAAGAAATATTTTATCTGAATTTGAATAAATTATGATGGAAAGGTAAAATTATGTAATTTTAGGTGGGTACTTCTATAAGCTACACTATTTGGAAATGCAAAATCGTTTTTTAACAAACCGCAACACATAATAGTAAAAGAATGGGGATAGTTGAAAATATGCCCCAGATCTAGGACAGCGGGCTTAAATGGGTTAAGATATTCTAATTAAAATAAGCCACTTTGGTTATTTATAGAAACATCAAAATAGTGATAGAGTTCTAAAAAAAATTATAAACATCGAGCTACTTGATAGCCCTCATACGGTTATCTAGGCTTCTTCTTCGTTAAACGAAATCGGGACAATATGAATTCAATAAGTAATATTTTTGTAGAAAAATAATAATGTGACAAATACCTATCGCGTTTTAACCTAATGATCTCTTATCTTTTGCTTACCTTCGTATCGCATCTCCACTTCCGGAGTCATGACCGCGCGACCCCACACACATGCTTTAGCTTTGTCGGCATCTTACGAATACTGCTGTATGAGCAATTGTGCATACATTATATCAGTCAACGAATACACATATGATGTGTTTTTAGTAGTAGCGATAGTTTTATAACTTTGACGACCTCCGTGGCGCAGCGGTTGAAGGTCCGCCTGCGACGCAGGATGTTGCGGGTTCGATTCCCGCCTCGGAACAAATTTGTGTACGATCTGCAGAAATTTGTTCCGTTGGTCTGGGTGTTTTCTATGTATAATAAAAATATCTATCTATGTATGTAGTATATTGTATTAAGTATATCAGTTATCTAGTACCCATAACACAAGCTCTGCTTAGCTTGGGGCTAGATAATGCTGTGTGAATTGTCCAGCATTAAAAAAAAAAAAAAAATAACTAGGTTGGTTAGTGGTATATGGTGCATGCTTTCCAACGTAACTATAAAATATGCAGATCATACTTATCAATTATTTATTTATAGATGTATAAGGCATATTCCTGTACAAAGTCCAATAAAGAGGTAAGCAAGCAAGCTATCCACATATTTTGTGATATCAAAGCCTTTTGCAGTAATAGAGCTCCCCCTTAAAAAGCTAATTCCATTAATCCCCCTGAAAAGTAATCATGAAAAACTTAAATTTCAATATACTTACACTACGAAGAAATGCATAAATTTTAGTAATTTCATTGAAAATAACCCGAAAATAATTTCTTTGGTAAACCCAAATGTAGCGAATTCAATTCGATACTATGACTGTATCGATCACAGAACAGGGGAAATACTACTACTACTATGGTATAAAATCTATATGACGCAAACAAGCATGACTCAGTCAATCTAATGCCATGCAATTAACTCCGTCCCCATAACTCTACAATATAGAGTTACCAGCTTATGCTCGCGGCTTCGCACGTGCTATTCCAGGGCCGCGATCATGGTGTGGAAAGTGTTGGCATTGCGGCTCAAGCGGTAGCTGTTGAAACGTTAGGGTGCGAGTTCACAGGCCGGCATCGGACAATCCACTGACAAGTGCGTCCACTGATCGGCAATCCGAATGACGTCTTTAGCACTTAACGGAAAAGTTTTCGTCAAGAATCCTCGCTGGCATTGCGACAGTCCACTCCGTGCGATGCGGATCTTTTAGGGCAAACCATTGATGGGCGAGTGCGGATTGTCCAATGCCGGCCTGTGAACGCGCACCCTAACGTTTCAACTGCTAACGTTTGATCCGTAATGCCAACACTTTACACAGAGTGATCGCGGCCCGGATCAAAAAGTGCTTTAGCTAGTGTTATGCCAGGACTAGTATTATAATTTGGGTATCTATACAAAGCTTCAGACTGATGATGCTTTTATTCAGAAGAATAGAAAGAAATAGCAAACTTTCGCCTTCAATATTAGATATTATTATGATACAGACTCTACATCCTTCATTCCGCGATGAGCTCATCCACTTTCCCTAGCCGATAAACGCCGATTACACTACTGACCTGTATTTGACAGTTCATTAGCGAGTTACGAAATGCGTGGGCGCATGTGGGCAGAACCTGTAGCGACATTGCATTGAGCCCTTCTACAGCAGCCGTGGGAGGTATCATATCAGGCCCTACTGTCTGTCCCATACGTCATAATCATTGATAAAAATGACAAAATAAACAGATGTTAACCTATTGATAATGAAGTCAGATGTCTTCGACTGGTCAAAATAAGACAACAAAAGAAAGAGGCGGGGTTCAGCTATCTAATGTTTCAAAGAAGAAAAAAAAGAAATCGAACAAGCCGGGGGGCAATCGGTCACTTCACAGAAAAATCATCCTAGTGGTGTAAAGGCAGATCCTTGGGCGACCGTACAAGTTGTTTTGAAAACGGAACTAAAATTGTTCATCTCTTCGATCATCTTTTTTTACAAAAAATTTAGTGTTACCATTCCTCAAAATCTTGTTTACGCAAGATTTTATAAGAGGCTAGATGATGACGAGGAATTTTGGACAAGGATTAGAATTAATATTTCGTTTTGTCGATACCCTAACAACACTAAAGAAATGGATATGCCGATGGGCATATCCCATACATGATATGGTTGGCAGCAAGAAGCATAAAAAACTCATAGCCCAATGGCCACATAGGCAGATAGCAAGAAAAGGAGAGATTTAAAAAAATAAAATAACTTGAAAAAAAAAATTTAAGACCCATGTTTCATGCTGGATATTGTACACAGCTCCATCAATCCCCAAACTAAGCAGAACTTGTGTGGGACATTAAAATACACTTGTAAATCAATAGAATTTAACGGGCTGCATCCGGGCAGCTGATTACTTTTCTAGCCACGTGCAAGCACGCGTATGCAAGCGATCAGCATTTTGCACGCGCCTGCGCCAATTTGTTCGGCCAGTAGTACGTCCGTCCATTGTCTTTGCGTTTTGGCGAGACACGACTGCTGCATTGCGCCTACTGTGGTCTGCCATCCTGTCATTTACTAGGATTGCTATAGCTCCTATCTCTTACTAGAGTCTTTATGACATCTTATAGGTGCGTTTTCGAGGTACGTTTCGGATGCCGGGATGGAAGCGGATTTTTTGAAGTTTCCAATTGAACGCAAGTCCCCAGCTCATCGTTTTCTTATAAATCCTTTGAAAGCTGTCATGTCCCTTGAATTCTATGATTGGACGAATCCTCCGACTCCTTCATACTTTCTATTTTCCAAGCATTCTCTCATTTTCACAATTTTACCACCAAACAACTAAATCAACTTGTTCATGTTTTTTTTTTTGAAGATATGGCGGCCTTCCTTTGTCACCCGGTAACTTATGCTACTGAATGGTCCAAAGGTCCACATTTTTAAGCCCGTAACGGAATCTTATGAGGCCAACAACCAAACTCTGATTCATGGTCCAGCATTGTCTCTTTTATTTTCCTCCGTAATTTAAATAACATTTTTGGATCAGGCTGTACTTTATCTCTGGGACACACAAAAGGTGCTAAACTGACCACGGCACGTTTTAAGAATGTCTCCTTTTTTGTTGGACAAAGAGGCTTTAAAATTTAAATTAAATGAACTCGGCTCTTTTTAATCTGATTAAATATTTGGGAAGGTTTTATATTACAAATCCATTTTTGGGTTCGCGAGGTCTACCTTTTTTCGAAAGTCATTCATAAAAGTAATTCGCAAAGTAAACTGATTCTAATTCGTTCATAAATAAATAAATAAATAATAAATAATGCTGGACAATTCACACAGCATTATCTAGCCCCAAGCTAAGCCGAGCTTAGCTTAGCTTATTAACTTATTATTCATAATTCATTTATCAAGGCAGTAGGTGCATAATAGGTATAAAGAGATCCATTCATCCATGGAAAATATAGTTGAAGCTTTTCATTCTCAAGCCGTTGCTTATGTTATGTGACCCTCAATTTCTAAGGTCATGTGCATGGTGACTGTGACATGCCTAAACCGACAAGAAGATGGCACGAACTGCGCAGCGTGACGTCATGCGCACGCGACGTGATTTATTCTCATGTGCCATTGTAGACAGAGTCGCATCTAGGAATCTACCTATGTAGGTAAAATCTTATTCCACTTGTGGACAAAATGAAGTGAAGTGAATTGCAATTACCACTTTATTTCTTATTTTATAATAATTTATAGGTTAAAATTTGACTTTTCTAAGAGCTTATTTTGTAATCCTTATGGAAGGTACAGAAAAGTTTTTGACTTCTATGGTTCTACAGACGATCTAAGGTTCAAGTTCTTACCAAGACACACTGGCAATGTAAACTTAAAAGCTAGTACTTAGCTATATAAAGCCAAGTGTTCAATAGCTTGGTTACAATTAGTAGTTTAATAAATCCCCTTAACTATTTTTAATATAAATCATTAAATTTTATTGTTTAAGTATCCTTAACCAATAATCAATTACATTTTTCACAAAGAAAATTACAGTCAAATAATAAAAACAATGGAGCTAACTGCAGACTGTTGCAAACAACCAACAATTGAAATGTAATAGGTCATTCCGCTTCGAGTTACCCTTGTAACTCCAAGCGGACTTACCTACCTATTATTACCTATCACACGCTCAGTGAGATCTCGCTCATGGACAAAGTTCCTTTAAACGGTAACCATAATGAATTAAGAGCATAGACTTAAGAACCTTCATCATCATCATCCGCAGTCGAATTTGTGCCATCAAAAACACCATATAAAATAGTCTCGTATAGAATACCCCTAGTTCCACCCCTGGCCACGTGTCGCAGCTCCCGCAGATGGATGCAAGCGATGCAAATGATATAAAGCTTGCTTTGTTGTGGACGACAAGCTTTTTGTCTTAGTAGATACGAACAGGTACATCCATTATGTGCATTTGTCGCAGCATAATGGCAGGAGTTGGTCCGTTACTATAAATCTTGGGATAGACTTGGATAATTTGCATTCGTCTTGAGTCAAGAAACGCAAAATAAGAAAGACAACACAGTGACTCAGACAAATAAGGTCAGGACTACATGAGATGATGACCGCAGTAAAGCCGGGTTTCCACTGCGCCCTGTGAAAGGGTAATTGAGCGGATAATGAGAGATGAGTGAGCGGAGTTTATTCCAAAGCATATGCTAGCTTTGTTCTTTCCATTCGACTATTTGTTGGAGGAAATACAAGTATGCAGTTTAATCTGGCGAGTTATACGGAGTCCTGAATGGGTCCGCTCCGTTCAAGGTGGAAACCGTGCATTCATTTAGGTATAAAGACAACAAAAAAATAATGAGAGCAAATAGAGAGAAACCAAATCTTGAATCGAGAAAGCAAATCCCGAAGTCAACTAAGTTGCCAGCTTTACAGTTAGAGAAAATTACTCTTATTAGACTACACGTGCCTCATAAAGAAGGAAACTCCTGTCATAACCAGTGTTATTGTCCATACCGTCTACAAAGTAGTTTCATACTCCGAAGTAGGTAGCAAGACAGTTCCTCGCCCTCATAAAACTACCGTAGAAAGCACTCCATCATCATCGAGGAAACAGAAGCTGTCAATCATAACAGACTGTCTCCATTAGGTACCTTTATTGACCATTCACCAGCTGCTATCTATTAATAATCACATTTATTGGTCGTGTGTCACTCCAGTCCATATGAGGCAGTTTTACTGCCTCATGTCGATAACTGCAATATTTATTGGATCTAATAAAAATATTGTTTTAGCCGTGGTTCTTAAAGATCTGGTTTGGAGCATGCGCGCGCGCAATCAGATCGAGCTTGTTCTTGTAAAGTGAATAAGTTTAGAGACATGTCACAAGTTGTACGGAAAAGCAATAGAGAACAGGTGGGGGCTATAAAGAGTGTCAAGGGACCTACTGTTCTAGGGCGGGACAAGTGCCCTTTTCAGGATAGAAATGTCATCTGTGATTGCATAAAGAAATTTGGAGTGCTGTAACAAATAACAATACTTATTTTATTACCTACGATCTCTCTGAGAAATGCTTCAGGCAAGGTGAATATTTCGGTGATCAGAGTGGATTTGTAATCAGTTTTTGTAAGAAATCACGCACAATCTCTGCCAAAAAATGACTCCTGCTCCTGCAATGGATACCTTACCTACGCTCTTCCTATTATAAGCCTAGAATATTCATCATTTGGGAGTACAAAATAGCAGATGTCTGTTAGTTTTTACTTGACTACCAGTTTTCTAGTTCCAAAGATATTTGACAAAATCACACACGTCTGCGACGCGGAACAGGATCCTAGCATGCACTTCCGAAGTCATTCTAGTACTCCACTCACCGTTCTTCCTGTCGAACACCATCTGCTGGCAGTGCCTCAGCGGCGCCAAGCCCCGGGCTTCGCCCGCGTAGTCCCGGTAGCCGGGGGCGCAGCTGTACACGGCCCCGGGACGAGTCACGTTGGCCATCCGGGACGAGGGGTCGTCCTCCGGAGCGCCGACGAGGATCCTGGGGAAGATAAGACAGGGTTAGAGATGTGCTACGCAGCTAAGCCATGGAGTGTTATATAAATCAATCAATAGTAAAGTAGATATGTGGATGTTGATCAGTTTTATTTATTTATTTTTATTAGGTACCTCAAAATACATAACAAGCAATAATAATTATAATAAAATACAAAAAAAAAGTAAAAATGAACTGGCTTGAGAAATAAACTATGTGCACACATTTAATAATTTTGCATAGTTTACGAAAACTATCTCTACCTACTGTGTGGATTGTCCAGCATTATTTTAATTTATCTGTATTAGTTCTGTCTTGAGTTCTTGCAAATATTTTGCGACACCTTTGAAAAACCATTGGCCCTATTTAGAAGCATTGTCTCACATATCGCTTACCAAAAAAGACCCGTAATTTAGTGCATCAATTCAAATGATTCTCTATTGTGGATCGTGTAAACTAACATTTATAGAACATTTGATGAAACTATACCTACCTACAATGTAACAGATAACTCTTGTGCAACAATGATGCCCCTGTTTACCATGGCTATGATAGCGACCATCGCCATGGGAGGAAGCGGGTCAACAGTCAGCCGGCTGGCACGGCGCCAACACGCAAATAGTGCGGGTTCAATCCCGGTCGGTTACACGCCAAATCGTATTTCTATATCGCTGACTCACCTGTTACATGGAACTTTGAATCATGTGTGAAAAAGCTTTCAATGTCTTCAGCTTAAAATAAAATATCTCTCATTTTCATGTTTACTAATAAGTTAAGTGGGAATAGTAGTCAACCGAACAAATTAATTTTCAAGCAATACGATCTATTGTCACAATATAACTTCTCGAGTATAGTTTTGCATGAGTATTGTTCCGATCTATTGGTTTCAATGTTTTTTTCTGTTTTTGTTTTTTCGAAACTGCTGTTAGAGCTTTGTCACAATTCAAAATAGATAACATGTTTGTCTAGAATACATATTAGATCTTAAGTTATTTAGAAATTTTTGTAGGAATTCACACTCACACCTTAAGACCTCACACATTAAGTGTGGCCTTAGTACTTAGGCAACATAAAAAGCCATAACAACACAAAACGAGGATCTAATGGACCTAAACCACTTTCAGGTAGGTACTTTTGACTTATAATATAATAGTCAGACAGAACATAAACTGGTGTTCTCTGTAGCTCCTTGAAAGCTCTAAAATGTTCGCACATAGGTGTGGAGACGCACAGAAATAGCCCCCCATCCGGGGACAGAAATAAACGTCATAGCCGCAACGTGCATCCGATAGTCTACGAAGTACCTACAAACGGATCACATTATTACAGTTTAGATATAGAAAGGAGTCCGCCTTTCTCAAACAAGGAGTCTACAACCTCCTTACGCATGTCAAAAAAAAAACGTTCCAAACTCAAATCAATAAAAAACGTGCTGTCATTTGTTTCAGAAATTGAATAGATTACCTACGCGGTGTTTGGATAGGCTGATATCTAGTTCCATGAATTCTATGACTTGGAAATCAATTAACAACGTTTGCACCTCATCTAAATAATACTTAAAAAATACATGGACCTTTTCATTCAAGTTAATCAAAGGTATAATATAACACATAATTTACCTGAGAGTATAAAAACAACTTAGTAGCGAGCGCCGCGCCGGGTTATCGGCTAACACACCCTCGCGGAAGGAAATGCTTTACAATTTTACAACCCATGCACCTTCTAATGACTTCGCATTTAGGGCTTTAAGCAGAGCTTTTTTCAATATAACAAGCGTCCTACTAATAAAACCGTTTATAATCATGTTTATAGCATAGTAGATAGAGCTGTAAATACGCCATACGGTGCCGGCTTGATCACCTCTTGATCAACACGCAGTACACTGCGTATTGCACCTTACCGCTGACGTAGACTCCGACGGAACAAACGACTACTCTAGACGTTTTTCGCACGATTATATGTCCGGGCCCACGTAGCGCATACCGCAGCGTACTGATTAGTGTTCAAGAGACCAAAGCTTTAGAATTTGGGAGTCGTAAGAGAAGACTAAAGGATATCCACTGGAGAGGGAGCATCAGCGCCGTCCTGCAGAACAATTCTACCCCCATATTATAAGCATTACCACAAGCTCTTAGCTTGGGGCTAGATGATACTGTGTGAATTGTCCAGCGTAGTTATTATTATAAAAGACAATAAGGTGCTTATCTGGGGGATGCTCGCGTCCAACAGTGGACCATAACAGGCTGTATATGTAGAGCTGTATATATAGTTGATTTCGCTTCGCTATCTAAATTTACGTGTGAAGTGTGATCATAAGAAGCTTCTACATAAAAGGCAGTAGCGACTACTCCGCTGAATGCCAGCTGTGCCGCCAGTAATTTGTAGGAGCCGCTCCTTGAATGCGGTCGACATGCACTGTGCGTGCAAACACAGATGGCCTAAGTCCTAATTTGTATAAGAGTTTTAACACTGAGTCAATAAATGGTGGGACCTATTATGCTATTATGGATGTGTACATGTTATCTAGCGATTGCAGGTATTACTGATTTATACTAAGGTGTAGTCGGCTACAAACTTTAGAAGTACCTGTCAATGGGTCCCATTCTAAAACGGAGTGCAAGATAAAACTCAACATTAGCGAAACACATAACCTTTCAAATAACGGATGAAACCGTAAATGATATTCTGTTTGATGATAGACTTGCAAATTGATTTTTGTCTGTCTTTTATCAATTATCAGTTTTCTGATTTTAGTCAGTTTTCAATAGATCTATATCAAATATCAAAGTGCTTTATTATCTTTTGACCTCACAGGACTCTTGGGCATCTTTTGCCCGTGTGCCCATTTAACTTTCAACTGTTTAGGTAGATACCTGTTTATATGTAATAGGTAACCGAAACGTGATCTACGTGTATTCGTGTAAATTGTGACGTAAGGAGCCGTTGAACTCATCAGGTCGCCATTGTCTGACACAATGCAATCGGAACCTCCATACAGCTCCATAAGTGCACATACGGTTATGAACTCCGAACAACACCTAATGACCTTTGAATAATAGAATTAGTGTTTTGGTTAATATTTCTAAATTATTATAGGTAATCATGTCCCTATATGATTTTGTTTGAGAAAAATCTTTTCGCCGTAGATTTTTCTTTACACTTTTTATTTATTAACTGTAATTAGTTTACATACCTGTTTACGAAAAACAACAAAAACTGAAGCATTTATTTAAAAAAAAAATTAAACTGATAATCTAGCTATAGAAAAAAGTGGAAGAAGGAAAGGGAGGCCTTTACCCTGCAGTGGGACCCTATAGGCTTATAATAATAATAATAAAAAGTAAACTGAGGAACTGAACATCATGAGGAAAACTAATTATTATTTTAAAAATTACAATAATTATAATATCTAATCGATTTGTGGTTTGACTTCTAAAACCAAAAATATGTTTCAAGGGTAAACTAAAAGAAAATTTATTGTACGGAAATATCATATAAATATCACCGCTCATGTTTCAAACGAACATAAAAGTTGCTATAAAAAGGTGAAAACCTTTCTTACGGCATCATAGTTCATGAGTGTAACTAACTCGATCAACTGGTGACACCTACCTAGTGTACGTTAAACGGACACAATTAGCGAAGCGAATTGACTAATGTGCCAAATGCAAGCGGCCGTGGTCCAAGAATGATCATGGCTTACATTCTGGAACCCGTCACCGATGTTGCTATATTCCATAAAAATGCGTGAAAAATAAAGAAAACTGGCTACTTCCCATTTGTCAACCTTTTCATCTCGCAACCAGGTGCATAACAAAAACATGTTATAAAACATAGTTATGTAAAATGTTTTATAATGTGGACTTGTTATACATATAGGTAACATAAGTTATCTGACATGTTACTTAATCTGGATTCTGGACGTACCGGAACACGTATGAATTCATACGCATTCCGAGTCTAGAGGTTAATAAAACGCTGAATAAAACTTTTACATTTCATACATTTCGTCGCTTTGGAAACAAGCTTTTAGAATCCAAAACAAAGTTATTATTCAGAAACTATAAAATTAATGAGAATTTAAAACGGAAGACGAGTCAATTCTAAATTTTTTTTACAGATGCAATAAATAAATCTGAAATTTGAAACCAAAGTCGAACATTTTTGAGATATTATTTAATTTATTATACGAGTCAATGTTTGCACACAGGTCGGCAGCACTTTACTATGTTCTGTGGTGAGCAGTTATTCTATTGTCAATGAACAGACAATCTTGCTAGAAAAGTAATATTGGTATGAACACAATAAGCCAGTAGGTACCTAATCGTCTTTTAATTGTGCCAGAGTGATGCAACGCTGAGCAGGCAACGTACCTATCTGAATTCAAACATAACAAATTACTTAGATAACGCCCTCATTCGCTTGCTTAGCCTATTTTTAGCGGTGTGGTAATTTCTTCGAGAAGAGTAATTTAATGACAAGACTTGTTGTAATTATGTGGACGTTATCAAGAGAGAAACCGTCATGTCTCCAGATTCATATAATAGTCAGTTATTTTTCAAAGAAATTTGGAGGTCCGGGAAACTTCCTTCGATCCCGTTCAAATCCGCATATAAGGTCCGCTTGGCGCACTGCAAAAACATTATTTGAAAGTGTTTTTCTTTATTTCGAGTAACGGCTATCTACATCACATATTCAGGACGAGATAGCGCGGAACATAAACAAACTCGTACGCGCAGGCGCGATTTGCATAGCAATCGCGCCGCCGGCTTCGAACCACGCTGCTTTACATTCGGGCAGGCTGCCAGCGAGAGAGAGGCTGCTAATCTACAAGTATATCCTTGAGTCAGAGGGAGAATCTGGCAATCTATCTGACATCTTAAATTGTATAGACTGACACAAATGTCTATGATTTGAAATAGATTCCATCCGTTTCACGCAACTAAAATCTGAAACTTTTCATGGGTGACTTTCAGGGATATACTAAAACCAAATTGAAAAAGGTTATATGGAAATATATACCTAAGGTATATGACTACGAACCACCGCTACAGTATTCATTAATTAGAAAGAAAATAGGTATGTGACTCTCTTCTCTTGCTGGAGGAAGACCGCATTATTCCAGCGTTATGCAAAATGTAGGTTCTCGGACAGGTGCCCTATATAGCGAGGATGCACGGATGCGCCTGCGCATATCTTGCGAAATGCACATAAATGTCATGCTTGCATCGCTAAACTGTCATCATTGTTGTCATGTTGCGATGTCAGTCGCTTTGCATGATTCGTGCCGTTTTAGAAACATGTGCACGAACAAAAAGGCGCTGTATTTTGTTCTTGTAACAATGAACATTGAGACATCTGGGAAGATGTTTAGTCTGGTGGACCACCGGCCGCCACATGGGCGATTGTCTCGCGCCGAGTATGTACTTACTTAACGCCGCGTTCATATCGTCGTGCGGAGACACGATGATGATTTCACTCATTTTGGTTATTTTAGCTATTCAGATCTCGCTGGGTTGGATTAGCGGACTAAATTAGCGGAGAAATGACGTACATGCTACCCAAACCTCAAATAATTCATTCGTTTTCGAAAGACAGCGAAACCGCGAGCGATTTTCGAATTATCAATTGGTTCGGTCTATAAGGTCCAATTCCCTGAATGTTCATTCCCCGAATGTCCAACTCTCTAAGTCGCTTGCGCTGAATTTTTGGCATAAGTCATTTGGTAGTTATCAAAAATGCTCTTAGACGTCGGATAACGCTGTTTTCCGTAAATAAATGCAGCTTCACTAATTAACTATTCACCTTTACCTACGCACACAAATTAAAGTTTTTTGATCCCATTTGTAAACATGAACGTGTCACCGCCCTAAACGCAAGTTAACGACTTGCGGTTACGGATAACCAAACATTGACGGAGATTGTATCGTTCGACCCCTCCCATGTTTGGCTTCCTCATATTAAACCGTGTGGTCTTCCCTGACATTTTAATCACAGAGTTCCTTGCAACTCCTTTACCCTTACAAATACGTCTACAAAAATATAGTAGACTAGTTTCTTTGTGAGTATTTTCGGTGTAATAAGTAGCCTATTATCTAAGTTAACCTATTTTCTAAATACAAGCCAAATTTCAGTTTGAAACGTTCAGTAGTTTTGGAGATCTTTGGTAACAAAAATTCACATTTCACAAACTTTCGGCTTTATAATATTAGCAGGATAGTTCTTTCGCCTTTTTATTGGTTGTCTTTTAGTATTCATTTCAATACACTTTCTTTATCGCTATGTCTTATTTCAAGATCGCTAACTTCAACAAAAAATATACCAGAGCTAAACCGAAAAACTCTGATTCCAAATCTAGCCGAACGCATTTCGCGAAGTTTATTCACAATTCGCGTGCCCCGAGCTATTCTCGTAGTGTCGACAGAGGACAATCATCTCATTCAGACAATCAGCGATGTCAGGGTGCGGTATGTGAGCTTCCGCGATACGTCATGGCTCTAGCTAGAGCTGCATCGAGACGTCGGTACAATACCTACCACAAGTTGGCCGAGTCATCATTCTTTTGTTAGTTTTGTCAGCCTGCAAGCCTGCGAGTCAAGGGTTCGCTGTGATTCGGGCAACAAGTGGCGATAGTAGACGATGCTGATGGATGGCGATGGTGAGGAAGATGAATTCTGAGGTTTTACTGTTTTTGATATCGTTTGTCCCATATTTCTTTTGAATGCTGACAAAATCCACCATGCGATCCAGCTTGGCGGTTTCCGAAAAGTCACTTATTTATTTTAAAAATATCAGGAGGCGGCTCCGTAAATACGCACATAAAAAACCGCTAGTTATTCTGCCCTAAGGGCCCTAAGTATAATTTATATTCGTCTTGTATCTTTATGATGGCTGATTGATCAAATTCCATCCCACGAACCATAGATCATGCAATGTCCATTTGTTTCAACACACGATTGCCACGTAGGTAGAGACACGCCTATCTCATCAAGTCATCGAAGCAATCACATAGCATCAATAAAATAGTTTCGTTCCCACAGAATTACTCTAATAAACACACGCATTCAAACAATCGATGATCAAAACAATGACATGCGCGGGCGCACGGTATCGCGTGGCGTTGCGCAAACCAGGCTTCTCGGCTCAACAGGGCTGGCTACAAGTGTTTTGACTGAACAATTATGTGTCATATTATATTAGCCCCATCATCTAGGCAACAGGATTTATTACGTCACAAAGGATTTGGGCCCAAATACGAGAGTACAATTTGGTAGGCAGGCAAAGGATAATAATCGCGATTGTCTTATTTCCTTATCATAAATTCAAATTTGGATAGGTTTAGAAAAGCATTTAAATGGATACAGTTTACCTACCGCTGATCCGCTAAACCACTTTTATTTTCATTTCATAAAATGTTGGGCATCAGCGTTTTGTTTTGTTTTATCCGTTCTAATGAGCGAGCGCATCCGAAAAACGCCCCTCGTATGCGCAGCGTTTTGGCGGGAAGCTCGGGAAGTATACACATAGATAATATTTAAAATTAAAAACTTACGATAAACATAAACCAAAGGAATTTCCGAACTGTTTAAAATTTAACCATCTGTTGGTGAACTTGGGTCTAAATAACACAATTACAGCTAAATGAACAGAGCAAGAAAAACAATAGAACAAAATAATATATAATATTAATCAAGGCTTATTTAAAAACTCTGCCAGCCCTAGTCGTAATGCAAATCACAGAGAGAGCTGCTTAGGAGCATTTTTATTAGGACCCTCGAGATTTTGCGAAGGCGTACATCACCTACTCAGTTGCGTTATGAACACATGGAGTCTTACGTGAAGATTCAGTCTGTTCCAATATTCTCTCGATATCATCGTCAGCGTCTCTCAATTTACTGCTGGATATAAGCAGAGACTCGAGGCCTCGCTATTATGCTACAGTCTTTCCTACTTTTTCTTTTTCTCCTTCACTCTTCCTAACCAAAATCAACCCATCATTGAAATTAGTTCGATGCAATCCCTACTGTTGTTGCAGCCTAAAAGCTCTGTTTGATCCTTATCTGTTACCGACAGTTTACGGGCGCAAGAGCTAGTAAAGTGGAATTTGAGACGAAGTTGTTAAAGCTGTTGAAATTGTCCTTTGTTTAGTTTTATTGGAAAATAAACTGTAATGCAGTTTATTTTTATGTTTACGATTATGAGCAATAAATGAATCAGAGCTTTTGAATACACTTTGCTGTTGTAAGAACCAACCACTTTGGTAAAAAAACTTTATGAAATGTGCTTCAGATCTTCTTCTATCGCTGGATTCTCCTAAAAAATTTGAAACATGCGTGGGAGTGCACACTGACGACCTAATTGAAATATCAGCGCCGTCGTGGGTGTGCAGATGACCTTAAGATTAACAATTGAAAGTGGCTGCCTGGCCGAATACCAAAAGGTTTTCTGGCCAAGAAAGGCCTGTGTTGTTAATATTCCATGATCGTAAGACATCAAGATCTGGCCCTTGATTCAGAGCCAGAGAATTTGTATAAATTGTCACTTACCTACTGATGAAGCCTAGAAGTGCTAAGTTTGGTAATGATTTCCACAATCTATGTTTGTTCTGGTTAGCCTTTCACCATTGTCTTACTTTTAGTATAAGTTCACTTTAGTGATCCTCTTAAATGTTTAAAATACATCGTAGTAAGAATAACTCAACATATTCAAAGACATCCAATATAGTCATCTCTGGAGATACTGAATGCATTATCGTTATTCCATCTTGATAAGAGAATATTTATTTTAGAATTCCAACGACATGAACAAGGGCATGCAAAGTACCTAAATGTAAATACGTATTTTATACAATGAACAAGCATTCATTGAAAACTAAGTCGGTTGAAGAAATGTAAGTAACAAATAAGAGACGGAAGAGCTATGTGCATAGTGAGAGGTATTCAGACTTCTGATCCGAGGCTATATATGTAGGTCATTCTGGGGCGCATTCTTATACGAAAGAGATGATAGTAAAATACAGCTAAAATAAAATGCCGGTACACACCAGACAAGGTAATATGTGAAAGCGCATTCGTCTCCAAAAGGTCATCATCATCACCTGAAGATGACTTAGGTCTTCCCAAAGGTCGCCACAATACTAGACCCTTAACCCTGGAACTTGCTTGTAATGGAGCACAAACGGGTTCCACTTTAGTAATACTTCATTGGGTTCCGGTATAGGATCTAGTACACTTTTATAAGGATTACCGTCGTAACCCCTACACTAGTTTATCACTCACCCTCTTCATACTTACTCCTAAGTATTGAAATTTATAGCAAGGCTTTGTTTATGGACCACCGGACCACCCGCAGGCCTTTGAGGCCCGCGATATAAGGCTGTGATCCATAGAGTTATAGAGGCTTCATGGAATTTGTGTGCAAGGCTTATTACACGGTGATTAGGTAGAGTTTATGGTGGCTTTACAATCACTTTACTGGCCTATATGATTTAGGTATGCTTGTAGCATTAGTTTAAAATGGTTTTACGGGAGCTAACTGTCAGGTTATATCATAACTGCTCAGATGAGTCTGATAAATAAATACTGCTGGGCAATGCACACAACGTCATCTAGCCCTAAATGTTTTGTTTGTACATATAGGTAATGCTTTTGATCAACTTAGGGTCATCGTATCAGAACGCAAGAGACAAAATTTTACTTTCAGTAAACTTACAAGAGAACTCATTAGCGAGGCCTTGAAACGGGTCTTTTTCACACATTGGTACCGGACCAACTATCTTAAAACTAAATTAGAGGGCACTTAAGTAAATTTAGAAATGTTGATGTTGATGTGTTACTGAAGACGAAATAAACATGTTCATCTTTTATAAAATAACTAACTGAAGCCTTTATTCACAAAGAAAATTATAATATAATTAGTATTTACAATTGAAACAATTGAGCTAACTGCAGACTGTTGCAAACAATCTACAGGTAGCTCAACTGATCCATATCAATACCAGTCGGAAGCGTCCCCAAGACGCTGGCTGCATTGCCCTGCTGTATGGCAATGCTGATGCGCTGTGCCAGATACTGACCAGCTCTCGGGTCACGCGTCGCTTCGACCAGACGCTCAGATAATTTTTTGAAAACCCGAAGAGCCTCGGTACCCCACGGACCTAGGGTCTCGACTCCAAGAGGAGCAAATGTGTAGGCTCTGTCGAGACCTGCATATTTGCGCCTCTTGAGATCTTCGGCCAAATCTGCCGCCGCGCCTGCCCTCACGGATGTCCTCGGAAGATGGGAAGGCGCTAGTGTGTCGACGCATGTAGCGTCCCACACAATGGGCCTCCCCAACTCCCATGGGACTAGTGTCATACCGTCGGGCCTTTTACCATCGTCACGTAACAGACCATTCGGTTCGAGAGTTATGTTCATCTTATTTTTATCCATGTATCTATATCTAAAAGGATCCTACTTCCTACGTCTTCGCGCGAGAGCTCGTCCAAATATGCGCTCCGTGTACTAGTTATAATCACCAGATCTTTCATCTTTCCCCCATCGCCCCTAGATTCGATCCATAAACCATAACTAGTCCAGAAATATCCACACACAGGATATGTTCATTACGGACCGCTAACGGAGTCGCGGTGTTTTCGTTGGTTTAATTAATCTGTCCACACCTGCCCCTCCGGCTGTCGGCGTCGGCCAGGGCTGTCGGCTGGCCTTCCTGCTTCACATCCTTCCGGTTTACAGCTTTAAGCGAAAGTATTAAGATAATAGGATTAAGCTTGGAAGTCTTGTGAAATCAGTGCTTGGATAGACTTATCATTATTATGGATTTGTCAGAGCTTGAGCTTAAGTAGACTTTATCCACAAGATTAATAACACTTCCTGACAACTTCCTGAAGCAGCAGTCGTCGTAGCGGGTATACTGCACATAAATTTCTTTACTAAGAAATCAAATAACGGGGGGATGTGGGTTCTAGTCCCGTCGAAGTCGAAATTTTTTGCGATATTAGGTATTTGATTTCTTAGAAATTACCCTGAGTGACGCACTATAATAACAAAAAACCTTAGAATTTCTATACTAATGAAAAATTTAATGAATTATCTAGTATACATATAAATGATCTATTATCTCGAGAAAAAGAAGTACTTATATGTCCTCATTAATTTTAATAATACTGCATATTTATACACATTTGACAAAAGTATTTCAAAGGGTGTACGGTTCATGCTAGAAGGTGCGGTAATCAGATGTTGCATGAAATTTTGCTATTAAACAACTTAGCTCAGTCCTCTTTGTAAAGTTATTATGTTAAGCCACTGATTCACCCTTTATTCCTCGACCAAAGCCCGTTACAACACAAAACGAGTTCCCCGACAGGTGTCAGCCCTACCTGCCCTTCTGGCGCGGGATGCGCGCGCGCACGTGCCGGCCCTTTATTACGATATCGCCTGCGCGGCCATCGAATCATTTAGATTATCTCGTTTTTACATTTTATCATAAAGCGGAACGATAGGGTCGAAAGGTTAACGATTCTATTACGAGTTATGGTAAAATATACATGTTAACATTGATATCTAGATTTGTTAGGTTTGTCATGGGCTATCTAGCGGGTTCCTATATCGTTGTATTCAACTTAGAGCCTAAATTTTCTCCTTATCTTTTTTATCGCCAACATCATTCGTCGCCGATACACAGTGCTAGGTGCTAGTGTCTCATTTAATGCTTGCCAGTAGCAACCTCCTCTGTCCTTCCTGGCTTTTGGCAACCTGGTGTATATATTCTCTTATTAGAATTAAGCACTTTCTTAGCGGCTATGCAAGTTCTAATCCACTTTAAAAGTTTTCAGATAGATCGACGACCTCTGTGGCGCAGCGGGCAAAGGTCCGCCTGCGACGCAGGAGGTTGCGGGTTCGATTCCCGCCTCGGGACAAATGTTTGCAAATATTTTTCAGGGTGTTCTGGATGTTTTTCTATGTATATTAAAAAATATCTATCTATGTAGTGTATTGTAATAAGTATATCAGTTATCTAGTACCCATAACACAAGCTCTGCTTAGCTTGGGGCTAGATAAAGCTGTGTGAATTGTCCAGCATTATTTATTTATTATTATCCTGCGTCTAGGTTCCTACTGAAAATGTAGGTTGCGATTTTTAGAGTTTTATGAACATGTTTCTAAGAAAAGTCCTTCCGGCTTCAACTAAATACCTTCTCTACAAACATAACACTCACTCAGGGCAATAATCCTAAGTACTTGTGCAGTTAACAAATCTCGTTTATATTTAGCCGCGGAAATACCTACTGGAGCTGGGAGGATATTTTGGGAAACAGGAGCATTATTTTTGTATGAACTCGGTGGAAAGTGGTTACCAATCTTGGAAGAGGGGAATTTCTAGGAATATATCATGATTTTAATGGGAAACTTTTTTAACGTTTTATGGAGAAATCAGGTGCGGTCTTTGCTCAACAGTGGGACATTCTGGAGTGGTATTTGTACCTATAACATCTTCTTTGGCTCCGTTATGTATTTTTTGCGATTTGTTTGATGGTATATTTTGAACTGTTCCATAACACAAGCACTGCTTACTGCCCAGATGATGTCGTGGGAAAGTCCAGCAATCCCTAAAAATTTGGGAAAGACAAAAGAAACCATGTTGTTTTCTAAACTAACAGAGATTGATTGCCCTTACGGACCCATTCACACCTGCTTTACAAGGTTTGGAAAGCGCATGATGAAGACAAGAAAATAGAAAGTGATCGAATTTTTCACATCTTTCTTATAATTAGAGCATGTTAATAATACTTTTTAACAGTACAGTCGACGGCAATAAACTTTACTTCGATACTCTACTAACACAACGATACTCTATGAAGGCGCACAGCTTTACAATAACCTACCCTGCCATATTAAAAATGTAACCTTGTTCTCAAAAAATTTAACGAGTAAATTTTGAACGACCATAACCTCCGTGGCGCAGCGGGCGAAGGTCCGCCTGCGACGCAGGAGGTTGCGGGTTCGATCCCCGCCTCGGAACAAATTTGTGTACGATCTGCAGAATATTGTTCCGTTGGTCTGGGGGTTTTCTATGTATAATAAAAATATCTATCTATGTAATATATTGTATTAAGTATATCAGTTATCTAGTACCCATAACACAAGCTCTGCTTAGCTTGGGGCTAGATAATGTTGTGTGAATTGTCCAGCATTATTATTATTATTATTATTATTACATAAGTAAACCTAATTTTATGTAAAAACCCTGTTCTCAAGTAAGTGACATGTAATATTCGTCTTTTTGAGAATAAATGATTTAAAACGAAAAAACTAAAATAAATAAATAAATAGTGCTGGAAAATTCACACATTCAAAAGCTTCGGAAATATTAAATTCAGAATAAAATGGTTGAATGGATTATTATAGTTAAACCTCTTCTCGCTAAAACCAGGTACTGAACAGATTGGGCAGAAATTTGTCTCAATATCATTTAGTTTTACAGATATTTTGCTGTAAAAACAGGCTAAAACTAGTCTGACATAAATGCGCTACAGCCGCACGTATTTTAAAAATAGGAGGGATCATAAACAGTCGTGCACCTATTCGGCTTTTTAGCGCTTAGCGTCAAGGTGTTAATGTTAACCTGCCACTGACTGTACTAGCAAGCTGGGTTCCGTACAAGAGCCGTTAACGTTGTAAATCAGTGAAAGGTGCTAATCGGCCCGTTGTCACGACGTTAACTGCGGTTAGTGCCATTTGGAGCGTTTGCATGCAAAACAAAGTAGTTTGCAAGCAGTTGGGAATAAATAAGGTACTTTGTGGAAAATGAAGTTGGTTTTGTAGTTCAAGAACCATTTTTGAAGTATGGCCACCATATTTTGTTAGGGAGAATGGTTTTTTGGAGAAATGTTTGTAGATTATCTAAAGAAAATTTGGTTTGTTCATGAAGTCGCATGTTATGGACACATTTCGTTTAGTTGCTTTATGTAGAGTGGCTCTACGTCAGTTTAATCATGTTTTACATTATAACAGCCGTTACTCGTTACTCGTTACCGTTCACTGTTAGCTAGACTGTTGGATATTTACCTACCTAGGCCTTAAAATATTCTAGGTCAACGACATCTAAGGGGTGAGTCTTTTTGAGGTTAGTAACGTGACGTCTCCTTTTTCCATACAATGTGGTAGAGCGACTCTATAGTACGTAAAGGGAACTACGCAAATCCTATACTAAAAGGAGACGTCACGAAGTCGTTTTGCTACTAGCGTCAAATAGACTAGCCCCTCTGTTAGCAATCCCTACAAGTGCAATCAGTATGGTAGATTCATTCCTTGCTACGCTGCAATGCAAGGTATCGCTCTTCTAAAATACTGTTTTCGTCAATTACTCAATCAATTATATACTTTTAAACCGACTTCAAAAAAGGACTAGGTTCTATGTTCAGCCGTATGTTTATTTTTTATGTATGTTCGTCGATAACTCCGTCAATAATAAAACGATTAGGAATTTCTTGGCTATTGTATAGAGAAAAATAGGAGAGGGTCGTATAAAATTTTGAATCCCGAGGGATTAGTATATGTCCCGCGAAACTTAAAAACGGTCGTATTGCAGTTTTTTCAAAACAATCAATTATCAAACAAACCTGGTTGCCACACGTCAAAATCAACTAAATAACATATGTATCTCGGCAAACTCCTCGTATCTCCTCCCGCAGTAGGTAACAGTCTAAAACGAGCGCGTATCCGTGTCGAGGTGAGAGCCGCCCACGTGGACCCAGCTCTGGTGGACCCAGCTCTGCGAGTATCTACGTGCGAATTGTACACTCATTCATACTGAACTGCTGGTGATTAGGAAGAAGCTGTGCTTTCTGAAGGGCAAACATGGATGAAGAAGTTTTTTTTTTGAAAAATGATAATCTAGTTCTTGGTCCCGACTTCGCACGCGTTGTTTCTATGGAAACTTTTTAGTTTATTTCTATCCCATGGGAAATGATTTATTGGATACTAGCAGCACCTCGCGGTTTCACCCGCGTAATTCCTTTTCCCGTAGGAATTCCGGGATAAATATAGCCTATGTGCTATTCCAGACTATAATCTATCTCTGTGCCAAAAATCAGCCAGATCCGTTTAGTAGTTTTTGCGTAGCAGCGCCTCACGATTTCACCCGCGAAGTTCCCGTTCCCGTGGGAATTCCGAGATGAAATATAGCCTATGTGTTATTCCAGACTATAATCTATCTTTGTGCCAAATTTCATCCAGATCTGTTAAGTAGCTTTTACGTGAAAGAGTAACAAACATTCATCCATTCATACTTACAAACTATCGCGTTTATAATATTAGTAGGATAAACCAGCCAAGTACGTGTTGGGCCACGTGCAGTGCAGAGGTCCGTAGTTGCACGGTTCACTATCTTGGAAGAACAGCAACGTTTCACCCCTAACGAGCGACTTACCCTGAAGATGTCCCGAGTTAAAGAATCAGAATTATTTATTAATATAGATATCAGGTACAACTTATGGTCTTATTATAAATAGATGTAGGTTTCACTGTATCTTAATACCCTAGCTAGAGGCGTATGAATAGGTATATCTAGGTTTCATTATGTTCTATTATAATAAAATGAATTTTGATATATGTCAGTCCAATGACAAATTTGTTTTTATAAAATTTCCACATACGTGCCCAAAGTTAAAGTTGAGATTTTTAATATTAACAATGTCAAAATTATTTTATATAAATAATAATTATAAAGGATGAAACGTTGATGTTCAAAAACAAAAGGTTCGTCACTGCCCCGATAATATGACGCGCCACGAATCTCTCCCTCGTGGAGACCGTCGTTGCAAGAAACAAGTTAAAAATATAGCCGGAGTTTTTATAGTAAAATCAAAATGTCTCCTTACGCCGATAAGCCGACAAACAGTCTCATAACTTAAACATTAGTTCATCCTAGTAGAACAATTAATCCGTCAACAAAGATAACCGGCCGCCGACCCCGAGGCAAGCGTCTTATCGGAAGGGATGCCCGTGGACTGATACTACTGTTTTTATTTTACACTGATTTTTATTAGAGCTGCAGTTGCTTTTCATGTAGGTATATATTTTTTTAAATGTATAGTAATGTATGTACCATTTATTTATGCCTGAAGGTAAGTTAAGAATACAATAATAAATATATATTTCAACATCTGAACGTATTTATTGAACGTTTACTTCAACAGCCTATTTTGGTCCACTGCTGGACGCAGGCCTCCCCCTGATTAGCGCCTTATTGGCTTTTATCTCACGGGGCGTAATTCCGATAATCCCCACGCTGGGCATGCGGGTTGGGGATCGCGGTTCTGTAGTAGAATTGTTCTACAGGGGGCGCTGCTGCCCGTCCCCGGTGGATATCCCTAAGTCACCTCTTACGACACCCGCGGGAACAGTTGGGGTAGTGCAAATTCTAAGCCGGCACAGCTTTACTCTCCTTTTACTAAGCACCGCATGTACTATCTATCTAGAGTCTTTTTTCATCTAAGGATTCTACGTGACGATTCTACGAAGTTACCATTGTCTTATGCCACAGGTACAGCGATGGGTTAGCGCAATTGGGCCGGGGACCCGGGGGTAAGGGCCCGTACTCATAAAAAACGAAATCGAAGTTTCCGATTCGTTTTCGCAAACGATAATCTTATAGGCAAAGGACATTTGAGTTGGTTTTGAAAACGAAACATCGGATTTCCTTTTCCAAGTAGGCCCCTAGCTTATTTTCCCGAATCAATGCGCTAAGTACCGACCTTTCAGTGCGTGTTTAATAATAATTATTCATACAGTTGTAACTTATCACCAAAAGATTACAGTTATTTCGCCAAACTGCAGGTCTAATCTAACAATAGCTGGTGACTGGTGGCAAGGTCCAACTGTCGGCGGTGTCGAGTTGCGAGCTCTCTGGTTTCACTGGGCGCGGGACCACCGGGTCGGTAGCGGAGACCTATCGTTGTTGGGTTATCTTGATTCGTTTTATTGTTAAATGATTAAAGCTGTTTCAATGATGGTCCTGAGTTTTTTATGGATGAGTGGTAACTTAACACTCTCAATATCTATGAAGAACTTTAAAAAAACTGTAAAAACGTCCCGTACCTATGTGATGCTGTAAAATTTTAGGTAGAGATTTGACAGCCTGAGAAAGCAAGTCAAGGCTCACCCTGAAATGGCAAATCTTGGCTAATATGTATCTTAACCATTTGATATTTTTACCTTATTTATCCAGTCAAATCACGAATTATTTGGACTCTTCATTGGTAGTCGCAGTAGGTTCTCCCTAGAGCTTCTAGGTTGAGACCAACTTCCCATATTACTCTACCTTTTCAAGACAACTGTCGATGGAGACCTCTCAGTTGGCAAACAGCAAACAGTCTACAAGGTGTAGGCTCGGGTTTGCGGTCACGGTTGTCGACGGCCATATGGCGTTACGTCATCGCGTCGCATGCGCGTGGGCAGCGCCTACGACAGATTCAAGAACGTTTTTGGACTTGAAGCCGATAGAATTCGATTGTTTATTCAATTGGGGCCAGGTAGGCTTTCTTACGGATAGTGGACTAGCAGTAGTAGTAGACCGTGACTCGGCAAATGTAGCGTAGGACGCTGATCGACGGACGATGCAAAAGCTAAAGACAGGGCGCTACGAGTTCATTAGGTGAGTCCTATGTCCAGCCGTGGACGTTATGGGCTGATGATGATATTAATGAGCAGATATTGTCATCAATCAAACTTAACAGGGGGCTACTGATAGCTGGTACTCTGTTCCCCAGCACTTGAATCTAGTGAAAGCAAACAAAACAAATCATCAATCCAATAAAATCTGTGTATTAAAAACACAATGCATCACTGCACGACCACAATATCCAATGACTGTATTAATAATCGTGATTCTGTGAACGAAGGTGAGAAGTGTAGATGAATCAGCTGGCAGCAGTGGAAGTCACGTCCGAGAACGTGACGCGAGGCTCAAGCTCAACTGCATCATGTAACGAGGAAACTTGAAATTGTAAAGAATCTACAGGATATAATAACATTCATTGGAGAAACTTATTGAAAGATTATATTTAGTAACTAGATTCTGCCCGCGGCTTCGCACGCGTAATTTCGGTATAATAAGTAGCCTATTATCTAAGTTAGGCTTTGTTCCAAGCATACGCGAAATTTCATCTTGATCTGTTCAGTAGATCCTAGGTCTAAAGGACCACCAAGGATCCTAGGTAACAAAAAATCAGATTTCTCAAACTTTCGTATTTATAATAATAGTAGGATTTGTTAGAGAAATTTGTAAAAACATTTTTTTGGATCTTCTAAAGAGGTGAACCTGTCAACTCTGGGGTGTAAATAGTCGAATGTGCTGACGTACCTACCTTCCTGTAATTATTGAAAAACGTAAATATCATCTACGTTTTTACGTTCCAATGATAATTTGTCATATATGTCCAAATGATTCAAAATCTTTGTCAGGAAGCTAGGGCCGAGTTTCATCACAACCGTTATAGGAAATAGGACCTCCATAAACAAAGCATAAAACAATCATCCAAGCTCTAGATTAGATACCCTACTCAGAAACAGCAACACTCCTTATAAGCATTCTCAACGTCAAAACAAAGCTATGTTTACCATTCACAATCACTAGAACCAAATGTAGTGCTAAGAGCGTGAGTACAGCCAAGTTACAGCCTCTTTGGTGAATGGACGGTGACGTCACCGCCGCCGTAGATGACGGAGAAGGTACTATGTCATGACGGCCCACGCTGGTCATGCAGCCATATGGCGCTTGAGGCGACGTTTTATGACTGGATAATTATTTTTGAACCTTTAAAATAATTATCAAGGTAGTTCTGAACATTCATCATGCTTGGGTTGGGTTAACTATCTGGGTAATCTATGCAGTTGAGATGTGCGTTGCAGTGAAGGATTTCACGCATAGCTTTCGCGGGTTTTAAGGTTTGAAGTGCTTTTATGAATATTTCAGACTCAACATACATATACGCTCTCTTTTATAATGAGAGTGTAGAAAAGGTCTAAGCAATGGAGACCATTCCAACGGTAAGTTTTTTCTGATTAACAGAACAATTAGATGGCTCACCTGATAATCATCATGATGACATGAGTGGCATAACGGCATGGCACATATCGTTTTTTTTGTAATGCCTTACAGGGTGGTACACACGCTAGGACTGGATTTTTGGGCCCTGAAAATGCATCTACGTCTCTTCGACGACTACCTCCTAATACCTGATTCACATTTACAGGATCAAGTGCGAGTGTCAAGTGTAATGATAATATAAGACAAAATTAAAAATTTACAAAAACTCGCCGACGTTTATTGGCTGAAACATGGGCAAAAACACTCGGAATAAAATTATCTATGATACAAAAAAAACTAAGCGAAAATCGGTTCATCCGTTTGGGAGCTACGATACCACGGACAGATACACAGACAGACACGTCAAACTTATAACAACCGTCTCTTTTAGCATTGGGGGTTAAAAATCAATACTAATGTGATGATAATAAAATCATCAAAAAGTAGACTGATTAGTAAAATCAGCTTGTAAACGGAAGAATTTTACTAATCACTGATGATAACCTACACTTAGTCTTGTCACTTGCACTTGATACTTAACTAAATGTAACTGACCCTTAACTGTTGTTAAGTACCTACAAACTAGTCAATAGACCTGATCACCGAAGTAATCGTATCGATGATTTATAGTGATTCATACAAAATACCAGCGACTCGCGTGACTCCACATTGCCTGCTGCACATGCAATGTCCACAGGTGATTCACTTATTTGCTTACCTGTGACATGTCTGCGGGCAGGTGCCGCTTTGTTGACAATATCTACATGGTATCAGAGTACTAATGTAGGGTATTCACTTTAGTTCTTACCTGTAAGTGTTAATTTAAATTATAGCAAATCAAATCAAAAACTCTTTATTTCCATAAATACAATAAATTTAGGTACACTTAGAAAAGGTCAAATTATAAAACTAAACACGGTCACGGAAATAAAGTGGTATTTTTGATTTCTGTCGCTTCGATATGTAGACAATGAAGCGACGAAGAAACCTTTAGCCTGTTAGTTGTTATTTTTCCAGTTGGAGCAAAATCCGTCCCAAGCCTTTTTTATCCTCTAGATAATCTGATATTTTATAGTAAGCCTTTTTGCACTGCAAAAGGTATTGACAATTTGTTTGAATTTATTTACCAACTGATAATTTTTGCAACTCACTAGGAGTTTTGTTGTAGAAGCGTAGGTATACATTGCCCTTTGAAAGATACATTAATTTTGTGCAGCCTAGTTGTGGCTTCCTTAGTCTCTACATATTGACAATGATGGTTTCTAGTATGTAAATGGCCTTATCTTTTTATGAGCATTTAAATAACAACAGATAACAATCAACGCAGACCGCTTTTTGTGGTATTTATTATTATAGTTTTTTACCACGGTCAGTGGCCAAAATAATAATTTCGCTAACTAAATGTTGAATTTCGGACTATGAACTCATATTACCAATTCCCTACGCTTATGTAGTTAAGTTAGTTAGATATCCAATAGCTGGTTGGTATGGAAGACGATCCAGCATAAAACTTGCCTCGTAGGTACTTTCGTATCTACATAATTAACTCAGTTGCAAAGATAAGAGCTATCGCAATTCTATTAGCGCTGGACTTATAATTAAATTGAAGCTGGCTCGGTCTTGAACCCAGTGAACCCTTAGTTAGAAATCTTAGATAGATGGATCGATGCACATTTATTTGTTTCTGCAACACACAGTACATAAGTAGGTAGTATAATTATAAAACTTTGACAAAAAAATAAAATAAGCTGACAATAAAAAATATAGATCTTGCAACATGTAGAATATTGATAATGTTTTTTAAACTAACGGGATCAGAACAAAACATATATTATAAATATTCACGGGTATTTATCGCGTTTATTTACCTATTTTTCCCAACGTTTCGACTAGGTAAATAAACGCGAAAAATACTCGTGAATATTTATAATAATAGAATATTGATATATATTGACAGCTTATGAAAACAAAAACAGGAAGCACAAATTAAAATAGAGTTACAAATATCACTTACCTACAGTGTGTACTGCAACAGAGAGTGTTACAGAAAATCAGTGGTCTTGGGGTGGGATAAAATTACCTATCACACAAAAAAAACTAAACGAAAATCGGTTCATCCGTTTGGGAGCTACGATGCCACAGACAGATACACAGACAGACACGTTAAACTTATAACACCCCTATCTTTTTGTGTCGGGGGTTAAAAAGTATTACGAGGCGGACAGTTTTTGCAGTAAATGTTATTTAGGTACAAAGTTTTGATTGTTCCTTGGATAAATAAGTAGGTATTTGTAAGCCTGCTCTTACACTACATAATGTATTGTATGTTAACTGTTAAAACCTGTACTATTGTAAGTTTTACCACCTCTTAAAACGTACAACAGCTGTTCACAATAAGCGTTCTGTAGGTAATTCTGCAATCTATTTTCTACAAATTGATAGTCTCAGAATAATCTAAACTCGGAAACATAAAAATCATTATGTTAGTAGCTTAACCCCCGCAGAGCTTATTTACACTGTACAAGTTATAAGAAAACTTTACCTGGCTTCTCACGCTAATTACAGCAATTAGCGACCAGATCACACGTATTAGACGCAGTATCGTATTTACTACCTCTAAATAGATCAATTACTCCCTTAAAAGTCCTAATCAAACATTCTGTTCTACGAATAACTGTCTCCTATTTAAATGTCAATTAGTGACGTTGGTGACTTCCGGGCATGGCGTCGCTTCCGGCTTGCGCGTGCGCATACAAAGCCTGCGGCGCCTCGTGTGGCTCCATCACCTCCTGCTGGTCAGTGTCCACTGCACTTGTGTCCGGTGCCGGTGTCGGTAGAGCTTTTGGATCTGATTTATGGTGGGGTCGGTAAAAAGCTTTGATGATGCGATTCGTGATCACTTCCGTGGTCCTTCTGAACTATAGATTATTTTTATGAAACTAGGAGTAGAGACTACTAGGACTTTGTAATGAAATGTAAGTTACAAATGAAGATCGTTGGTGTTTTGAAATGATTCAAATACGGGGGGCGGAAGTTTTGACAAAGATCAAGCCAAAGAAGTTTTGGACGTCTGCAACCATGACGTATTGGTAACACCAATAGGATTCGAAAAGAACAGGACAGAGGAGGCATGCAAGATATAGAGAAGACGTGGAGGCTGCTTATTTTTAGCAAGGTTCCATCAAAGCATGGTCATTTGCAAAACTCGTATTCACTGGTTTATTTGTGTTTGTCGTCGTAAGCAAGCAGTTGTACAGGTGTGCCTCACCTCCTCACCTTGACTCGTCCTTATGTCATCCGACCACCTTTGAGATGACATAATGCTTCCCCGTGGCAATGAATAATCTTTTTAATATAAACTTATGATAAATGTGTAGACTGTCGATAAAAACATGTTCCATATGAAAACATATGAATCCTCGTAAGATCGTCTTCACTAAAACCATCTCTCTTACTTCTATCTATATACATTATGTTCGAATTGTATTTTGTATATCTGTCATCTAGTGCCCATAACAGAAGTTTTGATTAGCTTAGCGCTAAATGTTGTGGGGATTGTTCAGTACCATTTATTTTATTTTATTTTTACTAACAACGGGTATAAACAACTTTCACAAGAGAGTTAGCAGATTACATTCTTCTCTTCTGTGAAAATCGTCCAAAACCATATATAACAAATACATTGAGCGTTACAGATCTTATTATGTCAGTTTGAATTTTGTAAAAATGTATACTTACAGCAATCATGGCTATGACTGCTACCCTTTAAAATGGTGAAAATGATTATCGAACATATCGAGTGAAAGTTAAAATCGAATTCAGAGCATTATTGCAAAAGAATTAATCGTTTTTGTTAAAACTTATTCCGAGAGAGAGGTGGTTTTACTTCTGACATTTGGACTTTTTTACGTTGAAATTAAATGGATATAAATTACAATTTCCAATCGATAACCATAATGATCATTTTAAATGTACTTACTTATGCTACTGTTGGGCATTGATCGATCAATGTATGATGATGATTGAAGGCGTAAAGTCACTCGCTTGGCCACTGAGTAGGTAAGTATTATGTAACTTTAGATAATATTTCATTCTGCCCTACAAGTTTTTCAGTAGGTACCTATATTTATTTACCAATTTATTCGGTTATATTAAACTAGGTATTGAAATGCAATATTACTCATTCTGAAACAGTTACTCATAAAAATGTTTACTTTGTAAGGTCTGGTTTCTTGGAAATCATCGACGAATCCTTAGCTGATCACCTTGGGGCACAGAATAACCCGTAGTTAATATGACGACTCTGTCTTTTCTTAACACTGCTTTCAGGTCAAGGAGAGCAATGCTCAATATAGGGACTTAACCTAAACCTAAACCCGATACTTTTATTGGTCATGACCTGATTAAATATGTTGACAAAGTGTATTGTAAGTAGGTAGTGTAATGAAGGTATGAATCAAAAGGCACTCGACTCATCAAATTATGTTTACCTACACGGTTAATCTGTTTTGAATCATAGAAGTTGTCCACAATTAAATATGATTATTAATTCGTCTAATAGATATTAGATTGTTGTGTGGGTGGCCCTTAGCAATGATGACTAGGTACTTGTTTTTCTGTTTTTGTTAATCTAGGCTTTATAGTTATATTTATTTATATACTGTTATTTATGGAATGAAAAATCCAGATCTTCGGCCTAAGTCATGGGCCCTGTCCAGTACTTCTGGATTAAAGCCCAAAAATAGAACAAACTAGTTTTTAAGCAAAAGAAGAAAATAAAAGTGGTGGTAGCCAACCAATTTAGTAGAGTAAAAAATCGACGGCGTTAAAAAATAATTTGCTCAAAACAAGTGACAAGGTCATCCCGATTAGTCCAGTTGCGAATAATGCGGCAATTAGACAAGTGATGAATAAAAGCAGACGGCTAATTTGGCTTCTATTTACACTAATTTAAACGCGGTTCCTTCGGTCCAGAGTTCGAGTTCTATGAATTAAGAATGAAAGTTACACCAGTCAGAATTCCCACTAAAGGTAATCGTATCTTTTCACTTACTAGAAAAACTACTTAGGATCTGGTAGGTGTTTAGTGGTTACGTGAAACAGATATATAATACTATACTAGCGTGAAATAAAAACAAGAATTATGCACGTGTGCTGACCAATAACCTACAACAACAACAACCACCGACACTACAAAGGGTTATCAATCAATGATTGTTGTCATCAGCGTCAAAAAATTTCATGGATCAATATTGTTAACCAACAACTTTTAAAAACGAAAAAATCTCAAAAACAAGAATTAAAAACAACATCAAAAAAATCTATATTTTTATTAAATGCTTACCTACCTACGAAATTTTATCTTCGGGCCGATGATGTGACATGCTTCTGAGGTTCAATTAAGGTAGAGCAGTAGATCATAACTACTGCTCTACCTGACATTGAAATGAAATGAAAACATTTATTGAAAAAGAAATACACAATAACAATGGTTAACTCAATGTGAAGCTAAAGTTAGGTGTTATCAGTTTCTCGTCCAGTAAAATTAGGTATAAATTAAATTACATAAATTACCCAGTTTGAAATAGGCTTGTAGAGATCAGGAAAAGATTCGTCTTTGAGAAATTTATTTTAAAATTTATATTTATTTAATTGACTAGGTATTCACTTACAGAGTTTATGGTTTTATCTAGCAGAAGAAGTTTCACATTATTTAAAAATGATTGTTCACAAGTTATGAGTCGAATACACAATGGAAGTTTGTTAAAAAGTTTAGGGCCAATAACTTCCGGCTGCTTTTTAGAGATGTATCTGAATCTATGAGCAGTTGATTCTAAGTACATTTGATGTCTATTACTGTATTTGCTTTGGCTTCCTCTTACCTTAAATTGAGACATATTTTGTATTACAAACTTTAAAATTTCATTGGGTTTGGCTTTAAGTCCCATCGGGAGATAAACTTCAATGAGCGTTTTCATGCATAAACAAAGATTTGTGATTGTAGTACTATTGGTTCTTTACTTATGCGTTCGGAGAATTTACCGCGCGTACCTAAGTAATTATTGGGTGAGCTGTATTTAACCAGACTGCTACATATTGGCAATCATACATAGTACATACGATAGCTGTAAAGTAAACTGAGACGGAGGTCGCGCCAATGAGGTCACCGATGCGCCCGCGCACGTCTTCGACATATCTGCCGAACTTTGTGTCTGCTTTTATGTCCAGAAATTGTTGTATAAACGACAGTAATAACAGTGTTTTATTACTGAAATTTACCTTCCTTTAGTCCCCAAGAATGAAATATGCTCTAATTCCACTTTTTACAATGGCATATCTTGTGTTCTGACTTAAGAATAAATATCAACAATGGATTTAGGCCACTTTGCATCAAAGCAAGTCTACTGGATTAGGTAGGTAATTTAATAATTAAAATATAAAATATTACACGATAGACGATGATTTCGCAAAAGCGTTACCTACCTATTTTCACACTTCAAAATCATCGACACATGGTAAGTCGATCACAAGTTTGATGTAAAGGGTCTCATGCTGCCTCTCATCAGTATTCGAGGGGTCACGCGCAGGTGCCAGCATTCCAGCTGTCTGCGCCCTGAATGAACAAGCGTCAACTCTTGCGCAGCGCAGCACAAGGCGCGTAAACTCTTCATACCCCAGAGTCAAGAGGTTAAATAATCGTTTGACTATTAAAATTATAATTATACGCGGCTTCACATGCGTTTTCCCGGGATAAAAAGCCAACCGGTATGTTAATCCAGGTCTACATCTATGCAATAATATGAAATTTACGAAAAATTACATATTATTAACCCGATCCGTAGTTTCGGCTTGAAGAAGTAACAAACATCCATGGATCCAAACTTTGCATTTATAATATTAGTGTCATTGTTAACCTTACAAATGTGTTACGTCACCTCCGGAGCTATTGGCCAGATTCTAAAAAAAACCTAAGTGATATTTTTGTTTAATCTAATTATCACTTAAGCTAGGCCGTGGAAACAAGCTCTGCTTAGCTTGGGGCTAAATGCTGTGTGAATTGTCCAGCATTTTATTTATTTATTTATGATTTCAATCACTGTTATTGTTAACTAGGTATCTAGATACTCTCTATTTTTAGTGAAGCTATTACAGGCACTTATTAATTAGGTTACACCTTTTACAATTTACGTAATTCACTCAAATATTTGGTAGGCAGGCATACCTTTCAAATATTGGTGGTGGGATGTAAAAACATGGATTAGATCTTTTATTGCGAGAATGATACCCACAAAGCTCCGTGATGATACCCATGTCTCAATCCAACCGGCAATATTCACACATATCACGTTTTACGGTTCCAGAAAATATTTTAACGATATTGTTACATAGGTTAATTTTATTTGGTAGTAAAAATAAAATAGAATTCGTCTAGTGATTTGACCGACACTTCGAGATATGAACATCGAGAGTTGTGCGATAATATATTATACGATGATAAGTTAGATTTTTAACGCTGAAAACCAGCGCTGCAATGGCCCTGGTGTTATTTCAACTTCAGCTTAAGCTAAGCCGAGGTCTTGAATGATCTAAATAAATGCTGAACAGTTCACATAGCATTATTTAGCCCCAAACTAAGCTTAGGTAATATTATTTGTAGTGACCAAAATTTACAATTTCTAACAACGCATAACACACTTTCTAAACCTTTTAGTAATTACCATTCATTCTCAATACCTAAGCTTTTGGAAACGGAAATCAACTGATTCCATTATTTTATTATTATTGTTTGTACCTTTATGTAGGTATACCTACCTGCAATACCTATAAGTATGTATACTCCTAAAATATTCACGTGCCTGTACTCGGGCGAGATATGCAGCTATACTGTATTATTCCACCAATTTTTTTGTACCATGACTTGTGTGAATAAATGTTACTGAATTACTTACTGAATTACTGCAAACTTTCAGTGATCTTCCAATGTGTCCAAGAGTCGTAAAGTCTAAAAAAACCACTTTGACTTTAGGACCCTTAAGTTTAGAAGTTATTTAACAAACATTGAACCTATTCCTGACCTGACACACATTCATTGCTGGTGAGGGCTGATGGTGCGGGTTCAATTATCCAATTCCAGATAAATTCTTTTTGTTCTGCTTGAATAGGCCAGTAATTTCCAAAAAACAATGCACATTATAATAGGTATTTGGTAAAAAAAAATATTTTCATATCATAAAAATAACTTGTGTTTTTTTAGCTAGTTAATAATACAACAACCTTTTATGATAAGCAAGGTTTAATTTTTAGGTAGCTCTACCTAATTACGTGCACTTATGCTACATTTTTTGTACCTAATAACCCTGCGATAATAATATTGCTTGATAAGGCGAAAAATCCCAAGAGGCATCGTCAACAGCCTACACTTATTCTACTACTGGATATCGACAAGGCATAGCATTTCTAAGGCATGCGAAAGTCCAAAGAAAACGTATAAATTTGCTAGCTTCTGCCCGCGGCTTCACCCGCGTATTTTCGGTATAATAAGTAGCCTATTGTTTAAGTTAGGCTACGTTCTAAGTGTATGCCAAATTTCAGCTTGATCTGTTCAGTAGTTTTTAAGATACTAGGTAACAAAAATTTCTCATTTCACAAACTTTCGCAATTATAATATTAGTAGAAAGGATAGGATTAGAACAGTCAAAAAGCGCTCAAGATAAAGTCAATCTTTCAACCTTCCGAAAATAGGTAGCCAGCGAGTTCATAACCTGAATGTGTGGAAGTGACAAAAAAAATATCCTGCTTCTGTATCTGTTTCGTCTCCAAGTCTAAGGACACAATGTTCTGTCGGTTACATAGCATCAACAGTCTTTCCCAATGGTAAACTATTTGAGGCATCTCTCGACTCAGAGACAGTGCAGTTATCTAAAAATACCGGAGAAATATGCGCTGATACCAGGGTCGGGGTTATCGACTCAACACCAATCACTTGTCGGATGATAACAGTGTTTTAAAGAACAAGCGTTTTGTTTCATCTGAGTAAGAGTCATCTTTAGTATCCTTATATAGACTTAAGTATGGAAGGTAGGTGCTACTGGATTAACGGTTAGTGAAAGAAGGCAAGACGTGGATAACGCTCACGCAAAAGTAGATATTAGGTACTAAGTAGGAACTAAGATCCTGTTAGATATAAATCTAGCCTAGTTAGAGCTTTGTAAAACTTCAGTTGTTTTGACGTAAAGGAGTTACAAACACGGGTCATCCATCCACACGTCTAAACTTATTAGTGTGCCTTTTATGCTAATTCTTCTTCATATTCTCAAAATAAACATAAACGTTATAAAATTTCTACGAAGACGCATAGAAACATAAATCAAAAATCACTTTTTCTCACAACAACTATCCATCAACTTCACCATGAAAACATTTCAAGTCGTCAATCAGTAATCAATAATGCGTCTGCGCACCACACATGCACCGAACATTACTTATCTACCATACACTCCCATTAGTGGGATAGAGGCCCACTTGTTGGGGACGTCTAATGACATAAACCTAAATAGCCCAATCTCCATGCAAGCGAGTGTAATCATAAATCAACGGAAGCTCGCACCCGCTACTAAAATAGCCGCTTTTAAAAGAAGGTTTATAAAAAAAAAGTAAAAAGGCGTCGGTCTGCCAAGCGCATGTGCACAACATGTGCTGCACTGTTTCCGGTTCACCGAAATGAAATTTGCGTTATTGTCCATGGGATGGGGTGTCAGAGATAATAAACTAGAGTTCAAAGTCAACTATGGTAAAAAAGGGCGCACCAAGGGCGCATCATATAGAAAAACACGCAACTCAGGGGCGCGCGCCGCATGCGGTTAGCTTTGGGACGATGCAATTTAAAGTAACTCCACAATATCTATTCAAAACATACTGTTATATTAACATGTATTCAAATAGATACAGTTATTCAAAGTTAATTAAGTTTTGAGTGAGGGTTGTTTTTTTTAATACGTAACCAGTCGCGCATCATAATGAGTTAAATGAGTTACGTGCTCATTAATCATGCATCCCGGCAGTTGTGCATTAACTTTGTAAAGAAGTGCTTAACTGCAAGGATTGGAGGTAAACAAACGTAGTAACCTATATGAATAGGTACCTAATGCTTGAAATGTATAATGTTATTCTTTACTGATATTAAAATGCAATAAATTTTGATCGTCGAATCTCTTCGTTTGTAAGAAAAAGGTTTGAATCTAAAGGTCCGATTCCATCAAATATTCTAGAATTGTGTTTATGCAGAAACTAAATTAACTTACTTAAATATAATTTAACATTAGCTTGATATGTTTTATGCTAAACCCCATGGAAGTTGGTCCCCTAGATACAGGTTTATCCTAGTTTGGGGAACAGCGATGTAATAATTTTAAGTCCTTAATCCCAGAGTGCTATAAACTTGTATTGTTTCAACGTAACACATGAGCGAAGCCGCGCGCAGAAGCTAGTAGCTCATAAAAGTGTTAGTAATTAATGTCTCCCACTTAGCTTAAATAATTAACGAAGACAAGTAAGCAAAAAATGCTAATTACCTACTTGTGTCAGTATATAAGCCTAAACGGACTGTAGGTATGTATAGAACGGTAGATCACGAAAATGCTACCATTTTCGTATAAACTGCAAAAAATGCCCGTTAATAAAACGTTTCTTTGAAATTCCTATGCTAACCCATTGTAAGTGCCTAATTATTGTCCTACTAATATAAAGCTGAAAGTTTGTGAAATCTGAATTTTTGTTAACTAGGATCTCCAAAATTTTGTACGTTACGGCGTACGTTTAGAGCAAAGCCTAACAGAAAATAGGCCTGCTTGTTATTATACCGAAAATTCACATGCGAAGCCGCGGGCAGAAACTAGTTAAGTATATGATCATCGTCATTGCTCAAACGTCAATACATCATTCAAAGACAAGCAGACATTGTTGTAGAGGAGGTAACATCATGGTCCATAATAGCACGTCTCAAGGCCCGTTGTCAAGTAATATTTGTTCTTAGGAATAGGAACAGTCGAATCATTTATTGCAAGCGCTAAAAATCTCACCCGTTCGATGACATCATCGATCTTGAACAGAACAACATAGCTCGTAAGGTCACAGAATACATTACAGCTTGTATAGAAAGGTTAGCAAAGAGTTGTATCGGAATGAGGTAAGTAGAGCGAAATTTGATTCACGGTGTTTTACCTGTAGATTAGTCATTCATGATTTAGAAGAAATTGTTGATTAGATTATATTACTAATGTATACTTAGATTAATAGACATTTTCCTGTACACCTGGTTAAATCTCTACACATTCTAGGTCCTTTGATTACATATAAAAGTTAGTGAATGGGAGCCAAAAGTCATTAAAAATTTCCTTTGGCACACATTTCGAAATAAAATTACGTATTCGTAAAAGCAGCGCGTTTAAAATTAATATCAGCGCCGGCGCCGCGGCGCCTCCGCACTAAACAAATCAGCCACACATCGCTAAATGGAACTGTTAGATCACTAAATTGTTCTCAATAAAATAAACAAGATCCCAAGGAAAACCAGACAGTACCAAAACAGACTAATTTGTATACGACTACTCCATTCTACAGTTTAGAATACTTTTCTGGGAGATAATATAATAAATATTAGGTAGTACTTACATTTTCCTGCCATTATCCACATGCGCCTGCACAGTAAATCCAAACATCGAATTCTGGTTACCCTTATAAACTACCCTCGAGGGTATGTCCACATTGAACGCTAGCGCCCCGGCGCACAGGCACGCAAACACAAAAACTGACGCCATTGTTAATATTTACACTCACGACACTGTAATACTCGTAAACTATACAATTATATAATTCGTCCTCATGATTCGTTCGGCGATGCGAGTTCGAAGCGCGATACGTCCGCCGTCCACAGAGGTCGGCGATGCACTGAGTCTCCCGAGTGAGTCTCGTCGGTCGGCCGGTGAGGTAACCCCGTGAAAATACTTCGGAAATCGTCCCTTTACGCGCGCTTTTCTCGGAAAATGACGAGTCTAGTTTTGTAACGCGTATTTCTGAAGGCGGTTTCAGAATATTCTGAAGGACGGTGACACATTTATTTACTTTGAGATTGTTTTTGCTTGACGAACAGCTGTTTTTCTTATAATTATTAGTACCTTGCAACTAAGAACTACACGTTTCCTATTAAATGGCAAAAGGCATTGTATCACCATTTAAAATTCCTATTACAAATTAAATAGCTGTTATTTTTATTGCCTTGAACCAATTCAAGGGGAAAACTGCTTGTGAGACACACGGATTAACGACGAAAAATAAAAAGCATAATCATTTACGCAAATGAAGCTTAAGCTGGAAGTTTTCAAACACAGAATAGGAATTATTTAAGTCTTTATTAAACAGATCAATTAAATACTGGCTAAAAATACACGATGCTCTTACAAAAATAGCGGGAATCATACAGTTTCGCTTATAAATAAAATATATTTAATACTATGTCCAAAATACATTTCACAGCGTATATTTTTTGTGCTTGTCCAAAGCTAACAAATAGATATTCAGTTCAATTAATTAAATTGAATACATTGTAATTGAATATATTGCATAACTATAAGTCTTTTAACAATGAGGAAGCAACAATAATATTATAATGTAGATTCATCTTACTTAGTGAATATAATACAGATGAATTGGAATCTCATTTGATGGATCAATTAAATTATTCTAAATCGATTTATCTATGGGTCGTAGTTCGTATACCTTTCTTGCCACGTTTGAGATATAAATTTATATACCTTCTTATAGACTCTAAAGTTTTGTTTTTATAGTGCGTAAGCCTCACACTGGCTAATTTCTAAGAAATAAAATAATATCGCAAAAATTTTACTTCGACGGGACTTGAACCCGCATCCTTCCGTCAGTACCGTAGTAATTTTTGCGATATTATTTGATTTCTTATAGACTAATGAAGTCTCTCTATTACCCACTTTACAGAACAAGAAGGGTAAGGGGATTAATTGGAATTCATTAATTTAATGCTGTATTTAAAAATGCAAAATGCATGAAAATCTGATCTATGAATCCGGGAAACTTCAGAATACATGGTGTATTCTAGGGAATGGGATAATGATGAGTATATTTCAGTTGTTTACAGATTTCAATAACTTTATTTCTGTAGGCTTACAAAATAAGCACTTAAACAAGTCTAATTTCATACTATTATTATTATCAAATAAGAAATAACGTGTTATTGATTTTCTATTCACTTCTTTCGTTGCCCACTAGTGGAAGAAATGAGTATAAACAGCATGGAACATCACACACAATCACTCAATGTCTTTCAAAGTCTTTCTTAGATCACAACAGTCGCTAATTCACAATTCAACTTCTTAATCACTTTATAATACTCTCTCAACTCTGTGAAGTTGCTAAGCAGTGTCCTTTTCTGACTTATAGCCCGGCCACACGCTCCGTCTTACCTGCAAGCATGCCTGCACAAACCAGTTTGCGCAGGTGCACGTACGTGTAGACGGCGGAAGCGCGGCTTGGGCGATCGTCGATATGCTAAAGATTGTACTGCGCAGTTGGATTGCGCAGGCAAGAAGGATAGTGTGGACGAGCTATTTGGCCTATGATCACAAGAGAAGAATAATTTTATGTTTATACAAAAACGAAAAACCGAATTCGAATCCGGTAGTATTTCACTGTTTTTTTTTTTAGTTTGCGAGACAAATCCCTCGAGAATTAAATTGATATGGGCCGGGATCATTTTCTATACAAAATCAAAAGAATCATGAAAATTAGCCCACGATTGACGGAGAAATCGGCGAAGATACATAAAAATCATACAGCGGAATATAGTATCTCCTAATTTTTTCGAAGCCGGTTATATAAAATGGTACAACAAAAAACAAGACAAACTTCTAAAATAGCTTAAAGTTGAGATGGTTTTTAAGAGGGATAATGCTCTCAATACATGATATTATAACGGTGTCAATTCAGATGACACAAAAACCAAACTCTACTAATTTAATAGCACTAAAAAAATTATAAAATACTATTTATTTAATCGATAGGAATGAGACAGCATACCTAATTTTTTCTGCAGTCAAATTAGTAGTTTTAGTGTAAAAATTAAAACTATCGTATTTTGACGAATTCATTTTAAATGAATATGTGAGCGTGTTAACCGTTACAGGATGAAACATTGGTGTCCTTTCAACAATAACACGGGTCGTAGTTTTGTTGCTATCTGAATTGACACCAATATGTATCTTCCTAACATATAAGAGGGGAATTCAAAAGCTTACACATAAATATACGTACAAATTAAATGATAACAAAAAAATAAAAATCTCATGAAAAAAATAACAAACTTAACTAATCGTAAACTCAACTATTGCACTCGGAAATATAAAGTAGCTTTATTGGGAAAAACTAATTTGACAATATTCAGAGCCTGATAACACCAATTTATTTTCACAAATCCGAGAGCTTCGGTGAAAATAAAAATCGGGCGTGAATTTCTTTCACTGTTCACAATCCCGCTCCTGCCCTAGCTAGGTTTTACACAAGGTTGTGTCGAGGCAAGAATGGAAAAAGTCATAGAATGCGTAAAATGAGATTAGTACTTTGAAACATTTTTCGATAACGCATTCGATCAGCAAAAAAATCGCTGTTTGGGGTGTATTTTATAGCCTACTGGATCTAATCTAGAGGCTTCATTGCTCCTATCAGTCAAGTTTACTTTATTGAAATAAAACTACGATTTGGAAAATTTGAAGACACTGGGGGTAGTCTTCTTCTGAGGTTTGTTCTCGGCCACCTAGAAAATTTCGTCACTGAGTAAACATCGAATACACTTTTTAACACGAAGCTCTGATAGGGATTAGGATAATTTCCTCTCTGGCGCAGTGGGACGTTCACTTGGAAAGTTGCAAGTTCGATTCCCGCTAGAAAATCTAGGTCTGGATAATATCTGGTATATTTTTTATGGTAACTAACATAGTATGTAGGTAGTTGTACTAACATTTATGGTGAACAACCGAAATAAATAAATTAAATAGAATTATCGTGAATAGAACAGAAGAACAGTTGAATGTGCCATGATTGCAGAATAATGTTGCTACCATTTGAATACTAATAATTTGAATTAATTAATGTTTTTAATTGTTTGTATTGTAGCTGTATATAAAAGAGTACTCACAGTCCTCTCCCCCAGCAGAAGCCTCGCCTTATCCTCTTCCAAGGGCTCGGGCGCGGCCTGCGCGCGTCGGTGGAGTTGTAGCTTTTGGCGGATCGCCTGAGACAGGATCACCCTGTACATACATGAGGGAATTAAGTTAATCATGTAGGTGGTGTGCAATGTCACACATCGCACAGCAACGAGCTTGACCTAAACTAAGCAAAAATCAGGGAATTTACCTTTTAAAAAAACATTTTAGGACAAAAGTATCCAAATCCTTAAAACGGCTGAAGATTCTATGGTATATCAAATCAAATCAAATCAAAAACTCTTTATTTCCATAAATACAATAAATGTACACTTAGAAAAGGTCAAATCATAAAACTAAACACTGACACGGAAATAAAGTGATATTTTTGATTTCTGTCGCTTCGGTATGTAGACTAAAGTAAAGAAGCGACGAAGAAACCTTTAGCCTGTTAGTTGTTATTTTTCGAGTTGGAGCAAAACTCGTCCCAAGCTTTTTTATCCTCTAGATAATCTGATATTTTGTAGTAAGCCTTTTTACAAAGGATATGTTTGACAATTTGTTTGAATTTATTTATTGATAATTTTTGCAACTCACTTGGAGTTTTGTTGTAGAAGCGTATACATTGCCCTTTAAAAGATACATTTATCTTGTGTAGCCTAGTTGTGGGCACAGCGAGTTTATCCTTATTTCTAGTATTTATATTATGTATGTCGCTATTTTTAGGGAATAGATTGATATTTCTATGAGTGTACAACAAGTTTTCATAAATATATTGACATGGTACTGTCATTATGTTTATTTCTTTGAATTTATCACGCAGGGATTCTCTGGGACCCATATTATAGATTGCACGAACAGCTCTCTTCTGCAGCACAAATACGGTGTTAATATCTGCAGCGTTCCCCCACAGCAGTATGCCATAAGACATAACACTATGGAAGTAGCTGAAATAGACTAGTCTAGAAGTATCAACGTCTGTAAGATGACGGATTTTTTTGACTGCATACGCTGCAGAACTAAGTCTCTTCGATAGCTTATCTATGTGTGGGCCCCATTGAAGTTTACTATCTAAGGTTATTCCTAAGAATACTGCACTGTTTACAATTTCTAACGTTTCTCCTTTTATAGTTCCTTTTATATATAGTTCGGGTATCTCCGGAAAAACATGTTGCGGCATTGCGGCATCAACAGATTGACCAAATAATTTGATATCACAGCTGTTCTTTCCCTAGGTCCTCCTTACCTCCTGGTGTCGCTCTTGGTAGCCAGCAGCAGGTCGAGCCAGGTCCACGTGACGTTGTGGTACTCCAACGTGGGCAGCAGTAGCGGCAGATCCCTCACGTCCTCTAGACTCTTACCTCCTGGTGTCGCTCTTGGTAGCCAGCAGCAGGTCGAGCCAGGTCCACGTGACGTTGTGGTACTCCAACGTAGGCAGCACTAGCGGCAGATCCCTCACGTCCTCTAGATTCTTACCTCCTGGTGTCGCTCTTGGTAGCCAGCAGCAGGTCGAGCCACGTGACGTTGTGGTACTCCAACGTAGGCAGCACTAGCGGCAGATCCCTCACGTCCTCTGAACTCTTACCTCCTGGTGTCGCTCTTGGTAGCCAGCAGCAGGTCGAGCCAGGTCCACGTGACATTGTGGTACTCCAACGTAGGCAGCACTAGCGGCAGATCCCTCACGTCCTCTGAACTCTTACCTCCTGGTGTCGCTCTTGGTAGCCAGCAGCAGGTCGAGCCAGGTCCACGTGACATTGTGGTACTCCAACGTAGGCAGCACTAGCGGCAGATCCCTCACGTCCTCTAGACTCTTACCTCCTGGTGTCGCTCTTGGTAGCCAGCAGCAGGTCGAGCCAGGTCCACGTGACGTTGTGGTACTCCAACGTAGGCAGCACTAGCGGCAGATCCCTCACGTCCTCTAGACTCTTACCTCCTGGTGTCGCTCTTGGTAGCCAGCAGCAGGTCGAGCCAGGTCCACGTGACGTTGTGGTACTCCAACGTAGGCAGCACTAGCGGCAGATCCCTCACGTCCTCTGAACTCTTACCTCCTGGTGTCGCTCTTGGTAGCCAGCAGCAGGTCGAGCCAGGTCCACGTGACATTGTGGTACTCCAACGTAGGCAGCACTAGCGGCAGATCCCTCACGTCCTCTAGACTCTTACCTCCTGGTGTCGCTCTTGGTAGCCAGCAGCAGGTCGAGCCAGGTCCACGTGACGTTGTGGTACTCCAACGTAGGCAGCACTAGCGGCAGATCCCTCACGTCCTCTAGACTCTTACCTCCTGGTGTCGCTCTTGGTAGCCAGCAGCAGGTCGAGCCAGGTCCACGTGACGTTGTGGTACTCCAACGTAGGCAGCAGTAGCGGCAGATCCCTCACGTCCTCTAGACTCTTACCTCCTGGTGTCGCTCTTGGTAGCCAGCAGCAGGTCGAGCCAGGTCCACGTGACGTTGTGGTACTCCAACGTAGGCAGCACTAGCGGCAGATCCCTCACGTCCTCTAGACTCTTACCTCCTGGTGTCGCTCTTGGTAGCCAGCAGCAGGTCGAGCCACGTGACGTTGTGGTACTCCAACGTGGGCAGCACTAGCGGCAGATCCCTCACGTCCTCTAGACTCTTACCTCCTGGTGTCGCTCTTGGTAGCCAGCAGCAGGTCGAGCCACGTGACGTTGTGGTACTCCAACGTAGGCAGCAGTAGCGGCAGATCCCTCACGTCCTCTAGACTCTTACCTCCTGGTGTCGCTCTTGGTAGCCAGCAGCAGGTCGAGCCAGGTCCACGTGACGTTGTGGTACTCCAACGTAGGCAGCACTAGCGGCAGATCCCTCACGTCCTCTAGACTCTTACCTCCTGGTGTCGCTCTTGGTAGCCAGCAGCAGGTCGAGCCAGGTCCACGTGACGTTGTGGTACTCCAACGTAGGCAGCACTAGCGGCAGATCCCTCACGTCCTCTAGACTCTTACCTCCTGGTGTCGCTCTTGGTAGCCAGCAGCAGGTCGAGCCACGTGACGTTGTGGTACTCCAACGTGGGCAGCACTAGCGGCAGATCCCTCACGTCCTCTAGACTCTTACCTCCTGGTGTCGCTCTTGGTAGCCAGCAGCAGGTCGAGCCAGGTCCACGTGACGTTGTGGTACTCCAACGTAGGCAGCACTAGCGGCAGATCCCTCACGTCCTCTAGACTCTTACCTCCTGGTGTCGCTCTTGGTAGCCAGCAGCAGGTCGAGCCACGTGACGTTGTGGTACTCCAACGTAGGCAGCACTAGCGGCAGATCCCTCACGTCCTCTAGACTCTTACCTCCTGGTGTCGCTCTTGGTAGCCAGCAGCAGGTCGAGCCAGGTCCACGTGACGTTGTGGTACTCCAACGTGGGCAGCACTAGCGGCAGATCCCTCACGTCCTCTAGATTCTTCTCCTTGCTTCCCTTGTAGGACACCCGGACAGGGACTTCCGGGATCTTGATGTAGATGAATAGTTTGTTCTTTTCGGCTCTTTCCTGAGAGAGGAAGGAATACTTTTGTAAACTTTTAACTGTTTTAACAGCAAAACAAATGTTTAGGTTTCTGAAAAATGGTGTAACAGGCTACAATCTAATGAAGTACTACAGCTACAATACAACCACAGTTTTTTCAACAACTATGAGTTGCTTAAACTTGCTTACTGCAAGGGGAAAAGTACCAACCTATATTTTGTCACACTCTGTAAGCATATATTTCTTATGAATACCTAAATAGTCAAAGCCTTTTTAAATAACATTGATCTTTTGTTAAATGTTTCCACCCGTTTATCTAAAACACTCACCACTTATGAGTATCGTCAAGAATTATTGTATGAAGTATTACTTTAGGTTTAAAAAATAACATATAGACAGGAATAATTTATACATTAATACAAATAAAAGTGTGAATTTTTCGCTTCACTTCAATGGTTTTTTCACTAGTCGAACCTAATATAAAAAACTACTTTTAAAATAAAAATCCCTACCTTCATCTTCTCGACGTCATCCTTATCCTTCTTATCTCGCTTCACATAGAAGTTGGAGTTAGAATCCTTCCCCTTCTTCTTGATCTTCTTGGAGCCCGTGGCGACCAGACCGGAGGCCCCGCTGCGAAGGGTCCCCTCGCCGTCATCTTCACCATCCTCGATGGAATCCGGGTCGCGTTCGGGGAAGCAGAACTTTAGCATTGTGTTGAAGAACTTCTTGGTAAGACCTGGATAGAGGGGATACAAATAGGTTTTATGATCGGTTTTATTACTTACAGATGCACCCTTTACCGTCACTGGAAAATTGTAAGCTTTTTTATGAAGCGACCTCTATCTATCACCTCGTAAAACCATACAGCTGTAAGACGAAACAGAGGCTTTTACGTAGATGGATTCAATTAAAAGAAGAAAAAAAAAGATTCTTTCATCATAGGTGATTACGATTTGTTTGAACTATAGTTGTTAATTTAAGAATGAAGGTAAGGCAGTTTCTTTCAATTACCCTAAATTGAAAGAAACTTCTCACCTCAACAGCCTATATTGGTCCACAGCTGGACGCAGGCCTACCCCTGATGAGCGCTTTGGGTTTTATCTCATGAAGGGTAATGCTTATAATCCCCACGCTGGGCATGCGGGTTGGGGATCGCAGTTCGGTAGAATTGTGCTGCAGAGGGCGCTGCTGCCCGCCCCCGGTGGAAATCCCTTAGTCGCCTGTTACGAAACCCGCGGGAAGAGTTGGGGTGGTGCAAATTCTAAGCCAGCACCACACAGCAAGAAACTGTTGCTAGCCTTAAAATAACCGAATAGCTAAGCCACAACGGAATAGAACAGATGTGTTTAAAACCATGCATTCTCTAACCACGGCCTACTTTCGAAATAAGCCAAATAACCAGAGACAATAAATAGGGACATACAAAACACAAAGTATTATTCGAAACGCTTCTGTAACATTTCGCTGCCATATTTGCACAGATGCAGCTCATTTACTTCACACAGCCCATTAAAATTCATGGTTATTTGGAAGCGGCTGTGTGTTCTATTTTATAAGGCACTTAGTACCGCAAAATATGAAATGTTACTAGTAAAGTTTATTTCGTCTGCATCAAAAAGTTTGGCAAGGCCTTTCCCAGCAGTGGGAAGTAACAGTTAAAAAAAGTTTAACTCGTATTAGGCTATACTGAAGCTCGTAGACAAGATATTGTTATTTATAGTTTGACAGATGTCATTAAAATTGTAGATTCCATTTTTACCTTTCATTTGAGCCTTAAAAAGAAAGTCTAGCGCGAGAAGTTTCCAAGATATGACCGTTTTAGTTTTGACAGCTTTCATCAAAAATGTAAATTTTATCTTTTAAATCCATCATGGTTATTAACACTAAAGTCATAAATAACGGGATATTTACCATGATTTGAATTTTGAGTTTTCCAATATTTCAAATCATGGTAAATATCCCGTTATTTATGACTTTAGTGTAAATTTTATCTTTAATTTTCGTTACAGTCAGGAACTGAAAGTCTAGCACTGGCTGTTTTAATGTCTTTTGTTTTGACCGCTGACATTTCACTCAGTTTTGACATTTGCTGTCACTTCGCAGTTTTTGTTTTTTTGAAAACTATTTTAGCTTTATTTGCTAGTGATTGAATAGATTGTTATGTTATGATAAGCTTATTGTATCCCAAAATATCAAAATAAAGTAACTAATAAGTATGAATAACATTAAATATTTGTTAATGATCATGTCTCCCAGTGCAGGCGCACTTAAAAGGTACCTAAGACGAGTCACTTTAAGATGACCTGTCCGTTTATAAAACGAAACTAAGAATATGAGGACATACTATGACGTATGTACACCCAAACGTCTCTGGGCTATTGAAATATTGCTAATTGAAGATATGATTTGTGAGTTGTGTTGTGAGTCAATGGTGACATCATTACACACAGTGATTTTGACAATTCAACCGAGTTGAATCATCATCTAATTTTCTGAGGATTTTCTGACCTTACCGTCTCTCTGAGGTAAAGTAAAAATTTTAAACAAGCACGTTATCTCAAAGACCAATATCCATTTGATGTTATCTTCAGCTTATCGTTTCACATCATTTCATACTTGGAGCCCCCCATTCTAGGTTCCCTTGAGTCAGGCGCAAAATTTATATATAAGGACATTTTTTGAGGGATTTTTATTTATGGATAGTGTGCAATTTCTTCAATACTTCAGTTGAAAAACAACTGACTTAAGGCCTCTGGAGCCCCAGACAGATACGTACCTATCCTGATAGGTACGATGTTGACTTCGAAGTGTTCTTTGACCGCGATGCCCCCGACGGGCGGGCGGTCGCGGCAGAACACTCGCAGGGCTGCGCGCCGCGCCACTGGAGCCCTGCCATTGGCGGCGGCGGGCGCTAGTACCTTAGAATAAACAAATAAAGCATATTATTACCAGCCTTGTCGTCAAGTGCTATTGTGGACCAAGCCCTCTCAAACAATAAAACTTTTAAATCCATCATGGTTATTAACACTAAAGTCATTTATAACGGGATATTTACCATGATTCAAATCATGGTAAATATCCCGTTATAAATGGCCTCTCAAACAACTATAGCACTAAGGCCGGGATCCAAGAAATCCGTTATTCGCTCCCTTTTGGTGAAATGAGCAGAATTTATCATGAATGGATATAAATTGTAAAGAGAAAAATCTCAGAACATACTTCTGGGAATGGTTCGTTGGGCAGGAGATTCGTAACTTGGACATATCCGACCTCCAGCTGATGCTCCACGGAGTCATCGGATCGGGATGTTTTCGTGTACCTGTACAAACAATTACATATATAGAGACCATTTGTAGATCTCTGAGCCTCCTATAGGGTGGTTCAGTGTTAGCTAGCGAGGGGTCCGAGCTCAATCAACATTTAAAATCTTATTTAGAGAGCTTAATCACACTGCGATTATGTCGCTCTTACTAATTAACAAAAATAATAACATACAACTACTAAGAAATTAAAAACTAAATAGATTAAACTTACATCTACTAAACTATCTATATATATAAAAGAAAGTCGTGTTAGTTACACTATTTATAACTCAAGAACGGCTGAACCGATAAGGCTGAAAATTGGTGGGGAGGCAGCTTAGAACCAAGAGACGGACATAGGCTATGTTTTATCCCGGAATTACCACGGGAACGGGAACTACGCAAGCGAAGCCGCGGGCAGCAGCTAGTTGTATATAAATAAGAATAATAAGGTCAGTCTGATCGGAGCTGAACTTAATGTTGTACAATTTCACTAGATATTTAACTTCTGCCGAATCGGGGTTTGATAGGGTTATGTTACAATCAGAAAATTCTTTTAAGAAATATTTACAGTTCTCTGTCCGGAAGGTGTCATTCTGGACACACTCCATGAGAACATGCAAAACGTCCTCCTGTACACCGCACAAGTCGCAGTTAGGAGAAGGAACTTTTCCCATAAGGAATGCGAATTTCTTCGATGGAATGTGTCCAGTACTCAATCAACTTACAGTGCGGAAATCCATTGTATAATATTAGGATAAACAATATTTAGTAACAATTCCGCGCAAAACTTCCTCCGACAAAATCCAACAAAATGTGATTTGCGTGTACGCCCGTCCTCCCACAAATTGCTCCCTTTTGCAAATTGGGTTGTGTTCGTTCTTGGAGTTAGAGGGTAATTTACTGGGCAATTTTGTATTGCGTAAGTCTGTTGTTTACTTTCTCTGATTGCAAGTGGGAGCAATTTGTGGGAGGACGGGCGGTACACGCAAATCACATTTTGTTGGATCTTGTCGGAGGTTTTGCGCGGAATTGTTACTAAATATTGTTTTATCCTAATATTTTACAGATGGTAAAGTTAGAGGTACGTTAGTGTGACGTCACTCACAGGAAGTTGGTCAGTAGCAGGTCGGCGATGCCCAGCTGCCCGTCGGCGTCGGTGAGCCGCCAGCGGGCGCTCTTGAAGCAGATCTCGTTGTAGCGGTGCGGCGGCGCGGGGAGCGGGGCGGGGCCCGTGCGCCGCGCCCCCCGCCGCTCCTCCCGCCACCCGCGGACCATCGCGTCTAGCTCCTCACCGAGGGACCAGACGGACTCTTTGCACTCGTTCACCTGACGGATGGAATGGAACAAATGGAAAACAAAAAAAAGGTGTGGACTCGTTTGAAAAATGTACAAAATAATTTGCTTTAACTTAAAAAGTGATGCTGGTGGTGGGCACCAACGGTATCCGAAGTTTGGAAGTTGTGTTTTCTTACACCGGAAACCGACAACATTACTTCAATTTATATGGGAAAAACTAAGTTACTGTCAAAACCAAATACAAATACAGGGATCAAAAACAAATACATTATACAGACCTGGTCATCCAGACTCTTTAGCTCCGCGATAGCCACAGGGTCATCGTCAGTGATGGACCGGTTCTTGAGGTAGTATTCCTTTTCGAGGCGACGTAGCCTGGCAAGCGATTCGCGGACCTGAGGAACAATCATTTGTATCAGCCTCAATACGTCAATTGCTGAACAATAGACCTCTCAAAAATATTCTGAGAGGTTTGAGAGAATTAAGAGACAACAGAGCTATGTGGTGTCGGCTTAGAATTTGTACCACTCCAACTCGTCCCGCGGGTGTCGTAAGAGGCGAATAAGGGATTTCCACCGGGGGTGGGCAGCAGCGCCCCCTGCAGAACAATTCTACCACCGAACTGCGATCCCCAACCCGCATGCCCAGCGTGGGGATTATGGGCATTATCCCCATGAGATAAAAGCCAATAAGGCGCTTAGAAGGGGGAGGCCTGCGTCCAGCAGTGGACCAATACAGGCTGTTGAGGTAAGAGACAAGTGTCATTTTCGTTCCTAGGTTGATGTCGATATTCCCCTGATTTGCTAGGCAGTCGTAGCCTAAAATATGTGAGAAGATTCTTCAAATTCATGGGACAGTTCTCGCTTTGCGTTTGAAAAAAATCAAATTCCTAGGAGCGAACTAACACAAATTATCGTTCTTCAAATAATTCAACTTATCTTAAAACCTTGACTAAAATGTATGACCAATTGACACAAACCCATTTACTATTCCAAGTAATTTAAATAACTTTATTTTATTACCTAGATTCAGAAAACAGTACAAAAACAATTTAATGTAGAGGTCGAACAAGTAAGTAATTCCAGCTCGTTTCGAGTTAATAAAACTGTTTCAAGGTTAACCACAGCATCATACATAACTCACACAAACCGTACTAAGAAACAAGCACCTTATTGCGTATGAATAAATACCAAATTATCAGTACGGCCTTGAATACCAGTCACCAGAGGCTGACGTCACCCGATACAACAAGACTGACGTCACCTAGCAGTCACCTATTTCGACGCAACAGTCACTATCTTCGGTAGTATAGTGGTAAGTATCCCCGCCTGTCACGCGGGAGACCGGGGTTCGATTCCCCGCCGGAGAGACCCACTTTTTGCATGTTATTAAAGTTTTTAGTAGACCCACAATTTGTACAAATTTATATTCTTGTTCAGACATCAAACAACAAAAAATTTGACAACGGTCGTATACATTTTTAATTTAGCTTCCACTTTGATTCGAACAAAAAAAAATCAGGAGCTAAAAAACTCTCGGGCGGGGAATCGAACCCCGGTCTCCTACATGACAGGCTATATTTACCACTATACTACCGAAGATTGTGACTGCTGCAGCGTAATTATGAATCAAAATCCACGACAACCGTCATAAGTAGCGTCGAGCGTGGAGATCGGATTCAACTTCGTCAATCCAGCGATACCTGGGGCGGCCAACGGGTCCTAGCGCCGAATACCACTTACGTGGAAACTTCTCAAGTACCTTCTCTTCTTCGATTTCAGATTTGCATACTAAGTATCAATCAGTAATCATCATCATCACTAGTCCACCGCTGGACATAAGCCTCCCCTAATGAGTGGTATAGCATCCTGTCTTCGACTAGTAATTCAATCATCAAAGCTTTTAGTTTTTTGTTTGCTAATAACGTGCTGCGCCCCGCGGCTTCGCCCTAGTGGAAATCATACAAATTTCCGAAATTTATTGCACACCCCCTAGGGGTAGTTTTGTAAAAATAAAATATACGTGATTCTTTATTTACTTTATAGTTTATTATACCGAGTTTTGAGAACCAAGGAATAATGATTTTCCATATAAACTTCACCACCCTATTTCATCCCCTCAGAGATATTTTTTTTTAAATTAGATTAGCATATATGTTATTCTAGAACCTAAACTATCTACATACCAAATTTCAACTAAATCGGTTAAGTTAAGTAGTTACGGAGATACGTGGTAACACACATTCACAAATACTTTCGCATTTAATATTATAGGACTAGTTTATGCCTGCGGCTTCGCACGCATTGTTTCTATGGAAACTTTTAAAGTTATTTCTAACCTATGGCCACTGATATACGGGATAAAAAGTACTAATAATAATAATAAAATAAATAATGCTGGACAATCCACACAGCACCATCTAGCCCCAAAGTAAGCTACTCAAAGCTTGTGTTATGGGTACTAGTTAGCTGATATATTTAATACATTATATACACAGATAGATATAGAGATACTACCTGCATAGAACTACCCGCATGCATTATTTCAGACCGATCCGTTCAGTAGTTTTGGCGTGTAGAGGTAACAAACTTCCGCATTTATAATGTTAGTGATTCGAAATGTGATTACACCAGTCAAATAGTAGCCTATTGACCTCGGTGGCGCAGCGGGCGAAGGTCTGCGACGCCGGAGGTTGCGGGTTCGATTCCCGCCTCGGAACAAATTTGTGTACGATCTCCAGAAATTTGTTCCGTTGGTCTGGGTGTTTTCTATGTTTAATAAAATATATCTATCTATGTAGTGTATTGTATTAAGTATATCAGTTATCTAGCACCCATAACACAAGCTCTGCTTAGCTTGGGGCTAGATAATGCTGTGTGAATTGTCCAGCATTATTTATTAATTTGTGTGTACGCAAAATACCTGTGTCTGCAGTTTGTGTATGAGATGCCTGGGGTCCTGGTCGTGCCTCAGCTGCAACTGGAACCGCATCCTGGCGCGCCGCTCCAACGTCCGCCTCCTCTCCGGTTCCACGTGTAATACCACGTTGTTTATCACGTCGAGCAGCATTGCGTACTGGGAACAGAATTTTTGGAAGTAAAGCTCCTATCAGGACATTTTATAACCTACGTTGGTGGAGAAGAGAAGTAATGGCTTCTTGAATTGCATATGTTGCTGGTGTAAACGGCGTTGTTATCGCGCGTTGGATAATATTATCGGGACTACATTTACCTATTTTGTTTATTAAATGACTAGTTTCGGCCCGCGGCTTTACACGCGTTGTTTCTGTGGAAACGTTTTAAGGTTATTTCTATCACATGGGAACTGATTTATGGTATAAAAAAAATGAATTATCATTATCGGACGACTCCGTAACAAGTTATGCGTAGTATAGGTCGCGTCACGTAAAAAGAACGCTGGAAGAAAGTGGAAGGGGTGTGTTCGCGCATGGGTACACTCGCACGATAGTACTATGCCAATTTGCTAAGCCTATTTTAAACTAATATTTCGCTCGCGGCTTGGTATTGGTTATTAAAAAATAATAATAGATAAAATTAAAAACATGTTGGATTCAGTTTAGAATGTTTACTATTATTACAAAAAAAATATGTAATGTAGCTACTCCATCCATTAAGTCGTCTTGGGTGACGTGAAAACGTTTCATACACTGTTTTAAATTATCAACGGCATTATTATCTGCGTCTCTCTTCATAAAACAATATACGTCATAATTCATTTTTCTCACTTTTCTATGTAAAACCATTTCGTAAACTTTTGTGCGCGATGGTATTTTGACAAGAAACGTGACGTGGACACAACGCGGAAAGCAAATGTCAACCGACGAACCAATAGCGCACCGGCAGGCATGCGGCGCGTGACCCGCCCGCCCCGCGCCCCCCGCATACCACCAAATAGATCCATAAATCGCCTACTGCGCAGCTTGACCGCCAGCGTTCTTTTTACACAACGCGAACTATATTACTTAAAAAAAAATAGGCGACGACTTGAGAACCTCGTCGGTTTTTCGTCGGTTAAAAAGCAGCCTATGTTTTATTCCAGGGCTAGAACTATCTGTATACAAAATTCTTGCCCGATCTCTTCAGTAGTTCTGGCGTGAAGAAGTAACAAATATCCATCCAAACATCCATACATCTAAACATCCAACTTAGCATTTATAATATAAGTGTGATTATTCAGCAGTACTTACAGTGATAGATTCGAGCGTGAGTGGTCGGATTTGACAGAGCTCAGATTTCGCTCTTTGCATAATAGTGCATAGTGCGACGAGCGAAGCGAGCCGCGCTGCTAGAGTGGCGAGCGAAGTGAGTCAAACTGTCTGCTTATATGTAGCTTCACCAGATGTTCACGTACTCCACTAAGGCCACTGCGTCCCTGATACAGCCTAACCGGTTTTTTATCCCGGAGTTACGTATGCGAAGCCACGGGCTGAAGCAAGTAATAAGACTAATACCTGCAGAGAGTTGGTGCAGACGTCCAGGTCGTGGTGCATGAGTGCGAACGAGTCGTAGGGGGGGTGCGCGTCCCCCCAGCCCCCGCGCGCCACGTCCCCCCCTGTGCCCGCCTCCTCTGTACAAACGTAGTGGAACTCGCACGCGCAGCGGGATACTATTCTTTGGAGCTGGAGACAAAATATACGAGAGTTGGTTTGGTCATATTTGTTCTTGTTGATTTTTAGAGCAAGCACCATCTTAGAATCATAATCAGCATGTATACGTCCACTGCTGCACATAGGCCTCCTCCAATCGACGCCACGAAGAGCGACCCGCCTCCTATCGACTCCTCGTGGTCGCTAAAATCTCGTCGGTCCATTAGTTGGAGGTCTTCCCACACTCCGTTTTACGTTGCACCGCGGTCGCCACACGAAAACTTTTACTACCTATCGGTTATAGGTTCTGCGATAACTTTATGGCCAAAATAGACATGACCAGACCTAGAATAAAATATCACGCGAGCGCCCCGCTCTCGTCGCTTATACGAATATAAAAATCTATCTCCCTGCCTAACCAGTCCAACCCCTTGGAGTAGCGGATAACGTCCAAGTTCTTGATAGCTACGTTCTTTAATACGTGTCCAGAGCGGTAGCGGCAGGATTTCGCGCTCGGTTTCGCGCGGTCCGCAGTGTTCAGTGACAGTAGTTTTACGCAGGGAGATCAGAGAGGCAACATCTCTGGCAACATCACTGTCGTTGTTGCTTGGCGGTCTCTGTGTCAAAGTCGAGTATTGTTGTGGTGTCCTGATGATGTCTCATGGAGAGACGAAACTAGTTAACGACTTACTTTTGATGAGTTTTTTCATTGTGTGGTTGGTGTGGTCTTTTCTTTTGCAAATTAAGTTGTGTTCGTTCTTGGAGTTGGAGGGTAACTTACTGGGCAATTTTGTATTGCGTAATTCTGTTGTTTACTTTCTCTGATTGCGAGTGCAATTTGTGGGAGGACGAGCAGTACACGCAAATCACATTTTGTTGGATCTTGTCGGAGGAGGTTTTTCGCGGAATTGTTCCTAAATATTGTTTTATCCTAATAGTAGTTTTACCGCTACACTTTGATTTTGATGCCTCACTGGGTCGCTATCATGTACGTCTGAAGGTTTTTATCCCCTTTGAATATAACTTACCTGTGCTAGCGAGGGGTCCTGACTGGGCCCCACGGTGGAGCCGATGACTACGCCCGCGGAGTGCCCGCTGCCCACGAGCCGAGGCACGTCGGGTAGCGTGCTGATTTCCGTGCTCCCTCCGCCCGCGGAGATCTCTTCTACGGGCACCCATTGGATGTTCTCTGGAGGATTGTAATGTATTTATTTATTAACTAGTTTATGCCTACGGCTTCCCACGCATTGTTTCTATGGAAACGTTTAAAGGTTATTTCTATTTCATGAGAATCAGCGTCCAGCACCCCTAGCATAGGCTGATAATGACGTGTCTTTCAGAAGCAAAAAATAAACTATGAAGATAATTCAATACAATTGATATCCCTCGTCCACACAATCTACACTGCTGCTTGGCCGTGACGGTCGCAGCGTAAGAATCGAGCCCTACAACTCAGCCCGTGGATATCGTGAAGTAAGAAGTCAATGATGACAAAGGGAATCTACCAGGAGAAGGGCCCAATCCACTTGCCAAATGGTGATGTCAGGCAACCCCCTTTTTGATGGCAACTACTTGTGACATGGACAGGAAGAGGCCTACTTTCAGCAGTGGACATAAATGTGCCTTCACCTGGCAGCTGGTCCCGTTCATTCGCGCTGACGGTCGCGTAGTACTGCATGGCGGATAGGGCTCCGCTCCAGGCGGTCGCGGGCGGCGCGCGCCTCACCCGCTGCCGCACCTCCGCGCGCGCCGCGCACAGGACCACGTAACCGCGCGTCTCACAGCCTTTCAGGACCACCTGGGAGTTCACCAGCTCGACTGGAACATAAGGAGAAGACTGTTAAACCAAAAACCATAGCAAAGACAACAGGGACAGAAGCAGCAATTTTGTAATAAGCATTATTTTGTCGCAGCGGCCTGACAACGGTGTCTTTTATAAGACACAATCAGCGTTTCAAATAGAAGAAATTTACAATGAATCTAAAAGGAAGGAACATAGCGGATCTCTGGAAAATGACAGACACAAAGTAAAACAAAATAGATGCACAGGGTATTGTCGATCGAATGTTGGTACAATCTACTACTGCTGCAAATTTAATAGCGCCATCTAGTCACATTACTGTGATTTCTGAGACAGGTAGTGTGGCTGCACATGCCTTAAAGTGAGTCGCTCCCCATCTCCACTATTTAAGGTTAGCAGCGCCATCTAGTTGTAATGCAGATAGTTGAACACTTACTTAAACATGCGGTGTGACTGTTGTCGTCGTCCAGCACGTGCCTCACGTGGGGTTGGTGCGGCGGCTGTTCCTCTGCGCCGCTGAGCTCGTCGCTGAACACTACGGGAGCTTCGCCCCCTGCCTCCGCTACTAATGCAGCTAGCATGCCGCCGCCTAGCGCTCCGCCGGCGCTTGTGTTCTGACAAATAAAGTTTATTAATGTTTCATACCCTTACAGGCACTGAAACTGAACTGCGTTGCCCTTTCTTTCACAGTTCGTGTTTTACCCACCCTCAACTTCAACTCAGCAGCCTGTATTGGTCCACAACTGGACGCAGGCCTGATAAGCGCCTTATTGGCTTTTATCACTTGGGGGGTAATGCCCATAATCCCCACGCTGGGGACCACCCAAACCCACCGAAACCCAGTGTTAATTTTTTTGGCGAAAATCCGGTCTAGTTTTTTTTAAGATCTGGTCCGGTACCGAGTGTTTGACTCAGAAGGGATGAGACCAACAGCAGTAAATCAAGTCTTACTTGAGCGGAAGCAGTCGGTGGAGGGGATATGACGTCAGAGTCACGATTGTGCTTCGGAGACGTGTTAGGGGGATCTTCTTCTTTCAGCGCTTTTGTGGAGAGGTTCTTCTTTAGTTGCTGGAAAAAAGTACAATTACAATGAGTCATGTGACCCTCTGTGAAACACACACACAAAAAGTGAGCATCATTTAAACCATACAACAAGCTTGGTAATAAATATTTATAGTCTAATTTAATTTAAGACATGAGCAGAGCCCCCCTCCTCAGCAATGAAGCCCCCAACACCCGAATTTTATCTAATGCAAAAAAACATATCAAATCACAAACCTGCGTCTTGATATAAGTATCAATAAGCGCGAAGGCCAGATCCCTATTTAACTTGGTCCAGGCCCCCCTGAGGTCGTGCACCGCCAGTCGATGGGTGGCCCCCGTGCCCCCCGCGCTGCTTGCGCCCCCCGCGTCCTCTCGTCCGTAGGAGACGCGTCGGACGGACAGGCAGTAGCACTTCTCCATGGCGGTTGCTATGCCGCCGCCGCCGAAGATTGAACCTGTCTGGGTAGTAATTAAATAAATAAATAAATAAATAATGCTGGACAATTCACACAGCATTATATAGCCCCATTAAATTAAATAAATTAAGCATGTGTTCTTCGACAAAATAATCAGACATTTAAACTGACGTTCTTGGCAGAAGCTACATGCATTATACATAAAAGTTTATAAAGTTTTCTTTCAAAGAACACCACCCTTCCAACCTTAGTCGGCAGATAATCTGTTCCATAATCACGTCATCGAAATACATGATTGCTTGGCTAAATATCATGACTGCGAAAGCCGTGATATTTAGCAAGATAAGACCTGCAAATATTCAATTTATGCCCCAATCTCACCTCAGCCTCCTTATCATCCCCTCCAGAAGACGACGGCGTGATATTGGCCAGCGTTTTCAGCCAAATCTGCGCGTCGTTAAGGTCGCAGTTCATGTACAACGTGCCCCAATTGGCCCTAGGCCTCCGTCGCAGGCCGTCGCTCAACGCGTGGAGGGTCAGGCGGTGTCGGGAGCCGAGGGTCACTCGACCACCTTCGAGCTCTATGCCGCGTTGGAGGGAGGAGGAAGACCAGTAGAATACCTGGGGAATTTATGCGTGGATTATAGTTGGTGCATCATACTAATATTATAAATACGAAAGTTTGGATGCTTAGATGTATAGATGGAGGTTTGTTACCTCTTCACGCCAAAACTGCTGAACAGATCGGGCTGAAATTTTCACACAGGTAATTTAAAGCCTGGAATGAAACACAGGCTACTTTTTATTCCAAAAATCAGTTCCCATGGGATAGAAATCATCTTTAAGCGTTTCCATAGAATCGTGCGAAGCCATGGGCAGAAACTAGTTTTTTAATAATTTATAGTATAAAATTTGCCTCTCGAAGGAACAAACTTTGAGAGGCCTATACCCAGCAGTGGGTATAGGCCTCTCAAAGTTGGCTGTGGGTGATGATGACGATGATAAAATTTGACTTGTCTAAATGCTTATTTTATAAGCGTAGAGAAATAAAGTTAATAACTTTTGACTTCTGTGGGTGGTCTTTGTGTAAAATTGTATGAGTATAGATTATGTGACGTAGTCTTTCTACAGAAGTTCGGAAGTTAAGTAGATAGAAAACTAAACAGACAGAAGCAGGTTGGGGAAAATATGCGTTTTTCGATGTTAACATTCTAAATTTTTTTAAGCATACGTTTGCCATGTAAAATGTAATTTCCAAACACTATTACGTTTGAGCAAACGATGTCTAAAATCCAACCGTGTTATGTTGGTAAAATTATGCCAGAAACCCTTTAGTAGACTTTAACCGTGCATCATAAAGAGATTCTCTTACGTGTGAATCGAGACGTGCAAAGTGACAGATTGGGACAATGTAGTGCGGGCAACAGGAGGACGTTGTCAGACGAGATTTAACTGTAAACATCTGGCATAAGGCTAAAACTCAATTACCTGTAGGTTGTGCAATGTGACAGACACAGAGACATTCCGATAGTGCCGGGACAGCTGCGGCTTCCTCGGCCGGACGTTGTCGAAGATCCGGCCGCGCCGTGTGGGTCGAGTTATGCCGGATAGGATGAGCTTTAGACTTTCGAACCATCTAGAAATAAAATTAATCTTTAACCAAAATAATTAGGGTTCATTTTGAACGGTCGTTCCAAAAAGAGGTGATGACACCCGGTTTAAGTGGTTCATTTTGTGGGAGCGCTTGATTTTCACAGATCATCATCATCATGCTTACACTACACAAGTCTAATACTGGACTTTCCCTAATGAGCGTCAGCGCCCTGTCTTCAGCTTGACGATGGGGATGAGATGAATGAGGTGAGCGATTATATTGCTGGCAATTCTGAAAAGGCACACTTATTATCTATCTATGTAGTGTATTGTATTAAGTATATCAGTTATCTAGTACCCATAACACAAGCTCTGCTTAACTTGGGGCTAGATAATGCTGTGTGAATTGTCCAGCATTATTTATTTATTTATTTTATTTATTTATTATGTCACCAACCTCAACGTGCTTCCATACAGTAAGATAACCGGTCCGTATCCATCTTTGTCGAACGGTTTCGTCTCCAAAGTGAGGTGGATGTCCAGACTTTGCGATCTGAAAGCTCGGTATGAATCGTGTTCCTGTAACAAAAAATAGAATGATGTTTGTTTATTTGCTGTTTTTAGGGGAGCTGAGCCCCCCATAAGAAGCAAACAATAGTTGACTTAATTAAGATAGTGTCCAGATCAGCCAACTGACGGCAAGCTACCCAAATGCTTGTAGACACTAAAGACAAAAACACAAACGGAAGGTTAAAATTTTTGGTTTTGGTCTTTAATGTTGTAAAATGAAAGTCATCAACACAAGCGAAATGTTAGGGGGGCTGAGGCCCATTAGTAGGTACTGTAGACACCAAAAACTTCGACAACATATCAACTGTACTACTTTTTGACTCTACAGCACAGAGTATCATAGTGTAGGGATCAAAATGAGATCACGATTGGACTTTACAAAAACGAGGAGCTTGGGAGACTGAGTCCCCCATTAGTGCTGTAAACATGTAAAATAAAAACTGAAACGGGAGCTTGGAGTTCCGTTATTCCATTAGTGCTATCGACATAAAAAAATACAACGAACGGGGGCTGACCCGGCAGTCGTCGTGGTTGCTGGCTATCTATGTATGTACCTGGTTGCTAGAGTACTCAGGCAGGCGTGTGGGCGCGCAGGGCGCCGGGGCGCGGTGGTCGCGCGCGTCGCCGCAGCACGCCCAGCCCAGCTTGGAGCTGAGGCGCAGCGCCGGCACGCGCGCCACGCGGCAGTCGTCGTACTTGCTGGCCGTGCGGACCAGCACCTCAAGGGAACCGAGGAAGCACAGCTTTCCTGGAAACACACATAACGTACATCCTTCATACCGTACATCAGCACAGAAATGTCTACTGCAGAACATGCCTCCTCCAAACGGTCCTTGTGTCCCGATTATCACATTTGTCTTCCGAAACAAGTATGATTTGAGAGAGGCATAGGAGAGTTTTTTCAATTCAATTCAATGCGTTTATTTCAGGCTAATAAGGTACATATTTCATCCTCAACAGCCTGTGTTGGTCCACTGCTGGACGCACGCCTCCCCCTGATAAGCGCCTTGTTGGCTTTTATCCTATGGGATAATGCCCATAATCTCCACGCTGGGCATGCGGGTTGGGGATCGCAGTTCGGTGGTTGAATTGTTCTGCAGGGGGCGCTGCTGCCCGCCCCCGGTGGAAATCCCTTAGTCGCCTCTTACAACACCCGCGGGCAGAGATGGGGAGGTGCAAATTCTAAGCCGACACCACACAGCGATTAGGTACATATTTCAGCCACAGACTAATTAATAAAAAAAAACATCTCACGGGACACACAATCTGATTGAGTTCACAAACGCATGACACTATGTGTGCGCTTCCAGGGCTTTATGAAAGCGCAGTCCGTGTTAAGCTTTCTACTACCTACCTACTGGTGTTGAACACAGCGCACAGCAATCCGTGTCTCAACGGTTACACTGCATACCCATCAGGTCCCGATTATCACATTACCTAATTAAATCATTTGCTTCTTACGTAGTTCGCACAGCCGTCACTAGAGGCGCTGTGCCGAACTATATAAGTGGATTTGTGGTCTTGGCGGCTCTTTCTAGAACTGTCAAAGAAACAGCTGTACTTTCCCAATAAATCGAATGTTCTGTTATAGCTGGCTGGTATTCTCTTCCTACATTTTGCAACTAGTACCACCCCTCACCCGGCGTATGAGGGTTTTGGCATAATCAGCATGCACGGCAGGCAGGATAGGTGATCGCAGTGAAAGTGTAAAAATACATAAAAAGAAGCCCCTTCTCTTCCTCTGCTAAGTTTTCTTTGCCAGTGGATGCCGTTGGTGCCGACTCTTACAGCATTCTCGGGCTGAGTTAGTTGGAGTCATTTCTTACGCTGCAACCGCCACAGCCAATGTACATGAAGCTGGGGATAGACATTGCCAACAACATTGCCAAGTCGCTGGTGAGGCTGTTCCTCAAATGCCCACACGAGGCACGCTGAGCCTGCGAGGCTACAGTCATTGTTACCATTGGTCCAGTCCAGCACCAGGTCGGTCCAGGACAGCTCCATCTCCTCGGTGGTGTTGTACGGGTCCAAGGACACGTGCAGCAGACACGTGAAGCGCGTGCAGCGCGCCGTGACGCGCCCGTGCATCATCAGGCGGACCTTGTCCCACCAGGCGAGCGGGGCGGAGGGGTCCAGCGACGGGCGGGACACTTGCTCGAATGCTGGGGGAGAAGCGGCCTACGATATGATATTGTTAGGGTTTCCACACGTTTTTGGACGCAGACACAAACCTTTACATGGAAAATGGATTAGACAGAAAATAAACTACGTTGACAGCACTTAAAACTGCCATATTTCTTTCAATCGTAAAGATAGAGACGGCAATAGTTTTAGTTGTGAAAAATTGGTTTAGTTCAGTTTTTGAGCAACACAGTTTAACAGATTGCAAAGTTTTATATTTTAGGACAGGGTATATTTTGTATCTAGCACGGAGTACAGGATGATACTGATAGGTGGTGCCCTCGCGGGTAGATCTACAATTTTCTTTTACATTAATACAGAACGGTATTCAAGTTGGATAAAGTAAAGTGAAGGAACAATTTCACTATTGGAAAGGACCATTCACAATTAACTTACCCAGATTACACTGCGCTATAACCGGCTCCCAGCACGGTCCAAACGCATAGCTGTACTCTGCCATCTCGCAGCACAGATCGTGGTACCACTTGAGGGGCATCATGCTTCGCTCCAGTTCCACCTCGCCCCACGGAGCACCCTGGTCGATGGTCACCGTTCGCACCGCTGGAAGGGAGAGGGCTTAGCTTTTAGGCGTTGTTCAGTTTAGGATTTAAACTCTCAAATGGTTGCCGACACAGATAAGCATCCAAATAGAAGTGATCTGCTTTTTTCAATTGACATGCAGTGCCAGAACGGCTCGCTTCGCATTACATATGATGGTCTTTAGCACACACAGGATGTTTCACTGCGGCTGTATTTCTTTAATTATCCTATAATTTATTTCTTAAAAATTCAAGATTTGAACTTCAAAAGAAAAGGTAGCTGCCCTCAATGTCGTTAACAACATTAGCCCAAACATGTAAGGTAAGTTTAGTTGTAACCTCTAGGTGGCGGCGCCTCCTCGGCCGCCAGCAGCGTGCCCCACATGCGCAGCCGCCGCAGCCTCAACAGGGGCTGCGGGAAGTCCCTCAGGGCCAGCTCCCACGCACCACAAGACACGCTGATGCAGCGGCACCACAGAGTCGGGAACTCTACGCCTTCTTCTGCCCAAGGACTGAGAACAAATAAGAGTTTTATGAGATAGTTGGCTTCAGCATTCTTACCGCTATCTTCCCTGTGCTACTCCTTAGCACAGGAAATATAGCCGGTAGAACTTTTGTCACTTAGTCTATAGTATTATAATATCTGTGACTTACCCCCGAATACTCAAACGCATCTCAGATTTAAGCACGTCTCAAGTGACGAATTTTTGACACATTTTCATTGAAAACTGTCAAAAAGTCGTCATTTGAGACGTGCTTAAATCTGAGATGCGTTTGAGTATTCGGCCCATAGTGTTCTGAACAGTTCTGAATGTTTGTGCCAATGTTCGTTTGGCAAATCAACACTTGATGCATGTGAATATAACGACCAGCAAGACAGGACTTTTCGGACTATTCGCTCGCATCAAGCTAGCGTTAAAACAATTAAAACAGTGACAGTCGACTTACCTATCATAGTCAATCTCCCTCATCCGTCTGGTCGCATTCTGCGTGCCGTGTATGGTCGGATCGGCCAGAGCTATGATCCTGAGATCTGAGAGGCAGCAAGCAACCAGTCTAGTCCGCGGCGCGGGCGCAGCGCGACAACGTTGCACGTAGATCTGAGCGTCCTGGGAAACAATATACGTTATAGAGTTAAACTAATCTTACAATTTAGTCATTATTAACATGTACAAGGTGCAACGTGAAATTTCCGACGCAATATAAATTGTTTGAGAAATAAATTAATAAATTAAATGAAAACTCAACATTTTTGATTTAATAATTTAGGACCATCGATAATCATCAAACGATAATGGTGTCAATTCAAATTGCATAGAAACTAAACTTAACTGACGGCACTAAAAATGCTACCGTCCCAGTTTTATCCATCGAAATCATCGATCAAGGTTTTCGCCGGGGGAGGCTGCGGAATATTTGATCGAAGATCGAAATAAAAAACATTGGCATCATTTATCATCAGCAGAAAGATACTTTGTTTTATACTATGTAGACATGTAAGTTACATAAAATTAAACTACATCATAAATCACACTTCACACTTATATTATAAATGCGATAGTTTGGATGGATGGATGGATAGATGGATGGATAGATGTTTGTTCCCTCTTCACGCCAAAACTACTGAACGGATCGGGCTGAAATTTCTCACACAGGTAATTCTAATCCTGGAATCAAGCTACTTTTTATCCCATAAAACAGTTCCCATGGGATAGAAATAATCTTTGAACGTTTCCATAAAAACAACGCGTGCGAAGCCGCGGGCAGAAACTAGTACTACATAAAAACAACTAACTATAGTTTGACCGAAACCGCTGTACCGCTCCTTAAGAAAGTGCGGCGAGGTGGGGGGCGAGGAAATAAGAGCAAGAGTACACATGAGATCGATATTGTCTGGCTGATGGTCTGTTGTGTTGTCTGGCAGACTGATGGATCGTAGCAACCGGTACTTCCCCTCCGTCTCGCCGCGCGCATACCTCAGGCGCGTTACAGCGGTATCGGTCAAACTATAATAAGAAAGCTTAATGCTACGAAATGGCGTCCGACTGACTTGAATCTTTTGTTTCTCAGAGAAAGCTTACCTTCGCCCGAAGCGCTGCGTACAGCTCCTCCACTTTACCCGCCGGCAGGAACAGGTGAGGCTTGCACAGCTCCTGAACCTGTCAAAAATTAATGAATGAACACTTTATTGCACAAAATTAATAAAATAACTTATATCTAAATAAAATAAAAACGTACAATAGGCGGCCTTATTGCTTAAAGCAATTTCGTTGCTGTTAAAGTCGAAAGTCATTGCAGAGCCTGTAGTTAATTTTAGTTGACATTAATCATCAAACTAGTCACGGTAGCTGAGCGGGTGATGGCCGCATATACTCAGACACTGGACCGAGACGCATGCTGCCATGTAACTCAAAGCGTTGTGCAAAATTAAATTAAATTAAAATTACTATTCAGTAGGTTACTATTTATTAATTTGTTGAATTTTACATGCTTTAATTACATAAAATAATTCAAATTGATTAATATTATTTGACTTTTACGTGCTTAAATTTAATCTTGTTTGAGTTTGTGATTTTAATTTAATTTTGTAATGATAATTTATTGAATGTATTCTGGAGTTTATGTGACATGAATAATTGAAATCTGTTTTATGGTAACTAACATAGTATATAGGTAGTTGTACTAACATTTATGGTGAACAACCGAAATAAATAAATTAAATAGAATTGAATTAATAAATCTATCTTGTTCTTTCAGTAAAGAAAGAGACAGCTACTAAATCCTACCTTAGCATCGAGCATCGACCTCCGTTTCTGACTCTCCTTGTATTCGTCTTCAAGTAATTCGTAGTTATCTCTTAGTTTCACTTCGAACGGATCGTCGCTCATTTCTATTAGAATCTCGTCAATCTGTAAAAAAATACATCTATATGTACATACTTGTAATTCCGTTGGTCTGGGTGTTTTCTATGTATAATAAAAAAAAATCTATCTATGTAGTGTATCGTATTAAGTGTATCAGTTATCTAGTCCCCATAACACAAGGTCTGCTTAACTTGGGGCTAGATAACGCTATGTGAATTGTCCATCATTATTTATTATTATTATTGTATCTGCCCCAATCGAAGTTCCTTTTAAAATCATTATGCTAAAAACGCTGTCAACTATCCATTACTTTAGGCTGACCGAACATTTACATAAGCAACTTTTTCGTTGTTTAATTAAGCTACCATTCTGTCGGGTAAGCTACCGAGCTGCATATGCAACTGTCCTGTTGCGCGGAAACTACCAGTTACTCAAGCAATAGTTTGTCTGTCTTTTCAGAATGTCTAAAGCTATAAAATTTTAGAAGTTATGACCCAATTCTTTAGTTCTCCTTTTACCTTGATATGCAAATCACTGGGTAGAGGGCTGTCCTCAGTGAATGGTTTCTTTTTGATCCCGTGAACCAGTTTGATCCACTTGAACAGCGACACGAAATCCCCCTGCACCGCCTCCGCGAAGCGGTGCTTGTACGGGAATATAACCCGCACCGACTCCACGTTTACTGACCTGAGGAAATTGGTGTTTTTGATCGCATGTTATAAAACAGGGTCTGGAAATCGTGATTTAGATTTGTTCGAGCCCACTTTTCAATCCATGGCTTTACAAAGCCATTGCTAAGACCTACGCTTACTTGACTCCAGACTTGTGGAGAGATATTCCTCTGATCAAGTCTCCTTACTCTGAATTCAAAGCTTAGACGGTTTTGATGAAAATGAAATAAAACATTGATAAAGAGATTTTATTGGGCCTTAATAGGCTAGTTGACTCTTTTTAAAGAAGGTAATAAATAAACTATTAATTATTGTCCGATTGGAGCGAAAAAAATATTACCCATATTTTTTTAAGACCTAGTAAACCACGAAACTTTATTTTAAAAGTCTACTTTTCGTAAACAGGCGAAAACGCTGTCAGCCATATTTATCTGTGCTGTGACGTCATACGGGTCGAAACTAACAATTGACATTAGCAAATGTTCATCATTGTAAAAATATAAACAAACCACATAGCGAATTGCCCTTGTATGTGATCCGACATGAAATTTGCTTACAGTCATATGACGTCATAACATGGCTGACAGTGTTTTCGTAGTTCAAAATAAAAAATTTAAATAACAATTTTTAAATTGAAAATATGTAGTCCTTTTACACGTTTGATATCTAAAATCTATAGATATTGGTGTCTTATGTGAAATACTACAGAAAATATTTATTTATTGCGCCATATTTGATTTGAGTCAAGTTACCTATTGAAATCTTCATCAAACCCTCGTCTGATAATTACCAAAACATAATAATATTAGCTTTGATTGAGCCGTTCCACCCTTCCTTAAAACTCTCCTAATCCTAGCCAACCTTTCTTCTCATACTCATCGAGAACCTTTTCAAAAACCTAACCCCCCTTCCATAAAAACTCCGTTTAACACTGAGCTCGAGATCAAAGACCCTCAGGAGATGGACCGACAACTTGGTGAAGGTAAAAAAATCCGCTAAATGCAGGGAAGCCGGGGGGAAGTCTATGTCTAGCAGTGGACGTCTTTTGGCTATGATGGTGATGATGTCTTACTATTGATTCACGTCATCAGAACCATTGGCCAGCGTGGTAGCTGATGATCAGCTCCGTTCAGTGACCATCAGACCTAAAGCCATTTACAACGGGATTTTTACCACGATTTGAGTTTTGAGCTTTCTCCCACGGCGCCATGAAACTGTGCCGAAATATTGGAAGCTCAAATCATGGTAAATTTTTCGTTTTGTAAATGACTTTAATGTTAATGACCTAATGGTTTTAAGTTTTATCATTTGACCACCATTCAATGACCACTTACCAAACCTTGTTCCACATCATCATAAACCCTTCATTGGCCTTCCTCTCGACTCTGACTTCTGCATCATCAGAAGCCCTCTCCTGGCTGTATCCTGCCACGCTGATGATCTCAGTTCCATTCAGCGCCATGCTTAGCTTACTCCAGAGGATTGAGAGACCGATTTCATGGTCGTAGGATATTGTCATGTCATCTGTAATTGTTTAACAAAGTTCACTTTTACGATGGCATTGTGTTGAGAATAGCTTAAAAATTAACAAGTAGGCACCGATCGTAGAAGGCGGTTTACCTCATGCAAGAGAGGGTGGGCATTATCACCGCGCCTGGCAGGCGGTTCGTGATCGCAGTAGGGGTGTTTAACTTTATTGAGAGGCGAGATGTCAGTGCCAATCACAGCTTCCCCACTTAGAATTAGAATTACTTCGCTCACTTCGTTCGGTCGGTCAATTGACTTTTATAATTATAAAAGCGGATGTTTAGATGTATGGATGAATGGATGTTTTTTACCTCCTCTCGCCATAACTACTGAACGGATATGCCTGACATTTTGCATATAGGTAGTTCTAGGGCTGGAATAAAAGAGGCTGCTTATCGCTATATTGCTGAGGTGATAACACTAATATTATAAATGCGAAAGTTTGGATGGATGGATGGATAGATGGATGGATGGAAGATGTCTGTTACCTCTTCATGCCAAAACTACTGAACTGATCGGGCTGAAATTGCACATAGGCAATTCTAATCCTGGAATCAAACATAGGCTACCTACTTTTTATCCCATAAATCAGTTCCTATGGGATAGATATAACCTTTAACGTTTCCATAGAAACAACGTTTGCGAATCCGTGGGCATAAACTAGTAATACATAAAAGGACCGCTGCCTTTCTTCTGCGGTCAATAGCATTTTAGTCTTTTCGAAAAAAAAACCTGTGATCTGAGTTAAATATTTACGCCGCGACCGCCATGACCTTTAGGACCATCCAAATAAAAACAATCTATATATTTTTGTCTTATTTTGGCAAATATTAAGACATTTTCCATTGTTGAAAACCAGATTTGGATTGAGTATTGTAAACGACCTCAACAGATCTTAGCAGGAAATGGACACACACAAAATTATTCAGTGCCGATAAAAAAAATTAAAAACACTAACCAGTCCCAAAAATCATATTATTCTCCGCCGACAGCAACAATAAAAGATTCGTATCCATCTTGAAGCTCACTCTCCAATCTATCGCTCTCTTTCTCCCTCTCGACACATCTTCAACTCCATCAACTCTATCTCTGTTCAATTGCGTTCTAAAACCTTTCACCGCTCGCACTAGAGTCAGTATCTTTAGGTGTAAGTTAGCACTCCACTCGAGGTCAACGCTCTCTTCGAACTGGAAGTCTAGGAGAGATGAGTTTCGTTCTTCGGAAGGCACGTGTTCGATTCTCGCGTTTTTGACGTGGAAGAACGAGGAAAGGATCTCGTCTGATCGCTGGCAGTGCATGTTGCCTGAAATAAGGTAATTGATGTTTATTTTTTTAAATAAATAGTTCTGAACAATTCACACAGCATTATCTAGCCCCAAGGTAAGCAGAGCTTGTGTTATGGGTACTAGATAACTGATATACTTAATACAGTACACTACATAGATAGATATTTTTTATTTTACATAGTAAATACCCAGAACACCCGGAACTATCTGCAGATCGTACAAAAATTTGTCCCGAGGCGGGAATCGAACCCGCAACCTCCTGCGTCACAGAGGTCGACTTTATGTTAGTTATGAGCTCGCATGGTTGACACTCTGAATGTTTGTTCAAACCGCAGAAAATCAAGGCAACTTCTGTAATTATTAACATAATTTTCACTGGAGACTGCTGGACTCAGACCTGCCCTAAAATCTGTTTAAAAAGCCACTATGACCAATGGAGCATGTTTCATATGAATATAACTATAAAAAACTATTACTGACTTACCTTTTTTTAGCGATGAAATAATAGTAGTTTATATCTATCTTTTAAGTGTGAAGCCCGTCATTTGATGGGCTGGCACGACTTAAGATATTTTTGTATTTTAAAATTGAACAGATTTTCAGTCTGCGTTTATAAAAATAGAAATAAAGATGCGAATTCGACACTCACCTCTGTAAGGTATAGTATCTAACACTTTCAACCCCCCCACATGCGCCCAGGACTTAACCACCGTCTTTTCCAACGTCACTGCGTCAATCCTCGCCATCAGGCACACATCCTCGCTCACTATGAGAAACAGGTTTATGTGAGACAGCGCGATGTTCATGGAGATGTTACAGGGGGGGTCGGGGGAGGGAACTGGGGGGGCGGGTGGTGCGGAGGGGCCGAAGTCGTGGACACAGTCGGAGAGAGATATTATTGTTTCGGCGATCGCTGGGCTCCATTCTAGGCGGAGGCAGTCCATCATTGCTTCTACCTGTAAAATGAATAGTTAGCTAAGTTTTTGTGTTCATTCGAAGTCTAATTTTATGTGCAAGAAGCTTCATCACGCATTCTGTGCTAGTCTAATCTTTGACTTGGACATAGGTCTTCCTAATGAGGGCCACAGCGCTAACCTGTCTTGAGCTAACTGCATCCAGCATCTGCCTGTCTAGTCTTTCGAAGGACATCCCCACACCTAGCCAAAGAAAGTCCTACGCTACATCAACGGAAGTCTGAGAAATTACTCCAAAAATACCTTAGAATCCCTTGGTCCATGACTGCCCCACTTAACCAGCGCGACCGCCAACAGCGCCGACCCCCACGCGTGATGTCTCCTCGGAGGGGGCTCGCGCAGCCAGCCCCCCGCGCCGTCCGGCCCCCCCACCCCGCACCAGCCGCCGTCCACCAGCAGCTCGGTGCTCCAGTGTCGCGCTCCGACCACTAGGCGGGCCATGTCGGAGCGGTAGGCTTCTTCTGTAGACACAAAGACAAAAATTTTGTTAAAGTTTTCGTATTCTTCAACAGTGGACTCAATAAAGCTAGTATTCAAACTTTTCCACAGTTTTCAATCGGAACTATGTAAAAATACATTATAAAATCTTTATCATCCATCCATGCCCGGTTCTTTTAATGTTATAGTGCTTACCGACACGAAACTATAAATAAGAATTTTAAATATTATCCAATAAAATTAATTACTGAAATATTTTTCGGGAAAATAAAATTCTACATAGAACGCAAGCGCTTTGACATAATTTCACCCACTGCTGGGTGACTTGGTCTCTTACTGAAAGCACCATATTTAGAGGTTTACTGACCTCTAGTATCCAACAGCTGGTCCAACTTCACCTTCACCCCCCCACAGCCGGCGGCCAGGCTGCGCCCCCCTTTCAGCGCAGCCTGGCCCGACACGCCGCGCAGCTCAGCGCAGCCTTGCACCACACAGGAAGAGAATATGTGGGAGATCCACGCGGGGGTTGGCGCTGGAAATAGTCGATAAATAGTCAAAGGAATGTAATGACCTAATGACATGATCAGTTTAGTGGCATATAGGCACTCTAAAACACTGGTTCAGGGAAATGAGAAGTACACTGTCTTGGGCAGGTATGCTAAGATTCTGATAGTCAATGACAACCACAAAAAATCGAGGACGTCTAAACTCGCTATGTCAACGCCCACTAAAGTCAGTATAGCGTACAGCTCAAGACTGAAAAATATACTGTAAGCAGAGCGAGGCATACTCCCAAAAGAGGGAGTCGTGTTGATGAGGTACGTAATTCAAAACGAGACTTTAATGTGAGGTACCTTTGCGTACATTTTTCAATCGGATGAGTAAATAGGGTAGAACTGGACTATATCCAAATCAAAAAGTCTGAAAAATATTAATAAATAAAACGTCAAGTGCTAGTCGGACTCGCACACCCAGGGTTCCGTATAATTGCCAAATATCATGATTCTAAGGTCAACGGGAAGTAGGTAGGTACCCTATAGGTTTTGGTCTATGGCGTGGCGAGTATCAAAAATATTTTTTTAATTTAGGGTTTTCAAATTTTTCCCTTTTTTGTGCTATAAGACCTTGCTTCTTGACAATTTTTACCTACTATAAGGATGAAACAATATTTAGTAACAATTCCGCGCCGAACCTCTTCCGACAAGATTCAACAAAATGTGATTTGTGTGTACCGCCCGCCCTCCCACAAATTGTTCCTACTTACAATAAGAGAAAGTAAACAATAGACTTAAAATTAATTAAATTAATTAAATCAAGTAAATTATTCCTACTTACAATCAGAGAAAGTAAACAATAGACTTAAATTTAATTAAATTAATTAAATGAAGTAAATTACCCTCCTACCTAACTTAACTACTGACGTGACTATATAAGTGGGGGTGTTGCGGACAAGGCTTCACTTTACGCAGGGAGCTCAGAGAGGCAACATCTCTGGTAGGACTCTGTCGTTGTTGCTTAGCGCTCTCTGTGTCAAGGTCGAGTATTGTTGAGGTGTCCTGATGATGTCTCGTGGAGAGACGAAACTAGTTGACGACTTACTTTTGATGAGTTTTTTCATTGTGTGATTGGTGTGGTCTTTTCTTTCGCAAATTAAGTTAGGCAGGAGGGTAATTTAATTCATTTAATTAAATTTAAGTCTATTGTTTACTTTCTCTGATTGTAAGCAGGAATAATTTACTTAATTTAATTTAATTAATTTTAAGTCTATTTTTTACTTTCTCTTATTGTAAGTAGGAACAATTCTTTCGCAAATTAAGTTAGGTAGGAGGGTAATTTACTTCATTTAATTAATTTAATTAAATTTAAGTCTATTGTTTACTTTCTCTGATTGTAAGAAGGAATAATTTACTTAATTTAATTTAATTAATTTTAAGTCTATTGTTTACTTTCTCTTATTGTAAGTAGGAACAATTCTTTCGCAAATTAAGTTAGGTAGGAGGGTAATTTACTTCATTTAATTAATTTAATTAAATTTAAGTCTATTGTTTACTTTCTCTGATTGTAAGTAGGAATAATTTACTTGATTTAATTAATTTAATTAATTTTAAGTCTATTGTTTACTTTCTTTTATTGTAAGTAGGAACAATTTGTGGGAGGGCGGGCGGTACACACAAATCACATTTTGTTGAATCTTGTCGGAAGAGGTTCGGCGCGGAATTGTTACTAAATATTGTTTCATCCTTATAGTATACAATGGATTTCCGCAAAGTAACGCCTGAATCTATTATTTAATTTTTACCTAGTTTCTAGGTCACCGGGAAGTACCCTATAGGTTCTGTGTGCATGTGATGATTCCCTAGGAAATTTCAAAATGCTTGGACATAAACGGCTCTAAATTTTGATTGCGTTGACTTAGAAGTTTCATTTATATCAGGGCTTAAGTGGTTACGGACTTGAGTATTTGATGTTAATTTCAACGCGATATGTACCTCCGCGCGATCCTGAGAAAAGGGGGTTGACTGACAGACAGACGGACAAGAATGTGATCCTATAACGTTTCCTTTTTTCCTTTTGAGGTACGGTACCCTAAAAAGATAAATCCTTACCCTTCTCTGCTACCTCTCGCATCAATAAGGGCTGTGATTTCTTCATCTTTTCCTTCGTCATTACATACCAGTTTAGGAAATTCGTGTGTATGTATGTTATATTCAATGTGCTTATTATGAGATACAGGTTTAGGACACCTTTCTCTAGCTGAAACAAAACATTGGATGTGAGAATAAAAACAAAAAATTGGTTCCGTAAAAAATAATTTTAAGTTTAAAGTTCCAATTATAAGTTGCTACAAAACATGTGCACTAATCTAAAAGGGGGTGATTTCGGGCCCCAGGCTAGAAAATTTTTGTTACAAGTACATATTTTATAATAATAATAAGTCATATTTCTTGAACCAAACTACATACATATATAACTTCATAAAATTTAAGTAGTTTACATATGTATTAGATTTGTGTACCATTAAAGTTGCTATCAGCTAAAAATTACAATAACTAAATAGCTAATGATAATGTTAATCTCACCTTAGCATATATTGTACTTAATAACTAAATGGCCGGTGAAAATCAATATAATCCTCACCTTAGCATCCAGCTTCAATTTATTCAGAAACAGCAAGTCCATGCTATCAGCCACAAACTGGTACTGGTCCATCTGGAACGCCACATACACCTGCGGGAGAGAGCTGGTCTCGCAGCCTTCAGCATCTATGTGGACTGATGCTGCACTGAACCTCGAGTTCACCTGGAAATATCACAAAAAAAACTACAATTGGACCTGGATAGAGCTCATCATCAGCCAGATCTGCTAGTTCACATTTGAAGAGGCATTTGCCCCTAATGAAGTATCTGCAGTCTTTCACAGATCGTCATCGAATTAAAATATTAAAAATCACAAAATTATTTGAATTTCGCGCTATTTGTGTCAGATCCCGTGGCGATGACGCCGTAGCGGAGAGTCTGAATAGCTGCAGTACTTACTTGTAAACTCTGTAGTGACATTTCAAAGTTTGTCTTTGTGCTTTTACTTGCACATCCCATTTTTGTAGCATCTATTCTTAGGCTAAATATCTGAAACAAAATATATCATGTAAACATCTTTAGTGTTAGTTAGAACTTAGAAGCAATGTTAGAATTGCTGAGAACCTTTTAGCACAAAACCTATTTTGTTAAAATGTAACGAATCTTACAAGACTTTTTGTTAAAGGTACTATAAAAAGGTTAAAATAAATCAGACTTATACATTTTACTATAAAAACTCATACACTTGCGGTAGATGCTGAGGCGGGACGAATGTTTAAAAACTTTCAACGAAAAATTAGATAAGGTCATATGCGAAATCTGAGTGCAAAGCGTAGTAAAAAGTGTTCAGAACTAACCTTTGGTATAATTGGTGAGAGCCTCGGTATGATGGAAGCAAACTGATGCTCCGTCTCGGCACATGGTTGAACATGTTTCTGCAGCTTTTTGTGCTTCTGCGCGAAATGGTATAGCTCGTCTTGGAATGTTATCACTGTGTTGCTGATGGAGGCGTGGATTTTCTGGTGAAAGGAAGTAATTGTTATGTAACATAAAACATTAGATAATTAAATTGATTGCCTAGTAGATGATATTTTGAGTGTTTTAAGTTTGGTTTTAATAGCCATTTCCTGCTTTAGGTCCTAAAGGGTCAGACATTTTTCCATACCTATTAGATATTATGTGACTCTAATCATAACAAGTTAAAAGTGAAGTTTCGGTTCCTTTTTTGCACCTCTTGTGAGTGGAACGTCTCTGAAGCAATAAACAAATGTATACACAAATTGCTGTTTGTATTTATAATACAACTAGCGACCCGCCCCGGCTTCGCACGGGTGCAATGCTGATACTAAATATACTACAGGATCGGCGTCCCGGCCGGTACCACCGCAACCGCTATGTCCTGCAGGGACATAGCGGTTGCGGTGGTGGTTTAAATCTGTAATATCTTCGAAAATATTCATTTAAATTACATGCTGTAAAGGGCCATATTGATCTATATTAAATGCACAATGTATGGTACCTAGGTAGTTGGATAAGGATTAATGCTGTTTTGCTTAAAATCGCTTCGTAAATAAGCCTCTATTTCTCGTAAAAAGTATAGGATAAAAAAACGGTTATTGTGGGTTATCCCTAAGAGATAGTAATATACCTACCATCGTGGACATTTTGTAGACCTTTTTAAGGTGTACAATACTGTAGTACATTATTTTGTATTATTACATAGCGGTTGCGGTGGTGGTTTAAATCTGTAATATCTTCGAAAATATTCATTTAAATTACATGCTGTAAAGGGCCATATTGATCTATATTAAATGCACAATGTATGGTACCTAGGTAGTTGGATAAGGATTAATGCTGTTTTGCTTAAAATCGCTTCGTAAATAAGCCTCTATTTCTCGTAAAAAGTATAGGATAAAAAAATGGTTATTGTGGGTTATCCCTAAGAGATAGTAATATACCTACCATCGTGGACATTTTGTAGACCTTTTTAAGGTGTACAATACTGTAGTACATTATTTTGATCTATCTCATAGGCCAGCGTTTGCAAGGTAAGCGCAAAAAATGTGTTTATTAACGACATCACATTAGAAACCTCTTAAATTGTTCAGTGTTTCTCTACTATATTATGCATGTATTATACATATAAACCTTGCTCTTGAATCACTCTATCTAATAAAAAAACCGGATCAAAATCCGTTGCGTAGTCGTAAACATCTAAGCATACATAGGGACAGACAGGAAGCGACTTTGTTTTATACTATGTAGTGAAGACACAAGCCAACCAAAGTGTGGTTGCAATGAGGTGGTTATGTACGTGTCAGGATTCATTTACAAGGTAATGCTACTCAGCAATTAGCTTACCAATGTTGCCTGAGCTTCACTAATTAAATCACTGCTCTAACACAAACAGAATACATCTCACATGAGTTTCTACATATATCTGCTTGTTTTTAAACTTGCATTTTAATATGCCCAACAATTTGTAAGGATAGTTGAGTTGACATTTATTGGTGTGGTAGTCAGTGCCGTATTGAGACTACTTGATGCCCTAAGCAATCCACGCCTGTGGTCCCCCCTTTCCATAATTTTACCGATTTAGTGCGGAAGACGCCCGAGGAGTGCCATAAGTACCTTAAGCCTTTTCTGTCCGGCGCATGGCATTTCTTTCAAAAATTTCCCAAATTTCCAAGTCTTTAAAATTTTTTAAGATCGCTCAGCTCGCCGTTTTTATATTGTATTTTCTTCCTTTTCTCTCACAAATTTCCCAATCATCGCTAGGTTTTTTAAATTTCCCCCCGTCAAATATTTCGATGTCTAAAAGGGTTCCGTCGCTAAAAAAGTTTAAGAACCGCTGCTTTAAAACGCGTGGATTTTTAAACAGCCTTACCTTTCTTTCATGTGCCAGCTATTTTTTTTCTGTTTCTGGTGCCCCTCAACACGTGATGCCCTAAGCTTGCTTAGTTTGCTTATAGGCTAATCCAGCACTGGTGGTAATGCAGCCCTATGAACATACCAACCAATGGCAAAATATGCAGGTGTTTGTTTTCAGTTCTTTCCATGCAGTCTTGCTCTTTTATCAGCAAGAGAAACCAAGTAATGAAATAAATAAATATCAACTCAACCATACCAAAGGCATTACTTAAATTGTCTTTATAGATGGAACAAGGCAGATGATGATAGTTATATATGGAAAATAAAAGAAGCCCGTTGGGGTCCAGAAAGACCCCCTTTCCACAATAGCTTATTAATTTTGAGGCACCTTGTACACAAAACCATAATATCTGTGAATTAGATTTTTATATTTTACATAATTGATCAACTCCCTTTGGATTATGGATTCAACTTTGATTTTACTTACTTCAACATTAAGAGGTCCATCAGCCTTAACCGTTCCTTCAATAACAAGGCTGCAACCTGCCTCCCCCAGCCTCTCCGCTCCTCCAACCACCACGACCCGCCCTTCCACCACCTTGGTGGAGAACACCAATGCCCGGGCGGGCCCGCCAGCGGCACCATCTGCGTGGACTTCTTTAGCTGTTGCGTGGATTGTGTACTGTTCCAGCAATTGGCTTTTGAGTATGATGCTGGCATCAAATATGTGGACACCCATGAACTGCCAAATAAAATCATGATGGAGGATAAAACAATGTGGAGTTTGAATCAGTTAATGTTAAATTCATATTATTTTTGGCTTGGTTTTAGCAGGTCTTTTAAACTATTTACAATAAAACTTTTAGAGCCATCATTATCATTAACACTAAAGTAATTTACAATGGGATATTTAGATGATGATGATGATTTGAGTTTTGAGAATGGCCACGGAATTCCGTGCATTAAATTGTGCTGAAATATTGGAAAGCTCAACTCAAACCATGGTAAATATCCTGTTGTAATTATTACAAAATACATTTACAGCCCAAAATCACTTAAAGCTGTTTTATAGGCCTCCAAATACCTGCACCACTCACTATAGACTTGACTGGTCTTATCCAGGTTCTTCCTGTTTTTTATGACCTGTTTCAATTATGGTTATTCTAAATCGCACCTGTCTAGTCTGCGTTGAGACTGGCCAAAGATTTGGCTAGGAGGACATCATCATTTTAAATCTAATTACCTGAGCAAACATAATCAAACTATGAGGAAGTTTCTTATCCCTGAAATCCAGTGTGTTCTTATCAGCAAGTCCCATTTCAAAGTCCTTAAATCCACTGGCCATTTGCTCCATGCCTTCCCTTGATAGGGAGTTCTGCTTCGACAGTAATGGCTTGAGAATGGTTTCCACCACAACACTCCGCTTTTCTGCGACATTATTGTTGATTTGCACTCCGCGAATCACAACCGACACCAGCTTATTGATCTCTGAGTTGAAGCAGCTGCTTTGAAATGATATTTCATCAATATGCTAGAAATAAAACAGTTTTACAGGCACAAACCTATTCAACTTCAAATAAGTGTTGCTGTAGTTTTAATAACTGAATATTGTTGTTACAATATATGCAAAGATGCAACTTTTTATGTACTCAGATACTTACAATGAAGTATCTATCTTTTGATAGAGTCACATCCTTGAGAATAAGCTTTGGCACAGCTATCCTTCCGATTTTCAGCTTTATGTGGAATTTTCTCATGAATAACCATGCTAGCACAGTCGGCAAGAGCCTATAAAATAGAAGAAACACCGAGAATAAACAGTCAGCACAACAAAAACAAATAGATAAGCGGTGTCAACAAGTAATTTGGCACATACCATGAAACGCATGAATAGATAGCCGCAAAAACTATAACAATTATCAATAAGACATGCATTTCAGGGCGTATGGTTAACCATTTCAAATATTATATACGTAATATTTGTAAATAATGAGCTAAAATTAATCAATTGTCGCCACAAATTGAGATGAACTTTGACGTGCGGCCGTCCGACTTCTCTCACTCAATTTAGTGACTGACAGTGACGTGAGTGAGTCGTGACTTGACATCAGAGATGGCTGACAGATGAATTGAGGCTGCGTTCCGTTTTTTACCCACAGCGCTCAGGCGCTGCACGAGCTATGCACTATGCACGCTTGTGAGTGCGTTTCGTTTCAAATGGTATACAAAGATCTTGAAATCATATCAGACTTTACAAGGTATCTATCAAAACCAAAGATATGAACTATATGAACGTAGTCATAGGATCTTTGATCAAAACAAAGAAAAGGATTTTAAAAGTTTTTGGAAATTGACTGACAATTTAAAACTTTTTAAACTTTTGCGATTTGTAAACATAGTTAATGGTAGGGGATATAAAAACAAAACGTACGCGATAAATACCCGATTAAACCATTAACTATGACAATTTAAATTCCAAACCTAAACTTCCAGTTAGTGTCAATGGGGTTAGCGGGGATAAAAAAAGCCCAACTGTTTATGGAACATTTTCAAGTTTCAGCTTTTCCAATACCCTCCAGTGACACAGTGAGTTTTGACTATGTAAGCAATGCGGAGCCTAATCGTGTCACAGATTTTGTGATTCCCAGCAAAGGAAGTTAAAAAAGTCATAAGCATTACTGAGATGAAACGAGGAAAATCTCCAGGGCATGATGGACTCAGTATTGAACATTTGGTTAACGCTGGTCCACATTTACCTGATGTCTTGGCTACTTTATACACCTTGTGCGTAGGACACGCTTGTCTTCCATTATCCCTCGCAACAATAGCTGCGAAAGTACTTGACAGTCTACTCGATGGTCACTTGAACAAAGCGTTACATCCTCCGTATGAGGCCCAGTTTGGGTTTCGGGCAGGTGTTTCGACTGAAAGTGCCATCTTGAGTTTAAAACACACTGTCAGGTATTACACAGATAGAAAAACACCAGTGTATGCCTGCTTTTTGGATTTATCCAAAGCCTTCGATCGGGATTCTTATCAGCTTCTATGGGATAAGCTTAGCAAAATTCTGCCCACTTAAATTGTTAATTCTGGTATGCAAACCAACTTAATAGTTAATAGTGTAAGATGGTCTAGTGGTAAGTCGGACATGACGACCAGACACACACACACATTGGATACAGATTGGAATGCGGTGTAAGACAAGGCGGACTGTCGTCCCCAAAGCTTTTCAATCTATGTATGAATCAGCTGATTGTTGAACTCAGCAACACCTATGCAGGCTGCTCTATTTCATTCATCCATTTATTCAATTAGAAATTGTAAAAGAATTTAAATATTTAGGGCATATCATAACTATAGATCTCAAAGATGACTGTGATATTGAGAGGGAGCGCAGGTCGTGGGCTGTACGAGGCAACATGGTGGCCCGTAGGTTTGCTCGTTGTTCCATCCCAGTCAAAATATTTCCTTTTAAGGCTGCACGAGTCGTCCGATCCAACTCATCGGTGGGCGCGGTCTAAATGTTTGCCATCTTATCTGACATAATAGATATTCTCGCGCGCTTGATGAAAGGCAAATAAATTTATTCGTAAAACGGTCGCGTAAAAAAATGGGAAAAGACTTTTAGCACAAGGGTTATTTTAGAAAAACTATTGAGAGTATCTTTTTAAAATAAATTTATTTCAACTTTTGAAATAAATTTATCTATGTCGGTACGGGCTATCTATGTCGGTACGGGCTTTATTTTAGAGTTTTCTTTCTCCGTATGTTATTTATTTTCGCCCAAAGTTGGGCTAAAGTCGGTGTTAAAATACGAAAGTTTAATAACTTGTATTTTTTTAATTAATTATTTTTTACGGTTTCGGGTACATACAGACGTAAATAATGACGAGATAAATTGATATTATCCTTAGTTTTGGATGGTAACCATCAAACAGCGTTGTAGTTACCCTTCCACGTTTGTATGGAGAGATGAGCGACTCGTTCAGCCTTAAAGCTTCCGTCAATGTTTTTACACGAGCAGCCTATGGGGTAAGTACACACAAAAGTCTATTAACGCCCTGCGTGTCCAATAAAATAACATCATGAGAATGCTGTTGGGACTGCCTCGTTACTGCAGTGCTTCAGAAATGTTCGCGAATAAGTACGTTCACCGACGGGTTCGCGACGATTGTGCGGAAACGAGTAACATCAATCATGAGCAGAGTGAGAGGTAGTAGCAACAGCATTCTGAAAATAATATCAGAAATGTGCGATTCTCCAATTCTTCACAACTGGGTGAAACTAGTTATAATTTAGATTTAGGTTTAATACGATCCATACTTTTTTTTAATTTAATTTTCAGTTATTTTGTCTGTGGACCATTGTTGTCTGCGAATAAAATTATTGAATTGACTTTAATCCAGTTTTAGCGGCGGTGATCAGTGCATTTGACTCGACGAGTTTACGCCGGAAAACAAAGGCGTAAGTTATGAAAAAATCAAACAAACAAAACGTCCATTATTGGAATTTCGCGCCCAAAGGACGTAGGTACCCACAGAAATGCACGAGCTGCCTTGTCTCGAAAAGTGAGGGAGGCAGTTTATTCGCTACCGTGCGCGCGTGTGGTCTCGCAGCGCGCTGAAAGTAGAAAAGAAACGACTTCATGCGCGCATGAGCGCTTTAAGGCGCTGCCGTGGAAAACTAAGACTGTCAGATTGCATGTCAATATTACCAAATGTGGTCGGCAGAGGCGCTTATTTTTAACATAGACTTATGCCAAATTTATCTGTTGTAGAAGAGGCAAACTTTTGTTTTATTTTGGTTGATAGCACAATCACAAGGTAATAATGTAATGTTAACTAACATTTGCCCGCGGCTTTGCTATCGTTGCATGTAAAATACCTTAATAAAACCTATGTCGCTCATTGTAGCTCCTCAATTATAATAAAAATTACATTCATCGATAGTTATTCATAGAAATCAGAAACACTTAAAAAAATAATATCATCTTCATGCATGTTAAAGTGCCGACAATATCACCGACCATTATGATAATACTTTATACATTAAAAAAATATACTAATTTAGTCAAAACAACTGAGGTCTAAATGGATTACAAAAGTGTCAATCGTTGAAGATATTTCGATTTGGTTTTGGAGGGCTTTCTCAAAAAAAAATTAAAATATAAATAATGCTGAACAAGCCACACAACATCATCTAACCCCAAAGTAATTAGAGCTTGTGTTATGCTTATGATATACTTATTAAATACACTACACAGATAGATATTTTTTATATACATAAGACATGCAATAAAGTGATTATGATTTTGATTATGATTATGACATCCAGAACACCTGGAATAAATATCTGCAGATGGTACAAACATTTGTCCTGAGGCGGGAATCAAACTTACTGTAACCTCCTGTGTCGCAGGTGGACCTTTCCCCGCCGCGCCACAGAGGTCGTCAATCAAATAATCAGATATAAAATGAAATATAACAGTGCTTTATTTCCTTTACCCCTTACAGGAGTCTTGGACACGTCAATAAATTCAAATAAGGTTCAAGAGTAAAACTGGGAAATAAAGTGATTACTTTAATTTATTGTTCACTTCAATCTTTTTAAGGTAAAGTAAAGAAGCGAACAAGAAACCTTTACCTTGTTAGGGTGTTAGTTTTCGAGCTGGAGCAATACTATTAGCATTAGGTACCTAAGTTTTTTATCCTCTAGAGATAGTCTGATATTTTGTAGTAAGCCTTTTTAACAAAGGATATGTTTTACAAATTGTTTGAAATTATTTTTTGATAACTTTTAACTCTTTAGGAGTTTTGTTGTAGAATCGTATACATTTCCCTTTAAAAGATAATCTATAAATCGACGACCGACGCGAAAAAACGACCAAAAACTGCTTACATGTGAAATCAACACTCAGTACATTGGTAAATACACTGTTTGAAGACAAAACAGAAGGAATAAATCTGTGAGTAAAGTCCAAGCATCCAAAAGTGTTCGTAAACATAACCTAAAAATTGTGTAAAAAAAAAGAAAAGTCATCCTTTCACAACTTACCTAGATCACCCAGCAAAAATGGATGAAATGATGGAAATGCTTAGAAAAATCGAAGAAAATATGCGAACGCAACGTAATGACATAGATAAAATGAAAGATACAATAATTTTGGACATAAACAAAAACATTGACTCGAAATTCGAAAATATGGAATATAAATTTATTAGCCTCGAAAAACAAATAGAAGACCAACAAACATCCATAGAAAGAATGGAACAACACTTAAAAAAGAGAAATCTTATATTTTTCGGCTTTGAAGAGAAAGAAAAATCATACCAAGAATTGGAAGGGAATCTAGTGAGACTAATAAATGAAAACATGAAGATACCATGCGAGAGACGAGATATTGAGCTGGTTAAACGAATTGGAAGACAAACAACAAATGAGACAAACCATATCCGACCGGTTGTGCTGACTGCAAGTTCTATGGGCCTGAAAATACAGTTACTGAAAAACAAAAAGTTACTAGAACAATTCCAAATTTATATAAAAGAAGACTTCACACAAAAAGTACTTAAAAAAAGGAAAGAACTTCAGGTTGAATACAAAGCCCGGAAAGAACAAGGTGAAAATGTGGCACTGCGATACGACAAAATTATTATTCTTAACAAACCTAAGGAGTCGGTGACTCTGGCTCCATTCCAACACCGCCAACCACTAGATAGTACAAACATAATCAACAAGAGAAAACTAAACTTCTCTCCAGGAAAAGAGAACCCACAAAAATCAAAACAGAGAAGTACTGCCTACAATGTAAAAAATAAGAATAATAAACCTATAATCGAATCTTTCATGAAATCAAGAGCTATTTCACAGTCTAGCACTGCTGAACCAGAAATACCAATTATGGATAAGGAATAGCAACGACAAAAGACCTCCCTCTATCTGAATGAATACTCAAACAAAGAAAATCACATAATAAAATCTATATCTCCCAATACGGTTGGTCCCCGCGGGAGAAAAAAGACTAAAACCCTCCATCCATCGAACAAAGGTGACAAAAAAACCTACTTCACATATGCACTTTCAATGTAAGACACATCAATGCAAGAAAACTATTCTAAAATTATAAGAACAATACATAAAAGTATGGAGGTTCTGCCAAAAAGAGAAAAATCTGACATGTACAAACTTACTCCTGAAATAATGAAGCTTATCGAGGACAAAACAAAATTAAAATCCAAAGAAAATAAAAGCAAAGATGAAAAGAAAAAACTACCCAACTAAACCTTACAGAAAAATCAAGAAAAAACAAAAATTACAAAAACAAACTCAAACACCAGCTTGCTATAATTGAAGCAGAAATAAAAACCAAGAGTTCTTGGCCACGACACGCCGCAGACAGGACTCTATGGAAATGGATGGAGGAGGCCTTCACCCGAAGATGGGTGCCCAAATCAGAAGAAAATGAAAATGCATGATATGACTGATAAATGAAATTACTTTTAGAAATATTCTTTACCTAAATTATTCACAAATTCAAAATTTATTTATAATTTTAATTTAATCTCAAAAATTGTTATTTAAGATTTGGAAATAAAAGGCTTATTATTATTATTATTATTATTATTATTATTATTATTATTATGTTGCTGCCTTCCAAGAACTCATGAGTGATTATGATTAACATGAGTGATTAACAATAATTTAAACAACTGTCATTGGAAATACAATTGTTTTGCATGTTTATTACGTCTTTAAACATCTCCTTTACTTGACTTCTTTGTTACGCTAAAAAAAAAAATATTAGGTCCTTACATATGAAATTGGCGTTTTGTATGGGAGGAACAAAAAGTCGAATATTTTTTAATATAATATATTTAATTAATCAAAGTATGAACCATTATTTTCTATGCACTTTTGCCATCTTATAGGTAGTTCATTGATCCCTTTACTAAAAAAACCAGTCGGACGGGAATCAATAAAATCTTTGAAGGCGATTTGGACTGCCCCATCGGAGTTGAATTTTTTCCCTTGCAAGAAGTTATCCAAATTTCGAAAAAAATGGTAATCTGTTGGAGCAAGGTCCGGGGAGTACGGAGGATGTCTTAGACTTTCCAATTGAAGCTCTTCTAATTTAGTAGCCGTCTGTTGCGCAGTGTGTGGTCTAGCGTTGTCGTGAAGCAGCAGTGGCGTGGAGCGATTGACCAGCCTAGGTTGTTTAGCCGCTAGCTTTTCCATCATGGTTTGCAATTGCTGACAATAGACATCAGCCGTAATAGTCTGGCCAGATTTGAGAAAACTGTAATGAACAATACCGGCACTAGTCCACCAAACGCTTACAAGTAACTTTTTTGGGGTTAATTTTCGCTTGGGGCAGGATTTGGCTGGCTGGCAGGATCCAACCATTGCGCTGAGCGCTTCCGATTATCGTAAAGAACCCATTTTTCATCACAGGTAATGATTCGGTTTAAAATACCTTCATTATTGTGCCGGTTTAGTAATGTAACGCAGCAGTCGACGCGCGTTTGCCGGTTTGCTTCAGTCAATTCGTGAGGTACCCACCTTTCAAGCTTTTTAATCTTCCCAATTTGCTTCAAGTGAATTAAAACAGTTTTATCACTAACACCGCAGCCTGCAGCTAACTCGGACGTGGTTTGCGATGGATCCGCTTCCACAATAGCAATTTGTGATTAAAGTGGCCAGTACGAAAAACGCCAATTTCATATGTAAGGACCTAATATTATATTGATGTCAATGTACACATATTGCCAATAACAAAAAAGTTATGACAAACCGCTCCGATGAGGTTTTTCTATGAGTTATTAAAAATTTAAAGTAAATTATTATTTTTGAGTATCTGTCCTTTTGAGAATCTCTCTTCTCTAAGAGAAGAAACCGATAGAACTACGAGTAATTTAAATTTGCCTGTAGTTCTACTGGTAGAACTACGAGAAAAAAAATGCAAATGGTTGGTCCTAAGTAAATCAGTTATCTAGTAAGTACCCATAACAAAGCTCTGCTTAGCTTCGGCCTTGGTGATGATGTGTGAATTCATCATCATCAGCCTATATAAGTCCACTGCTGGACGTAGGCTCCTATTTTAATTTTTCAGCATTGTTTATTTATATATAAGGTCATCAAAATCGCCCTACCTATTTAACATATTTTAACTCGACCAATACTTTTCGTGCTGTAAACATGTTGAGTAATACCTACCTATCTAGCTACCAGAGATAAAACCACTATAAACCTATTCTACTTAATTGGTAGGTCTGTCAATGAATAAAATTCCTGCAAATTTCTTTTGGCTTAGCTTCAATCAAATATAGACTTTATTTCAATGACGAATGAACCATTTAACCCGCAAAACAAAAGTTGTCGAAAATCGTAATTCGTCCGTCGAACCCAGCTGTCATCGCGAAAAAAGTTACATAACCTCACGTCCGTCCGAGGAGGCATCCAGCCTCCGAATGAAGCTACTGGAAGCTATTTTGAGCATATTATATTGAAAGGGATGTTTGAGTAATAAGGTTGAAATTCTATTGGCAAAATATTATCATTTTTGCAATTACTTCGCTAAACGCCTTACAAAAATGTGTTTTTTGGGTTTTATTATGTTAATGGTTTTATTTATTTAAAACTTTTTACATAATTCTTTTGTTGATAAAATTTCCTTTCATATAGTATTAAAATAATTAATGGTTGTCACTCAAAATATGGAGCATTTCGAGACGAAAATTTTTTTTCTTGTTCTTTCTTGTGATTATTTTCTTCAAGATCCTAGATCGTTTTATAAAATATTTTTGTATAAGTCTTTTTTCCATACATTTGACTATACACTGTTTTTTTTTTGGGCTTGTGATATGTCGGAGAACGGCTAACGGTGCGACGAAAAAGTGTACTTTCTACGGTGTCGCTGTTTGGACAGCGTCTTAAGCGTAAAACGGAGCGCAGCCTGAATGTCCAAATTATGTCTGGTATATTTTAAAATAGTTACTTCGCCCGGCCACGGTTTCTGTGTGTGACGGTTTTAATGGACTGGACCTTTAATTAATTCAGCGAAAGCCAGTTGTATGTAGCCAATAAGAATAACATTTGGCTACATTTTACAATCAATTCCTTGGTTTTGAAATATTACTATCGAGTTTACACTACACCTGCTCGGAAAGTTGCCTATTCCTTTTCCATTTATAGAATAGAGAGTATGCAGGCCTATAGGAAACCGGGAAGAAAAACTCTATGGAATTTCATTTCTCACGTGTTTTACGAACAATATTTTGAAAAAAGAACCCAAAGGCTGGCGAGGTCAATGAGGTTTTACCAACATTATTGGGCGCGGTAAGTTCTTCTAAATTTCAATTAATAAATAATTCTTTTTATTTTCCTCGAAGGTGTAGTATAAAGCCCTATTTATCACTTGGCAGAAAGTGCGATTCCTACCTCGTGTGTTTTAAGGCCCTCGGCTGCGCCTCGGGCCCAAAACGACACACTCGGTAGGAATTGATCACTTTCTCGCCTTGGTGTAAAATGCACTAGGTATTTCTTTTCTTCGCAGTGAGTTGTAAGTAGTACGCTAGTAATAGTAATTCAATGTTTCTTCGTCGTATTTTTCTTTCAACCTTTTGTCCAAAAATTTGGTTGGTTCGGGTTGGTTGCTGTAATGATCGCCGCGCGCCAAGATTAAGCCGGCCTTCCACCGCAAGTGGAGCCGACCCGTCCGTCCACAGATTAAATATCTCTTTCTAAGCGTCGTCGTCCGTCGTCGGTCCGTTTAACTCGCAAGAGGAAACTACACCTACACAACAGGGTGCCAACATTTTCCAACCAATCAAAACACAACCAAGGACGTTACAGCCCAGGAAAGTGTGTAAATGGATGGTTGGAAATTCCAAGGCTGTAATTTCTGGGGATGTGAGTTCCGAGCTGTACAGATATTGCACAGCCTATGAAAATACAGCCATAGAAAGTTCTGCCATCCTGGCAGAACTTTCCGGGGTTGTACAAACCTTGGTTGTGTTTTACAACGCTGTGTAATATTTGAACGTACCGAGCTTTCACAGCCACAGAAGTTACAGCCTTGGAAAGTAATGCCAAGATGACGTCATATCCTATGCTGCGTTTTCAATCACTAGCTTAGTACAAGCTGTCAAATTGGAGAGTATCGCATGATAATGTCACTGGCAATGTGTAACTTTGACATCTAATTGAGTGACAATAGTGATCTGGGACCACTCATATCACTCATGATAATGTCACTGTCAATGTGTAACTTTGACATCTAATTGAGTGACAATAGTGATCTGTAGCCTAATTACATAGCGTTAAGTGGAAATACACGCTGGCTAGCGGCCATTTTGCGTGCTTATGTGGCGCGCGCCACATAAGCACGCAAAATGGCCGCTTTGGAAATACACGCTGGCTAGCGGCCATTTTGCGTGCTTATGTGGCGCGCGCCACATAAGCACGCAAAATGGCCGCTAGCCAGCGTGTATTTCCACTTAACGCTATGTAATTAGGCTACAGATCACTATTGATTGTCACTCAATTAGATGTCAAAGTTACACATTGCCACCCTGATCAAGGGCTTGCGTCCCGGTGCTGGTGAGTTGGATTGGAATATATATATATATATATATATATATACACAATGAAGTTGAAAATGTGGTTCATACAACAATTTAATCTCTTACTAAATACCTATTGCTTGATAACCTGATAAATACCTATAACTTGTCAATGGCCTGATAATAGAACAACATTTTTATTTAATAGTATAAAAAATAATGGTTGAGCAACAAATACACTTACCACAAAAATTAATAAAGTATTTTAATTTATATTTGTATATTATTATGGTGAGTGGCATGACTTAATCATCAAACAGACAAAGTAAACTCGACCGGTGTGTTTCTGGCTTTATTTATTGAATCTGTGGTTTTTGTGAGATCACTAACGGGACAGTAACATTTTTTATCTGTATGTGCATATAAACGAGGCTTGAGTTTCCGGTTCCGACCTCCGACCAATCAGCAGCCTGTCCGAACTTTCCTGGGGTGTAATTTGCCTGGCTGAACAATGTTGACACATGACAAGAGCTTACAACCTTGGAATGTCTGTACATGGATATCAGTACAGTTTGGATACACTTTCCAGGGTTGTAAGAAATCGGGCCGTGTAATACAGGTTGTAAGGAAACGTTACGACCCAGCTAAATACAGCCCCGGAAACCTCAACCATTTGTATACAAATTACCAAGCTGCGTAGTACAGCCTGTAAAATCCATGGTCGTATTTTCCTGGGCTGTTCATTCCTTGACTGCAAATTAACCGGACCCACACAACACACTTGTATTTCCACAAACAAATAGTCGAACGGAAAGAACTGAGCGAGCAGCGTTGAAATGAGCCCTCCTCCAAAATATCAGCTAATCAGATCAGCTATACATTTTAAATGGCCATCATAATCTACAATAAATTATCGTCACAAATTAAACATACAATTAAAAAGGATGCTACAACTTTCTACACAAAATTAAAAGAACATCTAGTACCTATCGAAATGCTGTTAAATATTTTTCTAAAGAATATTTAGAATAGAATAAAACAATACCTACAAATTTTTAAGTTTAAACACTTAAGTTTAAGTACCTACCTAGATATAATTTTACGTTGTAGCGCCCCAACGGGGTTCATGTCATGAACATAAAAGCCTCCACACACAGAAACCGAGGCCGTACGCCGGAGGCGAAGGCGTGCGGGTTGTAAAGGCTGGCGTCCACTAGACGGATCGGGGCGGGTCGCAGCGCACCGCCGACAGAAATACGCCTGCGAAGCGATCCGCCAATGCGTTGCGGCCCGCCGCGCTCCGATCCGTCGCTAATAGACGATATTTCATACAAAACATAGGCAGGCGTATTTTTGCGTTGCGATGCGGCCCGACCCGATCCGCCTAGTGGACGCTAGCCTTAATGCGTAAAATATGAGAGACTACACATACACCGCCGCGCCGGGCGGCGTGTGTGTAGTCTCTCATATAAATTCGTATGATACAACCCGCGCGCCTTCGCCTCCGGCCCGGCCACGGATTTTGTGTGTGGAGGCTTTAAGAAAGAAATTGCAATGTTCATTTCACTCATTTCCCGCCCGCTTATTCAAAGGGTAGATCCTTATTCTGTGCTGCTCAAATCAGGCAGACAGAAGGACCTGGCCTTTTGATTTTGATTTGCTGCGCAGCTGTGGATGAAGTCGGATTGCAAGTGATATATGGAATGGAAAGTTGGTTGAAGAGATTGTTGGAATCGGAAACACTTTTATACCACAACATACATACATGGACGTGTTCATGTTCACCTTGGATGGTGGCACTGCTGAGACTGGGCAGTGAATGTGATAACATAACTAATAAAATTCGAAAAAGTATTTGATTTTTTTATTACTAGGTACCTATCTAAAACATTAACATCTCTATATTTACTATTCAAGGCCATGTTCTCTTGGCTTTGAATCCTTCATACTTTTTTCTTGACTTCAGACCTGATACAATAGTAGAACTCTTAGGAAAAGCTGTTGCTCCATTGAACAGGGTATCTTTATCTGAAAATTAAAACAAAGTTTAGTGTCTACAAATGGAATATCTTAATTTAAGTTCAGCTGGGCGAAAGCCTACCTTAAATTATTATTACCTATGTAGTATTGGATTTATTTATCACACTAATATTATAAATGCGAACGTTTGGATGGATGTTAATTACCTCTACAAGCCACAACTACTGAACAGATTGGGCCGGAATTAATATAATACTTAATTATGCTACTTTTTTCCCATATATGAGTTCCCACTTCCCACACAAAGAAAAATGAATCTTCAGAAAATGTATCTTAGAACATAGAAAAGGCTACAAAACAATCGCACATCTCACCTGGGTGGAATCGCACGTAATTCTCTTGGACATGCATATTCTTGGGTAGTTCCATTTTTGTTAATGTATCAAATGGTGTTTTTGTATCCACTGGTGTTGTGTAAAATTCTTGGAGGTCATCTGAGGACAACAAAACATTGTTTAGTAGAATGTGACAAAAAAGTTTTTTTGTGATTTCTGATTTTACAAGTTAATAATAATAATAATAAATAATAAATAATGCTGGACAATCCACACAGCACCATCTAGCCCCAGCTAGTAGTCTAGTAAGCTACTCAAAGCTTGTGTTATGGGTACTACATAAGATATGTAACTTAGCTGATAGGTATATTTAATACATTATATACATAGATAGATATTTTTTTATTATACATAGAAAACAGACCAACGGAACAAATTTCTGCAGATCGTACACAAATTTGTTCCGAGGCGGGAATCGAACCGATTGATAAACTCTAAAACTACAACTGAATCAATGTTAGTTTTAGCAAAGATTCATACCAAATGGCTAACAATACCTCAAACTTCTTATTTATTGTATCCATGGAAATAAAGAGTTAAAGATACTGAATAAAGCCTTGGTTTTGCCTCTGCAGATCAGCTATCATCATTTGTATTGTATGCTCATGCACGAATAAAATATATCAGGGGCCCCTGAAAACTTAAAAAAAAAGAAACCTTGAAGAATTTCTTAAGATAGATGAAATGTGAAAAAAAAATCTGGCTTTAACAATAATTTATAATTTTCTAGGTCTTTATCTAAATTACTTGTAGAACCTAGAAAATGTTAATTGTTTGAGGTAGGTAGAGTGATCGCAAAACTTAATGAGCTCTGTGAACTTAGACACGGAAGCAAATGTGTGCAAGTACAATCAAATAGAAAAGTGATATTTACCAACAATTAGCTGTTGTACAGGAGCTACAGAACCTCTTCAACGCCGTCCTTCACAGTGGGAGAACTCCAAAGGCGTGGAGCGGGAGTTTGATGGTGCTCTTTTTTAAGAAGGGAGATAAAACCCTCCTTAAAAACTACAGACCCATCACGCTCCTGAGCCACGTCTATAAGCTGTTCTCACGAGTGGTCACGAATCGTCTCGCCAGGAGACTCGACGAGTTCCAGCCACCAGAACAGGCCGGGTTCCGCGGAGGATTTGGCACCATAGACCACATTCACACGGTGAGGCAGATTATACAGAAGTCCGAAGAGTATAATCAGCCTCTGTGTCTGGCCTTTGTGGACTATGAAAAAGCCTTTGACTCTGTCGAAACCTGGGCTGTTCTGGAATCCTTACAGCGATGCCAAGTAGACTATCGTTATATCGAGGTGCTGAGATGTCTCTACGAGGCCGCCACCATGAGTGTCCAAGTACAGGGCCAGCAGTCTAAACCCATCCAACTGCGCAGAGGAGTGAGACAGGGGGATGTTATATCCCCGAAACTGTTCACGAGCGCGTTGGAAGATATGTTTAAGACGCTGGACTGGAAAGGTAAGGGCATCAACATAAACGGCGACCACATCTCACACCTGCGATTCGCTGATGACATAGTCTTAATGGCGGAGTCGCTAGAGGAGCTGAACCAGATGCTGGACGGCCTAGCCTCAGCCTCGCGACGCATCGGTCTTGGCATGAATTTGGATAAAACCAAAGTCATGATCAATGGCCTCATTGATCCGGGACCGGTCGTCGTACATGGCCACCTTCTCGAAATTGTTTCCGAGTATACTTACCTTGGGCAAATTCTGCAGTTGGGTAAAAATAATTTTGAGAAGGAGGCCAAGAGGAGGATCCAGCTAGGCTGGGCAGCGTTTGGGAAACTACGTCGAGTCTTCTCGTCATCCATACCGCAATGCTTGAAAACTAAAGTTTTCAATCAGTGCGTCCTACCCGTCATGACCTACGGAGCTGAGACGTGGACACTCACGGTAGGGCTGGTCCACCAGTTCAAAGTCGCTCAGCGAGCTATGGAAAGAGCTATGCTCGGAGTCTCTCTGAAGGACAGAATTCGTAACGAATACATCCGACAGAGAACCAAAGTTATCGACATAGCTCAAAGAATTAGCAAGTTGAAGTGGCAGTGGGCCGGCCATATCTCGCGAAGAACCGACAACCGCTGGGGCAAACGTGTTCTTGAGTGGAGACCACGACTCGGCAAACGTAGTGTAGGACGCCCTCCGGCCAGGTGGGATGACGATCTGCGAAAGACTGCAGGCAGATGCTGGATGCGGCAAGCTGAAGACAGGGCGCTATGGCGCTCATTAGGGGAGGCCTATGTCCAGCAGTGGACTAATTTAGGTTGATGATGATGATGATGATTTACCAACAAGCGACCCACACCGGCTTCGCGCCCGTGCGAAAGATAGACCTTGAAAGTGGTGATGGTGATGTCTTGTAATTTGAGTAATGCATAGTTACTATAAGAAATACTAAATTTATTGTAAACTTTGTATTTTTTTTATAACCTAAAAACTATACTTTGTTTTCACCCAGATCACATGAGTACAAACTAAATATCTAACGTTATTGTAGCATATTTAACGTTCAAGAGGAAGAGCTTATATCAGTGAATACTCCACAAAATCGCAAGAACAAATTATCAAATCAACGAAACTAACACCAAAAATCCATCAAAGACTTTGCTGTGTCATTGTACTCAAAAGCATTCATTCGACAGTATTGCCAACTAGATTATAAAATAGGGCAGAAGCCTTTATTCACAAAGAAAATTATAATAAAATAATAGAAATAAATTAGACCTTGTATTTACAATTGAAACAGTTGAGCTAAGTGCAGACTGTTGCTTACAATCTACAGGTAGCTTAACTGATCCATATCAATACCAGTTGGAAGCGTCCCCAAGACACTGGCTGCATTGCCCCATTGTATGGCAATACTGCCAGATAGTGACCAGCTCTCGGGTCACGCGTCACTTCGACCAGACGCTCAGATAATTTTTAAAACAAATTTGCTACATTATAATTATTTTATTTTCAGGCGGAGCGGTGGCGGACGGTTGCCGGGCCAGGCGTGGTGCGGATGTCTTCACATTGCAGGCGTGCGAGAGGCGTGCGAGAGCCGTGGCGTCGCGGAGGCGTTTTGGAGCCTTGTGTGTGTAGGTCACGGCGTCGCATTGTTGTAAACATATACTTTTTTATTGTAGGTAAGGATGCCATTTTTATAATCTTTTATATGGCAGTCGTATAAACAACGATGTGTTTGAACTAGTACTATAAATTTTTCGGTATGGTCTATTTTATTTAGCGCTTTATTGGGTCACAAGCTAAAATTTTTTACTCCGCTATAGCGGACTAACAAGTTGTATTTATTTACAAAATATCGTCATTTATTTACAAAAATATCCAATATATAATCCATAGACTAGCTGAACTACAACGCTAAAACGCCACGCCTCCGCCTAGCCACCGCGCCGCCACGGCTCCGCGCCGCTTCGCGCACGCCGACTGTTTGTGTCGCTGAGCCGGCCCGCCACGGCTGTGCACCGCTTAGCCACCGCCTGCGGTGTGTGTGTAGTCTTTCATATAAATTCATATGATACAACTCGCAAGCCTTCGCCTCCGGCCCGGCCACGGCTTCTGTGTGTGGAGGCTTTTAAGGTTTTAAATAATCCATCATTAAGTATAAGATGTTTTTAAATATTCTATAAATGAGTAGTTGAGAATCAAAGACAGCTAAATCTGTATTGGGTCAATACGGATTTAGCTGTCTTTGATTCTCCACTACTCAAATATTGAATTGAAAAATGTATTAATGCAGAACAAAATGTGCTAGACAAAATAAAAATACGCCAAAACCTAAGGTTTGACCAACAGATCCCCTCTCACCCCGTTTCTTCCCCTCAACGCCTCATTTAAGCAGCCCTTAAGCCAACCTCACAGAACTCATAAAGATTTGCGCAAATTGTACCTATTGAAAATACTTACGAACGCTCTCAATGGTATGCAATAAGGAGTTGGGTACACTGTACCCTGTTTCTTCATAACAGGCTTTAAGTACAGCAAACTTAACATCAAGCCCTTCAAATGTTGAATCTGACTCCAATCCATTGCTAGCACAGATTTTAGTGATGGTATCTGTTATACTGGCTGGAGGGTCCCAAGCTTTTGTGGGGCGCAGGAATCTGGAAATTCATAAGTTTTAATTCAACTTAGGCTGGCTGTGAGTGTTTGTGTGGCTATGTAAACTCACAAAGTAGGGTAGAATACTATGAAACAGCTCTACCTGTTAGATAATTATATTAATTTAATTAATTTAGAGTAAGGATAATTGACTACCTAGGTACCTCACAATAAAACATAGGTACTTACCCTCTTGAGGCCAAGGATTCCGCATAAGCCTGCATTTTTTTATCAACTTTGGGAAACTTCTTTTGCGCATATCTTATTGATTGAACCTGTAAATTAATTAATATTTTAAAATAGAATCAACAAAAAATTTACAAATAAGTAACTAAAATTGTAACCTAAAATTACCTGTATGTTTCTTTGTGTTAGTGACACAACCGCATTTCGAAGCATTTTACAAATACAATAAATATTTCCTTACAATACAAGATACAAGTCGTAATCTTACAATTTCAAAATGTTTAGAAAAAACAATGTAATGTTGTAATTTATTTTCAATTTTTCTTGGAATTTGACAACAATTTTGACATGACAAGACAACCATTAAAAACGTTTCATTACGCGCAATCCGTGTTTTATGTGATGTATCTTAACGTTCTTCATTGCAATGAATAAATATTTTTTATACTACACCTGCTCGGAAAGTTGCCTATTCCTTTTCCATTAATAGAATAGAAAGTATGGCTTTGCAGGCCTATATGAAACCGGGAGGAAAAACTCTATGGAATTTCATTTCTCACGTGTTTTAGCGGGAGGAAAAAGTGTATGGAAATCCATTTCTAACGTGTTATTTTTTTTTAATTTCCTAAAAGATGGGCCGGTAGCTATGGTTATTTTCGTTCGGTCAAACGACAAAAAGTTTTTACTCCAAATCCATTAGGCCTCCTCCGATTTCCGAACAATATTTTGAAAAAAGAACCCAAAGGCTGGCGCGGTCAATGAGGTTTTACCAACATCATTGGGCGCGGTAAGTTCTTCTAAATTTCAATTAATAATTAATTCTGCTTTTTATTTTCCTCGAAGGTGTAGTATAAAGCACTATTTATCACTCGGCAGAAAGTGCGATTCCTACCTCGTGTGTTTTAAGACCCTCGGCTGCGCCTCGGGCCCAAAACGACACACTCGGTAGGAATCGATCACTTTCTCGCCTAGGTGTAAAATGTACTATTCTATATAAGCTTTGTAATGAACGAAGAAACATTACATTTTTATAGCGTTTTACACTATTATGTATGAAGAGAGAATAATAACATTATAAAAGATTATAACACAACTAGTTTATACATAAATGGAACGTTGCAACTATCCTAATCTAGTTTTGTTTGATTGCCGCCTGCGGCAGCACTATCGGCTTGGGTTTGTTGTTTCTGTCTGTTTCCTATCCGCCATTTTCCAGTCGCCATTGGAAGGTGAAAACTTCACTAAATGTCGGTGATGATTTTAAGATTTTGAGTGGTTTCTTTGATATTTTATTCGTTATTTAGTGTTGTGAATTGAAAATGAAGTGTCCCGGACTACCATGACGCATCAAAATCACCAAACAAACGGTGCAAGTCTCGAGGATTGCCACACAAACTTCTTCGCCTTGGTAAGTCACTTTTACATTGATGAAAGAACTCGTATGTACTTTTCTTTCGAAATCGTAGTGATTTACGTGATGTCAATTCTTGCGCTATTGTTCTAAGGTGTCTGGCAGTACACTTTAAGTGTTGTTATTCATGGGGTCACTAAGTAAAACTATGTGATGAATCGAATTATCGTTATTGGACGCTGCTACACGAAATTCGCCTTATTGCGATGCTGCTACTAGATCGATTTATTGCGGTAATGTTTTCATTGGAGACAATTTAGGTATAGGTGGCTAATGACGCTCGACCGTTAGTCATTCTGGCATCGTTTTCGACGCTGCTAAAGAGTCAAAACGAGTTGCTAACCCATAAAATGTCAACGATTTCGGCGAGCGAGGCCACTAGATGCCACTGGCCCATAGAGGTCATTTTAAATTCACCTGGCCGTAACGCGAACCGTAATGCGTTCGCAAGACTAGTTTCGCCGAGCTGAGGAAATACTTTCATATTACATTTTTGAAACGGTTCTCCGTTCGATAATGCGACACGATAGCGAACCGCGAGATTCGCGTTTGTAAGCGAGCACGGCAAAAAGAAACGGTCGGCTCGGGTCATTCATTATCGCCGTGTTGTAGTGTCGAGTGGCTTTGCGTAATGTTCATAGCTGGCGCGAATTTTATCAGATTGTGTTCGGGCTAGGAGCAGCGCGGGTGTGGGGTGGGGTGGCGGGGTCGGGTCGCGGAGAGCGCCACTTCCACCTGACGCGTCGCCGTATCTCCGCGGCGGCGCGCGCCTGCCTGCACCCGCGCCTCCCTCTGCGCTCCGCCTATCGAGACACGATACAAATTACCGATTTCTTGCCCTGCCTGCTTGTTGTCTAATTATTTATGCGTGGTTGCGGCCGCCGAGCCTTTGTCGAGTGGAATTTTACGCGATGTCGTCGTCTTGTTAATGACGCATACGCCATGTAGACGAGTTCAATACTCCATTTCTTACGAAAATCGCACTTGTCCATGCATGGTGTCGGCATACCGTCGTCCCTAATCGATTCCTACTCATCCAGTTTTATTTAGATCTGGTGCTGGTATGCGAGCATCTGCGTGGCGACACAGATGTCGAGGGTCGGTTCGATGCGCGCGCGCTCGCCGGCTGCGCGGGCGTCTTGCGCTCATTCAACCGTTTATGAATGGTTGTAATGATTGTAACTTTCCCATAAGCGGGCCTCCGCCCAAGCATAGTTTGTGTGCCCTGTGATTGCCCGCCTAGGCTATGCTCACGTTCGTTCCGTTAACTCGCGTTGTATATATATTCTCCCCTTTGTAACGTACCTATGCTTCTCATTGACGTTCTGAAATGAAGATCACGAATTTTTATGATCTTGCTTTGCAGGGTTTCGTTCTCTGAATCGGTCATTCTCAATGGTCCTTCGAGCCGCAATCTTTATTAGGTACAAACTGCATATTTGACGAAGCTTTAGTTTCATCTGTCGAGTTCACGTGACGTTTCTTTGACAAATTCCTTTGTTTTCCTATCCTGCCTGCTGTTGGTTCAGTGTCGAAATTCACCACTAAGTTATTCATGGCATTCGGCATACCCTCAGCCGGCGACCTCGACGTCCGTCCACCCTCTTATCTCCCTCTGTGCACTGCACACAGAGCACGACTCCAATTTCGCCCTGAATATGCTCATTCTCGCGGTTATGAATCCTTTGCCTTCTAGGTCAAACTAAAAGCACCCTCGTGACGCCTTGTGCTAATACGAAATTTGACTTAGATCAACCTAAATAGCTGAGCTAGATTAGCATTATGCTAATCGTATATCGTTTGTAATTAACGTCAAGTGCTAATTTAACGGTCGTTTAAAACATCGAAGCACGCTGTTTGACGGAGCGTGTGCTCATTTTATTGGAAAATTGTTGAGTTACAAGTTATAATGATACGGTAACCAACGAAAAGTCTCATAAGATTCCAGCCTTCCCTTTTTCTCCGATCATAACGTAATACATCGCAAAAAGTACGTAAAACCATAAAAAAAAATCTCCTGTGAAATGTTCACCAGCATTATTTCGCTAAGGCGCCTAACCACTTTATTGCTTGCTGAAAATCGATTCTCAACATAGCAGTAACGAGGACCACATCAAGTGTAATATTATTATGTTGACATTACGATAAAAACAAAATGTAGAGTAAACAAATAAGCAAGCATCCACAAGAACATTCAGAACTTGCTTTTGGTCCAAGGTCGCCAAAAAACTTCTACCTGGGATATAACGAAATCTGTGCCTTACTCGCCAGCCGCCGCTGCAAAGCAAACTGAACCTTATGTCAATGACCTACAGCGGTTTCCTACAGTGATTCCATTTGGTTCTGATAAGCAAGGTGACTGTGATGACCTCTTGTTCGTCAAATGGTTGAATTGTTTCAAGTATCGCAACATGCGGCGAATATAGACCTTTGTAAACATTGTTGCTTGGATGTTTAACCCTCAGGCGATCATTGGGGACAGTGAGTCTTGTGTGACGAGAGAACTAAAGATAATATTAATTCCACAAGTAATAAAAAAAGTAAGGTTCCAAAACGTTACCTTATCTATAATGTTATATTACGTAATATTGTCTAGTTTATTTAATCGAATTCCCTTTTCTACGACGAAAATAAACCACGTGTAAACGAACGTCTTTCAAATCTAACACTCCTTGCATTGTAACTGTGAAGTTTATAACTCCATAGTAACCATGATACTAAATGTCATCACATCAGCTAATTAGGAAGTTCACGCGTACCACCATCTAGTCCAGCAGGGCTGATCAGTCTTCAAGTCTTGGACACGTAATCTAATAGAGATTCGCACGAAACTACTATATTTTAGCGGTTTTGAATATTTTCTACGGGGAATATAAATAGCGGAAAAGTAGTTTCCCGTAAATCATAAAAAGAAACATGAATCATGTTTTAACAAATTCGATTTAGTGCGGAGCAATTTTTTCAAATCTAGTAATATACAATAATAATATTAATTGTTTATTAGTAAAAATCAGCATATTACCAAATGCTCAATTTGTAATATGGGCTCACAAGAAATAGTCGACGATATGTGGAAAACAATTTTTCTGGCAAAAATCTCAAAAATATTTTTTTAATTTCGCGCGAATGTGTGTCTGAAAGATTCCGTGTCGAAGTTGCGAGAACGGAATTTCTGAATATCCCTGTAGATGTTCTCTACAAAATAACTCCGTTTAATTTTCCATGGCATATTGTTGTAACATGAAGTGAACAATAACTCCTTATGTACGAAGTTTGTTGTGGCGCGCGTCGTTATCGCCTGCTGATAAGTGAGTTATTATCACCGGCGCACTATCAAGGTCCGAGCGAGAGCGGTGGCTATCGCCGAATGTTATCTGCCACTAGAATTCACCGCGTAATTAGACTATTCTGTTGCCACAATTCATCTATATAATCATCTAGTAAATACATTTTGACTTTAATTTAATCAAGACGATTTATGCTGAACGGTAAATCGTGGTTTATTGAACTAAACAAATACTTATAATTATTTAAAACGTGATTTATTAGTGTGACGTGACTTAAATCAGATTCGTTTATCAATATCATAATTATTATCTGTAAGGAGATAAAACTTCTTGTTTTAATAGATCACGAAATTATCCAATTGTATGGATGGACCTCAAGAAAGATGATAAGACCTTTGATCACCTTAAATTTTGCTCTCGAGCAGTGCAACGTGTGGTGGCACGTTATCTCTAGACACGGCGTCCATAAGCACTTAAGTCATTTTTTTCTCGAAATGCTAAAAACTGACAGGGCTTTGCTTTTTGTATAATCCTTCGACGGCAATAAGCAACTAAGTCACAGGGCTTCAATTCGCGAGCCGGTAGTAATACGCACCAAACAACTTATGTTTTTGGAACACTTCTAGTGCCGGACCGTAAGCACTTAAGTCGACTTAAGTACTTTTGTTCGTTATAGTTTTATTATTGTTTTTGACTTCAGCTATCTGACTTAAGTTGTTTCACCCACAAGATTCTCGACCTACCCTTTATTTTTTGTTAAAATGCATTATGGCCATTAGAAATTCCAGGATTTTAAGAAGTGAAGTGCCTTCGTGAAGATTTTGTTTTGAACCACCATTATAAATAATTCTGACCCATGCTGTGGTTGTGTTGTGCAATTAATGATAATGTTATAAGTTACTATGGAATCGAGAGGGAGAAAAATACTAAACCTTGTTATAAATACAAAAAATACAACTACTGGTACGTATTATCATATTTTTTTAAATAAATACTTACATTTGAATTTAGCATTTGTTATTTAGTCTAATGTAAAAATAGGAGTAACATTTTATGAAAATTTTTGAATGATAAATTTACTAAATACCTAATTGATTTATTTAGAGACCATTATTATTTTTCTAATTTTTTATGCGAATAACATAGCTCTGTATTATTTTAGGTGACCATAGTACAACTACTACTGTGCAACCAAGTACATCTGGGACGCCGAAACCAACAACTTCTGTCGAGCCACAAAACGAACAGTCTGACGTTGACCACGTGACAATAATTCAAAAATCATCAACCAGCCCTAGTCTGCTCACAGAAGATACCGCTGTTTATAGTGATCAAAGTGTTTTTATTGATCCTGAACCAAGCACATCAGGAACTCAAACACATACAGCTCCTGATGAAACACCCAGTGACTTTTCTAGTGATGACTCTGTGGCTGACCCAACATACTCTGTGCCTGACCCTACACGCACTGAACCAAGTCCCAACCTATCTGCAGAAGATGAAGAACTGCCACAATCTCTACCTCAACAATCAGTACATAGCCGAAAAAGAAAACGAGAAAGTAAATTGAAGCGCAATCTTGGTCTTTCGTATGTGACGGCTTCTGGGAAAAATGTAGAAGAACGCAAAATGCAGGAACTACCTAATTGTCGAAATAAATGCCGAGAAAAGATAAGTAATGAACAACGTGCTGTAATTCATAAGGAATTTTGGAATCTTGGGTCATATGATTTGAGAGCAGCTTTCGTTTCATCTCTAATCACCATCCAGGAAAAACAAACAGAACGACATCGTGTCGAGGATCCTGCGCGGCAAAAATTTAGACAATGTACCTACAGGTATCATTTAGACATTAACAGTGAAAAAATATCCGTATGTCAAGGTTGCTTTTTAAAAACCTTGGCGATAACGGATAATTTTGTTAAACTGATAGGTTTAAAGAAACGCAGCACTTCCAGTGGAATAATTCAACCAGATAAACGTGGAAAGAAAACTCCAGCAAATAAACATTCAGATCTAAAGATTCTTGAAGTGATTAGCCATATTAATTCCTTCCCGTTATACGAGAGCCACTACACAAGACGAACAAGTAGCCGAAAGTATTTACCATCACACTTAACAATTTCAATCATGTATTCTTTATATAAAACGTCTCATGAAAACCCCGTCAGTGACAAAATTTACCGAAGAGAGTTTCATAAATTAAAGTTGAGTTTTAAAAAGCCAAAAGTTGACACTTGCCACCACTGTGACATCATTAAAATGAAGATAAGTGTCGCCAACGACGAAACTGCAAAATTAACCCTTGAGGCGGAACGTGAGTCACATTTGCTTGCAGCTGATATGGCTTATAATGAAAAAAAGTCTGACAAAATGACTGCATCAATAGACAAAACCATGAAGTGCCTTTCTTTTGATCTCCAACAGTGTCTACCTACTCCAGCTTTAGAGTCATCCGTAGCTTTTTATAAAAGGCAGCTTTGGACATTTAATCTTACTGTGCACGACAATGCAACGGGATTGTCTACACATTACATGTGGCATGAGGGAATCTCGGGTCGAGGTGCTAATCAAATAGCATCTTGTTTATTCATCCACCTCAAAGAACTGCCTCAGGACATTTCTGAAGTTATTTTGTACTCCGATACATGTGGAGGTCAAAACAAGAATACCCACGTAGCCGCAATGTTTACATACCTGATGACACTGAAACCCTCCTTAAAAAAAATTCATCACAAATTTATGGTACCAGGCCACACTCACATGGAAGTGGATTTAGATCATGCCATCATTGAGAAAAAAAAGAAAAAATCTGCTATTCAAGTATATCACCCGCATGACTGGATGCAGTTAGTAAGGTCGAGCAGTAAAAAGTTTACCGTGCACGAAATGCAACAAGCGGAGTTCATGGACTTTGCGAGTTTGCTAAAAGGGCCACTAGTAGCCCGAAAAAAAGACACTTCAAACAATGTTTTTAAATGGCATGATGTGAAGTGGCTGTGCTACGAGGCGGACTTTGGAGTAATAAAATATAAAAACTCACTTTCCAGAGATGAAGATTTTAAAGCCATTAACTTCAGAAGGAGCACACGAACCGGCACCATAAATTTGACTGTTTCACCGATAACAAACAACCCAGTGCCAATAAGTATGGAAAAAAAACGAGACATAATTTCGCTATTACCTCTCGTACCGGAATGTTTCCACCATTTTTACAAAAATTTAGCAACCGCTGCAGATGCTAGGAACGTCGACCCTGATTTGCAAAGCTCTGAAGATAGTGATTAATTTTTTTATGGATTTGTTTTTGTTGATTAATGTTTAACGCATTTTTATACATGCTCAGTTATTAAAAAATTTTGTAGGTATAATGACTTACTTATATTGTAGTTTTGTAGTAGGTAAGGCGTATGACTTATTATTTGAGATCATTATGTGATATGATTTACGTGTTAGAAACACGTAAGTCATGTCTCATTACCTATATATAAGCGGTCAAACAAACTTAAGTCAGATTTTATTATGTACTAATAAACATAGAGTAACTAGTTTAGTTTGGTGTATAGCTAATTACTAAGTGACTAATAAAAAATAATAATAAATACCATCTCAGTAGTTTTTTTTTATACCAGACATTAAAAACATCGGCCTGTAAACTTTTCAATATACTCGATTATTGACTTAAGTGCTTGTGGCTTCCGGCTCTAGATCTTTTCTCTTATGTTTTCAACGCTATCGCGTGTATATCTATTTACAAATAATATTTGCCGGTGAAATTCCACCCACAAAAATTATAAACTCTGCTAAGAAAAAAAAATTAAGAAGCCATACTACTAACCAACTCAGAAATTAGCAAGTAAACAAATTTATGTCGAAAATAGGCTATTAAGTTTTTGATCAAAATGTGACATAACATAACACTAACCCGTGTTTGTTTGCCCGTGGCACAGTAACATAACAGCAAGAGTCCTTTTCCTCTCAACGTCATAGGCAGCGCTTTCTGGGTCAAGGTTTTGTTTTGATTACAGTCTTGAGGAAAATATTTGGAATGCTCGTGAATTTTTGTCAATTTATAAAACAAGAAACTACTTATTTTTAAACTCAACGTATGATAAAACATCTCTGATTTACGAGAGAGCCTAATAAGTGTGTAGGATGTCCGCAATATAAACTCTCCTAGTTATAAATTACCATAGATTGAATTTTTATCAAATCGCAGTATTTAAAGGTAATAATAAATGTCAGGATAGTTTTGACCAAGAACGAAATAAAGGTCTTCCGCTTGTAGCGACAGTCTGTGAGGGCCGGCCGCGACCGCGGTCACGATATGTGGGTCAAGATAACAGAAGAGCGCTCGTCGACCGTCCCACATTCGATACCGCGACAGGCACATAATGACGACGCCTTCTTTATCGTTTGTCTTATACGAGATTTAAATTTTTATATTTACTCAACTAGTCAGATCATTTAGACAGGAAATTATCAGTCATAAATTTTTCAATCATTTTTAATAGTCACTTTATTGATCAGCTTTATAATGTTGATCGTCTTGTGCTCCACTTTCGCTTTTCTCCGTAAATTGCACAAGTATTCGGTATTTTTTTATTTCAAATTAATGAACAATAAACGTTACTGCCAGACTCCATAAAACTTGCGTGCGTATAATAAATTATCTGTTCAGTAAGCATATTATTGCCTACTACTAATGCATGGCTTTTAATTTCTTGCTTATTCGTTTAACACAGCTTACAATTAATGCAGTAATTCCCCCCCAAATATTGGGAATTAAGCTTATTAGGGAATTAAGTCTTAGATATTTCGTTTGCTGATGATAATAATAAACATACAAAGTTCATACAGACAGAAACGCAAGAAACTCGACGTTCGTCGTGATCACCTGATCACCGACCCTTTGCATGCAAGATTCGACCCTCAAAAACAAGTTTCATTTGACGATCAACTTGTAATACGGCTCTACTCGCAGGTTTTTCGAATTCTCAATCAACCTTTTACTAATTAAATGTAAGCTGTATGTACTTGTCGCTTCCGGTTTGTAGAATCAGCCCGTTAGTGGAATGACTATGATTACAAAAAGGCGCCATTCAGTTAAATGCTTATGCCGATTTTTGAACGATCAACGTTCAACAATATGGCTAAACGTCACTTTGCCTAATGAAACAATTTTCACTCGTTTTGTAAACCGCCTAGCGACGATGTATAGATTTCGGCAAGGATATTCAGACCTCGGCGGAAGAGCACTGCTGCGTAGGATAGGAGCTTGTTCCCTAACTATTGGGCATTAGTCCCTAGTCCCTACCAATACTTGTAAGGACTTGTCTATGCAGTACCCGCCTAGAATGTAAGTTACAGATTGACCCCCTTTTTACAATGAAGGATTCCCATTTAGGCACCAATTTTAAGGGCACTCACTCAGCTTTAAGAAACCAAAGTAAATTTGCATTTGTACCATTGCATTAAATTAATTGTTATATCTGTTTATTTTTAAATTCGACTTTTAACTTTGCTCGAGGGTTTGATAATAAAACACAATTCACTTTATGCAATACTTATGTGGATTTTAGTAAGCAACAAGAGTTTCTCCATGTAGTCGACAGAAACTCGGTCGATTGCAATGTCTGAGGGCACGCGATAAAATTTGAAACGCTTTCACTCTGCTTTTCTGCGGCTCTGGCCTGGGTTTTGCATCGCGTATTGTAACATCCACAAGTAGATACTATAAGAATGAAGACCTTGTCGTGCTTGGACTAGATGAGTCGTCGGTTCATAACTAGAACACTAAATAAACTATTCGAGAGAATTGTCGTCTTGCCTGTAAGGCCAGTATTATGAAAGCTTGCTCAGTCATAGCTTGAGTGACGTTTACGCCCTAAAACAGCGCTACTCAAGCATCAAGATTCAGCAAACTTTCATTATGCGGTCCCACAGATGTAGGAATATCTCCTAATAAGATATAGGAATAGATGCAGGAATATCTCCTACATCTGTGTACGGCCCTAAGACAAGTACAAGTTTAACTATCTAACCTAATGTCATTGTTATTTCTAGCATATGTTTAGTGTTTTTCTATCCTAAATGAACGTCTAATTGTCTGGGGATTTTACAAAGATTATCTTTGACGATTATTAGCCATTACCATTTATCTATGCAGAGTCTGGTTAATATAAATAATATTCGCATTGTAACCACAGCCTTGCGGCCAAACCTGCTCTTGAATCTTAATTTTAAATGACGCATATTATTGAGGAGCCAAGGACCATCGCTATTAAAACTATGTGCCGAATTATTTTCTTCAAGTGCTAAAATCCCTTATCCATATAGGTAAGGGATTTCCATCCATCCATTTATTCATCCATCCAAACTTTCGCATTTATGATTATTTGTGTGATATCGGATTATTTTCTTCAAGTGCAAAAATCCCTTATCCATATAGGTAAGGGATTTTATCCATATAGGTGAAAGTTTGGATGGATGGATGGATGTTTGTTACCTCTTCACGCCAAAACTACTGAACAGATCGGACTGAAATTTTGCATACAGGTAAATCCAACATAGGCTTACTACTTTTTATTCCATAAATCAGTGCCCATGGGATAGAAATCACCTTTAAACGTTTAAAGAAACAACGCGTGCGAAGCCGCGGGCATAATCTAGTAGAAAATAATGAAGTAACATTTTGTATAGAGCCATACAAAATGTTACTTCTTTATAATAAAACGTCAAGCAAGTGCGAGTCGACTCGCGCACTAAGGGTTCCGTATAATTGTAAGACCTTGTTTCTTGCCAAATATCATGATTCTAGGTCAACGGGAAGTAGGTACCCTGTATGGGTCCAGGGAGAGAATCAAATTTTTTTTTGTAAAAAACTAGAAATACTTTATGGTTTTTGGATTTTCCCCTTTATTTGTGCTATAAGACCTTACTTCTTGCCAAATTTTATGATTCTAAGAAGAAGAAAAAGCCTACGGAAAGTACCCTATAAGGTTTTGTGTGCATGTGATTCCCTTGGAAATTTAAAAATATTCGGACTTAAACGGCTGTAACTTTTGATTGCGTTGACCAAGAAGTTTTATTTATATCGAGGCTTCAAGAGGTTACGGGCTTGAGTATATGATGTTAATTTCAACTCGATACCTCCGTTCTCTCGATACGCGTTCTTGAGAAAAGGGGGTTGACAGAGGGACAGACAGACGGAAAACATAAGGTTGATTCTATAAGGGTTCCTTTTTTCCTATTGAGGTACGGAACCCTAAAAATCATTGACTCCGAGCTATTGTCTTAATACCTGGTTGGTGCTTTTGCAGATTCCACATTTACAAAATATACCTGTATTGAATGAGAGGGAGGGAGGCTTTCGCAGTAGTAAGAGTGCGCTCCACTTGCTAAATGGTGCACGCACAGACCGAGCAATGTTTATGTGTACTGTCTGCATGGACAAGCTGACTTGTATTGAAACGACCACGAGAGCACAGGATTGTATAAGAAACAATGGTCTTGACGTGAGAGCAAGTAGATTAGTAGGGTACCAATTACCGAACATCCAAGACTGTTCAATAAAAGATGACGAATGCAACGTCTTTTCATCCTGAGTATCAATTACCCAAAACCCCACTGTTTTGCAATAAACTGGCTAGACTATAATAAATATTTTATTTTATTTTACAATTTTAGGGAAACTAACAGCTAGTAAGTTACCGATGAGTAAGTTACCCACCATATCTGTAATAATAATAGTTAATTATTACACTGCAGGCAGATGCTGGATGCGGCAAGCTGAAGACAGGGCGCTATGGCGCTCATTAGTGGAGGCCTATGTCCAGCAGTGGACTAATTTATGTTGATGATGATGATGATGAATTATTACAGAGATGGTGGGTAACTTACGGCTAATTAGAAGTTTCCACATAAAATAACTAAGTTAAATGTTAGTGTCAGTCGAAACAATGTTAGTAAATAGACGGCGCGTTTGATACCTACCTAATAAAAAAAAAAAACGAAATAACAATTTTATACCTACTCAAAAAATAAATTACTCAACAAGCGTTTAAGACGCTTGACGCTTGGACGCGTTTAAAACCCATAATTACATCCCTGTTTTGTTTGTTCTGTTCTATGCTTTCTGTCTGTAAGTTCTACAAATAACACGACTAATCTTGTATCAGATCACACCTATCAACAGCCTTGTCCAGCCAGTCAACTGCAGGACATAGGCCTTCGCCGATAAGCGCCTTATTGGCGTAATTCTGGTTTCAAAATATTTGTAGGCGTCTCTAATTTAAGTCGATTCCTTCCCTTTGATTAATTGCTCAACCAAATACGTACTTAAATTAATTTGTACAACTAGGGCAAACCCTCGAAATTCTAGACTAAGCCTAAGGTCGTCGTGAGTTCGTTGACCGCCGCCGCCGGCGCGCGCCTTTACCGTTAACGGCGGGGCGTATACTTTGAATCGTCTACCTGCATGCCCTGTACCCAGTGACTCCTATTCAGGATAAAGCAAACTAGACGGGGGGCTCATTAATTTATAATACCTACTTAATGGTGATCAGTTTCCTACTTATCCTTTGTTGCTTCGCTCGAATAAATTCCAAACAGAATCTTTCATCGCGATGAAATTTCGCCCTGATCAGCGACTACTATAATTTGTCTTTCTAAACTGTCCGTTGCTTGACAATCGACATCATTGCGGGCTGCCACAGCGCGGCAATTTTATACATTGCACGTTACATGCCATGCCTTTGTCCAGTCATCAGGAGAGCACTATGTTTTATTTTCTACTGATTATTATTTATCGGTGGTCCTATCGTCGGTTAGGTTGGTGATATGATGTTCAAAGTAAAAATTCATTTGAGCTGTCAACACACACACTCTTGTTTGCTGAATGCCTTGATTGTACACTCGTTATAAAATGTATTATTGGCACAGTCAGCTTTGTAAATATTATGTTGATTTGCTAAGCGCCAGCGCAGCAATAAATACCGTGGCCTCTAAAACGATCCCTGGCGCGTGCCTCGTACGGGTTAACCGCATAACAATTCCATTATAATTCATACGTGCAACATGATGCCTGTTGACATGAAATGACCAAGCTGGTTATGTCGAAAATGATTTTGTTTTGAAATCCGTATCGTAAAGTACATACCTAGTACCTGTACCTACCTAACCCACTAACTTGTTAAGAGGGGATGTTACAGCCATTTGTGCGAATAGGATAGGAATAGGATTTGGCGAGACGTGCAAAAATAAAATTATTGTTTAGTATTAGAAAACGAATTAAGAAAGTGACTAACGCCCGAATACTCAAACGCAACTTAGATTTAAGCAAGTCTCAAATGATTAATTTTTGACAGATTTTATTGAAAAGTCAAAAAATCGCAACTGACGTGTTTAAATCTGAGTTGCTTTTGAGTAAACAGGGGTTGAGGAACCAAAATATTAATCAAAACCTGCAAATCAACACATAGTCATTTCAATAAACCGCAAGGTTCCTGAGACCTCGACCAAATTATCTGCAAAACAGTGCACTTTCATGATTTTTTTCTCAATGAAGAACCAAAGAAATAATGTTGAATTTTACGGAAATTTGAGTTTTTTACCACTGCGTTTCCGTATGATCTAGGACTAGTTTGACAAACAAACCTGTTGGTTCGCGTCTTATGTTATCACCAGTGACCACACCACATACATCTACATAATTGGTACCTAGTGTTTGAGTTGTGTTAAAATGCATCGAAATATATGTTTGATTTGACTAAGTATTCCCTTCCCTGTGAATCTGGGATGAATAAATTAATTGAATGGTTTGAGTACCTAGAGCAAGAACCGAACACAAAACTTTATCTTGTTCAAGCAAAACCTTAAGCTAATAATATTAACGATTATGTTTACATTACACACACGTTATTATTATTCATTCGTCCTCGCCCTTGACGACGAACGAGCTAGCTGGCTCCTAGAATGGAGATCTTGTTTAACCACCATCAAGTTTTCCTACAATCCGTTCCGTTGGTTGAAAATACTTGACGTAATTTATTTATTATGCTAGGAAATGTTTATGTCACTTGAATTTGTACAAATCTTAACAAGATAAATCGACGTAAAACTGGACTTGTTGGCATTGAAACATTGTAATTTAATGTTAGTAATCTTAAATTCTGGGGTCAAAGATAACAATAATTTTATCACAATAGTAACGGAGAAAAAACTTAGGAATAATCCAAGAACCAAGCTCTCTGTCTCGCACACTCGCTCGTATGTGTGTGTATAATACTAACAAGAGCGAGAAGTATGCATGCAATGAGTTACTTGATTGCCGCCCATCCGCATCAAGATATGGTTTCCATCATCAGGCTCAAATAGTGTTGCATTGCACATTTACACCCTTCTCTGAGGCTGCTGGACTGGACATGACTGTGATTCAGTATTCAGTATTTTTATTACAAGACAAAAATATAACAGAGTTTTGTAAGTATTCATGCACCTGATGCATCCTTTCAGGTAGGGTATGGAAATAGATCTTAATCTAGGACATAATTATTTTCTTTTTATAGAAAATTACAGAGATCTTCTAGGACATAAGTTTAGGTATAAGTACCTACCTACTTATACCTTTATAAGTACTTATACTTTAAATATAATGTGGTTTAAAATAATATTTATTTACTTAAGTAGTCTCCAAAGTGCTTGGCTTCTCTCCCATCGTACTTTGCGTAAGTACTCTTGTACTCCTTTGTAATGTCGTACCAAATCCAATACAAATTTTATCTAGTAAATAAGAGGCGTTCCAAGTCCAACATCAGTGACGTTTGCGGAAGCACACTGGGCCTGATCGACGATGGCATAGCTCACGTGATACGTGCTTAGATCAAGCTAATACTTACCTTGCATTAAAACTTACACGTATCTACTCCAGTTTTTACGAGGTCTGATCCTTCAGTTTAACCTGTGAATAAGATTTTACTGGATTATATAAATGTTCACCATAATTATATAATTTGTATAATCACCAATTTTCCCTGATCGTCGCAACATCAGCACCGCGCGTTTTTTAAAACGCCTCAAAATCTGTATTCCTATCTAAAACAGCGTCTTGAGGTTATAGCTTGTCAATAATCGTTCTCGCTTGCTTTTGTTCTGTTATACCAGCATTAATGTTGAATGACGATAATTGTTTACAAACAATTAAATTGTTTAGTAATTCTGTCTCGTTCTGGTCTTTTATTGATTTAGCCGATGACAGTGGCGTCAAGTCATGATGTCAAAAATGCAGTAGCGAAGTGCACGGTCGCCGGCCGGGTGCAGGCGCACGCGCACGCAATGCCGTCACGTCACATATCCCCGATTGTTTACCCCACTGCCGCTAGTAACGTAACTATCCGTGCGAGGTTGCCACTCCGCGTGTCTCCTCCTCTCACTTTCGCGACTACATCTGTTTCGCTCCCACGAAGTCTGTCTCGCTCACTCGACTAGCGGTGCTCGACTTTTTTGGACGTGCAGTTTTTTCCGTTCTAGGCTAAGTGGCTTTACGGGCTTTACTTTACTTGCTAAGCTATTAAATTTGTTGCTACATATAACCAATATCTAACTTATCAGCGTCATCCATCGGTCTTCAAATTATGTAGGGCTCGGAAGGGACCTAAGCGTAACCTTCTTGCACTCATAAAATACCCTAAGTTTATCGCAATGATGACGTGTTTTTAAGCTCTGCCCTAATTTGCCTTCAATGTTTTCAAATGTTCGGGTGAAGTACCGCTAACTCTGGCTCTGCGGCCGGTTACAGCGGTATTTTCCGGAAAATGCTGGGCTTTTCTCCCGTCTCCATCCGGGTGTTAGGGCTAGACCGCCCGTTGACGCTCGTTTTGCATTTTAAATTCGAACAACGCGGATTTATGCTGACAAACTTCGGCTTCCCGGAGCTCTTGGTCGATGAATATGTTTGCGTAATGCTCTGCTGATGTTGTCACGGCGTCATAACCGTTCTGAATTGCATTTGAATTTTCATCGTGAATCTATTTAACCTTTCTGGGCAAAGTGTGCTGAGGATTGTAAAGTCCATCGACTTCGCAGTCCATCAAAGTTACGGATCTTATAAAACAACTTTACAATAATAAACAAACGATAGCGTGCCACTTGAGCTAAACACGTAACCTTCTTGTTCTTTAAATTCTTGTTTGTTCCCTAAAAGCAAGACCCTGATTATGATCACCCCTATAACTTGCATTTTCGAGTTACACCCCTTATTTGATGTTATCGTTACGTTGAATGATGTTAGCATATAATTTTAATAACGTCGAAATGTTTAAAATCTAATAAAAGTTAGCGGTCGTGATGTCGTTGTGGGTACAATAGAAAGTGAAGCGGGCTGGTTGCGCGGGCGCATCGGTCGGACGCGTTAGAAAGCGGCTGGGTGGTGCGGTGGCGGTGGCACGGCGCTCACTACTCCGGCCTCGCATTCTTTCACATGTTGCCCATTAGAGGTGAACTTGTGTGGAATGTGGAAGAAACTGATTATATCCTGTATGTTCTCACGCGTGACGCGTTGCCTGCCATATTTAATGCTTTTCAGACAGATATTTTGCTAAATGTTACAAAATTACTTTAACACTAAAGTAGGTAATTGTATTTATCTTGTTATTTTGTGTCTAAATAATTAATATTCCATTGCACACACAAATGATACAACACCTAGTATAAGCAAGCAGTACTCAAAAGACTTTAAATGATTGTAGTAAATAAACCCTGCACTCAGAAGACAATTTATAGACCTGCAATAAAATCTCAGCTTCGAACCACAAACGGAAGACCATAACATTCCATTAACAGCGGTGTAAGCGTTTAACAGTGGCATTATGAGTACCTACCGCGAGCAATAACCCCTCGTATCGGAGTTTACACTAAAGTCGTTTACAGCGGATCCTCCCTAGCCGCCAGGTCGTGGGGCGACCCCACGCGCGTCTGCCAGGTGCGGGCGCCTTCCGTCGCGGAGCACGCCCGCACCGAGACGCCTACAACTTTTAAAGATTATCTACACTACATCCTTCCTTAGCAAACGAAATCTGAAAATACCTCGCGATATCTGTATTAACTGTGGCAAAGTGCGGATTCGCTTACTCAGGCTTCAGAAGCATATGCTCCTTATCACATATCTAATCTGTAAATAAGTGACTCCCTGCATACTTTATAATTATAACGCTAAGGGTCCGGCCCCGACAATAGGGTCATTCGCTGGCACCCTTCACGACCTAAAGACTTTCATAGATGCAGGAAAATGCAGGTGGTTTTGGATTGACCAGAACACATTGAGGGCGTTAGGTTTATGACCCGGTGAAATATTTGCATTACCAAGGTCGGCGCACCACCTGCCGCTCGCTCTCACGCGTTGTGGACACTCGCCTTGTGTACACTCTGAACGTAATTTACCAACGAAAGGGATACCGAAATTGTTAAAATAATATTTGCCGATGCCATGACCTTGGTTATTGTTCCGAAAAATGTTGAAAGCACGAAATGACAAAGTCAATTAATTGAACGAAAAAACACGGCGTTCGTTCATTAATTTAAAACCGATTTAAAGGGCGAAAATAGCTAGTTTGTTTTTCAAACTAGGCCTAGATCTCGATACTCGAATAACTTACAAAAAATTCAAGATTTTGTCTTTGGTTCCTTAAAATTGAAAACACGATTGCGTAACTACGATAATTTTATTTATGAAAGTGCACTGATTTGCTCCTAATTTGGTCGCGATCTCAGAAACCCTGCGGTCTATAGATTTTTTTTTGTTTTGATTCATAGGGTAACTATTACTAATTCTTTGGTTCCTTAAACAGTTTGTTATATAAGTTATGTAGTTTTCTTAAAAATAATCAAAAACACAATTTTTGTGCTTATGCCATTCCAAAAACGTATGCTCTGTCCCTCTCCTATGAACGCGAAATCCTGTGCTTATCCTTTTCAGAAACTGGCGTGCAATACGCCCTCCTAACAACAAAATCAAATCGAACGAGAATATAGAATCACAATAAAATCATATAAAACGACCACAACCGTTGCGTTATAGCCGATTCAAGAGACTTGAGTTTAGTTGACTTCAACTGAACTGCCAAGAGATCATTAATCTTTAAGCTTAAGATTATCGCCGCTTTTATGAGACACCCAGCACATGTTTTGTGAAAAAGCTACTGCGTTTTGGCACAAACTCGGTATCGTAGATTTACTAAATCCGCTTATTCGAGTTAGTTAAGGTAGTGAAGCACGGCTATTGTCTCTTCCGGTTCGGATAGTAAGCAGTCGTACCTGGTTGTGCATTTCCTTCTTCTATTTGAACTTGTGCCAATGCTTATTTTGCACTAATATTACTTTAAAAATACATATAAGTAAACAAAGACAAGCTTCTAGATATTCGCGACGAAACGTTTTAAGTCGGGCGTAAAGTTGTAAAGTGTAGTATTTCAGAAAACACCCCAATATTTCTATCGTCAAATAACTTTTATCTGAAGCATAAATGGTTTGACAGAATTCTCTATACATGCTGTTAAATTATTACTCAATTTCTGTAGTTCAACGTAACATTTAGACGTAGGTACCTACTGGGATATGATATGTGATAAAGAAGGATTTTGTATTTCCAGACGGAGCTGTATGGCATAAAATGGCGTAAGCTTGTCTGGGGCGAGGGCGGCTGCGAGTCGGAAGGCGGCGCTCCGCTGACGGACCCGGTGATCAGCAGCTACGCGCGCTGCCTCGCCGGCGACATCCTGTGCGTGTGGCGCCGCGTGCCCGCGCCGCAGCCGCAAGACCTCTACGAGCCCGCCTCGCCGCCCGCTCCGCCGCCGCTCTCGCTCCGCGCCGCCAAGGAGCTCTGGATCTTCTGGTACGGAGAGGAACCTGATCTCAAGGGACTCGTCGCGCCAGAACTCATTGCGACTGCCAACCGTGAGTACTATTTCAATAAACTAGTAAGAAAAATGCTGTGAGCGACGTTACTTATAAATCTACTGTTAAGAACTTTATTCTGACGTGTTGGTTTCTGAAACAGTTTTCCTTTAGAGGTATCTCTTACTCTGCGTGTTATGAAAGAAATTTAACAGTTTCCACAATCTATTTCTTGGAACACGTCAATTGGAAATTTGTTCACCAGTATCGTATCGCCCTAAAGCAAGCGGGGGCTTTGTTATAAAGCTTACATAAATCGTTATCTAGTTTCTTTCTTGAACTCTCAAGTTTGATCAACCTTACCATTGAAATCACATACTTCGTTGTACACAACTAGATGACGTAGCGGTATCCCGCGGAATAGACAACAAAGTGAACAGTTCCAGATTAAAAGCGATAATGGTCCCGACTCGGAACGCGAACAATAGCTCAAGTTTACAGCTCGTTAAGTAGAGCCGAGACGTTGTATCCGCGACAATTAACGGGTGGATAAGATCTCGCGGCGACATCTCGAGGAAAGCTCGACGACTAGACGACAATGGACAAAAATCCAGAGTGCGGCTGACTCGCGCAAGTAATCAACTTAATGAGTCGCTCTCAAACTTGCCCAGCCTTTGGAGTGGCGCATGGCGGCTTCTTTATGATCCAAGTACTTGTTTTAATTTTCCTCTGATGACGAGTGAAAAAATCGCAGAGATGGTTATCCGAGTAATGAAGTACTTAATGTCATTCATTACATTAATAACTTACGGTTGAATAAATTAATGGAATTCTTTGCACGGTCAACGCAACAGCGCATGCTGAAATTGAAAGTGTTCAAAACCAGAACCTACATTTTTTTATTCAAGTACCTACATGCCACAATCACTTTGCCAGGAATTTTTTCCAAAATCGCAATATAAAAGAGAGTTCTTTAATGCCGCACAGCGACACGATAACCTCGACATAAGTGCGGGGCGCGAGCGACATCTCTGCGGTTCCACGCTGCCGCGCGCCGCCCGCCCAATTTGCGCGGCGCTGGGCGGCCAGTGTCGTCGGCCTCTTTAGTGGCTTCTCTCCGCTTGTTAGAGCTTTCTTGGATATCAAGGATAAACTTTTCTCTCGGAAAATGTCCTCATAAACGTTATCATAAAATTTCACTGCGGCTATTTTGTCGCCTTACAGAGGTCAATTGCCATAAATATCACTCGCCCCGAGGGTTTGTTGCTTGCTCACGAAACTTCTTGATTTACAAATCGCCTCTTACATTTTGAAACAACTCTCATGTCGATAGTATTGCAGGTGCAATAAAATTTATTGCACTCCTCGCACAAAGAGTAGGCGCCGCCGGATATTATATTAGATTTATCCGTTTCTGATATTACGTTATTGTGAGCCGCGAATGAACGCTAAAGGGTCGACTTTACGATCTCTAGCGTCGTTATTCTATTCAATAGAGAAGCGGCATTGTCATTAATTCATCGGAACTTATTGTAAATGCTGCTAATACCTGTCCAAATAGGCCTCCAAGAAAGTATTACTACGTCACTAACGTAGTAAAACCTATTTTATGTCTGTACCTTTGTTGTCTCAATAATTGCTTCTCCAACTAATTAAATACCCGTGTTAGGCTGCACGGTACTAACTCTGGCTATCAATGTACACCTCAAATAATTTCTTAATGCCTAACAAGTAACGTACCTACGTGAAGCGGTCGTACTTAGTTTTTAACGAACAATGCATTTCCACTCATTCTACAGGTTTACAAACTCACAACTGCTATTTTGTCGACTATTATCTGCCTATCAGCAATAACAAAATTGTCCATTGTCTGAAAAACTTATGTCCAAGCAAAACCGATAAGTTTGTCTCTTATATTTTATGTATAAATCGGCGCCCGCGCGCACCGTTTCGTCAGTGGTGGGCGCCCTCTGGCGGGCTTGTGTTGATGCGTGACCGGCCAAATACAAAAATAGATCGTGACATAAATCTACATAAACGGACTTTATTTAGCTCCTTTATTGTGTTCGTGTCTTTAAAAGTACTTAAGGGGGCTTGGTGTAAAATTGCCCTATTCTGCTGTCCTCTACGTTTAAAAATTCTCTAAAACTAATGTAATGTAATGAAACGAATAACAAAATACGACCAATATCTGATCAGTGATCTGATCACTGTAAAAAAAAAACAAACATGAGCGCGAGGCTTTAACCCTCACAGAAAATAGAAAATTAATAGATAAAAGAAAAAATTTAAACTACTACTTCAATATCACAACTTTCCTCTATAATATAAAGATTTTAGTAATTATTATAAGATTGAAGAATAATAATAAATGCAATTATAATAATAAAACAAAACACATTTTTAAAGCTTCATTTTGAAATAATATTGTTCATATTTTTTAATTTTGTTTAATTATTTATAAGTACGTATCAACCTTTTTAACAAAGATAATTATAATAGAAACAAATTAGAACTAGTATTTACAATACAAACAATTGAGCTAACCGCAGAGTTGCATACAATATACAGGTTGCTCAATTGATGTATATCAATACCTATAATTATAATAACTTATATCAGATTCGTTTTAGACAATTTTTTTAAAAGGTGAGGACTGAATTAGGCAATTTACTGTGGAGCGCTCTTAGCTGTTTCAAAAATCCGTCGCATACGCAGGTCGGTTTCGCTATTGGAGAAAGTTGGGCAGTCTTTCTATAGCTGGTATACCGAGAGGTCCAATTACGTTATTGGCGTGCAGTGCACAGCGGTCTTGGCCATGATCATCTCGATTGGTTCGGCCTTGCGATTCTATTACGTGCTGCTACCACTCGATAGGTTGATAACCATTCTGCCGGGGCAGATTCGATAATCGCACTTGTGATTGTTCACTGTTGACAGTTTGATTGACCATTCAAAACAGTTTTGCTCCGAAGGATTGCTTGGATGGCTATACTCGGGTTTTGACAAATGAGATATCTATGTTGGATTCTTCTGCATCACGACCGAAACTGCATAATATAAGCTCAAATTACCTATCAGAGTATGAACCTATTGAAGGTTATCGTAAAATAATTTCAAGCCCACGTAAATTTCGCAGTAAATTTAGTAACCAATTAAAAAAACAATGTTCTAAATAAAACTATTTAAAATGTTGAAGGAAATTGATCCACATTGAAGTAACATCGGATGTATCACATAGGCATCAACAAACTAAAGAAAAGTTGTGTAATGTCGCACCCATGTGCTAAGTGCTTGTAAACCGCTGCCTTAGTTACCGGCAACTCTACTGAACCTAGGCTTCCGAGCGTTGGAAGATTCAATGGCTATGTTTTTGCATTAAATCTTCAGCTTCTATACTCTCAATTTTAGTATTTACATTGTGTTTCGTACGTAATTTGTACGTGAAAATAATGCGATCGTCAATAAACTCGACCGTGCAACGATATAGCGTGTCCGACAATCCTTCGTACAATGAGCGAGCGTGGGAAGGCTGCAGCTATGCATGCATTATCTGTTTCCATTTCTATAGGACCTAATAATACACCACTTGCTTTACATTTACATGTCCCTGAAGATAGTCCCGACTGCGACCGGTCAAAGGCAATGCTCGTGGATGTCACGCTTGAGAAGGGTTTCGCTACGCTCCCTCGATCGAGTAATTGATAGTTTGTGTCTGCGTAGATATCAAAATCATATGAAATACTAGTTTATGCCCGCGGTTTCGCACGCGTTGTTTTGATGGAAACGTTTAAAGGTAATTTATATCCCATGGGAACTGATTTATGGGATAAAAAGTAGCCTATGATTGATTCCAGGATTAGAATTACCTGTGTGCAAAATTTCTGCCCGATCCGTTCAGTAGTTTTGGCGTGAAGAGGTAACAAACATCCATCCAATTTATTTGTATTAACTACTGTTAGTGTGTAGATAGAATTATTAATATTAGTGTGATTATATTTTATTAAGTTTTCCGTACTGCGGTTCGCTTCGCTCGCTGCAATACGACCAGAAGCGCAGAATCTTCCTGGGGTCCGTCCTCACAGGCTTCGCGGAGTGACCTCGGCAAGTCGAGTATTTCTGTTCGTTGTAATTTCAGTGTCAGTTTTATACTTCAACTTACTCTCGCGTTATTGTTTAATTTTCCAGTCTCTGTTCTGCAATAACTCCTCGTAGTCTAAAAATAAACCCCTTAGTGATCTATAAATCTCCCGGTCACCCAGTTTCCTCTTATATGGAAACGGGAACCGTAACCAAGGACGCACTCCCCCGCTCGAGCAGCGTTTATCATTCCGCTTTTATTATAGACGTCGATTGCATGTTGATGGTCATTGAGAATAGTTCACCCTAAAGCCGGTTTTCCGCTGCGAAAGGGTAATGAGCGGGAAATAGTAGGCGAAACGGATTAAATGAAACAGGTTTACATTTCCACCAACAAAGAGTTTTGTTGTTTTCCACCGCAAAAGGAAAATGTGAAAGATGAGTAGACGGATCGTTTTTCAACGCTTTCTGCTCGCTCAGTCCTTTCCGCTCGACTATTTGTTGGTGGAAATACAAGTGTGCAGTTTACTCTTGCGAGTTGAACGGAGTCCTTAATGGGTCCGCTCCGCTCGCAGTGGAAACCGGGCTTTATGTTAGGCGAACATTATTAGTGATTTGTGCGATCGATGTCGTGCATTGCAACGCAAATTCCAATCGAAGAATAGTTGATTTATGCTATTGATCTTTTCGTGAATTCCACGAAACGTTTAAAACTCTGGATTTCCAATTCCAACTAACACCAGTTTCAAGAGATTTGAAGATTAGTTTGCTTGTATTTACGACTGGGGCTTTATAGATTTTATAGTTTCTTTAAAGTTAAAGATAACATCTGCTTTTTACTACAAAGATTTTGTATATAGCGATAATGTTTACATGTGGTTGTGCATTCGCGGAGTGCATTTAGTCGAAGGTCAGCGCCGCAGCGACCGACGACTGTCGACAGACGGAAATAACCGAACGTAAGGCAATTTCCCGTTTTAACAGACTGCCATGTTTCAAAGAGTTAATGAGCCTTTTGATTAAACTCGATAATTGCTCGTATAACCTAGATGAAGCCGCCAGATGCTGAGGGCTATCAGGCTAGTCGACTCATTTCCGCCTGTTATAAATAAACCATATTACACTTCACATCTACTGCGGACCGCTATTCAGACATGGCCCTTAAATCGTAACATCCTATAATCCCAATCACCACAACGGATCCCATTACGAGCGACCAAGCAACCCCGTACAAAAACAAAGATTAACACATTCCGGTCGGATCTGGCTATGATCTCTGCTATACCGGGGTTCGTTGGTTATAATGGCGGCGGGCGTGCATTGGTCGGCCGAGCCTGTACGTGACGATATTTACGCGGTAACAGCGGTAATCAACTACCCGCCGCCGGCGGGTGAGAGGCGACACCGGGTAGTGGGTAATCTGCTTAGGCCCTGCGTTCGCTCGGCCGCCGCGGGCCCTGCGGTAGGGGTTGCGGAATCGCCGGGTAAAGACCGCTTTATTTTCGCCGATTGTAATCTGCAGCAGATCAGTTCGTGTAATGTTTAGTTGGACCTTTTTGCGGTTTTCCGTTGGCTTGTTTTGTGGGCCCCAGTGTCATATTATTTCCTTTGGTAATTTGGGAATGACTTACTATTGGCCCCCTCTGCCTGATGCAAAGTATGTTATTACAATGCGATAAGTTGCAACTGGTAACTTAAGATTTTTAAAAATGCAACTCAAATGCACGCCTCAAATGACAAATTTCCGTTAGATTTTCATGAAAAACTGTCAAAAAATCGCGACCTGAGACGTCCTTAAATCTGAGTTGCGTTTGAGTATCCGAGGCGGGGGGGGGGGGGGGGGGGGTAAGCCTCTTCAAATGGGTCATTCATATCGTTTGAAGAAAAGTTTCAATGAATCTACTATTGTAGAGTAGCGCCAGGATTTTTTTAAACCTGGCGAGATCCTCTTTTGTTTTACCCATACTGGGGGCCTGATTTCGCGATATCAGCGTGCAAAATTGTATAAAAAAACAAAAGACAATTGCACCAGGTCTTAAAAATGTATCTATACACAAATGTATTTTTGCAATCTATGGAATAAATCTTGATATCTCTAAATACCGTGTACTCGCTAGCGCTGAGGGCCAGGCACGTGGGGGCGGCGAGGTCGCAGGGCGGGCGGGCTGCAAATGTCACGTTACCACCCCGCCCGCGTGGGCGAGGCGTGTGCCGTGCCCAGACCACCAGCCGCCTAGCGCCTAGCCTCGGTGCTAATCATTACTCATTAATAAAGGTCACGCTCATAGAGGATTCACTCTCAAATTTCCCTGCCTGCTTGTGAAGTCTGTCCTTGCTGTGATACCTCTTGGCGCTTTGCATTTACAAGGGATAATGATTCGCAAAGCAAAGCTGTAATTATTTACCTGCACCTTGTGAAATTATATTATTATTATAATGCATATCTCATTAGGTAGGTTAGGTACCTAGTTAGTAGTTGGATATATTTAAAATTGAGAACTTTAGTAAACACCTTCATGCAAATGTGCAAATAAAGATTATGAATGTCCAATTGTAGAGCAATATTGCATCCATTTGGCAGGATTTTCCAGTTCATCAATCTCATCTCATCAGATTGTCACAGAAATATCGAATATCATATTATAATAGTTTATTTACGTTACGCGATAAACGACGGCGCTTTCAAACGATTACATTCCAATTAGTTTAAATTGACCCCCAATAACTGGTTCATCACACACCTGGCGCGGGCGGGCTGCAAACAGCGAGGGGGCGGCTTCGGTTCAAGGGGTGTCAAGGTGCTGCCGACCCGTCCTCCCCGTCCCCCGCAATACCGTTCATTATTAATATACCCGCGCGCGCTTACTCCACATATCGATGGACATAATCGCCTTAATTGTAGGTATTGTGGAAAACTGAGAGCCCTCCGTAGGTATTCCGTGTGCGGATGGAGCAATAAAATAAATGAAGCGAAATGCGAGAAGGAATAACGAATGACATGAGATATATTATAGAGATAGAATATCATTACGGTCCGTCCCACCGAAGTAACCAGGGCTTTCGAATCAACTCAATATGATTCCGTTTTCTAATAAACCCAGCCGTAAAAGTAGGTACTCGGTTCGAGATCGGATGTACAAACAGCTCACCACTGGAAAGAAGATTGCTCTGCGCTCGACATGCGGTGAAGTCGTCTGCAAAGAAATCCGACAGCGAACAAGGCGGCTCAAGTCAAGTCGGGACACTTGAGAACGGCAAAGGGCGGGAAAGTGGCGCAGTTGCAGGCGGGCGGGGCCGCGGTGCCAGGCCTCCAGGGCTGCACGCCGAGCGCGCGCGGATGCGGACGGCTCGGCGCTATCGATCGCACCATTCGCACCCCTTGTCCGCGCCTATCGGTCCCCTTGGTCCCGCGCCGCACCCGCGCGCCGCGCGCTCCACTTTACACGAGTACCAAGTGTCCTCTGACCTTCACGCAACCAAACAAACCCGCAACCGTGGAAACAAATAACTCGTAAATTCATTCGTCAGTCATTCCATGATAAGACCTAAATGGCCTCATTAAGACATTCATGGCCCTATGTTCCACTTCCACCTACATTGTTGAAATAATGTTTATAACTTTGACATTTTATAATGACTGTTAAAGGGCTCGCTTGTTAAACGATACTGTAATCAATAAAATGTTCATATTTTACTGAATGACCGCAGAATTTTGATTCTATTCTGTGTAGCGAAAGTATAGGTGCTACACCGACCTTAAATCTGATATAACTTTATCGCGTAATAAACGTGCAGCATACAATGAAAGTACATAAACGCTAAGGAGCATCATAACTGTACACAAACATCGGCGTCGATTGCGACACGCGATAAATTGTGTGTGAAGACGGTGATAAGTGGCACCTACCGAGCGCTTCCCTGCACCACCACCTTGAGCTCGCTGGTCTCACTCGCTCGCTGATCGATACCGCCCCCTGGCACCCGCTGCACGCCGATTTGTGTACAAGCGCTCCGCCGGCGCCGACCCCGCTCCGCTCCTACACGTTTATTGATATTCATCCCTAGACCCACACACGCGGGCTGTTGCTAAGTTACGTAACATGCTCCTACCAAGAATGGCGCATGCTTCCAAGACGTTGTTTTAACGGGGTAAAGCATTTCTATTACACGTTTCTCTTTTAGTTTTACATGCACAATACATACGGGTCTTCATTACCCTCCATAGTTCTCAGCCATAGTCATGATTTTTAACCATATTATAATACAAGATGAAGGTATCGCCGATATCGATCATCAACTTCAAGGTCGAAAGAAAATCTCCAGTTGGTTAGTTTTGGGGCAAAATTTTGGAGAAGTATAAAATTTTTGCGCAAAACCAAACAAAACAAATAAAATATTAGTTATGATGTTATGAACCAATATATCACTATAATATTATCAGTATCGTATGGACGCCCATACGAAAGTGATAATATTCGGTAAAGCGTCATTCATACATAAAATACAATTTCTCGAGAGCGAAAACCGAAATGACCACGAACCCACAATATTGTCCGCGCGAAATTACCGAGTCAATGCGGCAGGCGGGAAGGCAACCCCACACCGCGAAGGACCCTCGTTACGGGCCGGGCGCGGGCGCCCTGCCATTCCGAACGACAGAGCACCTTAATAATTGACACGTTTAGATATTATCCATGCCGTTATACCGTGTTATACATCTCTTTTATTGCGACTGCGACCAATAACCGATCGAATACTCCGCCCGCCATCTGCCGGCGCGAGCCACATTAAAGTCTCTTGGAACCGTGCCAGATTCTAGTAAAATTTCCCAAGTTCATTGAGGAGGTCAACATGAACTCTACTTTTAGTATCGTTCTTTCGAAACTTTACCGCTTTATTTGTACACACTTCATAATACTAGATCAAAGATCATAGTGTTCATTCTTTTGATTGTACTAACAATGCACACAGTACATACACTACAATTTCTTTGGATGTTGTGCAGGTTTTATTAACCCCAGTTAAAGTCCTTAATCAGTCTAAAAGCTCTATGAATCCGTACTCCCTAAAACCATCGTTTACAAACAAAGCCCGGAATATGTCTAGACGTCATGACTCTAGGTAGAACAGCGAGAGCCGACTAATTACCCGATTAATGCACGCTAGCTTTCCTCTTGACTTTTGATTCTGTCACTGCGAGGCGCAAGCTTTTACCTAATGTCCATCCATATATCTTATTTCTAATAATATCAACATGTAAATAAAACCCACCTAATGCCACCTGTAATGCGGTCATTTGAAATGAGACTAATACCATTCCAATAAGAATATCTCAATTGAGTCGTATTAAACTCTGCAGTAACGTGAACGCAACAGGTTGTTTCTAGGCTAATTGTTGACGCAATTAAATCTTTTCTTTTTGCATTCGAATCGGAGGATGGACGGCTCGTTATCTACGAGTCTCTCTCAAACCGAAGCTTTTTGTTCCTGTAACATTATTCCGTTTGCTTCTAATTGTCTCATCGTTGTCGTTCTTTTCGTTAGCATGCTCATGATCCTGACGCTTAGAATCCAGGCGGTTACCTGTCGTGTACATTGACTGTATCAGTAGCGCTAGCGCCCCTGTTTTGTGTAATGCAATATTTTGTATTGTCTGTTTGTGGTGGGACCGCGACGAGTGTCCCGATAACCCGTTCTACAGGGTTTGCCCGCGGTCAGTGCAGCGCGACACCTGATCCTTGCCACACATGTCCTCCCTACTTGGGTGCCGGTTATGTAGTTGACAGATGTCAAGGACTGAGCGGAGCTGGTTCCAGCGATCATTTAAAATATTTTAAAACGATCACAATTTCAGTTACTCTCTTCATTGTCCTTCCATTTTAAGTGTTGACGATAAAACACGCAAGACGTGTGTTTATTTGTCTCGTCGTCGTCCAAATTCCTGACAATGACTTCTTTGTAAGTGGTTACGTTGCTAGCATGTCACTGAACTCTTGACTTCATCATGCATGTTCATCTGAACGCGCACAATGTCTTCCTTCTTGATAGAATTTCAAGAATGTTTTAATTTGATAAGAATGGAACTAATGGCCTTAAGTAGGCGCTTGACTTGAGGCAATGTTAGCCAGGTCTTGGTTGGCGTGTCGCGCTCTGATGGCATCCCGCAGCCGTGTCCAATGGACTAGATGAACTATTTCACTTCAGGTTGCGCCGTCCGGACGCAGTCGTTGACCCGCCGCATTGCGCGCCAGCCTGACCGCCCGATTCCCATTAGGGATTCCAAAATCGGGTCCTTTTCGAGGAACCGGGAATCCCGGGAAGTTTCAAAGTCGGAACCGGGAATTCCCGGGAATTCCCGGGAAATTTCGAAAAAATATTTTTACTGCTATACCACTACCGAAATAAGATAATTTAATATACTTCACGTCATTTTTAGGCATTTCGCTGATATTAGGTACTTATGCGGTATTAGGTATGTTACTTAAAGCTGTATTTCTTTTCAGATGTTACTAAAATGAATAACAAATTCTTAGGTCCATGTCTTTTATCCCCTCGTTCGACAATAAGCCTGAAGGCTTTTCGTTCTATAGAGTCTTGACTGAACCCAGCATAACAGATTCATTTGCTGTCATGTTCCGCAGCAAAGTGCTTTGCTGATACTTCATGAGGCCGGACTTGAGCTATCCTTGTGTGAAATATCGCCTGATCTCGTATAGTATGAGACGCTTAGCTTCGTGGCCACCGTTTTAGCTTTGATTCGTTTCTTCATTTTAATCCAATGAAAGTACAGAAGTTCAGAGTTGTTGTAAGAGTGACACCGAGGAGCTCCCGTTGTTTTTCGAGTTTTCGCTCTAAGCGAAATCATCAATCTAAAAATACCTTATTACGTACCCACATAATAAACAATTTAATGTTCTTCTATCCAAATACTAGGCCACGGTGGCCAGGCTCAACGGAGACAAATATAAAATTGGACTAAGTGTTCTTTGTTAGCCCACGGTATTAAAAAAGTAAATTAAATTGGATTATGACTTCCATTCGTGTCGGTCGTCATTGATGACTGTTCGTCTAATCAATTGGCGATCAACGTCGTCGGGGTACTTCAGAGGTCTCTTCCTACTATGCATTTATTTATGCCAGCCGTAAACGGTCGATTCGTTGTGTTCGAATACATTTGAATTCTCTACCTGATACCAGATGCTGGTATCTGGTATTTTTACCTAATAATACCCACGCAGGCGATATCATCGCGCTTTACAGGTTCAGAAGTCAGAGCCGTAACATGCACAAAGAGGATAATAAATTGCAGAAATGCACTTGACTCTGGTACTTTCTCTTTGCCAAGCTCAAGTCCAGCTTCATGGAGTATTGCTGTCATGTTGCTCAGCAAGGTAATTTGCTGAACAAGATGGCAGCAATCGACTATGTAGAGCTGGCTTCAGTCACGGCTCTATAGCAAGAAAAGCCTTAAGGCTTGTTGTCGAACGAGGGGACAATAGACATGGACCCAATTATAATTAATTACGGATCAAAAGTAATATAGCTATAACTAACATTTCTTATAACAGGTTTCATAAAAATCATGGTTTAAAAAAGAAAATACGATTAATTTGATTAAAATCGGAATTACTTAATTTAATATTTTTTTTCTATCTTAATCGCTTTGGTCTATCCAGTTTTAAGGTTTTTATAGGTTGGTAGGAAAGGTAGGTTCAAAGGTTTAATCACACGAAGTACTAGCAGAAAGGAAAGACACCAAGATTGAAACATTTTCATTTCTGTCTTACATGTTTGGTTCAAGTTTTTTTTTTTGGTGTCTAAGTCCGTTTATCACACTTCCTACTAATATTATAAATGTATGAGTTTTTGTGAATGTTTATTACCACGTATCTCAGTAACTAGTTCCGACTTGGTTGAAATTTGGTGTGTAGATAGTTTAAGTTCTGAAATAACACATAAGTTAATCTAATTTGCAAAAAATAATCTCAGGTGGGTAAAAAGGGTGGTTAAGTTTAAATGGATAATATTATTATTCCTTGGTAATATTCACTCAAAACTCGATATAAATAAACTATAAAGTAAACAATGAATTACGTATTTCTTATTTTTACTACATGACCCCTACAGTTATTTATTGCAAACCCCCTGTTGTGTAATAAATAACTGAAATTTAGACGCGGGCGAAGCCGCGGGGCGCAGCTAATAATATTAAAATATATTATAAATATGAAAGTTTGTACCGTTCCTTCTTCACGCCAGAACTACTTAACGAATCGGGCTGAAATTTTGCACGTTTCCAAAAATAAATTTTAAACGTTTCCAATAGCGCGTGCGAAGGTGCGGGCAGGACGTTACCGGAGTACTAGTTCTTTATACAAATTGTAAAACAGATATGACTTGCCGCAAATATGTGGGCTAAGCATCTTTTTTTCGACAACTCGCATTATTTGAACTTTATGGCATTATTAATTTCGGAGAATTTCCTGAATCCTCAACCAATAAAGCAGGTATAGGTACATTGTGCATGTGTACACGGAAGCTCAATTTTGGGCACTCTCATACATTTTTGACTGCTCTCTGTTTTCATTGCAGGGAAAATAACAATTGATTTATATCAAGTGATACAAATCATGTCAACCCTGCCTAATACCGCGTAGGTTAGGTACCTGATAATGTGAAATGCTATAAAAGGAAGTGAAAATGTTGAGTTACGTTAGTTCGGTGTTTGGGCAAACAAATATCCGAACGTAAAAAGAACCAGATCATTTCGTTCAATATTCACTCACTCAAAAACCTTCAAGAAACTTCACTCTTCGCAATTACGCCGCCATAAAACAAAGTCAAAAGTTCAGCAATTATTAGAAAAGACTCGTAAAATAGGAAGAAATACATCTAACATCATACAAACATAAATATCTTACAATCCCGTGAGTATTCTCAACATTCGGTAATGCTATAAAAGTAAAAATATTTTTCCCGAAATTTCCCGGGAAATGATTTTGGATTTCCCGGTTCTTAAATCAGCCAAAAATTTCGGGAATTCCCGGGAATTTCGGGAACGGGAATTCCCGGGACCAATCCCTAATTCCCATAAGCCCCTCTACAAATAAGGGCTCCACTCATCCTTATAACCCTTAAAAACATGGACGAGCGTAAACAAATTGCCAGCTTGAGCGCACTAAACCTACATACAAACATTGTTTACGTAATTTTGATCGTCGCTGTCGTTGGTTCTGTTCTGTTATCTAATTCAAGCATTACGTCATCGAGCGTTCTGTTGATGTTGATGCTGACGACCTAAGATAAGACTCAATCATCTTCCGCTATGAAGTACGTAATGTCCCTTTAACAAATTCCTCCAAATTTTTATGTAATCATATGAACTTGCGGCGCCTTGTAACTGGGTATGAAATGTCACATTCGTGGTTTTAAAAGTTGGTCATTGAATGAAACGGTTATTGTTTTATCATGCCCATATCGTTCCGCTTGGTCAAAGAAATCAAGAGAGTGTGGAAAGACGCCCGTTAGGTCTATTAATTAGTAGTTAGGGCGGCGTGGGTTGAATGCGCGCGCGCACTCCTCGGTTATTGTGGGAATCGAGTCGAGTGCTCCGCAAGTGAAACGCACGTATGCCGCTCATTTGCTCAATCTCTTTGAACTGCAACTACTTTTGGACATCCAATGTTTATTGCACTGTCAATTCCGAGCATGAAATATTCTTCAGTAGGTTCTGGTTCAGAAAGCGAGTTGTAGTTTCATTATTCTGGTGATGATATAGTATACTGCTATGGTATGTGTAATATGCTTTGTCATCACAATGATGCTTCAATCACACCTGTGTGATGTGACTTTCTTGAGATTTAATGCCTTTCTGATGCCAAGTTGTAGCAATGTCATAGATGCGGGTACACAAGTTTTGCAATTCGCGTAGGTTGGCTTTGAGGCCGTGGGAAAAGGCTCCCTTCTTACCGCTGTCTCGACTCAGCTCGTCTATGACAAGATCATAACGGTACTAATGGAAACTTCTAGCATTCCGCTTTCTTTAGTATTATTGTGATTCTTGTTTATGGAATGAGTTCAGGTCAGAGCGGTATAGGTGATGTAACTATGTAGAGTACGTAAGAGGCGGGTCGCGAGCGGGGTTGTTGAACGTTCGCTGCGCCCGCGCGTTGTTCGGCGTTTTATTAATAAAATGTTCGTGACGCGTATCGACCGGCTATTTATTGATGCGTGCCGAACACTGCACACTGCCCGTCCAGCGGCCACTACTCCTGTATCGATTAGCATTACCTACCAATTTCGATGAATTGCCATCCTCCTTTAAACTTTGCTATCATCCAGTTGATTTTGTGATTTTCGTGCAGATCACAACAGTATAGTCGACTTGACGTGTTTGTTGGCCTTGTATTGTATGGAGATAATGCAAACCTAAACCTGATTCGATGCAATGCAATCAAAGGTTATTTTCAGCATATCCCCATACAATTCTTCTGCGACTGCTAACGGTTAAAATAAGCAAGCAAATAGTTAAGTATCATGTATGAAGATATTGAGGATGGAGGAGGATATAGCTCGGGGAGAGGGGCGGATTGTGACGTCGACGACGGGACGAGACGGGGCTACGCGCTCGTGACGTCACGTGCACGTGGGCGCGCGCCACTCGGCGGGAGCGAGATGCCGCGAGCGCCCGCCACCAGGCGGAAACAGCAGCACTTCACCCCCAGCAGCCAACACTGAGGGTGAACGCTAATTGATAGATTTCAACGCGTACGATACCATCATGTAGCTCGAGATTGCTACAAGATGCTAAAAGCAAGCAGTTATTGAAAATACCTACTGAAATAAATGACCTGCCAAGTCAACCCTTACTTTCCTATGAAAATACAATAATAGGCTTTGTTTCAATTGAAAGGGCTCATCCAATTAATCCCCGCGAATAATGCCAATCGATTGTGAACGACGAGATTACTGTATTATCAGCTAATTGATAAACTTTCTTCTGCTTGTTGACATTGATAAGCTTATACCGCAGCGGCCTCGCCCGGCTACTAACCAACGGGTTGTAAACAAAGCGCGCGCAGATTACACACAATGCGGCGTTGCCAAGTCTCGCCGAGGCGGTCCGCTCCTTGTCTCAACTCTCCTGTTCCACTCCGTTATGCTGTGCAACTGTCAACGCATTAACTTATCTTTATTCTCTATATCATTTTTGGTCACGATTAAAATAAACAACGATGTGTTATGAACACCGGAAATGACCCTGTACTAGAGAATCCCGATCCCCCGTTCCCTTTTGCACTGATGCAGAGATGATGTTCTATCTTATAAAGATGGCACGTAGGTTTGGTACATCTTTATAGTGTTACCTAAGTTAAATAAATTTGCAGTGTTGTGTTGTTCATGCATTATAAGCACGAGCGAGCACGATGCCGGCCGCCGACGCTCACGTCTCGCGATGTTGTAGGTACAAGCTGTCGGAGGATGTTGTACATTTTACTACTTGTTTCCAAGGTCTTGTACCGTTTATTTCGCAGCATTTGTTTTCGTTGCATGTCTCGAACGTTACATCGTTGCGCTGTCGATAACTCGATACACTTGAAAGCGTATATTAATTGACTGGATTGACGCAGTTCACTTTGAATCCAGCTGGTTTCGGATATTGCGAAAGTATTGCTTGGAACACGATGAACGTAGGTAGGTATAGGTACAAAACAAATGTTGGTGGAATGGAAACATTGGTGAGAGAAAGGGACGACGATACGCTGCAGCCGCAACCCACGTGTGGAGCGATAATGTTGTTGCGTTGTCACCGTCTCGCATAAATCTGCCCCTTCAACTGTCACGAACGAATGGCACCACGTTAAACTCCATACTTTATCGCTTTAATGCCGAAACATCTGCATCGTCTCAAGTCTTATCTTTCTTGTTTTGCATCAAAAGTTCTTCATCACAAAGTACTATAAGATTTAGCTGGATAGTTGATTAACTAAAGAAAATATCAGCATTCTAATCGAACGTTAATGACGACGGGTATGTGATAATCGCATAATGATTGCGTTCACATCGGCGCGGAGACGGGTTTCGAAGGCGCGGCGGCGGCGCGCGTCGTCTACCCGCTATCGATCCCGGCGCAAGGTGGTGCCGACCACCGCTCTTACACCGAAGCTGAACATGCGACCTTGAACCTTAAACTATCCTCATTACTGCACACTGAAGAATGCACTCTCTCTCACTTCACAACATTATAATATAAACAATACTTTAGTATCTACTTTCTTTCGACAACTTTGTCGCTTCCAAATCCGAACCAGCAAATTATCTCCGGTGACTGATAAATCTGTCCGTATCTTCGAACCGGTCCAACGGTGGAACTATCAACGCATTCTGCTAAATTACCAATTCAAATTAACTGTATTGTCGACACGACAGTCAGTACAAAACAATACAAGTAACCATCACTCCACTTTGTTCGCTGAGTCGAGTTAATCCTTAATGCCTGTTGTAATGTCGTGCGGAAGCTTTCAGAATAATTCCATTACATTCGAAAAGTACTGAAAACCTGCGAACCATATTCTCGATTGCTTACAGAATGGGTTAGTCGTGACTGGCTCCGGTAATCGAACACTTATCTGTACGGTAAGCGTACCGTTTGTTGCGTTAACGGCCTTGCGAGCTGATGCCGATGGTGTCGAATCTTCATTACCATTCATACTATTTCATACGGCTTAGAACATTTGTCGCTCTCTTCACTTTGCTGGTTATATTACTCTGTTATGTTAACTTCATTGTTTCTTTAAAGTCGTAAATTCTTAGGAGATTGTGTTTGGTGCAATACCATACCATCATAGCCGCGTTTCTATAATAATTTAACCTGTAAATGGTCTTCATTTTGTGGCGATCAGTCTAGATAGATTAGAATTTCATTGCAATATCGAAACTTTAAAACAAGAACTTAATACTAATCGTCTAGGTAGGTACTCTCCCAAAAGACTTAACGTCAAAATTGCCTTTCAGTCCCGAAGAATCACGACAATAGTTAATTTGTTATGGCTAAGTTAAGATCAGACCGCTACACTTAGCGCCCTTGAATAGGCTCGTTCAAGAATTGTTACCGAGAAACCTGTTTTATAGTTTTAGTCAACTTTGTTCTGTTATTTTATTCAAGACAATGATATTCTCGTGGAACTTGTAAATATTTATACTGGATGTAATAAAGTAGACACATTAGGAAATAGTGATATTAAACACTATGGAATCACACATTTATATGTGGTCCTGCTAGTGAACCAGTTTATTTAAACTAAGAAAGAGATGGCACGCATACACCTGGAGTGCGAATGTCAAGGCTGCCGGTTTGGAAGCTCTCCAGGCGTCCGCTCCGAGAACGGCAGAGTAAACTTTTTGTTCCAAAAACTCTTTATTTACCTACAAAGAAAAACGGGCTTTTCCTTGTTTGTTTCTTTCTTGGATCTTGCCAAAATTGTTGCATACCGACCGAATTTTATCTAAAAGCTATCGAATCGATGACAAGACAAGAATGTTATTATGTTATATTGAGGTCAAAATGTAATTTGACCTCAATATAATCAGCATTATTTATTCGTCCTACTTTCATAAGAATCTATACTTAAATTATTTTGCGTATATTAATACAGATTTAGTCATGCATCTGTGTATCGTTTCCTTAAAACAATGTTTTTGTATGTTTATTTCGCATAGGAAATTCAATGTCAATTAAATTGTTAGCGAACGCTAACCACCTCTCGCTTGTGTGTCTTTTGCGGCGCGCGCTACAAACACAAGCACGTGCGCCGCGAACGACTGGCTGACGTCTGACGTCACTCAGGTCGCCCTCGCCCCGCCCCTTTGCTAGACAAGGATGGCATACTTGCACAGAGCGGCAACGTTGCGCGCGCCTTTTTGTTTTCGCATCTAACGTCGGCGGTGATAGGCCGAGTTTATCATCCGATTGCGAATGCAACAACGGCTGTTTCTAGCGTTCCTTACCACAGCGTCGTACAAAGATTAACATTTCGACTCTGGCGGCAATGCCCCACTGCAGCATTTCATTGTCATCAAAACGACCTTGAATATTGTAGGGTTTTATTGGAGTTACACTTGATTGAACTACTAATATTATAGCATGTCACTCGGTGATATTAAGCTTTATTCTTATCTAAAATAGAAAAGCCAATGTCGAGGGCTCGAAGGTAAACATTGCAGCTAGGCAAGGTCAAGGATACTAGTATAATAAATGATATACATAGTACCTACTAGTTAACTCATTTAACTATGTTCTTTTTACGTTTCATGTATTTTCTTCAGTAACTAACTTTTATATGTTTTATTGCAGAAACCGGTGATCAAGGATCGTGGGAAAGCGGACTGTCCTATGAATGCCGTTCGTTGCTGTTCAAGGCCTTGCACAACCTCATTGAAAGGTAATTTTCTATAACAGATACAAGCCATTTTTTTATTTGAATATAATACATATTTTAATCTTCTTGCTAGAATCTATGTTCATAGTGAAAAGTAATCGATCTACATTTTCATAATAACGTAGGCCTATTTTTTTCTATGTTAAAAAGCCGCGAAATTCATTAGATTGTGGACCTAACGAAAGCGTTGGACCAAGTTGCTCACCTAAATGAACCACATAATATGAGTAATATAATAAAATTTGATTGATTGCCTCCATATCGTATTAAAATTAAGAATAAACCATTAAATTTGAACTAATAAAATATTCGTTACACACATCAAGGTCATCCAATACAAAAAGAGTTGTAAAGTTAACCAAGGGTCACTTCTCGGTCCACTTTTATTGCTATTTTTTAAACTTTACTGAATTTCGAAATGCTATTATATATCGGTTGGTTCGCTTGTCAAATCCAGGGTGGTCCATCCAGCTAAGTTTTGTTACACATTAAGTTCTTGCGTCCAAATTAAAGTATCTCATTAGTGATGTGTTGGAGGAAGACGTGAGTGCTGTTTGTAATACGGTGCGTTGTTGTCTGCACCTGGCCGGACCCGAGTGGGTACTGGTTATTGGTAGCTGGCCCGAAGGTCGATGCATCGCAGTCTCTCGGCGGGCGTTCTAATGTCGTTTTTTGCTGCACATTTCGCGCAATATCGTCCGCGCCTGTTGCCCGAAGGCAGGCTTGCTCCTCGTAAATGCCAAACGTCTATTATTTACACGCGAACTGAGAAACGATAACTTTGTATCCTGCATCAGCGCTGCTGGATACTTTGAAGATAATATTTTGAGTTCATGAATCGTGACATGAACCAAGACAATACGAACTGCTAAATTAGCTTTGGCTAAAACGCAATGTCACGCTTGTCTACAATTTGCCATAGTTGCGTAAACAGTTAGCAATAACGGAGAACAGTTAGTACGATTAGTTGTCGATTGTACTCGTAGATGCGGTGGACTGGTGATGCAATGCAATGCAAGGCGATCATAGCATGCACCCAACACACGGCGGCGGCAGAATCTCGGTATATGAGCGGAATCCAGACGAGTCGTTGACCCCGGTCGGCGGCACGTCAAAGTAACAATGCGTTCGTCGCTCGGTCGAGACGCAACCGAGATGAGAACCTGCGACGATTTTACGATAAGCAGCCGAACGCTCTTCGTAATGATGGCAACAAAAACGAACACAAAGACATCGCATTCGTGCCTTGAAGCTCAATTCGAAGCGAACTAGTTCATATGTGCGTTTAGCTTATCTTCTGTTTCATTTCGTTCGATCATCGATTGAGTCAATATTTTTACGGCGCGCATTTCACGGTCGGCGGCTTCTTTGGCTTATTCTTTATTTTATTTTTGCTGCTATTTTATAAAGCATTATGGATACATCAACAACGTATTTTCTCATCGCGTATTAAAGCATAGATTTCAATGATCAGAAACTAGATGCAACTTACTACACTAGAGAACTGGGTGCAACTTGATAACAGTTTAAAGTAGCGAGTTCATTCGTCCGTTACATTAGATACTTTCAAGCTGGTAGCTATTTATTTACTCGCACACGCCACGGACCAGTGATTCATGTAAGATTGAGCATTGTTTACAAAAGCAGTTCACGGAGAACTTACCCATTGCCTGCGTTATGGAGTGCGCGGCTACAAAGATAGTCGTTCGCGCAACGCTAAATATAAACTCGCGTCCAATTATATCGATCCTTGGATTGGATCGAACCGCACCAGATATCGAGACTGAACCAACACCATCTCAAAATAAATATGCGCAGTCCGTAGACGGTATGTGGGTTTACTAGGAAGTCAATTTCGGACCAAGAAATACGATTAAGCTGATAAATTCCGAATTTATGATGCATGAAAAAGCGGAATCGTGTCTTAATCGATTTCATTGAACATTATGTTTTGATCGTCTGGCATCTCATTTGAATGGGGGATAGGATAATATCACGATCACAATTGAAACAATTGAGCTAACTGCAGACTGTTGCAAACAATCGACAGCTTCATAGTTAATATTTATATAGGGTTTAAGACCAGGAATGTATACCTAGGTAGAGCTACAAAATAAAACATCTATATCAACGCTGCCCACTCTGAATAACAAATAATATATCCCTGTCATAGAAAATTCCTCAAGTCAAAGTTGACAAGTCATTAGAAGACCATGTAAGGAAACAGCCGCGCTGACAAATCACAAGCATTTGAAATACATTGCTGGAATCCAACCAAAACTGTCTGAACCCGTTTACGACTTTATGCCTTGCGAATATGGCTGTAAATTCAACAAGATTGTTCGTAATATACGAGTATCATAAATGTCGCATTACGCAATTGCTCCGTATAGGTAACAACGAGCGATTATTCATATGCTCACGCCTGACAATAAACTAGAAGTGAAGCACGTACGGGCAAGGCTCGACAATTTACTAATTTACAATTCAATACAATATTTGATAGAAGTCTTGCACAATAAGAGAAGGCGAATCTATTCCGTGATCTCGCATGCAGTGCATACTAAATTAAAGTCACAGCTCATTTATGTTTTCATGCTAATAATAAGCCAATTAATATCGTGATTGGCAGTCCTTTTGTGGGGCCCTAAGCGGTGCAGCATGGCAGTCGGAACCTGATTTAACGCCGCGTTAACATCTTTGTGTAGCGAAATGTGATCGTAAAACTGAGCATTCGAATAACAATCGAGAGCGGCGATCGCTGCATGTAGAAATATTTATCCAGTCACGCATGTAGCCTCCACGATACCTCGCTCACTGCACTTGTACTAAACTAAGCAGCAATATTGCAAATTAGTCACAGTATGCTGTAAGTAGTAAATTGTGTATGCATTGCTGGTAAAATCTGTATAACAATGACACTCGTAGAACAAATTGCACGAATCGCTTTCATATTAAGTTCTTGCCGAGAACATGCACGTCGCTAACTCGCGACGTAGAAGGCATTCCAATAAAAGTAAGGCGATATAGTCGTAAAGTGGCTAAATGTTGCCAGCGGTTTAAGTTGCGTCGTGAAATTAAACAGTTTATTGTGGAGGTCTACCTGCCCTGCGGCGCTCATAAGACGCTTGCTGAATGTAGATACGATATCATTATCATGGGAGCACGGCTATCGAGCCGGAAAGTGATACGTTTAATTTGTACTTAGCTGCTGCTGCGTACAAATGTATCTCATTCGCTGAGCAGTCTCCCTGTGCCTTTGTCTGGCTAGTATTTGTTGATCTGTGGTTCTTCCCTGCATCGTTTGTCGTACCCGCCCACTGAATTATCAGCCTTCTCGAGTTCCAGTCGAAACGACTGCATCTTGTCTGATCGGCAATTACGCAAGCTGCTTTCCAAACTTATTTTAAATCATGATTATTCATTGAAAAAATCGTGGGCGAATCGTCTCTAAAAGCAAGTTATAATAAAAAGACTTAAAACGTGGCAACTGTGGCGGTGTCCCAGTTAGCCAAACTACAATTAATATAAAAGTGAAAGCACTTGAATGCCACGAGAAGTTATCTTCGTATGCCTGTGTAAATTTAGTGTCGTATAAATCCACCATTTGTTATTACCATGATTATCTAACAGTCTCCTCGTCGGTTCTCGAAAAGTGAGAGGGTCATAATTCAGTATCAGGCATTGAGTGTGTGTGCGGGTGGCACTGCACAGCTCGATGCGAAAACATGCCAGCAATAGCCTTGGATCTCTAATAAGATTTCTGTTCTTACGCATTGTTGTTTTGCATTCCAGATGTCTGCTGTCGCGGGATTTCGTGAGACTCGGCAAGTGGTTCGTCCAACCGTACGATGGCGACGAAGAGGATGTCGGAAAAAGGTAAATCTCAATAATAAAACTTTACGGATGCAGCCGTTTTAGTCCACCTTACGTAAATGTTGAAGGTCTTATTTCCACTTCATTGAGGTCGGTTCAATAAAGGGCGTATAAAGTACAAATCGAACCTTCAATTGTATTTTGATGACCTATTATTGCATCGATTTGCATTTTATTGCTGAAATGGAAGTTAATATCGATGTAGCTCGTCTCAGTGGGCTATTATCGGTACAGAATCAGTGGCAACATTGGTTTTACTTCCTATAGTAATATGAGGATCTCTGTGTCGCATTCGTTAAGACATCAGGATGTGACTTCGTTCCCTTTCATACATTTCTTTAATCGATCACAACATCTAACCTTGAAAGAAGCTTCAAACTCACCGAACGTTATTTTAAGTTCTATCATTGAAAGCAGCGGGAGACGTGTGATGATCGTATTACACCCAAACCTAGGCCTGGGACATACCGTCCCTGGCCCACAGGTTTTGTTCCACTACAGTGTTGAGCCCCTCATCATCATCAAGCATATCCTCTGCTGAACATAGGCCGCTAGTCGTGACGTCATGACTAACCCTTACTAACCATAAATTCAATGAGACAGCGACTGTTTAGTGGCTCGTAGTGGTCCAGATATGGCTTTGCGATGCAAATAAAGAATTGTATACTTACTCTATTCTCATACTAAATATGCCCTATAACGTTCCATTCCAGCCCATGGCACCTCTCGTTTTCTTTCGCGTTCTTCCTGCACGGCGAGAGCACGGTGTGCGCGTCGGTGGATGTCCGCCAACACCCGCCGGTGCGCACGCTCACGCCCAAGCGACTCGCCAGGATCAACTCGCCGGAACATCAGGCGAACGCTAAAGGTAACGCATGCTATTGAAGTTATAAACCACCCTGGGCCCGTACTCTTAAAAACAAAATCGAAGTTTCCGTTTCGTTTTCGTGTAAAAGCTAATCTTATGCAAGCGACATAAGAGTTGGCATGACAACGAAAACGGTACTTCGATTTTCCTTTTCCGAGTCCCTATGATAGATCGCCACCAGCTTGTGTCTTGCGCCGACTATTCCAGTCCGGTGCAAAAACCCTGTTCTGTTTGGATATTTAAATTCGAGTAGTATTCATAGATCTAGCTAGGGTATGAAAGTCATCTGCGTAAATTCATACAGACCAAACAAAGCGTATCGTCAAGGTAGTCCTCGAGTAACCCCGAAAGGTATCTTCGTAAATCTGCACAGACCAAAGCCACTCATCAATGCCAACTTTATTCCCCAGTGATCCTGGCTCCATTTGGACTGGAAGGCACGCTGACGGGCCGCGAGTGGGGCGAGGCGGACCCTCCCACCTCGCGCATGCTCGACTCCTGGAGACAACTGTACCCACTCGAGCAGGGCTGCGGGGCTGTCGAGGTAACATTGTAGCACCTGGTTACAACTTGGCTTTATTCGGACGTAAATATTGTAGTACCCGCCGGGCGGGCGTTTGCGCCGCGGTACATGTCGACTGCTTGTCCGGCTTTTTAACAACACAGTGTGCATGACGCATAAATGTAAATTTTCTGCAGCTGTATTAAGAAGAATGCACCCTTGCAGGTCGCAACGCTACTCACTGAGGCTTAGCAGAATGCAATCAATGAAAGTGACTTTAAAAACTGCTTTTAAGAATTCTGTCAGGTTTTCTGTTTATTTTTGTTCAAGAATTCTGTTCGATTTGAAATACGTGTGCTTTAAGAATTAACAATTTTTCCCGAGTGTTGGTAAGCACTAATAAAAACAAAAAACCTTCGTATGTTTGTTCTTAATCAGAGTAAAACCAAGCAGTACTTAAGGAATATTAGACAAACAGGAAAACCAACGATAAAGCGTGCACTTGCACGTCACGGGATGACGATCAAAACAATGACACATTGTGCGTTTGATTTGGATGATCTCACGCCAGCGCCGCGTCACTCGCCACCTTAAATAAAACTCTTGCATGTGCAAGGATGTCAAAAATGTATTGCTCACTTCGTAAGAGAATCATCAAAATTATACTTGTAGAGTTTTAGTAAATGGAAATCTTCAGTGAGTATTCGAATCAGAAATCATGCATCTGGAACAGCACACCTCTCATCATCTTTAATGAGTATTAAAAAATAGAGAAAACCGTCATGTCGTAAATTGAAGTTGACAGAAAAGTTTTAATTTTACACTTTCGCTGGCGATTCGCTGTCAGGAGGCCTACACGCAAAAACGAAAATCAAAATTTGTCATCTATTTTAGCACAAATGCAATGTTGTGTCATTCATAAGGGACTTCTATTTTTGTTTTCCCTCAGTTTCTTAGTTTCGTCTAGTCTCATTAACAAATCGCTGTCGGGTCATCATGCTAAACCTGCTGCAGTTTTCTGTGACCATCAAAGGTTCTTCATATCCCCTATCTATCTATCCTACCAGCTGGTAATCCCCACTACTGAGTATAGTCCTCTTGTCTTGAAGTTAGTATTAATGTATGTACGTTGTTGCAGGTTGTATGCGGCTCAGCTCGCATGCGTTACCCGGTGCCGTACGTCCTTGTAACGGAGATGGAGGCGGCGCCGCGCGCGCCCACGGCGCCTTCAGCAGCCATTGCTCACAAGGCGCTCCAAGCACTCACCACGCCGCTGCCGCATCAGGTATGTCACTAAGCGGAGACATCTTTCCCAGCTACTTCGCCCCACTTGACAGGCGGGTCGGTAATCGCAGTTCGGTGACGGGTCTGTTCTGTTGGAGACGCTGCTGCCTCTCGAGTGTATGGTCACACACGCCACTCCACTCCAGAGATACAACGTCGATTGACCGATATACCACACGCATTTACCTTCCTCGGAAACCGCCCATAAGGCTACACAAGTCGTCCGGGACAACTCATCAGTGGGCGCGGCCTATGTGTATGCGATCTCACCTGACATAATAGACAAACCCGCGCGCTAGAATGAAATGCACAACGATTTATAAACGGTCGCGTAAAAAAATGGGACTTTTAGCACAAGGGTTATTAAAGAAAAACTATGGAGAGTAGTTAGTAACTTTTCATAAATAAATTTATTTCAACTTTAAATAACTAAACTATGTCGGTACGGGCTTTATTTTAGAGGCTAAATTCTGTGTTGAAATACGAAAGTTTTGGGTGCATACAAACATAGATAATGACGAGATAAATTGAAATTATCCTTAGTTTTGTATAAACGGCGTAGTAGTTACCCTTCCACGTTTGTATGGACATATGAGCGACTCGTTTAGCCTTAATTATACGATGGACTCTCATTTTAAGCCTTATACGACCCAAGAATATTGTGTGGCCTATAAGGATGACAAGAAATAAGGCACCAAGTTAGTGCTTCTATTGAGTAAAAATAATGGAAGTGGGAAACTGGACTATGTTTAAGCCATAAGTAGTTCAGAGTAATCTTCCAAGATTAAAACGAACCGGTCATTCTACTTTCGCTATTGCTAAGTCTCATATGGCGCTTCCATCGTTCGGACATTATTGTATATTGCTTTTGCATACATTGGTATCACGTACTGCATGATTCAAGAGCACCGGTCGCTGTTCCTCATCAGCACACGTACGACCACTGCTGAACTTGCCTGGGGGGGGGGGGGGGGGATTAAGCATTGCAGGGGGATCCGTAATCGCAGTGATCCTGTTATAAATATAGAAGAACGCTGCTGCCTTTCCTTTGGTAGATTCACTTAGACGACCACTGCGGCGCAGCGGGCGAAGGTCCGCCTGCGACGCAGGAGGTTGCGAATTCGATTCCCGCCTCGGGACAAATGTTTGTACGATCTGCAGATATTTGTTCAAGGTGTTCTGGATGTTTTCTATGTATAATAAAAATATCTATGTAAAGTTTTTGTTTTTATAGTGCGTAAGCCTCACACTCTGGCTAATTTCGGAAGGATGCTAGTTCAAGTCCCGTCGAAGTCAAATTTTTTTACGATATTATTTGATATCTATCTAGGTAGTGTATTGTATTATGTATATCAGTAATTTAGTACCCATAACACAAGCTCTGCTTAGCTTGGGGGCTAGATAACGCTGTGTGAATTGTCCAGCATTATTCATATTATATAATTATTACTTAGTTGGCTCTTTTGACATCCACGGGCTGAGATGCAGGGGTCTATTCTTACGCCCCGACCGCCACCTCATAACGGACGTTGTACATAGTACAAATTCAATAAAAATGATATTGATAACTTTCTTAAGTTTGAATTCTATTTATCTAAGTATAATTAATCTTTCAGACGGCAGAGCTGTGTTACAGCGACACAGCGGGTGAAAAGAGCGAAGACTTTGTAGATCCCACCAGAAAGACACCCTGTACCTGTGCCAAGTGAGTACCGCTCTTGTACACTACATCATAAAGTCTAGATTACTACATTGTGCACCATAGAAGCTGCAAACCAGGCCTTGCTTTTGCTTTTATACGAGGTTTGAAGTTGTCAAAGGGAACAATGGGGCTTATCCTCATATACGTAAACTGTAGTTAGATTTTAGCAGCGCTTTAGTCCTGATTTTTTGACAGGTTTTCATTGAAAACTGTCAATAGTCTGACATTTATGGTCCGCTCAAATCTAATTGGATTTTCTGTATACGGGAGTTAGCAGCGTTTATGATGCATGATGCCGATATCTTATTATATTACCTATAACATTAATAATTGAATATATTGTAGAAACGAACGTTATTTTAGCATTATGTAGTTGAACGATCGTTGTGTGTTTTACCTTTATATTAGTAAAAGTATATGTACGAAAAATTTTATTTTATCTATTTTGTTTGTTTTGTAAGATTGCATTCGAATGAAGCGCCTATCACAGTCAAAATGAATCTTATTGACTAGGGAATGAGGCACAAATTGGCAGTGATTGACGTTGTTGAAATTAACCGGGTATTGCCGTGTAGATCGATAGGTAGATGTTATGTGAATGATTTTATTAATTATTGTAGAGTTAAGCCAGTAGAGGGTTATGTATGAGCCAACGCTTCGTCGATAGTCGTTAGAACTATCGATTTATATTGCAGTGCGATGAAGGAGTTCGGAAACAGGGAATCGGAGATATCATATCTGGCTCACAGGCCGCCATCTTTAGTTTTTGATTTGACGTTCTTTATAAATGGATTTGTATGAAAATGTAATCCGTATTCCTTCATCGCAAACAACGCGCGCTGACCCTCGTCACACTTTATCCGAAGTAATTAGTTTATTTTCTGTTTGTTTGCTTTATAAACTTTTACGTTACCATCATCGGCTCAGTTGGATGGACGAGATACGAGAGTTGGGTAAAGTTTCGCTGGGGGGAAAGCGAACTCGGGGCTACTTAAAGCCGAGCTGGTAAAAGCGAGCTGGGTACCAACTCGCTGAATCTTTCCGCAACTGAGAGAAACACTGCGTTCTGTAATAAACGTGGTTTTATCAAAGATAAATGTTTGGTAAGAGGTTAGAGTATCTGTTTAGTACGGGGCAATTTAGTCTATCACAATGGGGTGTCTATGAAAGAAAATGTTTGCCACGGGTGGCTCTTTAGAAGGGGGTTATGGAAGAAAATTGGTAAGATTAAAAGCCCCGTTTTGAGTAAAGAAATCCCCAACCCCCAACCCGTATGCCCAGCGTGGGGATTATGGGTATTACCCCCCATGTGATAAAAGCCAATAAAGCGCTTATCAGGGGAAGGCCTGCCTACAGTAGTGGAACAATACATGCTGTTGAGGTTGAGGTTTGGGTAAAGTATCGTGAAATGGATAAGATAACTTTTGTTCTGGGTAAAAATATAGTGTATGGGTCAGATACGGTCAGTTCCCGGATAAAAGCATACGGTATAAAGTGTGAGAGGGTCTCGTTCGGTCGGCGTGCGGCTAGCGTTGTGTTGGTGCAGGTGGCGGCGGCGCCGCGCCCCGCGCGCCCCGCCCTTCCACCGCCGCGCGCCGCGCCGCGCCGCGCCTCCCCACGGGACCGCCCACGACCACACGCATACCAGTCTGTGAGTACACACACCACACATGACCACTACACAACAGAAAGGAGCGAAAAATAATTACACATACTACTAGACACCTGAAGTTAACCCAACTCAAAGCTAAACTAAAAACTGCACCACAAAGAAGAATGATGATGATGATCAAATATTTTACGCCTTAAATGACAAATTTTGAATAAAATCTTTAATTACCTCCGGTGTTTATTTTAGCCTCCCGTGAATATCGAAAACATGAAAATAGCCTTAAAAATAGTCTTGGTAAAACCAACATTAACAATAAATGCCTTGCTCTACCATTCGATGCACGATTTCATCAATAATTCTACGTGTGTCATGTAACATGTAACACCGAGCCATAGTACAAGCGTTCATCCAGTTACGTAAAGTAAAGTCCACTGTTTATGAACACTGAACAAAGGTCGTCCCACAACAACCCACACACCAGAACACACTCACAATAACGCAATGTCTGACTATACCTATCTCTTTCCACAAAGTGGTGATGAAAAGAGATAGATAGAGTTCTAGACGTGAGCTTAACTTCTGGTCCATCCACAAATAGTGCAATGCAGTGTGAATAATGCATGCTATAATGCCTACATAAATTATCATTTATTTATTGTATTCTAGACAAATTATGATGCATGCTCTACCATGGCGATTGTTTTGTGAATTGCATGTTTTGTGTCTTTACTTATCGAGTGTACTGTCTTTACTAACGTGGTTTTACTTTATTTCACATTTTATTATTAAACTTTTATCACATGTAAATGTGAAGTAAAGTTAGCTGTTACAGAGCCTCATTGTGGGTCACTATCATTGTTATTCTGTCACCAATCATGGATCTCTTGCACTTGCATTGAGAAGAACTATGTACTTGTGACGTTTATAAGACCATAAACATTGCGACATTCGTCTCTCGTAACTACATAACTCACACATTGTAGTCAGTGATTCTGTTAGCACAAAATGTTGCCATCGATGTTTTTACGATTGGAAAAAAGATTGACAACAATTTTATTTTACGATAGTTTAGATTTTTCACCAACAGAATCACTAGAAAACAATTTTTAAAAGCTGGTTCGATTGTCTTTACTTTTTCATACAATAATTCATGGTGACGTCACAAATCCAGAGGCTGACTCTAGTCTCTTTGACGTTAGTACCGAGACCTGGGTCGCGATCAAGGTGTGTTAAGGCACGGCAATACGGCTCAAACGTTAGCAGTTGAAACGCTAATAGCGTTTCAACTGCTAACGTTTGAGCCGTAATGCCGTGCCTTAACACACCGTGATCGCGGCCCTGATCGTGACGTCTTCTTTTAGTATGGGGATTTGCTTAGTTCCCTGTCCACACGATAGAAGCGCTGTACCGAATTGTATGGAAAAAGGAGACGTCACGAACACGTGTCGTTACTAACGTCAAATAGACTCACCCCTTTGGCCTCCAGTGGATATAGGAAAAACAAAAGGGGATCACGCCAGCTTTTAAAAATTAATCTATACCATTATTCGTTTTCTAACCCACAATTTTTCAAAATTTAATACAAAACACTGTACCTCACTCATGTTTATGTCTCGTATTGTATTCTCAAGGTTATAAGAGGTTTGTGGAGACGCTTTGTATCGTTGACATAATATTAATAACATCTACCTCTCATCTCGGGCACTGATTTCAACCGATACCATTGTGACGCAGGGTCATTCATTGTCAGCCATGTTTGTTTATATCCGAGTGATCGATAGCATTCGAAACGGAAACTGACTTTAAATTTAAACTAGTTTCAACCGGTACAATATAAAAGGTTGTAGGGTTTCGGTGTAATCGGGTTACATTTCGTACTGGTACGGTGTCTTTGTTGTATCGATTTTAGATTACGTTGTATGAAGAGGGTCTTTGTTTCACTTGCTTTTAGAATTTAGGGTTAAATTACCACTTGAACATGAGAGGTATTTTAGTGACGTTATTGTTTTGGTTAAGTTTAATCAACTGTTATTTGTTATTTCCACCTCTGATCTTATGAATTTACGATAATTATATTGTTTTGAAAAAACTAAAAACTGACTTCGAATCCCTTAGTTTTAAACTGTTTTAAGTTTTGCAGGATAAATACTTAAAAGTGTCCCTTGGGATATTTTTTTATGGTATAACCTCCTCGGGATCATTCTATATACAATAGCGAAAGAATTTTCAAAATCAGTCCATAATTACATTTAACCTTCTTCTTTTTTGAAGTCGGTTAATAAAGGAGAAATTATGTAGTCAAAAAATACTGCATAATGTACCTATTCACGTAGCACATAAGCCAACTGGTTTTTCCGGTTGTTTGGGGTTATATTGCCGTGCAAAATATTCAGCATTACACTTTGCATCTCGTTCTTCGAAATAAGTATCCTGTAAATAAGAATTATTTGGTAAAGTGTAGTAGGCATTAATGACCACCGTTTATTAAATAATGAACGGTGGTCATTAGCGTAAATACGCTACTCGTCTACTTTCGAATGCTATCGAATCCCTCCCAACACATTTGAATTAGCATTTACCCTGTACTTGTTCCACAGAGGTTGTCTCGGCGGCGTGTCGCCGGGCTCCTGCGGCGGCGGGTCGCCGGCGGCGGCCGTGTCGGCGCCGTCGTCGGCCGGCGGCGGGCCGGCGCCGCCCTCGCCGCACGCGCATCCCCACACCGTGCATACGCCTGTCACACAGCATCAGGTAAGGATAACTTCAACTTCTTTATATGGCTCTGCGTAAGGAATCTTATTACGGAATGCACATCCGATATGGTCCCGCCCGATTCATACACGTCTTCGCTCCGAGTCAGTGGGAACGCAAACTGGATTATACCACATCCAAGAAACCGAACTGTCAAATAAAAAAAAAAATCCATAAATACAGCAGAAGTACCTACACTTGGAATTATACAGAACCTGCTTCTATCGTGCCGGTCAGAAAAATATTTACATCTACAATACACAGATGTAAATGACAATGTATGGTATGTCCTGGAGAAAAACAGTTTTTTTGGACCTGCTTAAGCCGATTCCTCGTCTATAAGTATCAGCCAACATGTCAAAAACATCAGAACACATACCGTCCTTTCTTAGAGTTCTGAGACTTTCAAGGAACCCTTATAGTTTCGTCATATCCGTCCGTCAAATTGTTGGGTAACTTACCGCGTGCAGTATCGTTGGATCTATCTATACTAACAAGCACGCATCTACTGTAATTTTATTCTAAACTGATTCTATATTGACCTATTTGGAACAAGAGTGATAAAAATTTATTATTATAATTTGATTTCTTAAATATTAACTATTTTCTCCACAACAATGTTGTAATCCGGACCATGGCAGACTAGAGATACAAATATATGTTACCACCTAGTTATACAACAATAAATTAATTTATCATTTAGCATATCATTTGTAGTGCGAGCGTGTAGAACAGTCAATGATTTCAGCAGGACGCTGAGCATTGACCCTTTCAATACCAGCATTCACAGGGCAAGGCGATGCATGACTCTTAACTTCTTTTGCACATGATGTAGTTTTACGCTTACTTGTTTTTTTTTTTTGTTATTCATTTAATTGGTATAATTTTATTGCTTCTTTATGTAGTTACGCAATTTAGGACGGAAAAATTTTAGTGTTCACACATATGTAGTTTATTATAATTCTATTAGCGAATGCCTATTATTAGCTTTCTGTATCTATTTTAATTTCTATTGTATTTAGTTAAGCTGATGGCAATCCGAATTAAATAAATAACACTTGAGTTTAGGATCTCGCCACCCCCTGCGGTCTTGTGCCAGCCGGATCCACTGCTTCCGTACTGCCCTCACAATGTCGTCTTACCATCATCGGATAGGGCTTTTAAAATGAAATAGAGGTATGTTAACCGTAAAGTATGTTTCAGTCGTCCACCGCGGTCCCCACGACGCTGCACACGCCGGCGCCCACGCCCGACCCGCACGCGCCGCCCACGCCCGCACCGCCCTCGCTGCCGCCGCCCAAACATCATCAGGTATAGCTCAATCGCTCATGCGAGAAAACAGTAAAGTATCTACCTACAATGCGTGATGTAGACCGGTCGAGTTTTGCCACACGACTGTCGTGCGAGCTCGTAGAATCTGCGTAAAAGTGAATGGGCCCTTAGGTTAAGTTCAAGCGGGTTAACTACGAACCTTATTTGTGTTGGAAGAACACCAACGTTAGTACCAACGTAGTCACTACTATTTGAAGGCTTTGAGCGGCGCACATTTTTACCGTGATTTTGCATTCAAACATTTTGCATTTTTTTCATTCATTTTGTACGTTTAGAGAGCTTATTAAAATTTTGCTCAGATTTTATTTCTGAGAAAAACAAATAAATTGTCCAATCAGGCTTTAGATGACAACAAAATCGAATCTCTTTTCCATAAATAATTGTCATGTTATTAAAAAATTAGTAATAAAGTGAATCGTAACATTCCGGCATTGTTTCAGAGTGACTCGCCCGTAGGCTCGACATACGGCGTGGAGTTCTCGCGGCGGCCCGTGCTGCCCTCTGCCGTCAAACGACTGGACCCGCTCGAAGACGAACACTCTCTGCATATGCTTTACGATTACACCACCGTACATGCTTGGTAAGAACACCCTTTTTAGCCTTAGTTATCCCATTGCTGGGCTAAAGCTTGTCTCCCATTAAAACGATACTTATGGTTATTAACACTAAAGTGAAATTATGGTAAATATCCCGTTCTAACCGACTTTCTTTTCCCCATTCCCTCCAGGCAATGAGATCATAAACCACTACCGTGGAAGCAGAAAAGAAAAGTATTTCTATAGAAAAAAAAATATATATTTGTCTGTTATATTCCATAAAAACAGTAGAGTATCATCCGATCCGATCCAAATAGCTACCTATATTAATGCGAGTTTTCGACATGTCGACAGTCGAAACCACTGTCAGGATACGTATAAACTCTCGCTACATTAACACCAAAAAGAGCCCATTAAGCTCATTCAAGCTATTGATTGATGTTTTTCTGTGTGGTTACATTTCTACATTTCAATATCCTTATTTTGGTAATAACATTTTTTGGGCCTAGATTCAATTTAGATACCCTGATCAGGGAAATATGCGAGTTACCACGGAGATGTCGACAGTCGAGACTACTGCGGCATGCATCTAAACACTCGCTACAGTAACACCGTATAAAGCGCAGCAAACTCATTCAAGCTTTTGATTGATGTGTCTGTTTGCGGTTACATTACTAACACACGTTTCTGTTTTAATAATTAAATTATTTGTAAACACACAGTTACAGGCAGGTAGAAGATGCCTCGGCATGAAGCCCACCCTTTGTACCTTAGATAGATAACACTTTATACAGGAGTCAGGAAACAATACCTTAGTACAATAAAAACAAAATAAAGCATCATGATTCATGATCAAGAACGTCGGCGAAATTGTGTACTTTTGCTGACAACCTCTGTGGCATAGGTCCGCTCAGCACCGCCGTCCTTTATTTTTCTCAAATCGTATTGGTTGCTTGGAAGAAATTGCTGTAAGCGATATGGCCGCGTGTTCGATTGCTATTCTCTATGTGTAACTACTACCAACTATGTAAAATTTGTTTTATAAGGTACCGAATAAAAGTATTATCTATCTATCTATCTGAGATACTGATTATTAGGGATTGATTCCAACCGCGGAATAGATATTTATAAGATCTGCAAATATTTGCCTCGTAGCTTCGATTTTTGATCTACAAAAAAACCGCTAAAAGTGACCCTGACATTTTGTTCACCATAATCCGCAGCCCGACTTCTCTGTTACGTATAGGCCTTCCATTCTTTACCTCCACAGTCCCATATGCAACCATATTATTATATGCAGTACCGACAATACCTTGCAGTATATCAACTCTCTCTCACAGGTTGGAGCACCCAGTAAAGAGATTCAAGCCGACAGAACCTTGCTTCCGCGAAGAGCTCTTACTTGGCGCCGCGGAGACGGATCTATACGCGGGACACGAACACACGAGGATGGCGCCGCACCATGCCTCCGACCTCAAACAGGAGAAACACGAACATGTATGTACACAAGTGAACATTCTAGACAGAACCTTAAGACGGATCTAAACGGAAAATATAGCTTCATACCATACATCTAGCTAGGAAAGACGATCAAAAATATCCCACAAAAATTGCTACGTAAGACAAAATATAAGTAGGGCTTTTGTCAAAGAAGTTGTCGTTAAAAGTACCATTTCGCGATTATGTTTTCAAAAATTAGTAAGATTAGAATCAACGAATCATTAATGAGAAGGAGCGAAGTTTCGTAAATATTAAATGATCACAGTATACAAAGAATCTAAGGTATATAAACTTTTTGTATAGTCAATAGACCTTCGTTTGACCGCAATCTCACCTGATGGAAAGCGAAGATGTGGCCCACGACGGTAAAAAAAAAATACCACCTTTCTAAAACCTTTTCTAGTCTGCATTTAACTAAGTCAACGTAACGTTCCAGGACGATTCAAAAGAGTACAAGAACCTTTTCACATCGGATGGTCTGTGCCCCACCCTGAAGGACCTCGACCAGATCTTCGACAACTCTGACGACGCGGCCAGCGGCGATGAGACGGTAAGACTTGTGAGTGTACCCTTCTTTATTACTCCTATTATCTAAGGCGGAAATGTACTGTAGAACATTCTGATTCTGTAGGCAGAGCGATTAACGATTGGTTCGAGAACGTATCTTGATACGTAAGCGATTTGAAAGAAAATGTGGCTGTAAAATTGGTTTAAAGCTAGATTTGATCCAGATTCGGACATGTCATTCTACCGAAGACAGCTGATAAATTGATAATATCCTAAATGTATTAAAACTGCAGAATATTGCTTCATTGTGACTGAAAAGAACAGGCAAATAGAAGTTATAATTAAGTTCCTTGTGCTTCATATATGACTTGAAAATACCCTATTTACACACAAGCCATGTTCACACAAGCAAGTCATGTTACCAAAGCAATCTTGTTAATGTAATGAGTATGACTCATTGGCTAAAGATAAAAAATAATAAATAAATATTTTCCAATTCTTGTTCTACAGTACATTTCTCACATAAACCTAGAGATAAATATATTCTGTCCCAGTCACGCGATGGGCGCTGTGATGTCACTCACACATAAGACTGTGTGAGGTTTTCTGTTCCGTATCCAACTCCTCTTGTGGTAAATGTCCATATTGTGTTGTCTTAATCCTTTTATTTATATCTCTTTGATACTTTTGAGAGGCAGATGTGTATTTAAACTATCATAGGCAATCTCAATATATCTGCAACTATTCCGACTCATTAAAAATACAATTTATCTCATCTCTCTCGTTATTATAAAAACTATTTTTTTATGTTGTATATTCAATACATATATTATGTAGACATTTATGACATCAAAATATATAGGGTGGTTTTTTGAGAAGGGCGGTGATGGCCAAGTCCGAAACCACGAGAGTTAGAGAAAAGTCGTGAAAGAAGTCATGCCCTCGATGTTTAAGAAAACATTAACTGCATATCTAGTTTTTACCCTGTACTAGTAGGTAGAAGTATCTCAAAAGCCAAAATTAAATTGTTACCTTCGAATACCCTACACCAGGTGTAGGGGCTCGTCGAAGGTGTAAGACTTCAACTAGGGCTGGTCAGGAATGATATCAATAGAAACACTTCAGAACACTTCAATTCGGTATATTCAACCGTATACACACAACTACGTTCTTAATACAAAAGTCACTGCACTGCACTTAATAATTCACTTTCGTTATTTTCCTTAAGACTTGTTCACTGTTTGATCGCTTAGAACTGAATGAATAATCTGCCAAAAGGCTCGGTTTATATACCTATTTCTATCCTTTCTGGATAATTCTACGCGTTTCCGGAAGCTATACCTATCTCTTTCTTTATTCTAGAAAATTTTTCTGTCCTTGTCTTTCTTTTCGATTCGTTCGAGAAATTAATTGTCTATAGATACATAAGTAGGTAGGTATAAGCGAGCCGGACGCTAGCAACTATTACCTATTCTGTTTACCTAAAAATAATGTTCGATTTTGAACTCTATTTCAAAACAAAACTTCAAGAAATTTCCTAGCTATAATGAAGATATTGTCCTGCACAATTTTGAGCCTTATTCCTTCGGCATAATGTCGTCGTTGCTAACATTCTCCCCCCCAGTGCGCGCTCCAACAAGCACTCCATCTAACTGAAGCGACGACGGCGTATTGGGTACGATGACGATGACGCGAGAAGTAGGTCTCTTCATGATACCACCCTTTGTTCGTACGTCGACGATACGCGTTCGACCATCAGGACCAGGGTATGTTTGTTCTATGACTCCTCTTGGCCAAGTGTTTCGTGGAAGAGAAGAGTCTGCTACCAAAACTGTGTCTCCTATTTGAATATTCGTAATTCTTCGGTTTTTTATCTTTCGAGGCATCAGTGTCGGCAGATACTCTTTTAACCACCTCTTCCAAAAGTGGTCAGCCAATCTTTGTGCTGTCTTCCAATTAGGACGGCCGACGAGGTTTACGTCATCGGATTCTCCGAAAATTGCAGCTCCGTTAGAGCGGCCAATCAAAAAATGATTTGGAGTTAAACTCTCTTCTTCTCCCGGTTCAGCGCTGAGATGAGTAAGTGGCCGCGAATTTACTGTGTGCTCTACTTCTGTTAATAAAGTTGAGAGCACCTCCTCTGGTGGGTTTCTTTCATTCAGGACCGCAGCGAGAGCAGTTTTCACTGACCGCACTAGTCTTTCCCATGCTCCTCCCATATTAGGTGCACCTGGTGGAATAAATTTCCACTTGAATCCTCCATTTTCAGCAGCCTCAATGAGGTCTTGATTTCGGAGTTTCTTGGCCTCTTCCTTGAGTTCTCGTTTCGCTCCAACAAAATTAGTGTCATTATCAGAAAATAGTATCTTCGGGCTTCCTCTTCTCGATGAGAACCTTTTCAGCGCCATTATCATAGAATTCGTGCTAAGGGATGCAGCCAGTTCGATGTGAATTGCCCTTGTTGTGAGGCACGTAAAAAGTACACCCCAACGCTTTTCTTTTCTTCTGCCAATAGTTACATATATCGGCCCAAAGTAATCAACACCAGTACATGTAAATGGTGGCTGATGATGTGCGAGACGTTCTTGAGGTAAGTCCCCTAGTGGTGGCATTTCTGGTTTTTGTCTTCTGATTTTGCACAGCTGGCATTGATGAGCAACTTGTCGTACTGCGTTGCGTAGGGATAGTATCCAAAATCTCTGTCGTAGTTCATTAATTACGGTGGCGTGGTTTCCATGGTGTAGATTTTTATGATAATGTTCAATTATTAGCTGTGACACACGGTTTTTTCCATCCAGGATTGGTAATTTAGGATTTTCTTCGAAGTCCCGAAGCTTCGCTGTTCTAGTATTGAGACGCAATATATTTTCTTCATCGAGTGTCACATCTATTTTCTTAAGTCGGCTTGAAATTTCAAGCGGTTTGTTTTTATTCAGATTTTCTATTTCATTCTTGAATGATTCTTGCTGGCTGTAACGAATGAGAGCTAATTCTGCTTTCCTCAAATGTTCATTTTCGATAGGTAGCCAGTTTCCTCGATCCCGTTTTTTAGACGGTGTTTCTTGACTAGTTGATTTTCGGCGGCATAAATCCATGAACATGTATATTCTTGCCGTAGCTCGAAGAAGGCGCATCCAGCTACTGAATCTGCAGGGATCAGGCAGACTCGGGGAAGTGGCGATTCTTGTTCCGGCACAGGTAACTTTTTTCATTTCGTCATGGTCAAGTTCTCGTATTTCCTCTTTTCCAATATCCTTGACTGGCCAAGTAGATTCGGATTGATATAAAAATGCAGGCCCATTAAACAATCTCGCTTGCTGTCAAAGTCTTTAGGGAAGTTTCTGGTAGCGTCATCTGTTGGGTTTTCTTTAGTTGGAACCCATTTCCATTCATCTGGCTTGGTGATTTCTTCATCATTGTCTTTCATGCGGCAATGATTCACGAAATTCACGGGGGCTGTTATTCCAGAATGAAAGCCGTGGAGTACCCATCCCAGGCTTGTGAGTGATGCGACAGGTTCGTTTCGTTTTCCCTTCTGGATTTTTCTTGATACGATGAGATCCCAGTTATCTTGCCCAATCAGCAGCGCTGGTTTATTTGCTTCATAGAGGAGCTTTTCTTTCAAGTTTTTCAAATGACTGCACTTTTCAATAGTGTCCACATCGATGCACTGAGGTGCCAGTTTTAAGTCTTCTATGGTGTGCACCCCTTTCAGCATTCGTTTATCCGTCCTAAATGCTCCTTTTATTTTGAGATTCATTTTCTCGGAGTCTTTCGTTTCTATATTCTTTCCACCGACGGTTTCTATTATGAGCGGTTCTGCTTTTCCGGTAGCTCCGATGCGACGGGCAACATCTTTATCAATCAACGACACTGTAGAACCTTCATCTAATAGTGCCAAAATTCGCGTAGTCCCCTTCGGTCCGTAAATATCAACAGGAATCATCTTCAGGTAGACGCTCGCTGTGTTGCCCATCGCATAAACGGATGTCATGACGTTTGCAACTTCTTTATTTTCTGTCGTTGGTTGAGTTACAGACGACGTCTCACTTGGCTTGTCTGGTTGCGTTGACGGTGCTGGTTCTCGACGAGATAGCTCCGAGTGCAACATATTGTGATGAGGTCGCTTGCATCTCTTGCACGGCTGTCCTTTGCAATTTGATATCATGTGTCTTCGACGGAGACACATGAAGCATAGCCGATATTTCTTCGCGATCTCCCATCTTTCGTTTGTTGAAGCTTCTTTGAATTTTTTGCATTCTGTGAGCCAATGGTCTTTTTCACAATGGACGCAGAATTTTTTCGTTTTAACAGGCGCCGTTTCATCTTGGTCCGTTGCAGCATTCACTTGGTGACGTGTGTGTCTCTTCTTGCTAGATTCTGGTGGAGCGTAAGTGGCACACAAGGATGCTTCTCGATTCAAAAAATTCTTGATTTTTACTAATTCAGGTTCTTCGCCACTGTGTGCTTTGAAATCGAGCCATCTCCATTTCATCAACGGCGTAAATTTCTCGATGATTTTCTTGCAGGTTTTCGGCGAATGCAAGTATTCGCGTTTGTTTAATGCACTAATCGTCGCTACTGCGTTTCCAATGCGACTGGCGATAACACATATTTCTTTCATTGATTCGCCAAGCCGTGGTAGTTCTTCTATACTATCAATCTCGGCGAGCGCGATTTGCTCTGGTCTTCCAAACCTTTGTTCTAGGGCATCCACAACATCGCCAGGGTTGGAGGCCACAAACAAAAGACTTCTGACGACTTCCCTGGCTGTTCCTCGGATGGAATTTCTAAGGCGAGCCATATTCTGTACGTCGCTGTGCTGGGCCACGCTGTCTAAATATGCTCTCTTGAATGGTAGCCACTCTTCATAATCTCCATTGAAGTTTGGAAGATCCCACACTTTTGTAGACTGTCCTGATCTAGAGGCACTTATGATGGCGTCGGCGAGTCTACTTATTTCACAATTATGAGTCGGTTTGTCCTCAGCAGGTGACATCGGTTTATTCTGAATTTGTAGGTTATTGTATGGATTTTCAGTAAACTTGGTCGATTGTTCGACCCATCGTTCCACCTGAATCGATCTTTCTTCGTCGAACTCATCATCTTCTGATTGAAGTTCTGATGGACACTGGGACCCAGTGACACTCATACGGGCTAAATTCGCGGCGATTGTAGCTGCTTTTTCTTCAGCTTTGACAATAGCAGCTTCAGCATCGGCAGTTTTAGCGTCAGCTCTGGCGGCAGCGACGGCGGCTTTAGCTTTGGCGGCGGCAGCGGCGGCTTTAGCTTCGGCAGCGGCAGCGGCGGCTTTAGCTTCGGCAGCGGCAGCGGCGGCTTTAGCTTCAGCAGCGGCAGTGGCAGCTGCAGCTTTAGCTTCGGCAGCTTCGGCTTCAGCAGCGGCAGCTTTAGCTTCAGCGGCGACTTTAGCTTTGGCTGCTGCGGCTTCAGCTCTAGCCGTAGCAATCTTCGCTTTAGCCTCCTCAAGTTCTTTTTCTTCTAGTTCCCGAAGAGCAGATGACTGCGACCTCTTTGAGGATTTCATCGACCTTGAAGCAGGAACAAAGAATGCAGAAGAAACTGACGGTGGAATCTTAGCAGATCCTCCAATGTTCTTCGGCTTCACATCAGCAGTTGCAGGACACAATGATTTCAAAGAAACAAACGGTGGAACATCTTGTTTTCCTCCAATATTCTTTGTTTTTGCACGTGCTGACCTCCTTAGTTGCCCTGGCAGCATTGCGGGGCTTTCGAATGCTTCCACTGTCCCAGACGGTACAACTGTGCAAGGAGTTCCAATGGACAACGGAGCGGCGGTGTTCAAGTCAGCCAGCATGTTCAAAGACGAAGTTGAACTGTATTCGGCTCCCGTCTTCCCGGGGCAGATCGGTGATCTGGAGCGTACAATAGGCATTACGCGAAATCACTTCCTAATCCGGCTCGAAGGACCAAAAAACTGTAGGGGCTCGTCGAAGGTGTAAGACTTCAACTAGGGCTGGTCAGGAATGATATCAATAGAAACACTTCAGAACACTTCAATTCGGTATATTCAACCGTATACACACAACTACGTTCTTAATACAAAAGTCACTGCACTGCACTTAATAATTCACTTTCGTTATTTTCCTTAAGACTTGTTCACTGTTTGATCGCTTAGAACTGAATGAATAATCTGCCAAAAGGCTCGGTTTATATACCTATTTCTATCCTTTCTGGATAATTCTACGCGTTTCCGGAAGCTATACCTATCTCTTTCTTTATTCTAGAAAATTTTTCTGTCCTTGTCTTTCTTTTCGATTCGTTCGAGAAATTAATTGTCTATAGATACATAAGTAGGTAGGTATAAGCGAGCCGGACGCTAGCAACTATTACCTATTCTGTTTACCTAAAAATAATGTTCGATTTTGAACTCTATTTCAAAACAAAACTTCAAGAAATTTCCTAGCTATAATGAAGATATTGTCCTGCACAATTTTGAGCCTTATTCCTTCGGCATAATGTCGTCGTTGCTAACACCAGGGGTGCTCAAACGGTCGATCGCGAAAGCTTTTCGAGTCGATCGCCAGCAATATACTCATTATACCTACCTAGTACCTACTCATACCTAAAATAATAGGTAACATTGAACGGTGCGCGGCGACGATCGACGATCACACAAAATTTGTTCGTAAGTTACGTTAAGGTGAAGTGAGTCCCAAAACCTACGTTTTTAATAGGCAGAAAATCAATTTTAGAGCAAAAAAACATTGAATTTTTTGTAATTTTTTGGTAAGCATCAAAAGTTTAGGATTCTAGTTAGTAAGTTAAGGGAGTCGAAAAACGATTGACAAAACTTGACTCGATACAAAAAAATCGCAAAGTTTCCTTGATCTTCATTTTTACACGCAATGAAACTGCTTTTATACTACACCTGCTCGGAAAGTTGCCTATTCCTTTTCCATTAATAGAATAGAAAGTATGTCTTTGCAGGCCTATAGGAAACCGGGAGGAAAAACTCTATGGAATTTCATTTCTCACGTGTTTTAGCGGGAGGAAAAAGTGTATGGAAATCCATTTCTAACGTGTTATTTTTTTTTTAATTTCCTAAAAGATCGGCCGGTATCTATGGTTATTTTCGTTCGGTCAAACGACAAAAAGTTTTTACTCCAAGTCCATTAGGCCTCCTCCGATTTCCGAACAATATTTTGAAAAAAGAACCCAAAGGCTGGCGCGGTCAATGAGGTTTTACCAACATCATTGGGCGCGGTAAGTTCTTCTAAATTTCAATTAATAATTAATTCTGCTTTTTATTTTCCTCGAAGGTGTAGTATAAAGCACTATTTATCACTCGGCAGAAAGTGCGATTCCTACCTCGTGTGTTTTAAGGCCCTCGGCTGCGCCTCGGGCCCAAAACGACACACTCGGTAGGAATCGCGCACTTTCTCGCCTAGGTGTAAAATGTACTATTTCCGTAGAAGTAATTCTACGGAAAAAGCAGTTTCATTTGCTTATTACTTATCATATTTCAAAGAAAAATTCGGCTACGTGTAATAAGTACTTTAGGCGATTATAGATAATAGATAGATAAAAAACAAATTAATAACAAACGGCCAGTGAAATTGCGCGCGGGCTGGCCATTCCGCGTTTCCGCGCTCGTCCTTGTCTCGCAAAACCGATCCCACTTCGTCTTAAGATTCCTTCATTTTATACATGTTCTATTTTAAAGTGCAGTAAAACGATATTTAAGAAAAATTGTTCCTACCTACATAGTAGCTTAGTCGATCTCTTGCTTTCAAAATATTTTTTGGTAGATCGCAGACACCATAAGTCTCTGAGCACCCCTGCCCTACACCCTGCGAAAAATTAGCTCTCAAATCATGATTTCTTGACAGATTTCCATTGGGGCTTAGGGCTGCAATATTTCGACTGGAGACTGAGGCCATACATGACATTAGGCTCTTGTATAAAGACTTACTTGAAGACTTGTGATTTTGGGACGGGATTTTTTAGTCTAACTGCTGCAGCGGTGTCTAAATAGGAACTATATGTCGTCGTTCGTCCGCGAAACAGAAGATTGCGAGGCGGGTGTCCGCCGAGGTCTCCGGTCAATGTCGTGGCACGAACTGCCTTGGGCTCTTCTAAACTTTGCCACTGACTCGCCGACGCCGCCGCCACCTAAGACCTTATCTCTCCGTTTTACCAGGGAGTGATCAGTATGACTTTTGTCTCCAGCTGCAGGTGGCAACACCCCCTGACTCCAACAAGTCCGGCGAGGAGGCGCGCTGCCGCGTGCGTGCCGAAGAGCTGTCCAAGATGTTCCCCACGCCGCCCTCCATGGAGGCGCACGCGCAGCCCTCGCCCGGCTTCACGTTGGTGGACGAGCCGCGCCTGCTGCACGCGCCGCCCTCGTCGCACGCGCACCTCGCCTCGCCGCAACCGGACCAGCCTATAGAGGTATCTAATGTACTCTAACATTCTCCCACACTACCCAACGCAGTACGGACTTCTATGGCAAAACAAATAAAATCTCTATGGCTGCGGATTTCAATTTGGCGCATCCGGAGGGATATTCATCTCTTTAACTAGTGGTGTTATGTAATTTAGATGTAAGTTTCCCTTGAGTTGTGTCCTTGACTTAGAACCGGCTGTTTGTAATCTGTTATAGGACTGGTCGTACGTGTTCAAACCGCCCACCGTGTGCAAGTACGTGGGCTCGTCCAAGTACGCGCCCCTACAAGTGTTACCGAGTCAGCTGTTACCTGCGGTCCCTCTGCCGGCGCACGCCGTGTACCGGCCGCGCGCGCGCGACGCGCCCGCCGCGCCGCGCTCGCGCCCCGCCACGCCGCCGCCCGAGGATCCCGCAACCACTTCCAACGGTACCTAACTACCTGTCTTTCTTCAGTCAGCTTTAACCGCCGATTTACCGTATGCCGTTCCAATTATTTAATCTATCTACCGATTCTTTGCATTTAAAAAATTGTAACACCAAGTTACAATTTTTTTATAAAATTCTAGTTTATGCCCGCGGCTTCGCGTTTCTATGGAAACGTTTAAAGTTGATTTCTATCCCATGGGACCTGATTTATGGGATAAAAAGTAGCCTATGTTTGATTCCAGGGTTAGACTTACCTGTATGCAAAATTTCAGCCTGATCCGTTCAATAGTTTCGGCGTGAAGAGGTAACAAACATCCATCCATCCATCCATCCATTCAAACTTTCGCATTTATAATATTAGTATGATGTCAAAATTCAGTATATATCTAGATTGAACATCGGAAAAGGTCATTAACACGTTCTGCGCCATGTCGATCAACGATGACCGTCATCGGTCATTTCTCACGGAGCCATATAAAAAATATAAATTTTGCATAATTTTATCGATCTTTTTTGTTGTTGTAATGATAGATACGGTAAAATTTGCATGTGTTATATTCTACTTAAGCACTATTTTATTGCGTTATTGTGAGATATCGTGTGACGGTCACCAATGAACGTCACGGCTTTTTGCGGACGTAAAAAGGGGGGGCTACGCGGTCACAAAGTCGCCCAAACCGCGGGTTTTACAACTCGCGCGCAAAAAAAATATATTTTGAAATAGATACAAAAATCTGCTACTTTAAAATAATTCAACTTTTGAATGTATTTTATTGAATAAACTTCAATTTCATTAAAGCTTTCTTTCGATTTATGGGTTTTGTAGGTCGTTTTCGCTTAGATAAATATTTTTCAAGGACTAGTAATGGTAGGTAAGAACCATATTGCATGGATATTAGAGGGTCACCTTTTATATAAATTTGTACGCTGGTAATATCCGCCACCGGCCTGCTAAGACAGATCTAAAACTCCTCTGACGCACGGGTCACTGTGGGAATCACGGATCAAATGGAAAATTATGTTTCGCGGCTCGAACGAAAACACTTCGATTTTTTTTTTGGCATAGAACGTGGTAATAACCTCGAAATTTGCTACATTGTGGAACTTCCGTATCGTCTGATTTTCAAACGAAAAATCCTCATGGGACTCTGTATCTTTCAAAAGGTATACTGGTCCAACATTCCAATAATCACAGTACCCTCTTCCGCAGGTATCAAGCGATCGTCTTCCCCCCTCGAGCGCGCGCCCCGCCGCTCGGAGCCCCGCTCCCGGCGCAGCCCGGGCGCGGCGTCTCCGCCCGCGGTCGCCGCGCCGCGTCCACTCCCCGCCTGTCCGCTGCTACTGAACGTGCTACTGGCGGATACCGTGCTCAACGTGTTTAGAGATCACAACTTTGATAGTTGCACGCTGTGTGTCTGCAACGCTGGACCCAAGGTAGGACATCAGAAGGCAGTAAACCATGTAATGGTGAAAGCCTGAAACTAGTTTAGATCCTAATTTTCGTATTCTGATCAATGCAGATCTAAGTTTCATCATAAAGAACTTCACTTATTAACTTCTACCAACTTATTGCATAATCAAATTACTAACCCTGTCTTGTGTTCGTAGGTTGTTGGTAACATTCGTGGCGCGGACGCGGCAACGTACCTGAACGAAGTGATGGCGGGCTGGGGCGAGGGCGGCGCGGATGAAGAACCTCCTCGATGCACGTGCGGGTTCAGCGCGGTCGTCAACAGGCGGCGCGCGCATCGAGCGGGCCTCTTCTACGAGGTAACCTTTAAACCATGATTGTGATACAGTGATGGCGGGCGAAGGACAAAATATACCGTCGGTAGGGGTAGGGATATTACAAGAGTCCTGGAGATGACAGGAATTACCGGCTGCGCCGGTAACTCCCTAGTGTTGCGCAGCCGGTGGGATTGTCGCAGCTTGGTCGAACTACCTCAAGCGCTTGCTAATGTGTATATCTATTACAGGACGAGATGGAGATCACCGGCCTAGCCGCTCCACCAAGTTTGAACAGCGGCTGCGGTCTGGGTCCCGTGGCGGGGCTGGTGGTGGCGCAGTGCGCGGCGGGCGGCGGCGGCGACTCCAGCGCGCTGCACCGCGCCGCGCGCCGCCACGCCGAGCTCGCGCCGCCGCACGACCAGGACCTCAACCTACTCGAGTTAGTATACTGTGACCAACCTGAGCCATGTGTACCCGAGTCAGCGTCGCTGACACGAGCGTGAAGGTTCAGTTTCGTTTGCTATTGTCACGAATCGGAGCGTGACGATTCAGTTTCATTATTCGCATCATCAAGTGTCAACATCCTGAGCGTAGTACTTCAGTTGTTCATTGTTCGCTAGCGTCACCAACTCTAGCATGACCCTTCTGTTTCATTCACTATACAGATAGAGAAAGAGAGCGCAAAGTGCGTTTTTAGAAGTTTTATCTTGAATAACATTAAATTTCCAGACCACGTCAAGTACCAAGCCAAACACGAAAATAAAAAGAGCAACGACATGCACTTGGTCGAGTGGTGTGCGACTTGTCAAGGTTCGCGCCGCGACAGAGTCCAGATACTGAGACAAGAGAGACCGCCTCATACGCGGAGCGAACCGTCATCTTGAAGGCTTCGCCAAGCAGAACGTCACGTGGTTGTACTGTGTTGGTATATTATCGATACAACAGATGGCCACCGTAAACGTGCAACCGAAACTTCAACCTCCAGGCTCAACATTAGTTTTACCCAATGGTTTCTCCTTACAGATACAGTGACGGCGGCGCAGCAGCGGCGCGTGCGTTGCGCGCGGCGGGCGGCGGCGCGTGCGGCGGCGGCGTGCACCGCTGGCCGTTCATCGGGGCGCGCGCGCCGCGGTCCACCAGGGACGTTGTGCGGCTCATGAGGAGGCTCAGGCCGCTGCTGCAGGATGCTATACAAAAAAGGTACACTATTGTTAACATTTTAGTTCAATTTTGAATTATAGTTAGACAGACACGACTCATTGAATTCTTCAATTCACTTCTCGCCCTGCATCGGCATCCCTGATCTTCATAAGGGTGATTGATCATAGCTTAAAATTTGATTAGTATTTCATCAGGGCATGTTGTTAAAGGAAGCGGCGTTGCAAGCCTCGGTTTACCTGTCTTGTCTGAAAAAGGAGTCTTTAATTTGTCATTCCAGCAAAGAAGAAATTCATTACTGACTGTCACATTTCTTTTTCGTTCAGCCAAAATTACAATTTCCGTACAGTAACGTAGCTAGTACTCACGGGTTTTCTATCTGCGTTCATCGCGCTGCGACATCTCAGAGGATAAACCATTGAATCATGAATCATTTATTGACCAACTGTTTTGTATATCCAGGTGTTGCGGCGCCCGCATGTGGGACGGCGTGACCGGTCCGCTGACGTGGCGGCAGTTCCATCGGCTGGCGGGGCGCGGGAACGAGGACCTGTGCGAGCCGCAGCCGGTGCCGCCGCTGCTCGTGGGCCACGACACCGACTGGCTGTCGCTGGCGCCCTACGCACTCCGCCACTGGGAGCGGCTGCAGCTGGAACCCTACTCCTACCCCAGGGACGTCGCCTACGCGGTGCTGGCGCCGAGCAACGCGGCGTTACAGGTACCTACAGACAGCGAGCCACTCGTGGGCACAACACTTATTGGCTGTATTAGCTCCTACTCCTGTATCTCTGATACAGTGGCACTTCGCGTAAGCGGATTTCAGAACGAAATAATACGCGGATATCAGTTCTGCGGGCACTCCGGGTGAATTAAAACTTAGCGAGCATTTGTTTTATGCGCCGTCGAAGATTCCGATTGTGTGATGCGTTCTCATTCCGTTCACAAATTATGCCTTTAAACTTATCTCACTTTTTTTTTATTCTCAGGAGCCGTTGCGAGCGTTCTTCCGTGAGCTATCAGCCGCCTACGAGTCGTGCCGGCTAGGGCGGCACCGGCCGCTACTGCGCGTGGGTCGGGACGGCATGGTGCGCGCGCCGCCCGCGCCCGCCGCGCCCGGGGACGACGACTGGACGGGGCCGCTGCCGCAGGGCAGGGCCAGCGCCTATCTACGGGGGTGAGTTCACTCTCATGTACTTACGTGTCCTCTCGGCTAAGGCGGCACCGGCTCTCAACAGAGTTACATGAAACTTTGAGGGTGATTGATAAAGAACAAAATAATATAGAAGATCAAGACAAGCGTCTAAAAAGTTTAAACAGAAAACTGCGTTAAGCGCAACCACGAATTGCTGATTATCAAGAATAATCCTAACATTCCGCAGAAATTATTAAATGTAATCCAAATTTACAGATACGTAGAAGCGTTACGAAGCTCCCTAGTACCTCAACTGGCCGCGCTCACGGTCGACCGAACTCTCTTCGACGGCGAGCGGACGGACGGCATGCGGGCGCCCCCCGGCGACCCCCCCGCCACGGGCCCTAACGAGCCACGCGACGAGAACGAAGGGGGCATCTCCACGCCCCACAACCCCCCCGCCTGGCACGAGGAGGACGAGAGCGGGACTCCCGCGCTGGTGATCTACGTGGTGGAGCCCCCCGCCGCGCACGCCAACCGAGCCAAGACGCTGCATGCCTTGCTGCGGATAGCGTCGAGGACGCATCAACATTTGCACCACCATAACCCTTTAGTCAAGGTGAGAAGGCTTGCCATACGATACCGTAGTTGCTATTATATTTGCTACTTATCTCACCAAGGGGAATCATTTTATTTGTGATAGCATCTGAATCTCTAGATCATTAAAAGACGGCAATATATTTTGGACGAAATTGAAACAATTAATATTTAACAAATACTATTTATTATAATATTAACGATTTTATGACAGATACATTTTGACATCACCTTATTTTACCATTCATCATCATCATCATCATCATCATCATCCGCAACCCGACTTCACCCACTGCTGGGTATAGGTCTCCAAACTTTTGTGCCACTCCACACGGTCCTGCGCCAATCTCATCCAGGTTCGCCCTGCGGTGTTAGAAATATCGTCTGCCCATCTTGCTGCTGGACGACCAACGTTTCTGTATCCAGTTCTTGGACGCCATTCAGTAAGCGCCTTGCTCCACCTGTCATCTTCTCTCCGTGCAAGGTGTCCTGCCCAGCTCCATTTTAGTTCCAGGATGCGATTTCCCACGTCTTTCACCTTTGTTCGACTTCGGATTTAGACATTGGGAACCTGGTCTATAAGCTTGATTCCGAGCATGGCTCGCTCCATGGCTCTCTGTGCAACTCTCATCTTGTACACAGCTTCTTGAGTGAGCGTCCATGTCTCGGCACCGTAAGTCATGGTAGGCAGAACACACTGGTTATACAGACGGGTTTTAAGACATTGTGGAGTTTCGGCGGACTTAAGAATGTCGTCCAATTTACTAAAGGCAGCCCACCCGAGCTGAATTCTTCGTGCGATCTCCTTCAGTTGATGTTCTTTACCAAATGAAAGAATATGCCCAAGATAAACATACCGGTCGACTATCTCTAACGCCTCATTTCCAACTGTGACAATTGGATTTGCGACGTTAGAAATGTTCGCCATAACCTTTGTCTTGGACATATTCATCCTGAGGCCTACATGCAAAGAAGCATCATAAAGATGTTGTAACATGTGTTGGAGATCTTCAAAGTTTTCCGCGAAGAGGACGAGGTCGTCTGCAAACCTCAAATGAGACAGAAAGACACCATTGATGTTGATACCACTATTTTCCCAATCGAGTGTTTTTACGACGTCCTCAAGGACTGCTGTAAAAAGTTTGGGTGAAATGATATCTCCCTGCCTTACACCCCTCTTGATTGGCACAGGGTTGGTCAGATCATGCATCCTGATCTGTAGCGTGGCTGATGAATACAGTTCCCGGAGTAGATCAATGTATCGTGAGTCAATGTTGCAGCGATGGAGAGCGTTAAACACAGCCCAATGTTCGACACTGTCGAAGGCCTTCTCGTAATCGACGAAGGCCATTACAAGGGGCCGGTTATACTCATGGCACTTCTCCATGAGCTGCTTCACGGCATGGATATGATCCATGGTGGAAAATCCTCTCCGGAAACCAGCCTGCTCTGTGGGTTGGCACTCGTCAAGTTCGCGGGTGATGCGGTTTGTGATGACTTTACGCCTGATAAATTACTTTTATTTTTTTTGTCTTTATATAAAACTAGCGGCCCGTCCAGGCTCTGCACGGGTGGACATTTATTTTGAGAATATTTTGGGATAAATAAATAAATGATAAGGGATTTCCACCGGGGGTGGGCCCCCTGCAGAACAATTCTACCACCAAACTGCGATCCCCAACCCGTATGCCCAGCGTAGGTATTATGGGTATAGATGAGATAAAAGCCAATAAATCGCTTATCGGGGGAGGCCTGCGTCCAGCAGTGGACCAAGACAGGCTGCTGAAATGAATTTTTTTAAAGAAACTGTGTACAAAAAAGATCTTAAAAGCTAGGTGGAACAACAGTTTATCCATTAATTATGGACGTACAATTTTTAATTTATATATAACTAGATAATTTATTGATTTTATAATCAAAAAATTTTATAATCATTAAATACCTAGTATTTAATGTCATATAAACATTTATCTAAGAGCCACCTACCTACAGAGTTTTGTCTTAAATTTACTAGTAGGCAGTTCTCTTATGTCTCTAGGAATTTTGTTAAGGTTGAGAAGGTAGTGTAAATGTATCTCTTTATACACGATATAGGTAAGTAGGTATTTTTCGTCGTGCTGCGTTGGGCTACATCGGTCACGCACGGCGCGGTGGCGTTTGTTTTTCTCTTACTCACTGGGTTCTCTCAACCTCAAACAGCTCAAACTCTCGACGGTGGAGACGCGTCGGCTAGAGCGCCGCCCGCCCGTCGGTCGCGGGCGTGCGGGTTCTCAGGACCGATGCGTCCTCGCCGTCCGCGGGTGTGTGTCGTCCGTCAGTGCTGTCGTGTTTGACTTGGCGCAAAAAGGACGAAAAAAGATCAACATTGCTACTTACTGCTCTACTTAGGAAGATGAACTTCTGATGTAATCAAATAAAATAAAAAGTAATTAAATGTTTTACTGCCCGCCGCAGGCGAATATTCAGAGAACCCAGCGCCGAGCATTTCCGAACCTAGTATTCGTACGTTGACGGCCGCGGACACGCGACGGGCGAGCGGCTCCTGCGTTTTAGTAGGGATCCCTAATTTTTACTTGTAATGAATATAGCCAATGTTACTCAGGGATAATGTAGCATTCTAATGGTGAAAGAATTTTTGAAATTGGACCAGTAGTTTTTGAGTCTATTCGTTACAAACATACAAATCTTTCCTCTTTATAATATTGAATAGATGTTAATATATTGAGTATTAATTTGAACTTACTGTAACATTTGCATGTTAATCTTAGTAGAACATAATTAAAACTAAAATATTATTAACATCTGTGTAACCTACATTGTGTTCATGCAAATAATCAATGCATCTTTATCTGGTAAATTTTAATCTTAACAAACCTAAATATGCATGTAAGACTTCTTTCGATATCTCGGTTCTGTGATGTTTCGCTGATAGTGCTCAGTTTATCTGGCAGCCGACTGGTTTACGACCCGTTGGTTTTCCCTCATACCTACGCTGTTCTCTCCAATATTTCTCATCTCTTTAGATGAACGTTTAGTTTTAGCCACAAATCGTGGCGAAAGAAGCGAGCCGCGCTTTTGCTCTCTTGCTCGCGTTTCACGTACTCCACTGTGGCTGCGTTCCTGACGCTTATCGATTTTGTTTTTTCCGTATACGCCTTCTTGCCAATCGCGATCGTCATCTTCTTACATTTTCTCGTATCTCTTCTAAACCATTGAGTTCTTTTCAGATAATATCCCTAGAAAGCATATGCGAGACGTACGGCATGGGCGTGGGCAGCGAGGGCGGCGGCGCGGGCGCCATGTGGTCGGCGCGCGCGCTCGCCTTCAGCGTGTTCACCGGGTCGCGGCGCCTGCTGCAGCACCGGCCCGACGGCAAGTCGCTCACGGGCTTCGGCACCGCGGCCGCCGGGAACCTCTTCCTGCACTCCAAGGACGTGAGTACACGCCAACGACTGACCCGTCGGGATATCGGCCCGAGGGTCTAAGCCCCGCAAGTTGTCAAATTCCAATAAAAATCAGCTTATAAATTTTATGTATCTTGTGGGTTAGAGCAAACATAGTTTCACTCTCAAGTCCCCAGTTGCAACCAGTGAGAGTTAAGAGGGGTTGAGCCCCTAATTGTGCTAACTAATAGGGTGTTGAGTTGATCCCCTAATGCATAAGGTAAATCATTGTCCTGTGTACCTTATATTAACTCTGCACCTTTATTCCAGGAGAAGAACCGAGCCCCGTACAAACTATTCTCCCCCGCGTGGATCCTGGGCGGCGCGCGGTCGCTGCGGAGCGGCGGCGAGGGCGAGGGGTGGGGCGCGCCCGGCGAGCAGGGCGCAGTGCTGTTCCTGGCCTACTGCCTCAGCCACGACCAGCGCTGGCTGCTCGCCGCCGCCAGCGACGCACGGGGGGAACTGCTCGACACTGTCGCCATCAACATACATGTGCCGCACAGGTACAAGCATCTACTAAAACTCATTCATGTACCACGAGAACCATCTTGTGATACCTGATGATGTAAAAGATATGTCACTTCGGGTTGTTTAAAACCAGTTGTTTACAAAGTTAAAAGTCGAGCTCACCCCGCCATTTCCTCTTGGGCTGTCGTTCTTTCAGGAGGCTTATTTTAATTCTCCGAAATACGCAACTGCGTGTTTCGATTATTATTTTTATGTCTAGTTGAGAATTAAAATAGGCCCCAGGACGACCCAGTCATTGTCGATCTTCGCTGCTTGTTTGATATTAGAATAAACTAGATAAAATTATTCCCATTTTTCATGTAAAACTAACTGAATCGCACTCTACGTTCTCTGACTGACTCACGTTAAATGCCAATCGCCAGTTTTTTTGTCTAAGGACAATATTATTGGAATCCTTATCCCCCAGCGGGTAGGGGTAGTTCAAAAAGAGGCTGAGCCCTCGCAATTGATACATAAAGAAGTCCCAAATTTTAAGTCGCCATATTGACACCATGATTGCTTATTTCAGATCGCGACGGAGATTGCGCGGTCCGGCGCGGCGGCTAGGGTTGACCAAGCTAATGGACTTTACGCTGGGCGTCATGAGCCAGGCGGCGCAGCCCTGGAGACTGGTCGTGGGACGGATCGGCCGGATCGGACACGGGGAACTCAAGGGTATGTATTATTTCAATACAGTTAAATGTCTCGAAAAATATTCTATGTCCTTTTCATAAACCGAGAAAATAATAATCAATGGACGAAAGAAGAATCGTACTTTGTAGGATTTCCGTGGGAATCGATGATGTGTAAGATTTGAATTCATTCTCGCTACAAATTATAAAATTATTCCGAAGTAATTTATCACGTTTTTAGCAGCGTAGGAGTTGAGAGATGAGAAATACAATGTAACATGCAATCAAAAGTCTGAGGTAGTGTTATTGGTAGAATGGTACAAGTAGCCATTTTGAAAAACCAATCCATCTATCACGATTGATCAGTTTAGTTGTGAGATAGTTTTGTACGAAAATGTTCTAGACGAATTTGAAAGACAGATAAAAACAAAGATAGATTGAATATTGGGAACGAGCACAATCGAATTGTTGTTTTTGACATGTGATCGTATCCTCAGGTTGGAGCTGGCTCCTCTCCCGCAAGCACCTGACGCTGGCGTCGGGCACGCTCCGCGAGCTGTGCGGCGTGTGCGGCGTGCTGCCCGCGGCCGCCGTGCCCTGCATCCTGTCCGCCTGCCTCGTGTCCACGGAGCCCGAGCCGGCGCTGCGCCTCATGGCGGACCGCTTCACGCCGGACGAACGCTTCTCGCAGCACTCTCTGCACTCCGCGCTGCACACGCCCCGGGACGTCACCGCCACGCATATACTCGTCTTCCCTACCTCCGGTCAGTACCAATTAATGTAACCACGGCGGCCAGTCTCATCGGAGACTAGCCAGATACGCAGGACATATTATAGTGCACAAGTGTGTGCGCAAACACAGGTGCACGCTCTATTCCGTCACTCTCATAATCCGATGGGACGACAGATCGACACGACCGGGGAGAGATCAGGCGTAGGACCAACGGCTTAACGTGCTTTCCGAGGCCAAGTATGTCGCGAGCCAATCCACTCTAGTATACTGCTTAGTCTCTTGGGGACCGCTTCACGCCGGATGAACGCTTCTCGCAGCACTAGCGTTAACTCTTCTTCCCTGCCTCTGGCCAGTACTTTACGATAACGCGGGTCAGTCTACTCTACACTAGCCAAACTCGATGTGAAATGATTGTTAACAGATCACGACATCAAAAACTAAAACTCACTTGGGCACTGTAATGTAAAAATCAGCAATTAACCAGAGTTTACCGAGAATGAGAGTTTACTGCAAAGCGTCATGGGAACCGCTACGAGAGAATAGTGTGTTATTAGCCGGGGTGTATGTTTGCATCTTGGCTCTTATTTTATAATCATTCTACCTACATCGAGGACATTACCTTTTATACTGGTATCTTAGCCAATCGTAGCTTCGAAAGAAGATGCCATACTAATTTCTTTTAGATATTTAGAAAACTAAGAGCGAGCAGCCAAACGACTTCACCCGAATCATCACAAATTGAACCTTATTCTAATAGACCACTTCTTTCTGTTCACAGCCACCACCCAATCAAACCAGATGCCGTTCGAGCCTCCCATGGCGAACGGCGAAGACAACGACATGATGTTCCTGAACGTCGACATGGGAGACGAGGACATGGGCGACGGAGAGATGACGGATATCTTCAGCACAGATGAGATGTTCACGTCTATGTTCGCGCAGACGTCGCCGCGGCGGATGGACGAGGACGGCGGGGGGGAGGAGGCGCCGGCGCAGCACGCCAGCACGCACAAACAGAGGGGGGACAACGACCAGCAAGAGGCTGTGGGGACGGTGCTGCAGCAGCCGCTAGCGTTGGGGTGAGTCATCATTCATTGATAAGTGTGTCTAGACTGCGGGTCTTGGTATTTTATGGACCTCAAAGCAGATAGAATAGATGACACTGTCCTAATTTAATAGCGTTGAAGTTGAATTTAAGGTAAATTTTCTGCGACTGGTTTGACAAAACTGATACAAGTTTCTTAGTGTCCCTTCCAAGATAGCATTCTTGTTTTCAATATGGATTTATTTGTACCACCTACGGCTAAAATTGACAGGAGCAAGGAACATCATTGAAAGGGGAGAGCAATATCACTGATAGGGGTGAGAAATATCATCGAAATGTGCCAGGACTCAAGAGAGGCGGGGGATGGAATCGAGTGTTTGACGACGAGGCATTCGGGCCTAGTAGGCACATATATTTGCCGCAAATTCTAGTCACTAATTTTAACATGGTTATTTGTGTTGCAGGTACCTGGTATCAACCGCGCCTCTAGGCGGCATGCCCGCCTGGTGGTGGGCGGGCTGCGGCCACCTGCGCGACGCCTGCCCCGCCTTCCTGCGCTCCGCCCTCCACTTGCACGCCGGCTCGCTCCAACAGGCGGACGACTACACCAGTCTGGTACAGCGCCGCGACCACAACGCGCATCCGCTCGACTCGCAGCTCACTACGGACGTGCTCCGGTAAGTACATAATGCCGTAAGATATACATTACAGTAAGGTCAAAACACAGGTAGGTCTTGCACAACTGTAGACGGGACGACTACACTAAATTCAAAAGTTGTTTCGACCGATAATCGGAACAGGCAAATAACTCTGTTTTCTGAGCGGGGAACTGAGATCTGCAGGGGTATTTTAATTCATTAGATTTGATGATTAAAATAAGGAGCTCCTCCTCATTGACATGGCCAATAATCAACAGATTCGCTTTGAATTTACGATCATCAACCCGAGGCGAAATCAAAATAGCGTTTTAAAGATCCGTCGGATTCGATTCGGAAAAGAATCGAATGAATAAAAATACCCCTGCTCTGTCATCTTACACATTATACTGCATTGTAATAACTCTGCTTGGTCGTAACCATTTTCTTTGGTTTTGAATGTTTTGGTAGAAATGTTCTAGAAACTTAAATCATTCATCAATTTTAGCTTCATTAGATACAACGTAACAATATAACAGTATGGATTGTATCTGTTCTAACATCTGATTTCTTTTCCAGATACGTGCTAGAAGGTTACAACGCGTTGTCGTGGCTGGCGCTGGACGGCAACACGGCGGACCGCGTGTCATGCCTGCCTCTGCATGTGCAAGTGCTCATGCAGTTGTACCATACGGCGGCTGCGCTCGGCTGAACACGCCCGACCAGACGCGTCTCTCATCTGGACAGCAGCGGCGCCACATAACCCCACGCTCTGGTGCAATATACCAACTGTGATTGAACCGTGACTAGTTGAATATTACGGTACTGTAGATACAGTGATCAGATGATAATATGGTGGCGCCAAATCGACCAATACCTGCTGATAGAGGTACCTCAGTGCCTTGCAGTTTACTATTTCAATCGACCTCGCGTAAAAACGCAGTGTTGAACGCAAGATGACGTAGAAGGTCACAAAATTGCGGACCTCGTCTTAGATAGATAAATTTTTCATTGTAACATTTACCTGAATTGGTGATATGAATCTTCCAGCTCCAGCTTTTAGCAAAACAAACAACCAAACCGGAGCTAACATTGCTTGCCGTCACATCCAAATTTGAAGCAAATTAAACCACATTCACGACAGTATTATGAATAAGTGTAAAGTAAGTTAAAATCAGTGGCATTAAGGATTTGAAAAAGCGGGAGTTTCGCGGTTTGTGTTCAATAGTGAAATATTGTTGAAGTTATTGCTGTAGTGTTGTGTTAGAACATAGTTTAATAGTGTCCGGTCGGACAACGCAGTTAAGTGGACAGTGAATCAAAGCAATCTCGAATTAAGGCGGTTTTACACACATTATACAGATCAATCTACATAAGTTATATTTAATATGGCAGGAATGTTTGTGTGCTTGAGGAAATTTGCTATCACCTGCAAATTGGTAGAATTCTTAAAATTCATACCATTGCAATGGTTATTACGGTTTCATGAATGCAGTAATATTATTTTTTAATATTCTAAATTCCGACGATCTAATTGGTCGTGAGAACTGGGCCTGTGTGAGAACTAAAGGTGTGCAAACATGCGTTAAACACGAGGACATAGCTGTACTCTTTTAGTCCATAAAAAATCACACTAAAGTGAAGGCGTCGTTGTAGCAAGTACGTGCAAGATGAACGCCCGCCGCCGCCGCCGCCGTCCGGTCCGACTATGACTGAGGTGGGTGGACCTAATTTGAGCCATTTTTGGACGACTTACAGCGCTAATCCAACAAAGATTTGTGAATATTTATAATATAGTGAATTTGACATTCAAGCCATTGTCGCAAATCGTACGGTTTCATACGTTAAGTTCGTATTTACGTGACTAGTGCAATACGCTAGTTTTATATAAGTTTAAATGCAGACACTTAACTAATAATCACAGAACCAGGTGGTCCAATTTGTAATTTTATAATTGTTGACCAGTTTTTAAAGAAACTGCCAAAATTCATAAGTTTATTTTAAATTAAATCAGATGTAGTAACCCCGAATACTTAAACACAACCCAAATTTAAGCACCTCTTTAGTAACGAATTTTTGAAAGTGTTTAATTGAAAACTGTAAAACGGATGACTTCAAACGTGCTTAATGTTAGTTATATGTCCTGCGTACTTACAATATTCCTTATGTTACATTTATCTTTAATTAAAACAACAACTTCCTTGATCTTTCGAGAACCTCATTTTGTGTAGTAAACTAGTTTTCAATCCATAAATAAATTATTTGTTATGGCTCAGGGTTTGCTCAAATATAAACTCTTGTAACATTTTGTTTAGAACTTTAAACTTTCACGATTTGTTAGCATATTAACGATTATTTATCGGGTAAATATAGCGTACCTTTTGTTTTACGTAAACGTAGAAGGAAAAAACAAAAGGTACGCGATAAGTAATCGTTATTACACCTTGTATAGATTGATTCTTATCTGCAGCCCAACCAAGCCAACATCACAGTCACCAGATGGCAGTCACAAACTGTTGTAGGTTAATGTTGTGCTGTACAAATGTTACTTTTCGTTATTATATTTAAACCGGTATGAATTACCAAAGGCGTTAGATATTTTGTAGTATTTTAGATATATTTACCAACATTTTTTAACTTTTTAAATAATTCAATCAATCACGTAAACTCATTTTCTTGAAATCTTAGCCAAAGGGCTGATAAAATTATGTTACTCATTTATTTTATTTTTTTAATAATTATTTATGTTCGTAGAATAAATTTTACTTATTTGTACTATACCTACAATCTAATAGATGGAAATAATGTCATTTTATGATTTTAGAGGCAATTTTTTGTAAACACGAATTAAAGAACATGATGTACTCATGTACAGGTTTTATACAAGGGAACAAAAGCTCAAAATTTGCTTCACAATAAACATTCCACATTGCATGGACACTTGACAAAACTCTTATTTATTTATTTATTTATTTAATTACAAAACTGAATGTCCATGCACTGCGGGCTATCAACTGAACGCTAGAACATTTTCTTATGATAAACTAAATCCTCCAATCAGGAATAATTAGGAACACCAATAGTATATGGAATAGTTGATTAGTTATAAAGAGAGTTTAGATGATGTTTGATGTAGCATTTGTAATTAGACAACTTGTCGTTTTATAAAAATATTTATAATAAATAAATGGAACTTCAGAAGCAACTATGCTGATGAGTGGTCGAATCTCCGACAGTTCGTAGTTATATTAAATTTTCTATTTTAATATTACCTAAAGCGTAAGAATAGGTAGAGTTATGCTATCGAACTGTAAATAAGGTCCATTGCGCGATCGATCGTTGGCTTCAGGATCCCCGTTGCATTTGGTTCCATGGACTGATTTCAGAAATTACCCGATTCGGCTTCACCAAATGATCCGAACATTTTAAATTATTATTTGTTGCCTAGTACTTTAATTTATCGGTCGCGTGAAGCGATCGTAGGCAATTTGTACAGGTTTTTTTTATGAAGCGTGCGTGCAGACGCATGTTTTAAATTATTTAACTGATAAGCGGCGCCGACCGGAGCCGACTAACTGAAATTACGTCTAGTTGATTATAAAATGTTTTAAATGTGTTACAACATTTGAGAATATTTAACGATGTTGTATATAGTTTATATTTGTTTTATAAAAGTAACGTGATGTAAATATAGCGGGTAGTGTTGATCCTGTTAATTATTTGCCTACTTTGCCGAAATTTAATTGAGCACGATTTGTAGAAACCACTCTAATCTTTGTACAGTTGTTGAGCGAGATTCTTTGTAGAATTAACTAATTTTAAGGATTTCGTTTTGACATTTTTGTTATTGTGAAGTTGTCAATTTTTTAGGGAATTGGGAATGTACTGTAAATAGACCTCACCATTTTGTTTTATATTAATTGTAAGAAAGCAAATCTTAATGATTGACTTGGAAATAAAATTTTCTAAACGGAGCAATCATTGGGAATTCGTAAAACAAATTTAGTGTAATACTTGATATTAATATAAATTTATAAATAACTGTGAAAATAGGTAATTATGAATAAAATATTACATATTTAAAACATTGTTTATTTTATGGTGTGACATTTTAAAATAAAAATAAAATAAAAATATTTTATTTCGGATAACAAGACCCATATTTTGTTAGTATAGAATAAACCTAAAATTAAGGTTAGTAACAAATACCTAATCAAATCACACACACTTATAACAAACATCATATATTATTATCACCTATTACCCTACGCACAAAACATATCCATATAGGAGAGGGGATTAACCTATCAGCAACAGTTCCCAGGATGCTATTCGTGCTGTCCCGGACTCTGCGCATCAGGGAGGCGGTCTTTTTGCGGAGAATAGCATAAAACCCATCTACTTGGTACTCCGCAAACATCCCTGATGCACTGCAATAGCGGGGCAGCCCCAACATCATCCTGAAAATATTGTTGTATTGTATACGCAGGGTCTCCAGCGGTTTTTTGGCATGCCGAACCCATAGGTTTCCCGTGTAGAGGCATTTACAGTAAGCCTTAAAGAGGGTTATCTTCACCTCTTCGCTACAAACGGGAGAACCTACGTATCAACATATTTCCTCGAACCGCCAGAGCCCTGCGCTCCCTCTCTATGTCCACATTGTCTTTAAGGTCTTCGGCGACATGATGTCCCAGATATTTGAAAGATGTTACCCTTTTTATGTTAATGCCTTCAAGGCTAATGCTGGGAAAGCTTTCAGCATGATTGCCGGCGGCCTTAAAAACAATGTGTTCACATTTCTTATGATTATACCGGAGTCCATGGGAAGCAGCATATTTAGCGCACACCTTCAGCATTTCATCGACCGCGCCCGCAGTCGGTCCCAGCAGCACCATGTCATCCGCGTAGCTGATGTTATTCACACGGATACCATCTACGCTACAGCCGACACGCATGCTGCTGAGTTCGACTATGAGCTCATTTATGTACAGGTTGAAAAGCGAAGTAGAGCTTACCCCCCCCCCCCTGTCTCACACCGCATTCCAACCTGTACGTCTCCGAAGATGCATTAGACCAGCTAACAAAATTAGACTGGTTTCTATACCAGTACTGAAAAATCCGGAGTAGACCCGCCGGGACACCCCTATCCCTCAACTTGTTCCAGAGCACGTCATACGACACTAGGTCGAATGCCTTGGACAAGTCGAGGAAGCAGGCATACACCGGCGTCCTACGACTGGTGTAGTATTGGACAGTATGCTCGAGTCCTAAAATTGCGCTTTCTGTCGAGAGTCCAGGCCTAAACCCGAACTGCGCATCATGAAGTTGGAGATACTTTTGTACCATAGAATCAAGCATACTGTCCAGCACCTTGGCTACTGTAGTGGCCAGAGAGATCGGGCGATAATTCCCTCTGTCAGATATGTCTCCAGTCCTGTTCTTAACAATCGGTACCACTTTTGTCTTTATTAAGTCTGCCGGTAGGTACGCATGACTTAGACACATGGTAAAGAACATGGATAGGAGCCCGAGAAGGTGTTTCCCTGCATATCTGAGGTGCTCGATGCTCAATCCATCGTGACCAGGAGATTTGCCTCTAGTCATTTTGTTAATTGTCGCTCTGATTTGCTTTGCGGACAATTGTACTATTGGCACCTCTCCCGGACCGCTGGACCCAGCATCCAACTCCTCCTCAGAAGGCCCCAGGGGGGATTGCACCCTGAAGTGTTCCATGAACATCCGCGCAATCTCGCCCCCCTCACTTATGCCTTCAATGCTCACAGGAAGGCCAGGCCTAATGTTTAACCTATTCGTGGACTTCCAGAAAGATTTGAAATCTTTTCCCTCTCTCTCGCGGGCTAATTTGTCCATTAAAATTTGAGTCTGGTTGCTCTGACACCACTTCAGGCGACTTTTGAAGATTTTACGAGATTCGTACATATCCTCATAGATATTGCCCGAAGTGGGTCTGTTGTGGAACACCCAGTTTTGAAATTTAAGCCTGGCCTCCCTGTGTGCACATCGGACGTGAGTATTCCAGCCACAGAGATTTTTACCTTTCTTAGGCCTGCCGCTTACACACCGCTTCGTCTGGACCGCCGCATCTACCATAGTACTAACGATGTCATCATACATTTTGTCTAACACTAATCTATGCTCGGTCAAGGTACACGACCCATGACCGCACTCCACAAATTCCTGAGGAAAGGTAATATCACGAAAAGCTGCATCACAGAGACTTCGATATGCATTTATCTGATCGTGACTCCTCTCTCCCCATAGAACAGCACTCGGAGGCCGGTCCTGAGTCGCCAGCCTCGGCCTAACAGCATATAAGTTACATACCATGTATATAGGGAGATGGTCCGACGTGTAAACGTCCTCATATACACCTACATTTAGTACAGTTTGCCATGCTGCAAGAGAGACGACACAGTGGTCCAACCATCTCCTACTACCAGATTTTTGACAAACAAACGTGTACACATCTGCATTTACTCCTAATTTCTCAACGTCGGCGCAAAGCCAGCACTGATCAGCGCAGAAGCTAGTCAGCTCTCTGAAGAAAGGTTCCTGCGGGTGGGCGTTAAAATCGCCTAACATGTATAAGGATTCGATATTAGGTACAGCTTTCTTCAAGCGCACTGATTTCGCTAAGTACTTCCGTAAAAATAGGTAAGTTTTCTTTCTTATATGTAGGCATATACACCGAAAAAATTAAGATAGATCGACCATGTGACGTCGCTTTAATTGCAGCCAATCTAGGGCTACTACAATCTAGAACCACAACAGACTCAAACATACCCTTTCTCCAGAGTATGGCCACCCCCCCATATGGTCTACCCAGTAATAAGCCAGCGGAGGTATCAACAGCTGATTTGCCCGTGTACTCATACTCATTACTTACGGTACCTAACAATGGGAGATCATGGGGGAGTAGCCACGTCTCTTGCAGCGCAACTATATCCGAGCGGTTACATAATTTACGCACACAGTCAATAGAAGTAGGTAAGTACTTACAATTAAAGCTAGACAATCTACAGCGAAATTGGTTGTGACTAATTATCATAATATACCCTGATTATCTAACTTTAACTTATTATCGGAATTAGTTTTGTACATAAAATGCACGAAACGTCTAAATGTAACCCCATCTGGCCAAAATTCATCACTTAGATACAAGTTAACTTTATTTCTAGATACATAGACCTTATAGGCACTATAATTACGCTCATATTTCATGTTAATCTTTTTAAGAGATACCGTATCGTTCGCTTTTTCCCTAATGTATTTAATAATGTCACTCTCTGATGTCTCAACACCAACATTCGAGATAAACAATGGCACTTTGTTGACCGCGGCCTTAAAGTTCTCAGCTGGTAAAATCGAAGCGGATCCCTTGCTAGAAATGAGTCTGTATTGCCTAGGAGTTTTACGCTGAACTGTTTGCCACTCTGAGTCCGGAGTAGCATCTGTTCTATGATCGATTTGGTCATTTATCATACTAGTCTGCACATCCGAATTCACGAATAGATTCCTATCTAGTCTGTTGTTAGTATATTTTGGTTCCTGTCCAGTTTTTCAACCAAGTATTTTGGTTCCTATCCAGTGTTTCAACCAAGTTTCTGTCTGATGGAATGAAAGCAAAACCATTGAATGAAGTAAATAGCTTTATTTATGACTACTACATAATAAATATGTATGGCCAACCACAAAAGTAGGCTCATGATTTAATACAATAGCAAGTTCATAAATTACTTTTAATGACTGTACATAAAACTGCAACACTTAAAAGAACTAAGTTACAGTATCTTTAATAGAACACACATTTTTATTCTTATTTAGAATCTCTGGCAGTTAACGGATCCAGCAGTACCTAAGATACTGCAAGTACATAATGGCATCAATAAAAGCACTTATGATGGAATTTTATCATGAATAATGGGGGAGAATTCAAAACACCAAAAATAAATGCATTCAGTGTGAATAACCAAAATAGTTTCAAGTGTTAATAAGGCAACTATTCCGCAGTTAAGCAGAATCAGTTGAGCTACCTGTAGATTGTTTGCAATTAGAATGCTGGACAATTCACACAGCATTATCTAGCCCCAAGCTAAGCAGTGCTTGTGGTATGGGTACTAGATAACTGATATACTTATTACAATACACTACATAGATAGATATTTTTTATTATACATAGAAAACACCCAGACCAACGGAATAAATTTCTGCAGATCGTACACAAATTTGTTCCGACGCGGGAATCGAACCCGCAACCTCCTGCGTCGCAGGCGGACCTTCGCCCGCTGCGCCACGGAGGTCGTCAATTGTTTTATGGGTCCCCGAAACGATCAAGTGCACTTGACAAGTCTACGTGCTTGAAGTGAATATTGATCGTGTAGGTACATTTACAGCGTTGACTTGACAAGTCCCGTCAAGTCTCTAATAAATAAGCGTGCTTAAATAGCCTAAACGCACACAAACGCACGCGCATGTGCGTTGGTGTGCGTTTGTGTGCGTTTGCACGTGTGCGTTTATTGTGTAATCAGCTTGCTGGGCACAGGGCGGGAAACGACTGCGGACTGCGGCCCGAGGACTTGACGGCACCTTCAAGTCGCGTGATGTCCCTCGTCAAGTGAAATCGTCAAGTACGTAGACTTGTCAAGTGCACTTGATCGTTTCGGGTACCCATAAATTGTAAATCTAATTGTTTTAATTGTAAATAAAAAGTTTTAAACCTTTAAAAATAGATTTTTTGAATAAATAAAAAGGGGAATTCATAATAAACGCAGGTAAAAAAAATACATTAATTGCAAGGCATAAGCCTGTTCACAATGTCAATTCAGGTGAGCTTTTAGCTTACATTCAGCTGCTTAACAGCAGAGCATCTGAATGGGTACTAGATAACTGATATACTTAATACTATAAACATAATTATTTTTAGTATACATAGAAAACACCCGGAACAAATATCTGCAGATCGTACATACATTTGTCCTGAGGCGGAAATCGAACCCGCAACCTTCTGTGCGCAGGCGGACCTCCGCCCGACGCGCCACAGCGTCAAATAATAAAATACCTCCTATGGTCTAGCCTGCCTATTCGTTAGATATTTTTAAACTTCGCTATTTATTCACATTAACCCTAGAACTTGTCGACAAATAGTTTTATAATTTCAATATTGATTTCTTTAAAGTAAAGTATTTCATTATTACAATGCTAATATCCTAAAGTAATATTTCTCAAACATAATTGTTAATTGAATAATGTTAATTATAGTTCCTATAAATAAATAATAGGTTACAATTTACATAGGTTACAATTTACTTAATAATTTACTTCTTAATTTTACTTTAGGATTGCTAATTCAATTTGTAAATAGCGCTAGCTAGCTAGGATAACCTGTGTTGTGGCTAGCTAGCCTCTTTCGTGCAAAAAATCAAGTTGGAACAAACACTAAATATGGAACAAGGTATAGTATTATAATATCTGTGGTACAAGTATGGTTTGAGAGGATTTGTTGGTAGATAGGTGAATGGTTGTTTTGTGGTCTCTACCGAAGTCACTAGTTTCGTAAGAGTCTGGCAACCGAATAGACCACAGGGGTAGGAGGGAGGGGAAAAGGAAGGTGTGGCAAACAGGTAATTCAAGACGAAGTTTTTAGCAAATCTTCATTTTCTTGATAGATATAACCGATTGGCTGATTACCTTAAAGGCAATCATAAGCCATTTTGTTATCTTCTACCTGTTTATATTTCTGGTAAGAGTTAGTAAATTAAGTTTTGTTATTTAGCCTCGAGTATAACTACATATTAATGGTATTGTCACTGCTAAGTAGTATTTTCCCCATTTCCATCCTCTCTGACGGATGATGGACTACAGAACCCGTTGCTACCACAGTATTAATTGTCTGCAGACATTTTGCCAACGCATAGCAGGTAGCCCAAGTAACACATCAAAGCAGTATAACGGCCGTCTTACAGCATGCCTGTATCGTTTTCGCATTTTGAGTTAGAACTATAGTAGCATTACAAACTGCTATACGGCTACTGTAATGCTTATTTGGGCACAAATTATACGGCTTTAAATCCTAAATAGGTTCACAATAGTTGTATAATTGCATTACAGGCGCATTATATTAGCATTATTGTGGTCAAAGAAAATATCAATCGCATTAGAGAAGCATTAATGAGGTCAATGTAGTTGCCAATCGCAATACAGTAGCATTATACTAGCAATATTATTGATAATGAAGATATTAATTGCATTACAAAAGCATTAGACTAGCATTCGAGTGTAGTAAGAGAATGATTGGAGCAATTTAAGTGTTCACAGTTAGAACTTAAATAAACCCTACATCTGCAAAAACAACTCTAATACCACGGTACAAATGATATAATTTGTTGTACAATATAATATGGACGGTGATGGTCAAGCAAGACTGAGTGAGTGGCAATTTAAAATAAAAATAGTGTGGAAATTTATAATACTGGTAAGTTTTTGACTCTTTTGGTATTTATGCCTTCAAATATTACTGCGCAATTTAGTTTATTGTAAATGTCTATATAACTTTCATTGGCAATTTTCACGCGCCTTCGATATTTTATGGTTTTGATATAAAATGTTAGATACAGATATGTGTGAAATAACCTAAAAAATTGTGTATTCCTAGTAGTGAACGAATTTGGCATAATTAACATAATAGTAATGTTTGGACAGTATAATAACTAAGTTATATGTTTATTATATAGGTTTATGGCTTTTATAAATAGGTCCGAATTATAATATTTTTTGGTTATAAGATATTTACAAAATGGTGTCTGTCTATAGCAATCCGGTGAGCCTATAAACAGGCTAATTAATGCCGCCAGCACCATAAATACTCATACGTGAACAATTATTAAGCCAAAGGCCAGAGAGAAGGCTTTTGATGAACCACTGTAGTGCCATTGTCAATAAAGTAGTTCTATACGGGTTCACCAGTATACCAGCAGACTTGATGTAGACTGAAATAATGCCATTAAATGAACAGAATTTTAGGGATCCTTGAGCAAAACAATATGACCCATTTCAGAATTTTTGTACCACTTGAATCCGTTGATTAGATAGATCCGTGAAAGTAGCTACCTAGTTTCATTCGATTATGTCATTAAGATATTTTTCGCAATTAGTTTATAAAAAGGACCGTTATTTACTTCATTCTCGGTGTAGTGTAGGTAGTTAGGTACAGTAGCCATCAAATGTACACTTTAGGATGGTCAAAAACTTCAGAGTACGCACTAATATCTTTTTAATGGTTGATGCTTTCTAATAATATTGTTTCCTTATTTTCAGGTTTTTTGTACCAACCGTACAATGCCATACAAAATAGTACAGACGATAGAGAGAGGGAAAACAATACTAGTTATTGTACCTTCTTTGTGGGAGAAAAATGATAGCTTGTGGTGGCCGCCTAAATAGATACAGTGGAAATTAATTAAAGATGAGCAATCTTTATAATTAAATAACGTTTATATATATCAATATATAAACGTTATTTACAAACTATATCATTAAATAATTTTTTATACTTAAATAACGGTACATTAATGTCAAAACTTAATATAAATAATACTTAAATATAATAAACTTAATACTTAAATTGTTATTCTTAATTATTACTCTCAAATCTACGTAAATAAAAAAACTTAAGTTCTAAATAATGTTTTTTATTGGTACGTATGCAATAGCGGTATGAAATACATATTTTCATGATGATGCAAACATACTAATTTACATTGTAGGTCTCTAGGATCAAGAACAATATCACTGTGATCTTCACTTTCGTCGGAGCTCTCAGGTCTTATCTCATTTTCAGCATCAAGCGGACAGGAATGAACACGATTTTGTTGAATATATTCACTATTCGCTACAAAAGATTTTGTTTCAAAACACGAGGATTCCGTATCGTATTATATTATTATTATATTATTCCGTATGATATTTTTAATATTGACAGGTCCTACTAGATTTTGGCAACCTACGGAACCTTCTTTAATATCACTTCAACTCACTTCGCATGAATCGTTTTGTTGTGCATATTAATTACACGTACAATGAAATCAACTTAATCATTTTATTAGCATAACATTATCGTTATACACACACAGTTAGGCAACACACATAGTTAAATTAATAATATATTATTATATCATACGTCCACTATAAAAATTGCTGTTGTTTTATGTGCATTATATTCTTTTCTCCAAGATAATTGGTTTTACTAATTCCGGAAAATTAATGTTTAACCAGCTTTACGCATTACAATAACTCACGTGTGTTTGATTGAAGAGCTATTAGCTGTACAACAGAATTGAGTTGGTCTTTAAAAATTCAAGCATTACATTGACTCACGCTTATGCTGTTTATCAATATTAGGCTTTTACTTACCACTTAAAAGTGCTATTACACAACAAAAGGCATTAAAACAGCACTAAGCTGTATAACAGATTTGCGGTGCATTATAATGGAAAAAGTTTATGCTATTAAGCAGCATTAAGCATTATCTTACGACTTAAAAATGCCATTATAGACCCTAAGGCTCTAAAAACAGCTAAAAGTTGTACAGCTGCGTTGTGGTTTGCTATACTAAAACTAAAGGCTTCACAGAAGCATTTTGATATGCCATTATCCTACCGTTATACGGTCTACAGCATCGTAATGGTTTTCAAATGCCTATATAATGCGTCAAGATACTCGTTGAACTTATATAAGATTTTATACGGACCTTAAGTTCTACATAAGTTTATAATTCGTTTGTTAAAATGCTTTCTGTGTTACTTGGGAGAGTACCTGCCATGCGTTGACATAATGTCTGTAGATACATATATCTGTTATCTCGGGGCTAGATAATACAGTGTGACTTAGTTCAGCATAAAAAAAAAAATTTGATACTGCACTATCCCGGGCCCGTACTCTTAAAAGCGAAATCGAAGTTTGTAATTCGTTTTCGTGCAAATGCTAATCATATGCAAGCGACAAGGGTTGCTTTTGCTCGACAAAGAAAACGAAACTTTGATTTTCCTTTTCCGAGTAGGCCCCCTGGTTAGGTGGTATCTTTGTCTCTTATACTGTTTGGTATCTGGTCAAACCACCATATTTGTTCGTATCTGTGTAAGTAGAAATACTACTTACGGACAGCTGATACCAAAAGTATTTCTCTCTGCTAGAAGGTCAAGATGATGGTCATATCACACACCGACTATATACATCTTTCGGTCATGGTAGGAAACTAAGCTGTGTGTGTGGTGCCGGCTTAGAATTTTCACACCACAATTCTTCTCGCGGGTATCGTAAGAGGCGATTTAAGGATACCAGGATGGAGCGGGCAGCAGCACCCCCTGCAGAACAATTCTACTACCAAACTGCGATCCCCAACCCGAATACCCAGCGTGGGGATTATGGGCATTAACCCCTATGTGATAAAAGTCAATAAGGCGCTCCTCAGGGGGAGGCCTGCGTCCAGCAGTGGACCAATATAGGCTGCTGTGGTGAGGAGGAAACTAGGAATTGTCAACAGATATTCTTCCCAGCTAGTAAGTGAAGATGATGGACCGTATGAGCCCGTCCCGCACCGAGTCGGAGCTCTGCCCTATGCAGAAGTTGAAGAAGACGGACTCGGCCGCGACGTGCTGCGCGCAGGTGCCCATGGGGTACCAGCCCACTTTGTTGAACACTATGCCCACCTTGTACACCTGGAACATACAATTTTCTTTATAACCACTTTATAACTAACGGCCGGGAAGGACCGCTGCCCGCAAATATTGTTCCTTTACCATACTCTTGAATATTGGTAGTGGCTTTGCACGCCTCACTGAGACTGGCAGTGTATTACAAAGCTGTACAGCACGGGCGGTAAAGCGGTAAATGAGTTGTCGTAGAAGAAATTAGATTGGACAGGGTCTTGAAGCATAAGAGTTTCAGAAGAGCGTGAGAATGATGAAGAAAAGAGAAACGTTCCTTGAGATAGGGGGGTGCAGAAAAGGGAAATTAGATATTTTTCATAGACATAGACATAGACATAGACAATCATTTATTTGCTACTTACACAGTACATAACAGACATAAAAAAATATTACATATGCTTATTATAACTTATATTAAATATACAAAAAAATCAATTACACAAAAAAATATACCAAAACAAGAGAGACTGTTCTGTGTTTTACAGCAGCAAAAAGGTCTCGGCTCAGCATAAATGCCTTACCACTCAGGAGTAGAAAGGCGCTGATATTCTGCCGAAACCATTATAGTCAAAAGACCCTGTGAGGCTTGCGGTTAAGAGTAAGTAGTGTTGTGTGTTTAATAAATAAATAGTTTATTTCAATAAATAATACCTAGATAATTTGATATTATGTAACTGGTGCGTGTCTAAATGTGTGAAATAGAAATAATCATATTGATAGATAGTTAATTTTGTATTAAAATAAAAGTTAAAGTCATAAACCAGTGAGCTGGCAACTCTGTGATGCGAAACCTAGCAAGAAAATAGTGCACCATGATGGGTCATAGCACCAGGCAACCCTGTTTTTTTGGTGATCTATTAAATAAGACTTAAAACGTTTTTAAGTGTACTTTGATTTTAATAGTCGTAAGGGTGGGGGGATATTGTTCCAACATTTGGTTGCCTGGTACCGAAAGCTGCCTCTAAACGCCACGGTTTTATATTTGCTATAGTGCAATAAATTTCTTGTAGACCTTAAACTATATTTACCTACTTTTGAAACTACACAATTTTGTGAACAAGTATTCTGGAGACTCGAACTTTACGACGCCATGTACTAAAACTGCTAAGTGAAAATGCCTCCGGGAAGCCATATTGAGCGTGGATGAGTCGTTAATGTAAGGCGTGACGTGCGTTCGCGGTGGGATATCAAAACAAAACCTACAGCATGCATTTTGCACCCTCTGGAGAAGGCGAGCTGTTCTCGACAGTAAACGCGGGCCATAAACCAAGTCGCCATAGTTAAGTTTCGATAGAACTATCGATTCACAAACTTTTACGCGGATGTCTTTGCTAAGAAAGTTCTTTATTTTGTATAGTAGCTTTAGTCTATAAAGACAATTTCTTGCAATGCTCTTTATGTGGTTCTCAAAGCGTAGAGTATCATCAAATAAAATACCAAGATTTCTAGCTTCATGTGCACGTTCAATACATTGACCATGAATATTGATATTTGGGGAATGGCTTGAAATACCTTCTATCAAACGCGGTGAACCAAGGATCATAAATTTAGATTTTAAAGGATTTAGAATAAGAGCATTATGATGAGACCAGTCAGCTATTCGGCCTAGGTCATCATTCAGTTTGGCAGTACCGCTGAGAACATTCCCCGGATCCACTGGCAAGTACAGCTGAACATCGTCGGCATATAAATGGTATTTGCAATGTTTGATCTGCATTTTTCAACACACTTGCTCAGAAAGTGACTCTATGGTCACCGCAATTAGGCACAGAATGACACAAATAATCAAACTGTGACTTTTTCATTATTCAATATTTTTATTTTTTTTATTGGTTGAGTTGCTTTGTTCTTAAAAAAGTTTTTATTCAAAAAAAGATCGTGTTCAATAGAACAATTATATTAATGTTCCAATTTCTTGCTCATTTCATGCAACTTCTCATTTAAATGGATAATTTTAACTCATGTTTAATAAATAAAACTTTCACTCAAATATAACTTTTTTTTTCTCTGTAATAAAATGAGTTTTTATTGTTATTTTATTCACAAGTGTGTTGAAAAACGTCGTATGATACACGTGTGTATTGATGATTACCGTCCTCGGCTCTCTTAAGACCCCGGTATAGGGAACCACTTGAGCTTCCGGCGAAATTCCGAGACGCGGTCATATTTGCGCAAGCCAAATATAAACCCTATTCCGATACTCTGAAGGCGCTCAAGTTTGTTAAGTTGTTGCTCAGTTAGATCAAGAAAGGAAGAATCAGCGTAATCAAGAAGAAGGGATTGTGCAAGAGAAATTTTAGTTGCAATAGGGAGAAAGTTCCGTACTCTTCGAAGGGAACCTGCTGAAGCAAACATCCTACGGCTGATTTCAGAAAGCCAAGGTCCCTACGAGAGATTCCTGTCAACATTCTGTTGAACATTATAAGATAAGATAAATTCATTTATTTTTTTAGCTTTATTTATTTTAAAGGAGTTTACTCAAATACAATAATATAAGAAGTAAAACTTCAATAAAAATCTAAATCTAACAATTTAATATGAATAGGGTAAAATAGGTCCCTATCTCATCAGTTTGCAGTGTTAGGCATTTGCCCAATACTGCCCTGGTTTATACCCAGTATTGTGTCTCGTATGTGACGTAGGTCGGAGTACCCGCCGCCCATCGCTTCTCACCTTGTTCCTCTGTATATAGACGGGCCTGTTGAACATGATGTCCAGCAGGTGGCGGTACCGCACGCGACACGTGTAGTGCGTGTACGTGAGCCGCGCGCCGTCCGCGTCCAGCAGGTGTGCGTACAGCAGCTCGGAGTAGCCCCCGCCGCCCGCCGCGCCGCCGGCGCCCAGCTGGCCCAGCGCGCACACCGAGCTCTCCTCGTTGGGCGCTTGCGTCGGCACCTAAGGAACAACAAGGAGGCAGTGTTAGGGACGCAAATCAAATCAAAAACTATTAAAATACGATAAATACACACTTAGAAAAGGTCAAATTTCAAAATTAAACATTAACACGGAAATAGAAGTGGTGAAATGGAAGTGATATTTTTTCTTCTATACTGATAATATGATCATAAAATTATACCGATAGAAGCCATACATCGAGGAATAAGCGTCTTGCTATAAAAAATTCGATACAATTAGGCTTTTGCCAGTAACCGATGTGAGTAAATGAAATTTGTAGTCAAAAACCGGCTAGCCAGTGCGGCGGGTCTGACAGATCCGAGTGGCTCGGGTACACGGCGCCCAGCGTAACCCTACAATACGAACCTGCACTCCCAGCAGACAGATATTCTTATCAACCATGAAGGTGACGCAGCAGTCCAACACGCTAGTGTTGAGGCAGTCGGTGTGCTGGATGATGGCTCGCTGGCAGTAGAACTTGTTGAACTCCGGCCCGCCTTGCCGATCCAGCGGGTCTGGCAGACCCGAGACGCGCGGGTCCGGCAGAGTCGAGTGGCTCGGGTGCACGGCGCCTGGGGGGACCCTACCACCTGAGGAAATTACAAGCTAATGTTTATGATGTACTTTCTTCAATTTCTTTTTTTCAATTTCTTGCCCTTTAACCCCCCTAAGACAGAGTTGGCACATTATTTTCCTGTATGCATTTCTATCAGCTGTCATTATTTATTACCCATTTTCTCTGTAGACATTTTCATGACACAGGATCATCTGGCACCAAAGCAAGTTGTTATGAGTACCAGATGGCAATACCAAACCCTGGGTTTGGTATTGCCATCTGGTACTCATAACGGGCGTGCTTTTTGCTTTCAATAATTTCAACAAAAAGTGATGTTATCATAACATTTGGTAACATAGAAAACATCCAGACCAGTTGTGCGATTACGCAAAACCACCCATCTTAAATTGACATTAGAAAGTCTTTTGAATGGCCTTCGTAATTTGCTATTGTATGGGTATGACCATTGAAATGGCGTTCAAGGCCATTCAAAGGGCTTTCAAACGTCAATTTTAGGATGGGTAATTTTTGCGTAATTGCAGCTGGAAATATCCGCAGATTATAATTTGTCCGCGGCGGGAATCCAACCCACAACTTTCTGAATTTCATATTAGTCCTTCGCAGACTGCGCCACATACTCGTCAAGATATTTTAGATTACTATTGCGCTAAATCCTCTTATAATTGACGTTTGAAAGCCATTTCATTGCCTTCGGGCGTCCCACCCATTCAATTGTAAATTACACACTAACTATCAATGGATAATTGACAGTCCCAGCCGAAATTGAACCCCATGAATGTCGAAATAAGTGTTTTTGACAAGTAAATGAAATCACACCAAGCGATGGGACCATTTGGGTTCCATTCCCACTTCCAAGGGTCAAATGGAGAAGGATAGTCAGTTGATCCCACTTTTTCACTCATTTAGCTTTAAATGTTTCAAGGAATCGAGCGAGCGAATAAAGGTTGAATTCGTCTTTAATAAGTAAAACTTTTAAATGTTTTTTTTATAAATTTTTGAATCATCACATCAGTTGTATGAAAACAAACGTAGAAAGGGCAATCCGCTTCGGTTGATTAGATAAAAAATTGTAAATTCAATTTCCAGTCATGAAGATCCAAATGGTTTATGCCCAATCTCCCATCTATGAATCCATGAATTTAGTGTAATAGCACTGCTGCTGGAGTTTCGCCCACTACAATACAAAATCGTGGTCGTATCGGATGGTGGGTGTAAGCAACTCACCGTCGCCTCGAGGCGGGTTGGGCCGCGAGCCCTCCCCGAAGCTCATCCAGGGCTGCGCGGGCTGCTCCACCATCACAGGGCTGGGGGTATCCACAGTGAACGCTACCTGGAAAACCACTGCTTGTTATTAACACATATCGAAACTAAAGATTTAAAGGGATTTGGAGATTTTTGTATGGACGGTGGCCGTAACATTTGACTTTTTATACAATAAAAGTTTTATATCTGAATAGAGGACAAATAAAAACTGTTCCATAACATAATGTCTTAAAGCATCAAGTATCTGAGGATATTCACATATCAAGGAAAATATAGTTACTTTCATTTGTAGTTCTTAGAATCGCTTAGGACTTTATTTTATAAGAATTTTTAAATTGTTTTAGCGTTTTCTATCCACATATTATATGTATAACTTTAATTAGGCGCGACGATTTTAAAAAAAAAAAAACATTATGGTCATCGATGACGACCTCCGTGGCGCAGCGGGCGAAGGTCCGCCTGCGACGCAGGAGGTTGCGGGTTCGATCCCCGCCTCGGAACAAATTTGTGTACGATCTGCAGAAATTTGTTACGTTGGTCTGGCTGGGTGTTTTCTATGTATAATAAAAATATCTATCTATGTAATATATTGTATTAAGTATATCAGTTACCTAGTACCCATAACACAAGCTCTGCTTAGCTTGGGGCTAGATAATGCTGTGTGAATTGTCCAACATTATTTATTTATAACACAGTGGTGGTAGGTACCTATAACAAAATAAGTATAGATTGAGAGAGGTCGAGATGTGTAAAGAAGTTACCGCAGAGGAAGGTCCCCCGATCAGCTGCTTCCTGGGCACCCGACAGACGGAGAAGCCGCTCGGCATGCGCACGTCGCTCACGCTGGAGAGGATATTCATGAGTACGGCGAAGGACTCCGACTCCGTCAGCAGGGCGGAGCGCGCCGGGCCGTCCGCGAACTGCTGGGGAGTCAGCGTCAGGAAGCGGATCTTCTCGATGGCGGAGCGGATGGTGGGCTTCTCCGGCTCTTTGGTGTCTGCAGAGGAGTGGAACATCTATGTAAGAGCTTTGAAAGATTAATCCTATCCTACCTTCAGTCTTAAAGTTTGAGAGAGGGATTGCTTTAATAGCGAAATTATATAATCATGATTTTTAGGGTTCAGTCGGAAAAGATCCCTAAAGTTTCTTCCTCGTTTTTACTTATAGTAGATCTACACTCAGTGGCGGATACAGGGGGTGCCATGGGGGCCATGCCCCCCCCCCCCCCAAAAGACCCAGGAATTCCATACTTTGGACTCATTATTACAATTCAATTCAGGGGTAAAAAAAAATTGTTCGAACTGCGAGGCGCGTAGTGATCCACGGAATAAACCTACTTCTCTACTACCTTGTAATTTTCTGTAGAAAGGCTAAAATTTCTTTGGCAAAAATTTCTGTAGCGGTATAGGCGCAGGTGAGTGCTAGAATACCTACCTAGGAAGCGAAATATATTCAATAAGAGCGAAAGGACACATATCTAGCGCGAGCGCGCCGATATTCCTGAGGGGCTCAAACCAGATATTTTAATAATTTTTAGAAATTTCACCAGTTACTAGAACAGAAATAATTTCGTTTATTCATAACTAGCTTCAGCCCACGGCTTCGCACGCTCATTTCAGGTAGCCTATGTCCGGGATACCGTTTAGTTCCCAGCCAAATTTTATTAAGACCCGCTTAGCCGTTTAAGCGTGAAAGGTAACAGACAGGCTGACAGACAGAGTTACTTACTTTCGAATTTGTAATATTAGTATGGATACGTTCTTTTATCCCATCAGTCGCTAGAAATGACGCAAAATTTTAGCGGCTTGCTACCCTCGCCATTGTTTTTGCTTTGGCTTTTTTTTCGTTCTCAAATTTTTCCACCGCCGCTAGAGTCTCAATAATTGTTGCGGCTCGCACCGCTCGTCAACGGTTTTATATCGTATTTTCTTCTTTTTCTATCACAAATTTCCCAACCGTCTCTAAAAAGTCTTCAAAATTTTCGAGGCTCGCTCCGCTCGCCGTTTTAATGTCATCCTTGCTTTCTTTTGTCTCACAAATTTTGCAATCGTCGTTAAAACAAATTTAAAATTTTGTGGCTCGCTCCTCTCGCCTATTTTATTGTATAGTCTTTTCTTTCACAAATGTTCCAATCGGTGCTAAAAAGTCTTTTAAATTTTCGAGGCTAGCACCGCTCGCCACGCTGTTTTTATATCGTCTTTTCTTCCTTTTCACTCACGAATTTCCAAAAAGTCGCAAAAAAATCTTGAAAAATTTCGTGGCTCCTTCTGCTCACCGTTTTTATATCGTCTTTTCTTTTACTAATTTCCCAATCGGCGCTAAGACTACGAGATTTTCGAGGCTCGCTCCGCTCGCCCATTTTATATGTATTTTCTTATCTTTCACGAAAGTCCTAATCGGTGCTAAAAAAATTAAATTTTCGAGGCTCGCTCCGCTCGCCGTTTTTATGTCATCCTTGCTTTCTTTTTTCTCAAAAATTACGTGATCGGCGCTAAAACAAATTTGAAAATTTCGAGGCTCAAATTTCCCAATCGTCGCTAAGACTTTAAAATTTTCGAGGCTCCCTCCGTTCGCCGTTTTTATGTAGTCTTTTCTTCCTTTTCACTCAAGAATTTCCAAAAAGTCGCAAAAAATCTTGAAAAATTTCGTGGCTCCTTCTGCTCACCGTTTTTATATCGTCTTTTCTTTCACTAATTTAATTTCCCAATCGGCGCTAAGACTTCAAATTTTTGGAGGCTCGCTCCGCTCGCCTATTTTATATGTATGTTCTTTACTTTCACAAATGTCCTAATCAGCGCTAAAAAGTGTTTTAAATTTTCGAGGCTCGCTCCGCTCGCCGTTTTTATGTTTACTTTCTTTTTTCTCAAAAATTACGCGATCGTCGCTAAAACAAATTTGAAAATTTCGAGGCTCAAATTTCCCAATCGTCGCAAGACTTTAAAATTTTCGAGACTCGCTCCGTTCGCCGTTTTTATATAGTCTTTTCTTCCTTTTCACTCAAGAATTTCCAAAAAGTTGCAACAAATCTTGTAAAATTTCGTGGCTCCTTCTGCTCACCGTTTTTATATCGTCTTTTCTTTCACTAATTTAATTTCCCAATCGGCGCTAAGACTTCAAAATTTTCGAGACTCGCTCCGTTCGCCGTTTTTATATAGTCTTTTCTTCCTTTTCACTCAAGAATTTCCAAAAAGTTGCAACAAATCTTGTAAAATTTCGTGGCTCCTTCTGCTCACCGTTTTTATATCGTCTTTTCTTTCACTAATTTAATTTCCCAATCGGCGCTAAGACTTCAAAATTTTCGAGGCTCGCTCCGCTCGCCTATTTTATATGTATGTTCTTTTCTTTCACAAATGTCCTAATCAGCGCTAAAAGTGTTTTAAATTTTCGAGGCTCGCTCCGCTCGCCGTTTTATGTTATCCTTGCTTTCTTTTCTCTCACAAATTACGCGATCGTCGCTAAAACAAATTTGAAAATTTCAAGGCTCAAATTTCCCAATCGTCGCTAAGACTTTTAAAATTTTCAAGGCTCGCTCCGTTCGCCGTTTTTATATCGTCTTTTCTTCCTTTTCAGTCATGAATTTCTAAAAAGTCGTACAAAAATCTTTAAAAACTTCGTGGCTCCTTCTGCTCGCCGTTTTTATATCGTCTTTTCTCTCGCTAATTTCCTAATCAACGCTAACTTCAAAATTTTCGAGGCTAGCTTCGCTCGCCTATTTTATATGTATATATTTTTTCTTTCACAAATGTCCTCATAGGCGCAAAAAAAAAATTAAATTTTCGAGGCTCGCTCTGCTCGCCGTTTTTATGTCATCCTTGCTTTCTTTTCTCTCACAAATTACGCGATCGTCGCTAAAACTAATTTCAAAATTTCGAGGCTCGCTCCGCTCGCCTATCTTTTTATTTAGGCAACGTACTTATTTTAGGGCTCCGTCAAATATTTGGATGTTAAAAAGGGTTGCGTCGCTAAAAGATTTTTAGAACCGCTACCTCAGAGAATGAATGTTTTTCGACAACGCCGCTCCGCCTCCCGCTTCGCCCGCGCGTGACATTGTAGGTAGTTTATTTTCTAAAAATGCTTAAACAAACCTTTTTTTTGGTTACTTGTGATTTTAACCCTTTCTCCGAACTTTGTCAAAATGCCCCCCCCCCCCCCCAAAATGAAATCCTGGATCCGCCCCTGTCTACACTACATATTAGAAATATATGATGTAATGAGGGAGAAAGTAATGCGGATATTCTAAAATCATGATTTTTAGGGTGCCACAGTAAAGTATAACAAGTGCATGTCGGACTCGCGCGCGAAGGGTTCTGTATAATTATAAGACCTTATTTCTTGCCAAATATCACGATTCTTGGTTAACGGGTAGTAAGGTCTCAATGTAAAAGTTTTTGCCAAATTGTATGATTTTAAGTCAACAGCAAGTAGGTACCTTATTATAAGTTTTATGTGCATATGTTCCCCTTGCAAATTTCAAAATATTTGCGCATAAATGGCTGTAACTTTTGATTGCATTGGCTTAGAAGTATGATTTATATCACGGCTCCAATAGGTTCCGGACTTGAAATATTTGATGTTAATTTCAACTCTATATGTCTCCACATTCCTGAGAAAAGGGGATAGAAAGACGAACCACAAAGTTTTTCCATAAGTTAAATTTTTCTTTTAGACATTAGAACCCTAAAGAGAAATCCAAAGATTTTTTCATTCTTGTGATAGTGGTATCCCGTTTTTGGTTTGCCATACAAACCAGTCCTAAACCTCAGATAAGTGTGGTGAGTTAGTCATAACTATGTTTATAAGGTAAATCATAAGCAAATGCTCCTCACCTTCTTTGCTCTTTACATTCTCAGTCTCTTCAGGTTTCTTCGACTCAAGCTCTGCTGCTGGACTATTCTCTGCACTGCTTTCAACATTCACAACCTAAAACAAACCAGAGCTGTCATTTTGCAGAGTCCACGGGACCCCTGAATACTCAAATGCAAATCAGATTAAGATTGAGTATGTATTCTTGCATGTGAAAAGGCATGTCACAAATCACATTTTTGTTTACCATTTTGTATAGTAATCTGTCAAAAAACCTAAGATGAGATGTGCTCCAACTTGCGTTTGAGTATTTGTGGCTTAATCAATAATTTGTTGCAACAACATACCTTTTCTTCCTTCTCTTTAGACGAAGTAGAAGGTTCTGGACTTTTAGATCGCTTTCCTGAAGGAGGTCCAACGTCCACTGCTGGACTGATGCTTCGTTCCTGAGTCCTCTTTTCTTGTGCCTTGGCATACCTTACCGCAGCGTGGAAGAGGTCCAACTCACTGTCCACGTTTAGGTGGTCCAGAGAAAATACTGTGATAACTGTGTTAAGTTCTACATCCTCAAAACTATTGTCGTTGAGGACCTCTTTGGTGTTTGTACTAATGATCTGAAAGTTGCAGTGAAATAAAATTGTGAGACTAAATTAAGTTGTTTAAAAATAGTTTACACAGTAAACTTAGTAAATATTATATTTATCATTAATACATTATGTATGACCAATTATTGTACTAGTTATATACTTTAAATATTACCTGAATACACTTATCCATAAGAATATTTTCTTCAAAAAGGCGAGCAAACTCATAGGCTCTGCAAGCATTCCTCGGGTACAGATCTGACCAGAGGTACCTGGTGCATTCTTTCACCAGGTGGGGCAGCATGTATTTCTTAGCTCCATAGCACAGCTCACATGCCTTATCGAATGAGCTTATATTTATATTATCTGTATAGATATACCTGAAAATATGAAATATTTCTAGTAGTGTAACACTAAAACGACCATTGTAGAGCGACACATTTTGACCTCAAACGCCAAGGTCATTGAACTAAGAGGTCAATGTCACTGAGAAAAGTTGCACCTCTAGTGACCCACTCCACGATTCCACGAAAATATATGTTAAATTTAAAGCATGATTTTTTTTATAATTTTTTATGTATAAGCTTAAAAAAAATTGTCATTTTTTATGTCTTTTTTGCCTTGTAATTGGCTGCGTCCCGTAAACTCCACTCCAATCGATGGTTGTCTTTGTAAAAACTTACTCTAGCAGCGCTCTGAAAGCCTCCGGTTGTACATCGAGGATGGGAATCGGTTCGTTGCGCTCTGCCATTCCTCCGTAGAACATGGCTTCAAACACTGGAGATGCCATGGCTAGGATCAGCTTGTGGCCAGGAATCACCACCTGGTTGGGCTCTGATCCGACAAGGAAAGTGCAATCTGCCCATTGCCCTGATTGCAGTAAATAAGCACCTCTCTGCTTCACTTTTACACAGTCGAGCTGCCAATCGCTTGGAGCTCCCGCCATTTAGCGCAACAAACGATATCACTTTGCAGAAATAGTGTAGATATTTTAAGTAACTCTTCAGCCAGTTATATAAATAAAATAAACTATAAATAAATTTTATTTTACGACAAAATTACGTACACGACCAAAACAAAGCAAAGTGTTGCCAGCTGCAGTGCGCAGCTGTTTATGCTGAATTGCTGACTGGACTGACTGACTGACAGTGAAAATCTTGTAAACTGACATTGGCAGAATTGTGTCAAAACAAGATGCAGTACCAAATACAAAAGAAGAAGAAGACCATCATTTGCGAAAGATTTCTAATTCAATAATAGAGATTCTAAACGGGCTACACTTTTCTGCATATGTGGCTGCAATACAATGGCCGCCATGGCCGGCAACATTGCTCGCAATACCAGCTAGAATGCAAGATTGCCCGGCAATAATTGCCAAACATTTAAAGCCCCCAGTACACAATGGCCCATGCGTGCCTACTACAGGCCATCGCCATTGTGTACAGGGGGTAATGGTATATGATGGCGGACAGTTGTCCATCGTGGCGCGCAATCGGAGAGTTGTCGGTTTTTTGGGCACACTTCAAAGGAATCGTGGCGTAGCGTGGCCTGTGGTGTTTACACAATCGGCCATTGTTTAGTTCGTCACCGGAATGGTCAGCATCCACCATCGCCTTTTTCGCCATTACCTTTTAACAACTTTGTGACGATACACACTTCTGTAATACTTGTAAACAGTATATTAGGTGTGGCCAGTGTGGCCGGAATGGGCGATCGCTGACCGATCGATTTAACTACAATATTGCCCAGCCAGTTCTATTGTTGTTTCAGTCGCTCCCTTGCTATTGTAAAATGGCATAATGCATCGTTTTCTACCGACATGAAGTTTGTTATGAGTGATACTTTGACTAATTGCTATGTTCTGTGCTTTGTTGTTTGTTTTTGAACGCAACACTTTTTTTTTTATTTGCATTAAATTGATAGGTAACTAGATTTCACTAGGAAACATTTATTCTTGTCTAATCTTAGAGCATTAAACCCATCATTAAACCAGTTTAATGCAGTGTCTAATACATCATATTTTATTTCTATTGATGACAGACAACTCGAGTCAGTCATGCATGTCAGACAAGAGTACCTACTCTACTTTTGTTCACTATGACAGAAACATGCTGCAATCTTGCTTATGTAGTCTGGCTGGTGTTGCGAGCAATGTTGCAATTGTATTGCAGCCACATATTGCAGAAAAGTGTAGCCCGTTTAGAAGCACCTTAACACGCAGCGATGCCAGATCTACTGATTTAGCAGTAGATCTACCTGCTTTTTGAACCGTCTACTGATCTACTGATTTATTTCTGAAACTTCGTGAAATTTACCAGATTTTTCCAAGTGCCAATGGCTCCGTGTCTATTAGGTAAGCTGTCACTTTGCAGTGTCACTTTCACTTTACAAGCCAATGATCATGATCTGATCACCAACGATTCGACACAATGCTGACAAATAAGGCCTTGTAACGATCAACCAAATCAATAAATTCAATTTCACTTGGTATTCATTCAATTCTCGAATCAAATTCGTGTCAATTTTTTTTGAGTACAACACCTCTTTCTCTCATAAACATACTTTTTTGTAGATAGGAACAACATCGTAGGTACACTACCTAGGTACCTCAAAAAACCTGATCAGTGCCTTTGAAAATGAACAAATCTCGGCGAAGTCCAAGCTGATTAGTTGCTTTGATCAATGTTTTCATATCAATGCAAGAAGTGTCTTACAAACCTACTTAAACCACCTAATTTTAATAAATTCGAAAGCCATAATATTTTACTTTGCAACTTGGGTACTTTGACGAATGCCATCATTGAAAAATGAAACACACACGCTGTTAAGACATAAAAAAACTAAATCAAAATCGGTTCATCCGATAGGGAACTAATAATGGTAGGTACAAAAAAACGTACAGATTGATACTTACCACGCGTTTTTCGTGTCAAAAGCTAGATATTTGTATATTTTTCGTAATCTACTGATATTTTCTTCAAGCTACTGATTTTGTACTTCACTTACTACTGATTTTGTCAAATTCGATCTGGCAACACTGATAACACAAACACGGGGTTGAATTTTCTTTCGGTTTAGATTTTTACGAAATTATTACCAATCAACAGATTGGCTACTTATCTATTTGTGTTTTCTTCATTGTGTTTGTTTGAAAGAGCACATAGTCAAAGAGGTAATACACAAATGACACAATGCGATAGCTTCAACGCAACCGCAACAAACAAACAGCACGTTTTCGCTATTTCGTGAGGGAGGAACAAAATACTTTCAATGACTATGAAGTTAAATGAGAAGAATCTGTGTGCGTTCGCGTCATCGGCCACGCCGGTGGACCGCGAGGGCTGGCTGGAGATCCGGTACGAGGTCGGCAAGAGCTACGCGCGGCGCTGGTTCACCCTCAAGGGAAACCTACTCTTCTACTTCGATAAGCCAGGAGACAAGGATCCTGTCGGCGTGATCATACTGGAAGGATGCACAATCGGTAAGACACTGAAATACTATTCATAGACATAGTTCTAACACAGTACTCGTCGATAATGGCTTCACACTTGCTTTGTCACAACTGGGTATGTAGGAAAATGTTTTATAAAATTGCGCACTTTAATCTATTCACCAGCTTGGATGGTATGAACTGTCTTCCATTACATTCTAATACTGACTAACCTACCCTGTCACCCTGTGTTAGGAAGTTGAGTTTTAAGCCACGGTGGTCATGGTTACTGTTGGGCATAAAAGTCACAACAAGAGTATTGATCAATTTCTTAAATGAAATTGCAAACATAAATTGCTGCACAATCAAAGTAAAGTAGAGCTGTTCAGCAGTTGCATTTTGTTCATTGAATAGGTTTGTAATTTCCTTGTTGAAACTTTCCTTATTGTGTAATCATATTCATGAATTAATTATGATTCTCTCACAATCTCATGCACAAGGTGTTAAAATATTTCTAGAAACTCAGTTTGGGAGACATTTCACAGCTACAAAAGCTGTAAAATATCCATTAAGCTGTTTTTCATCAGTCTATAATCAGTAAAAAGTGTAATTATTAGTGTCTCTATTGGTAAGTAGGCCTCCAATAACAGGCATCATCACTTGCCATCAGGTAAATTGTGGCCAGCCAAAAGCCAATCCAACACAAACAAAACAATTCGAACAATAATTTAATGCATTACTGTACCTACTGTTTGTTACACAAGGTTACTGTTTGTTAGGTAAGATAATGATGATGATTGACTGACCAGCACTGGTTTAAGATTTTTATTTCCACAAACATTTAATTAGATTAGATTACACATTCACTTGCATAGAAATGAGTTTTTCTTAGTATCTAATGTACTTTTATAATATACTAGTAACCGGCCCCGGTTTCGCATGGGTGCAATGCTGATACTAAATATACTACAGAATCGCTATCAAAAATGCAGGGACATAGCCGCAACCGCTATGTCCCTGCATTTTAAAACTGTAATATCTTCCAAAATATTCATTTAAATTACATGCTGTAAAGAGCCATATTGATCTATATTAAATACACAATGTATTTAAGGTTTCGATCTGCAGATATTTAATTGGATAAGTATTAATGCTGTATTGCTTAAAATCACTTCGTAAATAGGCCATTAATTGTCATAAAAAGTAAAGGATAAAAAATGGTTATTGTGGGTTATCCCTAAAAGATAGACATATACCATCGGTTTTGGACTTCTTTGTAGACGTTTTTGAGGTGTATAATACTGTAGTACATTATTTTGATCTATCTCATAGGCCAGTGTTCGCAATGTAAGCGCAAAAAAAGGGTTTATTAACGACATCACATTAGAAACCTCTAAAATTATCAGTGTTTCTCCTATATTATGCATGCATTATACATATAAACCTTCTTCTTGAATTACTTTATCTAATAAAGAAAACCGCATCAAAATCTGTTGCATAGTTTTAAAGATCTAAGCATACATAGGGACAGACAAACAGACAGGAAGCCGCTTTGTTTTATACTATGCACAGTGCAGCTGTTATAATAATAATAATAAAATAAATAATAAATAATGCTGGACAATTCACACAGCATTATCTAGCCCCAAGCTAAGCAGAGCTTGTGTTATGGGTACTAATAATATAATATATAATGTTTGGCTATTCTACAGTAATACTGTTATTCTTCATATTTCGAAAATCTTTTCTTGAAAACAGTTAAGCTAGTGGATTCTTTGATATTTTTTGGCAAGTTATTATGTAGTTTTGCTCCTTCAAATGTTATGTTTTTCTTTCCATAGTTAGTTCTAGGCTGAAAAGTTTTTTGAACATCTCGCATTATATTCGTGCGTTTTGCTTCTTCCTTTAAATGATAGGTCCGTATGTATATCTTTTGTAGAAGACAGCAGCTGTTATTTGTATACAATAGCCTTAGGCTCATCAGTTTAGTTTCCTTGTGGGGGAGAGGGGCTGCATTCTTGTCATAAAGTCATACTAATTTAAGAGCATCTTTACAATTAGGTTTTGTGGTGTTTGAAGGTCCTTTGGATTGGTTTTGGCGGCAGTTCACCTAACCTCAATAAGGTAGGTATTCCAAGTTTGATTTTATGAGCGAATTGTAAATTAATTGTCTAAATTTTCTTAGGAAGCATTTGATTACTGGTCGAAGCATTCTCACCATTTGTGCACATCAGTTCATGTTAATGAATGAGTTGCGATGTTTATTTAATAGTCATTGTAGAACTCTAAAATGATACAATATATCAAATTATAACTTCTAAACAAATCAGTTTATAAGTAAACAAATCAGTTAATTCATTTATAAAAAGTAAACTATTTTGTTAAAAAGTGTTATTGTACCTACCTAAGTAAATTTATATAATATTCTATTCTACACAAATGTTATTTATTGTTCATAAAAGATCTCCTAATCTATATATATAAAAGAAAGTCGTGTTAGTTACACTATTTATAACTCAAGAACGGCTGAACCGATTTGGCTGAAAATTGGTGGGTCGGCAGCTTAGAACCAGGAGACGGACATAGGTTATGTTTTATCCCGGAATTACCACGGGAACGGGAACTACGCAGGCGAAGCCGCGGGCAGCAGCTAGTTTTGTATAAAATACAAAATACTTAATTTAGTAATTAACTTAAGTCCTAGATTAAGATATATTGCCATACCCTACCTGACAGGGTACATTAATACTTACTGTATGTAATATTTTTGTTTCGCAATAAAAATACTGAATACTGAATACAGTACTTCCTTCAGTGCAGATGAGCGTATGATACATTTGAGCTTCAGCCAAACATGCGCGTCAAACACTCGGGACGTGAAACGAGAGCGTTTAGTCGTGCAAGGCGCCACCGCTGCCGGTGCCATTGCGCTTTGCAGCGTCCGCCGCGCGACTGACCGCTTCGCATCCCGTGTGTTTGACGCGCAGGTTTGGCCGAAGTTTTAAACATTCCACTACTTTTTTTTTCGTCAAAGCATGGAACACCACCTGAATATGACACTTCATGAACAAGAAATTGCTAAATTTTATTTAATTATTACAGAATTAACAGAAGAAGAAACATACAGCTTTAAAATAGTGTTCCAATGTGAGGGAGGCCGGACATACTACCTGTGCACGACTGCGCAGGGGTCTATGGAGGCCTGGATGAAGGCGCTCGCGTGTGCCAGCTACGACTATATGAAGCTGATGGTCGCCGAGCTCCAGAGGCAGTTGGATGAGGCACAAGGTATGAGACTCCTTAATTTACCTCTCTTCTCTTCTACAGCCTATACTAGTCCTACCTGGTCCACTGCTGGACATAGATTTCCACCTTTCTACTTATGTTTATTTTGTGTGTGTGGTGGCTAGGAAATGATATGTACAGACATATCATTTCTTTGGTAGTTCATATCATACATAACACTTTGGATGTTCACGACGCACATGCATTACTACCCCCTCCCGGGGCCTCGATAGTGAATGCCTAACTCCTACTTATTTCCGAGGCCACGGTCGCACTGCAAGCGCCTTAAGACGACGCATTGAAGATATTGGCGTCAGGGATTTCAACTTTTTTCAGCAATTACAAGACATTCGGAATTTATTTTTTATGTTTTGAATTTTTCATGTTTTTTACTTTAAATTGGTAGTAGGATTTCACGATTGGTTAACTTTCATAGCAGAAAAAAAAATCCCGAAAACTGCTCTATAAAAACATGGTTTTTAACTTTACAGGCAAACGGAACCGATTTATGTCTCTAAATTTTCTGTACAAATAAGTTTATACACCCTCTTCAAAATGGTGGTAGGATTTTTCATAATTACCAATAGTTTTTATTTTAAACGAGAATTACTGTTTTGGCGCTTACGCCTTTTCGTTTCAAGCTAGTTCTCGCCTCTGTTTGTATGCAGGCGGCCCCCTTCAGTCCGCTTTTGACCATTGTCAGCGTCGGACGTGTGCCAATCGAGCTCGCCTCCCGCGCACAAGTTGGTCTCGATTGACACATCATGAATATTATCTTCTGAGTAAAAAAAATCTTATAAATTATTAAAAATGGGAAGTAAGATGATTAAAGTTTCAAAAATAAAGATGAAAGGTCTGTATGTTGAAAAATGTAAGGAAATGGTAGGTAGTAGTAGAAGTACACGTTAAAAAAAAATTCCCTAGCACTAGATAGGTACCTACCTAGTGTATCGATAGCCGTGAATCAATATTATCTTGCGAGTAAAATCATAAGCTACACCTTGAAAACATCGTGAAGAAACGTCAAATATTTTGCCTGCCTCTGCCTACCTATCTATAAGATATAAGTAGGTATTATAATAATTATAAAGTTTATTTTCTTTTTTGTTCTTAGAAAATAAAAACCTAAACAATTGTCCGAACAAAGAAAACCATGGAGTCGTCTTAGTCCGGTCAAATTAGACCAACAAATAGGGGTGAGATTACAATAATTCGCACCCAGCTGAAAATTGGTAGGATTATTCAAAAGCCCATTATAAATGAATTGTGAAAAGTAATCATCGATCCGACACCTGAAAAAAAATTTACTCGGGGTCAAAGATCACAAAAACGGGTGTTTCGCGATTTTCAGCAAAACGGTAAGTTTTATCATAAAATTATCGCGGTCAAAAATTGTAGATCAGATAATTATCTATAAAAAATGTCTTAATACTTTTTTTCCTAAGAGGCGCCGTTTTTGAGATATAACGATTTACTTGTTTTACTTTAAAAACTTTTAACTCAACGCAATCAAAAATCCTCAACCTCAACAGCCTGTATAGGTCCACTACGGGACGCAGGCCTCCCCCTGATAAGCGCCTTATTCGCTTTTATCACAGGGGGGTAATGCCCATAATCCCCACGCTGGGCATGCGGGTTGGGGATAAAGTTTGGTGGTAGAATTGTTCTGCAGGGGGTGCTGCTGCCCACCCCCGGTGGATATCCCTTAGTCGCCTCTTACGACACCCGCGGGAAGAGTTGGGGTGGTGCAAATTCTAAGCCCGCACAACACAGCTCAAAAATCAAAGCCGTTTATCTCCGAATATAATCTAGTATAATAACACCACCGAATCCTTCCACCCATTTAGGGCATGCAAAATCGGAAGAATACCCAAATCCGGTTTTTTGTTCGGTTTTAGATTTTTAAAATCGGTTTTTTCGGTTTTTTCGATTTTTTCGATTTTTATTGTTTCAATACAAATAAAAATGCTTGATTATTTTTGTAGTCATTTAATAAAACATGAAATCTAACCCCGCGCTTGCTGAAAATACGATCTCAAAAAGCTCTTGATCAGACAAATTGTCAAATCGAATATCGCGCTCCCAATCTTCATCTATGATTTTTTTGCACTTATCAACCACACCACATCACAACACACATAACCACAAATTTTTCACGGCTCGCTCCGCTCGCTAGTAAGATCTTGCCATACTGTGTGTGGTCTAATGCTTCAGTGACGGCGCAAAGGAGCACGGAACTCTTTAAGGTAGCTTGCCCCCATCAACAACCTCGAACATAAATAACCACGGCTTGCTCCGTTTAGCTCCAGTAAATGTCTTTATAAAAAAACCCGCGGCTCGCTCCGCTCTCCGTTCATTCTATATTGTATGTGATCTTCCTATGATATTGTTAGTCTTTAAAAAAACATAAATTGGTTCTATCTTAGCTACCTTGTCATTGCCAAGAATGCCACTGCTACACCAATTACAAAATAATCTGCGGTTTATTACAAGCGCCGATATTTGTTTTGTATTAGTTTCTCAACAATTTTTTCAGCTGCAGCCGCCAATAACTCCGAAATTTTCAGAGCCCACTCCACTCACAGTTATTTATTTTATACAGGGGTATTGGTACCCCTCGCCATTCAATAACTCTTCTTTTAAGAGGCTTTATTTGAAAATAAACTTACTACTTCATGGGTTCCGGACAATCGTATATTTTAGTAGAAGTGATTTAAAAAAATTAAGAATTTGAACCTGGCGTCTTCACGAACGTGTTCGTGATGATGGGCAGAAACTGCACTTCACGCAGTCCGGTGTCCAGTGACCTAAGCCTTTACAGGTTTAGGTTAAAATAAATAACTTCGAGCGGAGTGGGCTCTGAAAATTTTTAAAATTCTCCTCTACCTTTTTTGTCACCACCCCGTGAACCACTCCATACCATAGAGTAACAAACATTTTGGAGACTCGATCCGTCGTTATTTATTTTTTCGTATTTTTATTGTATTATTAATAATGTTATTCGAATAAGTAGTTAATAAGCTATCGAAGAGACTTAGTTCTGCAGCGTAAACAGTCAAAAAAATTCGTCATCTTACAGACGTAGATACATCTAGACTTATTTATTTCAGCTACTTCCATAGTATTATCTTTTATGGTATATTGCTGTGGGAAACGCTGCAGATATTAACACCGTATTTGTGCTGCAGAAGCTCTCTTCTGACGAACAGCTCTCTGTTCGTCCAATGTATATTATGGGATCCAGAGACGAGATACGTGATAAATTCAAAGAAATAAACATAATGACAGTACCATGTCAATTATATTCATGAAAACTTGTTATACACCCATAGAAATATAAAACAGTTCCCTAAAAATAGCGATAAACATAATTTTAATACCAGAAATAAACGTAAACTAGCTGTGTCCACAACTAGGCTACACAAAATTAATGAATCTTTTAAAGGGCAATGTATACGCTTCTACAGCTAAACTCCTAGGGAGTTGCAAAAATTATCCGTAAATAAATTGAAAAACATTGTGAAAACCTTGTTGTACAAAAAGGTTTACTATAAAATATCATATAGATAGATAGAAATCACTTTATTCTACCAGACAAATACAGGTAACAATACAAAGAAAATGCTTAGAAAAAATGAAATATAAAGGGCGGCCTTATCGCTAAGAGCGATCTCTTCAGATTATCTAGCTAGAGGATACAAAGGCTTGGGACGAGTTTTTCTCTAACTCGAAAAATAACAATTAACAGGCTAAAGGTTACTTTGTCGCTTTTTTACTTTAGTCTACATACCGAAGCGACAGAAATAAAAAATATCACTTTATATCCTTAACAGTGGTTAATTTTGTAATTTGACCTTTTCTAAGTGTACATTTATTGTACTTATGGAAATAAAGAGCTTTGACTTTGATTTTGCGCACTCAATAGACCGAGGTACTGGAGTGAAAGTAACCTCAGCAGTGGTCCAATCTCCCCATAGCGCACAGGCATGCGACCACTGGCGAGTTTTTTTTTATTCCAAGAATAGATAAGCGAAATAGGCAGCTCCTATACCGTAAACATATACTTAGAGGTCGTACGCGTTTTATGGAAACTATCTGCTTTCTCGCTCGCGCAAGACGACGTTTTTAAAGATTTTTAGTTTAAGTGTGTTACTGAACATGTGATTCGCCCATTATTTTAATAATATTAAATATATAAATAACACATTTTGAAATAAACTTTTGAACTTATCGTGATCTTTGTAAAGAAAAAAGCCAAATACCTTTCGTTTTTAAAATGATAAGTTATGTTATGTCTAGTCGCAAACTTTAGGTACCTAAACATAGACCAGCTACTTATTCGAATAAAATTATTTTTTAATGTACCTGAGTAATGTCCGGAATTTCGAAAAAAATATTTTCGGAACGAAGTCTCCGATTCTTTTCACTGTTCCTCGAAGTTTAGGTAATTAAGCCCTCCCTATTCCTATCACTGCTTATTACCCTACTTTTAGTTAGGTAACCTAACCTACCTACCTACCACGCTAACGAAGTTGCGGGTAGTATCCGTGCCGTCAAATTATGTTTTTTTATCGATATACTACCGCCAAAAAAAGCTTGCCTATAGGTAACATTGTAAAATATTCAAATGGATATAAATAAATAAATAAAGGTAATGCGACTCCATGACGTCTTGTCCCAGCGCGGCAACGAACGAACGACTGAGAAGCGCGCTAGTTACGGCGGCGCGGCCCGACGGCACGATTGCAAACCGCGTAAAATTACCGCGGGGTATGTGCTGCTTGCGGGGAGCTCATGGGGGGCGTGGCGCCCGATTTCAAATTATTGTTTATCAATGCGTCGCCTTAAGCGTAAGTTGCAATATGGCCGGTCTCTTACAATATAAATTTTTTGACGCGCGTCCCTCCATCTGTACTTTCTTTCATGCAAGGTAGAATACCAAAACGTGTCACCCTGTGATGATACCATTTGACAATTTAAATAATAAGACAATCTAAATAGCGATTGCCAACTACGCTAACTAATTAATTATAATTATACAAAAAGAGAAACACACTAAACTAACATTAAATTAAATAAAAAATGATAATGTACAAATAAAAAATATCAATGTATAATGCATTGTTAAATTGTTATAAGTAGCCCGTTGAGTAACCATTGTCATTGTGCAGCAATTACAAATGCATAGCAGTCCACCAGGTTATTACTAATCTTATCGCAATATTTCCAGCTGACGCAGCAGAAACCGCAACCCACGTGACAGTAACTCCCACGGACGAAGAGCCGAAGGTGCCCCCTCGGGGACAGAGGCACAACCCCTTCAACAAGATGAACGAGCCTGAAGTCAAGACGGTGCCAAGCAGCAGACATCGTGAGTATAGTCCACTTGGTGCACAACTCTTAGCAGAAGACAGTTGCAAGGGCAGTCAGTGACGTGGTGGTGAGACCTGAGACCTGAGAATCGAGCTCTAAAACTTAGCCCATGGATGTCATAAGGAACGAGGCGATTAAGGAAACATAAGAGGAAAGGCAACTGACGATATTCCATTTTATATGTTGATTATCAGATATGGCCTTAACAATAGTACCTATGAATAAAGCAGTTTCTTACTGGGGGAGTTTGTTATATAATTATCCAAGATTTACGAAATCTTAAAAATTCCATCCCAGACTGGCTTCAGGTAAAATCACCACAGCAAGTCATTTTCAATCACAAAATGTCTAATTGTTTCACAGACAAGGAGAACTTACGGACAGAGCTACCTCGCAAACAAATTCCTTTCCGGGAAATCCACTCTGCGTACGGCAGCCGTATCCTCGCCGACAGAAGTCAATGGAAGGCGAGACTTACCAAGCCGAAGGAGGTCGCGCTAATACAGCTGTAACGTATATAAAGTAGGCTATATGTATGGTCATTTTAAGCCTTGGAAATAATAGTTAGGGGAAAAATGTTGTATCAATCCTCGGTCTCACATTCGTGCAATGTGCTTAGGTTGGTAGGTACCTACGAATTTGCGAGTTACAACGCGATGTATCGGATGTACTTAAGTCCCTACCTTAAATATAAATTACACTGCGCTTTGGTAGAATATTCTACTATCTGTGCTTTACAATACACTACACTGATGCAATCACGTCACCATAAGAAGGTTACGAAAAACTACATAGAGTATAATTTTCATAGGTTCGGATTTAGATCTCATTGTTTAGCTGTGTGGTGCCGGCTTAGAATTTGTACCACCCCAACTCTTTCCGCCCAACAACGTCGGGATTATGGCCATTACCTCCCATGAGATAAAAGCCAACAAGGCGCTTATCAGGTGGAGGTCTGCGTCCAGCAGTGGACCAATACAGACTGTAAGGATTTGATCAGCATATGACACTATATTTTTGAGACTCTTCATCGAATACAAACTTTGCATATGCTTGAGATAATTCTAGCTTAGTAAACTTTTCCCACCACTTAATTTTGCTAGTAAATCCTCTACTTTTGGCAAGGGAAAACGGTCCACCTCTAGGCATTTATTTAATGTTATTTTGAAATCTCCACAAACCCGAATGGATCCATCGCTTTTTACCACTGGCACAATTGGTGTAGCCCATTCGGAGGTCTCGACCGGTGCGATGATGTCATATGCCACCAGCTGGTCCAGAGCGCGCTCCACCGGTTCACGCAGCGCGTAGGCCAGCGGTCGCGCCCGCATGTACACCGGCCGGGCGTCCGCCCGCACTCTGAGACTCACTTCACCGCCTGTGTACCGCCCGAGCCCGTCCGAAAACACTACAGTATCTGGAACTGAGGGATTCTACACTGAATGGTGAACTTTTACATTTTGCCTCATTACAATGGATAGACAATGGCTGTGGAGTTGAATTGGCTTCTTCCAATCTGAACCCGAGTTCATGTAACCATCGCCTGCCCATTAAAGGTTTCCTACCATGGTTGATATGATAACTTAAAGGTCTAGAGGTTTATAAAATTTCTTGTATTTAACAAAAGGATATATTTTTCCCATTGGTATGACAGTTTCACCGGTGTAATAGCTCATAATGAGGTTATGTTTACACAGTGGAATGTGTGAAAAACATTTCTGATAAAGTTCATAGCTTATACAAGAGATAAGGCAACCTGTGACTGCTTCCATGCTGACTGTATATCCGTCTATACATACATCAATCTCAATAGGGTTGCACAAATTATCCACACTAACACAGTTGAACAAATGGATTACCTCATCGTCATTGCTACTGTCCGTGTCTGAGGAACGTTCGCGGACCTCGCTGTTGTAGGTTTTCACCCTCTGTGCACTTCCGTTCACGTTCAGTCTAGGACACATTTTCTTGAGGTGCCCTGGTTCATTAATTACACACCCTACAAACGTATTTTGCAAACTTGCAAAACTTTTTGTTATGGTCACGCCGACCACATACATCGCACTGCTGCTCGTCCTGCGATTTTTGTGCTGCGCGGCCGCTCGACGATGCCGCCGCCGCCGCCGCCGCCGCCGTAGAACGCCTTGATGCCACTCGCGCCGCCGCCGCCGCGGCCTGCCGTTGAGTGTGCGTTCCTACAGCATTGCATGCCGCCGCCGCCATCGTCTCCACAGGACTCTTCTGTCCTTCCACCAACGCATAATTTACCTCCGCTGTTTCAATGGCGACGGCCAGTTTGAGTGCACTTACGAACTTTATATCCTCCTCGGAAAACAATCTTTGCCGAATTGCCTCGTTCAAAACTCCGCACACCAGCTGATCTCTCAGGCTTTCTTCAAGCTTTTCGCCAAAACCACAATGTTTTGATAACCGTCTAAGCTCCGCCACATAATTAGCAACAGATTCTCCCGGTGTTTGTGCCCTTTGCCGAAACGTGTACCTTTCTGCCAAAATGCTTGGCTTGGGTTGCAGGTGATTGGCCATAATTTGCACCAAATCTTTGAATGTTTTCGTCGCTGGTTTCACAGGAATACACAATGTTACCAAAAGTTCGTAACCTGCACTACCCATCACAGTGATCAGCGTGGGCACTTTTAGCTCCTCCTTCACGTTTTTCACCACGAAGTATTGTTCTAACCTTTCTGCGTACAATGTCCAACTTTCTGCTTCCAATTGAAATGCGTCTATTTTTCCCACTGCCATTTCTGCACACGTAGATTAAAATGACACTCGTTGCCAATGAGGTATTTAGTATTATTACGGGAACAGGGGGAGGAAAATATAAAAGGACACGTTGCTTGGCTATCGTTTATTATTCCCGGTCTGACACACAAGAAGAAGAAGAGAATCTACCCACAACTAGTGGGTAACTGGTATTTGGTAGGAACTACCTGCATACATTACAGCCCTGTCGGCCCGGAGGCAGGTAAAGCCCGAAATCCGATAATGGGATCCGGGCTTCAGCCATGTCTCCGAGACGGCAATGACTGACGGGCGGAATTTATTTATTAAGTGGATCAATTCATGCGTGCTCTGGGTGTTCCAATGGAGAACTGCCACTGGATCCATTGCTGGAATATTGCGCGACTAATTGATTAAGTTTTGAAGCAACGTTGGACGGTAGGGATTGGGGCTTTTTAAGGAAAATATCAATTAAAAAGGAAAGGAGAGTTTCTATAGGATCATCATTAAGGGGGCTGCTGTAGGTTGATTGTAGCTAATAGCACATCCATTTGGTAATGATGTGCCTGGGTGTGCGACTATATCCCTATGAGCAGTCCTGTCATAAGACTTACCCAATGGGGCTTTTGATTTAGGAGTGGCATAAACAGTCTTTACATAAGAGCGGGGATGAGGGTGGGATGGACCTGCAGAAAGAGGTTTCCGCAAGCTTTCGGATGGGGTAGGATTGGCGAAAAGTTCTTGGGAGACTTCCGAGAAGGAACGTGTGGTTTTGGGGAATTGGCGGGATGCTTCTTCATATGATATGGAGTTTTGTGCCATTACCATTTTTATTGATTTTTGCCTCTCTTGTTCTGGGCAGTTTCTACTGGTGGAAAAGTGTCGACCAGAACAATGTAGGCATGAAGCATTGGCTTCTTGGACCTCACAGGAGTCCCCTGAATGCTCCTTTGAGCAACGGAAGCATCTTGGCTTCGACCTACATTGCGTTTTTGTGTGTCCAAATCGGCAGCAAGTATGGCACTGAATTGTTGGGTACTGGTACAACTCAACAGGAAGGGAATTGTAGTAAAGGAAGATTCGGGGAGGTAGGCATTGCCCTTGGAAGGTGATCACAACAGTTTGGGTAGGTAGGTACCCAAGACACTACCATCGTCTGTAACTTTCCTATTTAGACGTCGAGCTTTCAATATAATGCCACAACCATCTGGTCGAACAACATCTCTGGCGAAATCGTCCATAGAGAGGTCAGTTGGAACATTGCGTACAAGACCCATCCTCGTAACATTGTAGGTGGGAATACTTGGTACGTACTTACACATGGGTAGTATTGGGGATGTCATGAACTTATTTGCTGAGTCTGCTGAAGTAAACTCTACGGATACTTTATTGCGTCCAACCTATTTGCCACATTCACCAGGGCAAACATTTGCAAATCTGTTTGTAGCCAGGAACTGGCCAAACTTGATAGGTTTTAGAACAGTGCCCGCGGCAAGGTCACTTTCAACACGCGAAACGGTAATAATAAATGGTCCTTTTTCCGAGCTTGTGTAGGCCTGTATAGCACCTACAACCATCGACGGGTGTGTGTAAACAGTTTGAATAGAGGTAATATTCAAATCGTCAGGGGAAGAAGTTACCTTCTTGGCAGGAGGGGTTTGGCTGTTAGGCTCATTCGCAGAGCGCTTAGCGGGAGTACTCATTACTTGCGGGTCAGGCGGATCTGGAGGAGGTGGTACCGGCGGTACCAAATCGCATTCCATGATGCGAGTTGAGGCGGCAAAACCTCAAACTCGGATCACGGGGCGATTACGCACTAAAAACACTTACACAACAATAACCAACACCACACAGAACAACACAAACACTTAATAAGTTAACAAAATCAAATTGGAATTGTAAAACAATCAAAAATTCGCAAAAAAACAACCCGAGAAGCTTATTCGCTACCAAGATTGACAGCAAAGTCAGACGCGACGTTGATAGGGTCGTTTATAAAGTTCTCAATACGTGTTATTGTTGACTTTCATTGTCCTCGCTGAGCGCGTAACCGCTTTAGTTCAACCTCCGTCATGGTAAACGAACGTAACACTACTAACTTACGATTCACTTCTTTGCAGCACTATAACGCATTACCGCACTGATTAATGTAGATTTAAACCGCACTAGACGAATGCCGCACCTTTTGAACACTAGACTTCTTCTATTTAGCCGATAACCTCGACGAAAATGGTGCGAAAACTTTATTTTGATTCCAATGTTGTTGTTTACAAATTTGAAGACAGCTGGCTAACAGTGACACTTGCTTGACCTGACTCGACGGTTGACGTTCCGGACTTATTACACACTCGAAGGACCAATTTAGCCTGTTAAGTAAAAAGCTAATGAATTTTAAGTAATTTATTTTAGTTTTATAGAAACAATGTGTGATCTGATCATAGCACAGATGTAAAAATGTGAGGGAAGGAAAAAATGGCCACCGGAAGTGGGCAATAAAGAAAAAAAAATTCTAGTGTTGCTATTACAATAGATTAAAATACTACTCATTTCTCATAAATCTTACTATTTTATGTTTTGTATTGACCACCCTTGACAACCTTTTCTCTAATGATTTTAGTCTGCTTATAGCTGTTTCTAGAGTTACAATTCATACATTGTGGATTTTCATCCTTAAATGTTAACTTCACTATATATCTCCCTCTCCCTATCTGTAGCCCTTTCAGTAGTCTGTGCAAATAATGCTTCACATTGTTGTTCTTCTTGAGTCAACATGGATGTCGCTTGGAATTTGCTCTTCTAGTTCCCAGAACCTTTTTAATAACTCATTTTCATTGCATTGTATATGAAATGAATATGTAACATCGGTTTTGTCTTTTTCAGATTTAAGTGGCACTATGCCCGACAGAATCCAACCTAGCGAGGTGCTTTGAGCTACTAGGTTCCCTCTGGGACTTTTTCTTTTCTTTAGTCCTTCCCTAAGGATGCGGCTTTATAGCCGCACATCAACATCAGCTCCCAACAAAAGATCTAGCTTGTGTGGAGGATAGGGATATATTATTGGATTCATTCGTCTCTTTCTTTCTTTCTTCAGCTGCCAATTTTAGAAGTTGGTCGGTCAAATCCGCTTGTAGACATAATATGTATAATTCTTCATATGAATAAAATTCTTCATTGAGAAAATAAGGAAGAATTCTTCTTGATTCTCGCGGTGTGCATTTCGTTAGGTTATTATGAGCCGTTTTAAATGTATCCCAATAACCTTCTGGACTTACTTCTCGCCTTTATGTACCCTTCAGTAAGCCTGGCTTTAGGGCATTTTTTCATATTAGTTTGGGTCCTTTTAAGTGTATTTGCCACGTCCTCTAACACGGACAGGTATTGGTTTTGTTCTGCAGTTGGCGGCGACATAGTTTAGAATCACTTCGCACTATACTCCAAGTTCTAAAGTTCTAACCAAACACTGCGAATCCAAACACAAGGTTGACCTTTGTCCTTCACTTCGTGCGAGTCACGTACACAATGTTTAGATCGTCTCTCACAATCACTAAAATCCTCCAGTTCTATAAATCCGTTTGTTTATCCGGCTCGAAGGACCATTTTATGTACGGTAATATAGGGTTCTATCTACTTCTATTTTGGAGGCAAATTGATTTTATGAAAACAAAACAAGTGTTCGCGACTACATTTTTATTTTTGACAGTAAAGTGTTTCCAACCCGGCGCGGTACGAATTAGACACCGCCACTTGGTCTATACCTGTGGATAAACATGCAATCACTGGGTCTGCTGGACTTGTAGTTTCAGAGGCAGAAGAATCATTATTATGGTCGAAACATACTATCAAAACGCAACGCGATGTGTTGTGTCGACACCCGACGCTCGTCGTGCATATAGGCAACACGCCACGCGATGCTATAACACGTATCGTGTAGTGTAGTCTCTCACGAAAGACTGAAGTGTATTGACGTGTGACGTGGCCATGGATTCGATTCTGCTTGAAGACGAGCTAGATGAAGATTTTGAAGAAGATTTATTGCAGATTTTGGGGATATATTTTGTACAGAAACAGTTAATAAAAAAAAGACGTACTAGACGCAGACGATACTGGGTTCATGAAATAAATCAAGACAGAGCTATGTACGGTGAATATCACACCCTTTACAAAAAATTGGTTAAAGATAGTGAGAGATATCATATATTTTCGGATGAATGAAACTGAATTTGATGTTTTACATGACTTTATTAAAGATGACATCTACAAGAAAGGAACAAGTTATCGTGAAGCTATAAGCACAAAAGAAAGACTGGCAGTGGCTCTCAGGTAAGTACAAAACATTTTCTTTATTATCTATGCCTATTCATTATTGTTATAATTAATATAATATTCTCTTAGACTTGTTTCGTCACTTTCGTTTTCAACTTCTTCATAATGTGCTACATTGTCACTTACATCTTGATGATTCGTTACAAAAAACTGGCTATTATTATTCAATGTTCGAGCTGTTTCGGAAAGTACTACATTGTCGCTCACATTTTGATTATTCGTTTCATAAAATTGGGTTTTTGATGTTACAGTGTTTTTTGTATTTAGATGCGAAGTATTTGGATATTGTATTGTTTGGTTCCGAATCACACGTAGCGGCGTCCTCAATAGTTGTTCGCGTTTTTTTAACATATTAATTTCGGCATCATGTATAAGTTTATGCATTTGAAACTTAATATTAACTTTGTCCATTTCAGGTAATTTTTTTAATTGTTTACTCATGGACAGGAAGAAATAATCTGTTTCATCCATCTCTGACATTCTCTTTTGTCGCGCTTCTTGAGAAGATTTAATAACATTAACCATCTCTGTCACAACATTGTCTTCATTTCCTTTCTTATTTCGATTTGATGAAGAGGTTGGAGTCGGAGTCCTTACAGAAGAAGAGCTTGGTGTCGGTGTCCTGACAGTAAAAGAGCTTGGACCAGGAGTTGCATTAAAACGAGATGATTCGGTTTCATCTGATAATTGCAACTCTTGTGTTGAATCGTCAGTTACATCAGACAAGTTTGTGATCGTTGGTCTGCCCTCAAGATGAGACCTTAAAAATTCCATCTGTGCTTCGTATTTCCATGGTACAATTTTAGTTGAGGCTTGGCCACTCTTCTTATGGCGTCTCTTAAGGGCATTGGTAAAACAATTTCTCAATTTTCCCCATCGATCTTTGCAAATCTCCACTGGAAAAAATAAAGAACACATTAATAAATTTATAATTGTAATTTTTTTCTTTTGTTGCAGATTTTTAGCCACAGGGAATTCATTTCGATCATTGGCATTCAATTACAGAATGGGATTCACCACCGTGCGAGAAATTGTAAAAGATGTCTGCGAAGCAATTTGGAACAAATTGGGCCCAATATACATGCCAGAACCCACCACCGCAATGTGGAAAAAATCTGAAGAAGGGTTCAGAAATTACTGGAATTTTCCTAATTGTTGTGGTGCATTGGACGGCAAACATGTGAATATCACTTGTCCAATAAATGGTGGTTCAGATTTTTGGAATTATAAAGGAGAAAATTCAATAGTACTCCTGGCATTAGTGGATCCTAAATACAAGTTCTTGGTTGTAGATGTAGGCTCATACGGAAAAAACAGTGACGGTGGAATATTCAATAAATCTGCACTTGGAGAGTCTTTAGAACAAGGCAAATTAAGAATGCCTGCTGATAAATCTGTATCTCCCGATTTGGAACCATTACCACACGTAATAGTGGCAGATGAAGCTTTTCCCTTGAAATCGTATTTAATGCGGCCGTATAGTAAGAATGATGTTTGCAATAATGAACCCAATAAAATATACAACTACCGGCTAAGCCGTGCTAGACGTGTCGTTGAAAATTCTTTCGCCATTTTAAGAGCAAGATGGCGCGTTTTCGCCAAACCTATGGAAGTACAACCTGATATGGTGGACAAAATTATTTTAGCAACATGTTGCTTACACAATTATTTAGGTATTGATACTTTGCCATCTGACTGTCAAACACAAGATGTTATGAGACGCCATTGGGACCTACAGCTTTGGAGGACTTGGACACCTTACGCAGAAATTCTACACAATGCTTGCTTTTTCTGTCCGAAAAAATTTTAAGGAATATTTTAATTCCAACGAAGGTGCAGTGCCGTGGGCGTGGCAAGTAGATAATGTAAGGAGAGGAAGACAAAATACTTTGTAAATCTGTGTTAAAGTGTATTTTATAATAAATTGAATTGAATAGCAGCTTTGTATTAATTTCAACTCCTCGACGCGTTGCTGAGAAAAAGGGTCTTGAAAGACAGACGGACGGACAGACAGACGGACAAACAAAGTGATCTTATAAGGGTTCCTGTTAGTGATGCAACGAATAGTACTTTTACGAATACGAATACGAATATCAAACCTACTATTCGGCGAATACGAATACGAATATCTCGACATGGTGATAAAAGACTAATTTATTTGATAACTTTCTATACTTTAATAATTAAAATTTACAACTGGCAAATTTTTATTTAAAAAACATAAAATTTGTAGATTTTCTGGTTTTAGGCGATTTCTTTTTTCAGTCTGAATGTTCCCAGCCGTTGAAAAAAGTCTTTCTGAGGCGACTGTACATGGCTTCAGTGAAAAATATTTTTGGGCAAGTTTTTTCAGACTTGGAAAATGGACATCTTCTCGCCAAAAGGCCAGTGGATGCAGTCGGCGATAAATTTGGGAGCTTTAGATAAGCATCTATCTCGTTTTTAATTTGCGAAACCCCTGTAAAAAAAAACATTTTGAAATTAAATTTAACTTTTAGTATACTACGTAGATGACAAAGAGTCTATTACCCTATTACCTATAACTTTTTTAACTTTTTTCATACTCACCAGAAAATATGGAAATTGGCTCTTCCATTTCGGCCTCTTCAATTATTTCTTGGCACACTTGCCAAATTCCTCAATTGTCGACGGTTGAGGTTCTTCTGGAGGGCTTGTCGGTCTTACGGCCTCTCTGCCATCAACAGCAGCGTTAAGAACTGATCGAGCGGTTTCAGCGACCACTGTTGAGCTGAAAATCCGTGTTTTGAACCGTGGGTCAAGGATCGTTGCTAATAGATAAGTTTCATCACTTTCCATAAACGCAAATCTATTTAAAAGTCCACTGAATAGGGAGTTTGCCAGATTATTTACATCAGGATGAGAAGAAGGATCATTTGAAATTTTATTGAGGCAAGATTTTAGACTTCGTATTATTGGGATTGCTTGAGATAACGTCGTTGATTCTTTGCTTAGCTCTTTAGTAGCTTCTTCGAAATTGGCCAGAATATCAATGATTTGGCTCATAAGAGCCCATTGCCTTGCTGTGATTTCATGACGACAATTTGGTAGAGATGGTAAAACATCTTGAATCGCTATGCGTTGTTCATGTAATCTCTTCAACATCTGATATGTTGAGTCCCATCTAGTTTCAACATCTTGAAACAAAACATGTTTCGGTATATTGTTAGCTTGTTGAGAATCTTTCAGTTGTTTGAGTGCGGAGGTTGAGTGATTAAAATGAGTAATAACTCCCCTGCATGTGGTTAACATTTCGGTTATGCGTTCTTGACCAAACAAACTTTTTTTCAGCGCTAATTGGATGCTGTGTACCAAACAAGAAATATGTTTAATACTAAGATCAAGCTCATCATTTGCTTTAACCATATTCCGTGCGTTGTCCGTTACAACTGCTGCAACTTTACCCAATAGCTCCCATTCCAGAAACATCATGTGCATATTGTGGGCAATATTTTCTCCTGAATGTGAGTCACCTTCAAAGGGAAACACTTCCAGACAGTAAGATTTGAGCTGGAAATCTTCATTGACACCATGTCCAGTAAGACTTATAAAATCATTGACTTGTGAGGAAGCGTCACTGGTCCACATGTCTGTTGTGACAGAGAGATATGGGGTCTTTGTTAACTGCTCCTTCAATTTTATTTTAACACGTTCATTAATATCCGGCAGAATTTTTTCTGTAAGGTGGGTTCTAGATCTAATATTATATCTGTAAAAAAAAATAACAATCAGGAATTAAAAAGGGTTTTGTGAAAGTTGAAAGAGAATCCCACTGATATGTATGAATGAACAAATGTTTAGCATTTTAATAAAAGCAAACAAACCTTGGAGCTAGTTCACTGAGCAAACGACGGTATCCCTGTTTATTTACAAAATTCAGGGGCTCCATGTCTAGACAAACTTGTTCAGCAATCAAATATGTGATTTTGACAGCCCGAGGATCACCCGTTTCATACGTAGTTCGTTTTCCCATATTTCCTTTAAGGACGCTTGTTTCTTCGCTGGAGTTACTTCAACTTCAGTGCTTGTTTCGTCTACAGTACTTATACTGGCAGCAAGCTCCTTTTCGTGAAATCTCTTCACATGAGTCCACAGTGCGGTCGTAGTAAATCCTTTATTATATGCATTTTTCCCTCCCCGAGACAATTCACAAGCACAATATCTGCATCTAGCTTTGCTTTCATTGTCTAAAATAAAAACAACACAATTTAACATTTGTTAAACACAATTTAAAATCCTATCCCACTATAATATTACATGTGAAAGTAAAACCAATGTCTGCGTGGACGAAGTCGCGGGCAAAGTCTAGTACTACATTGACGCAGCCATTACCTACTAACGTTCGTCTAAGTTACTTACTTACAATCCTACCTTTTGTTGATACCAAAGAAATACAGAACCATACAGCTACTTACTCGGTAATTTATCGAAGTGTTTCCGTATGTCACTTTGATCTCGTTTACGAGAAGACATTTTCAATTAAACTTTAACTTATTTTATTTCGCAGCAACCTCAGAAAATAAATAAAACAATACTCTCTTGCTGGACTTCTGCTTCCGACTAACAAAATGAAGTGAAAGAAATGAATGAATCATCAATGGTTCGTCGTAATTGTAATGATAGGGAAACTCCCGGAGCCGCGGTACTGTACAAACTATGGCCGGGGAGTCCCCCGACGCGTTGTCATTGCTGTTAAGGCCCTCTGCACACATGCGTATTTTTATACGCGCGTTTTCAACAATTTGTATAAAGAACTAGTACTCCGGTAACGTTCTGCCCGCACCTTCGCACGCGCTATTGGAAAAGTTTAAAATTTATTTTTGGAAACGTGCAAAATTTCAGCCCGATTCGTTAAGTAGTTTTGGCGTGAAGAAGGAACGGTACAAACTTTCATATTGATAATATATTTTAATATTATTAGCTGCGCCTCGCGGCTTCGCCCGCGTCTAAATTTCAGTTATTTATTGTTCAACAGGGGGTTTGCAATAAATAACTTTAGGGGTCGTTTTGTAAAAATAAGAAATACGTAATTCATTGTTTATTTTATAGTTTATTTATATCGAGTTTTGAGTGAATCTAACCAAGGAATAATAATATGATCCATATAAACTTAACCACCCTTTTTAACCACCTGAGATTATTTTTTGCAAATTAGATTAACCTATGTGTTATTTCAGAACTTAAACTATCTACACACCAAATTTCAACCAAGTCGGTTAGCTAGTTACTGAGATACGTGGTAACAAACAACACAACGAATCGACCGTTTACGGCTGGCAGAAATAAATGCATAGTAGGAAGAGACCTCTGAAGTACCCCGACGACGTTGATCGCCAATTGATTAGACGAACAGTCATCAATGACGACCGACACGAATGGAAGTCATAATCCAATTTAATTTATTTTTTTAATACAGTGGGCTAACAAAGAACACTTAGTCCAATTTTATATTTGTCTGCGTTGAGCCTGGCCACCGTAGCCTAGTATTTGGATAGAAGAACATTATATTGTTTATTATGTGGGTACGTAATAAGGTATTTTTAGATTGATGTTCTCGCTTAGAGGACTCGAAAAACAACGGGAGCTCCTCGGTGTCACTCTTACAACAACTCTGAACTTCTGTACTTTCATTGGATTAAAATGAAGAAACGAATCAAAGCTAAAACGGTGGCCACGAAGCTAAGCGTCTCATACTATACGAGATCAGGCCATATTTCATACAAGGATAGCTTAAGTCCGGCCTCATGGAGTATCAGCAAAGCACTTTGCTGCGGAACATGACAGCAAATGAATGTGTTATGCTGGGTTCAGTCAAGACTCTATAGAACGAAAAGCCTTCAGGCTTATTGTCGAACGAGGGGACAAAAGACATGGACCTAAGAATTTGTTATTCATTTTATTAACATCTGAAAATAAATACAGCTTTAAGTAACATACCTAATACCGCATAGGTACCTAATATCAGCAAAATGCCTAAAAAGGACGTGAAGTATATTAAATTATCTTATTTCGGTAGTGGTATAGCAGTAAAAATATTTTTTCGAAATTTCCCGGGAATTCCCGGGAATTCCCGGTTCCGACTTTGAAACTTCCCGGGATTCCCGGTTCCTCGAAAAGGACCCGATTTTGGAATCCCTAGCACAGCTAGTTCGCCTTGAATGTCAGGTCCATATTTCTTATCCCTAGGGCATGCAAAATCGGAAAACCGGAAATTAACGTGTATTAATTCGATTCCAGAATTCAAACTTTGCGTAGTACCAAGTAAAGATTGTACGGATTTGTGTGTAATAATAGCCACGCCCCCGTATGAGTCATACCTATCCAAGCGATAATAGTTATAGTCTGTTATTTTAAAGCTGCTCTCAGGCTCTAACCAGGTTTCGCTTACTACAGCTATATGAATTTTCTCCCGATTCAGGTATGCTTCTAAGGACACAGATTTAGGTTGTAAACTTTGACTATTCCATTGTATCAGGTTAACAGTGAAATTCTTAGGTGCACTAACCATAATTAAGGTCCGGACAAAAGAAAGTTCCGGCCGACATACAGCTCATTACTTTTGATATTAGCCACTCAATACAAATTTCACCTGCTAGTTCCAACTTCTTACCTAATGAATAGTTCCCAAAAATGATATCTTTAAGCTTTAATAATTATCGTGAAAATGAGTCTGAATCATGTTTTTCTGACCTCCCTGATTTTCGTTCTTCGCGTATAGGTAGGTTCTCCTGGTGTTCTTCTGAGTTATCAGACTGTTCCATACTCCAATCTAACCTACTCGTGCTGGCCTGTGTCTGTCTACGCTTCCTAGGCTTTTTCCGTGCTTTTCCTACCCCTAGACCTATATCTTGGTCTTGTCCTATCGTCTGTTGTTTTTGTACATAGTCTTGTTCACTTTCTTCTTCCGACTCTGTATCTTCGATTTGTTTTTCTTGTACTTTTTTGTGTTGTTTTCCACGACTCTTTACCTTATCGGCAAATGTTACTCCTGTAGCTGGAAGAAGCTGTGAATGAGCGGTCGACACCGTCGGTTCGTCAACCATCATTGGTCCTTGTTCGTATTCAGTCTCAATTGGTTCTTGATCAGTATCTTCACTCTGGCCAGGAGGCCTCGTCAGACGTTCTGCTAGAAGTGTGGGTGGGACGTACATAGAATGTGCTTTTCTGTATGTTACGTTTGATTCCGACATGAGCTCACGTATACGTCTCTCTTTTTTAAAAACCGGGCATGATTTTTGCATGGCCATATGCGGGCCTCGACAGTTTACACACACGAAAGTGGTGTTTTCACAGTTCTCGTGCTTTTTTGTACATTTGGGGCAAACAATTTTTTTGCTTGGACAAAACTTGGATCTGTGGCCAAACTTCCAGCACCTGCCGCATTGAGTTACTGGAAAAACAAATGTGTCAACTTTGATTCTCATGTCATATATCGATATATGAGTCGGTATCGTATCGCCCTTAAATCCCAAGCGGATAGATTCGCTTGTTATCCATGCAGCACCATTTTCCTCAGGGTTACGTCTATTAAGTCGTTTCGCTGATATGATTTCGATAGGCGAAGAGAGAAACTCTAATGCTGCTTCTTCAGTCAGATCCAGGTTCATATTCTTGATTACTCCATAAGAAACACCGACTTCGGAGGTTTTTTGACATTTCCATTTTCGTTCGACCAAGGCCATGCATTGTGTAAAATGGTCTGCACTTGTCTCTTTGTTGAAGGTAAGTATCATCTTGGTACTACTAACGTACTTGACTTTAGTAATATTATCTATTTTATGTTGTTGAAATAGCTTAGCTAGTGCAAATTGTTTAGGCAGATCTTTTTGACTCGTTACGCAAATTTGTACTAAAATGTCTTCCTCATCTTTTCTGGCCTTTTTTCCTCTTGAAACTACGTTCCAAAATCTGAGGTATTTCCAGTTTGTTCTAAAGGTCTTTTTCTCACGGCATCCTTCGCGTTCATCTTGGTATTTTCATCTTGGATGTCTTCCGTCGGAATCGGTTGGTTCAACGCATTTATTTCTTCTTGCTCAGGTAATCCTGACTGAACTAAATTGTTCACAATAGTCGGTTGAGTCATGATCAAGCACTAGGCCGGTCCGTGTAAACGGTCCCGCACACCACTACAACAACACCTCAAGATTCAAGATATTTTATTGCGGAACATGCTGTACAAAGGTCTTAAAATAAATTATGGTATCAAGCATGCACCCTGCTAGGGCACTGCAACATTATGCTAGGTTATATCTACTCTTATAACTAAGCTTACACTAATAATATAATATTTGAAAATTTTGAAAATTTTGAAAAGAGATAAGAAAGTAATTAACTGCACACGACTCTCACACTCGGAGGGCAGCCGATCACTGTCCTTATTTTTATTCCTTCAATATGTACGCAAGACAATAATCATACTTTATTGGTGGTAGGGGTTGGTTTACCATAGAGTAGTGCGTCATCTTAACCACAGACTATAATGAATCGATTATGAAAATGTGAAAATCGAAGCAATTTGATTTAACTAGTTACTTAATTATTTAAAAAGTTGTAGTTAATAATATGTTTATATTATGTTATATATATACAGGGTGTTAGCGTAAACAGTCTTATCCTTGAAACCACGTATGTACACCCCTAAAATAAGACGATACAAGTTATTTTTAAAAATAAAAGTCAATTAGTTTCGATGGAATTTCATAATTCATTTCTCTGCTATCCTACGTGATTTCATGGACACCCTAGTGACCTTATCACGCCGCGCCGCCCGCTCTCGCCTGTAGCCGGCCGGTGGTGTAGGTATCGAACCACTCGAATTGTAGGTAGGTACCTACAACTTGTGATAGAACTTTCCCTTCATACTTTTCCTGGCAAAAATAGCTACTCTAACACATTTCGTACTTACTACACTACGTACATCGTACGAGCCAAGTTCATGTTGTCACCAGCGATGGCATAAAGTCGCACCATTTCAGTCCACTGTTCATTTGTGAACGACATCGTCACTTCTCTACTTAACACCATACGCGAACAAATCGGCACATCACAAATTAGCACGGAACGCGGCGTGACGTGCTCACTACCTAGCAGACGGGCCGCGACTGACGAGCGCGCGAGCGGCGTCTTTGTCGGCGCGCGCACGCGGCGTAGGTAGGTATGTAGGCGGCGCCTTTAAGTCGGCGCGCGAGCGGGTCTTTGTTTTAAACCGACAAAGCAGGCGGCGTAGGTATAAATGTAGGGTGAAATGCTTTTATGATGTATGAGGATATTTTTTTCAAAATTATGTAAAAAAAAAAAGTTTTTTCATCGGTTTTGGACTCTGCTCATGATTCTGAACTTCTGGTTTCAAGGATAAGACTGTTTACCCTTACACCCTGTATATAGACTGGGAGAAAGTGGCTTTTTGGACGAAACATGGCTCAACGCAAACCACACAGTATCAAAATCGTGGACAGATGAGAAAGCGGAATTTACCACCAAAGTACCCGAAGGCAAAGGACAGAGACTCATAATTGCTCATGCTGGGACTGCTTCAGGTTTTGTGCCTAATTGCCTTCTGGCATTCGAGTCGATGAAGACCACAGAATATCATGAAGAAATGAATTTCGAACAATTTAAGAAATGGTTTTTGATCCTATTAAATAATTTAAACGAGCCGCATGTGATAATCATGGACAACGCTCCGTACCACTCAGTGCAAAAAAAACAAACCGCCAACGTCCAGCAACCGAAAAATGGAACTAATCGCATATCTGCAAAGCAAAGGCATAGAAGCCAACGAGACGATGCTGAAAAATGAATTACTGAAATTAGTTAATAATATACACAAACCCCGTACGCCAACTTACATTTTAGATGAGATCGCTAAGGAAAAAGGCCATACAAAGGATGACCGTTTGCCACCATATCACTGTCAATATAACGCGATTGAACTGATATGGGCCTACGTCAAAGGTCACGCAGCCAGACATAATACTAAACCTCCTTTTACGGCAAATAAAAAGCTCACATTACTGCACAATGCCTGTGAAAATGTCACGCCAGAGGACTGGAAAAATGTGGTTGTTAAGTGCAAAAAAATCATAGATGAAGATTGGGAGCGCGATATTCGATTTGACAATTTGTCTGATGAAGAGCTTTTTGAGATCGTATTTTCGGCAAGCGCGGGGTTAGATTTCATGTTTTATTAAATGACTACAAAAATAAACAAGTATTTTTATTTGTATTGAAACAATAAAAATCGAAAAAACCGATTTTAAAAATCAAAAATCGAACAAAAACTGGTTTTGGATATTCTTCCGATTTTGCATGCCCTACTTATCCCTTGACGGTATTTCTCCCAATTGATTTAAAATATCTTGGTCTTTATCGGGGATTTCACAGAAAGGCTCGATTGGCGCTTCAGATAAATATTGCTGACCACGGTTATCTGCGGCAGCAGGTGGTGTAGCTGCGTTACTTGTACCAACCAGCATCCAGAGAGGTCTCTATTACATAAACTTCAGACCGAATTTCCAGTTCTTCTGCAATATGAACATAAATACTTTACAAAAAATGCATTTTGAGTCAATCCAAAACATCACAGCTGTCTCCAAAATGTTCCTTGGAGCAGCGGAAACACCTAGGCTTAGATCGACACTGAACTTTAGTGTGGCCAAATCTGCAGCAGGAGTGGCATTGTACCTACTGTCGGGTATTGATAGACTTCTACTGGAAGAGCTGTATAGTAGAGAAATACTTTCTTGGGAAGTGTTTGTCCTTGAAATGTTACTACCACTGATTGGGTTGGGACCCAATTTATTTTTCCTTCTACTTGAACTTTTCTGTTTAGCCTCCGAGCTTTGAGAATAATTACCGTATTCTCCGGGAGAATTAAATCTTTAGCAAAGTCATCCATGTGAATGTCTGTTGGGACCGAGCGAACTAAACCCATCCTAGTTATGTTATAAGTAGGGATTGATGCAATATATTTGGTCCTACCTAAGATTGGGGACAAAATAAATTTATTGGCATCGCTTGCAGTTAAAAATTCTACTGAACTCTTGTTCCTCCCAACTTTCTTGATGACATCAGTACAAATATTTGTGATTTTGTTATTTGTAACAAACTGGCCAAATTTGATTTGTCTCATGACTGCGTTGGTTACATCGGACTCGTCGCGAGAGACGTGGACAATATATGGACCTTTGTCATTAGAAGAATATGATAGTACAGATGCTACAACTATTGATGGGTGAACATATAATGTTTGAATTGAAGCAGCTGCTGCTTCAGGAGAGGAAATTGACCGTTTAGCCGCAGGATTTTCGTCTGTTAATAAATGACGTTTTACGCCGGTTACATTTTTGTTTTCCTCCTGAGAAGGACCAGGATCAGAATCGCAGAAGTGAAGTTCGAAATCAATGTCAGGCGGGACAGCTTGCTTCTCTTGATAAAGTCTGAGGCACGTGTGGCTGTTCTGCAGTGGTTGGGAGTGGGCAACAGCAGCGACGAAGAAAACGCAGATCCACATACGATAACGTTTATTACCAAATAAACACACAGTATGGACACAATCACAACACATTACTTGTAGTCAACAATAATTAAATAATAATTAAATATACTAGCATTAGAACTATGAACTTAGAGCTGCAGCCTTGCAATAGAGTCAAAGAATAGAGTCAGGCGCTGTTACCATCTATCTGTATCCGGTGATACCATATAACTATGTAAAAATATAATAAGGGCACTCCTAGACGATCCGTTTAACAATTCCCCTTGTCCTATTATATTTTTGGTTAAAAAGATTCAATCTCTACATTTGAGTCTCTACCATATTTTGTTAATAATTACAAAATAACACATTACATAAACATCAAATGACCATAGTTACTTAAATAGTTACTGAACTTATTATTGCAGTATTCATTCACCGCCATTATCCGATCTTAAAGTTTTAATTTTTAACCCAGTCTGCTTTTCCACTAGCGTTTTAAAATTAATAAAATGGTCAATTATATCAAACTTATTCTTCATAAGGTATGCAAAACTCTTTCGAGTGAAGTCATCGATAAAGGTCATGATGTACTTTGCACCAGACCAGCTGGGCTCCTGCATTGGGCCGCAGACGTCCGTATGGATGAGCTGCAGGGGTTGCGTCGTTTTCGAGGTGCTCTCGGGAAACCGTGCGGCCGACATCTTCCCCTCGAGACAAGGCACACAGTTCTTCAGTGATTCCTTATCCTGGAACAAACAAATCCACACAAACAAATGGATTACGGCCAAAATCCTCATAGCCAAACAGCGCGTTCGGTTTTCATTCACCCCGATGAAAAGAAAACTAATTTCGAAGGACGAAGTTCCTAACGAAGATTTCCCGAGTAAGGTGTTTCCGTTATACACGGAGAAGTCACCTTTCGTCCCGTATATTTCGCCATCGTTTTGTAGGGTAAGGCTCCTGAATGTTAGTTTAGTTCTAGTCTAGCTTATGAAATGTTATAGAAATGTATGGAAATAATTAGTACTTATGTAATAAATAATTAGAAAACTATCAACTAATGTATGACTGAGCACTGTACAACGCCTGGTGCCTTTTCTATGTACCTACGCAAATCAATGCATTTTATAAGTGCAAGTTAGCCAACTTCTTGCATGATGCTTGACACCTTTGTTGCCACGAGGCTTCCTACCTTCTTTGGCAACTGAATTACGTGGCGACGGCTTTCCCTCGAACAATTATTGCTACACTACCAATAAGAAATCTCTGCCTACAGGCTTAGCCTTCAAGATGTATTGTAGGCTACAGCATCTTGAAGGCTCTTCAAGATGCTGTCTACAGCATCTTGAAGGCTCACGATGAAAACTATGAGGCTTTAGTTTTAAGTACTTAAAATAAGTTTGTAAAGTATTTACAGTTTCCACCAAAGCAAAAACGTAACATCCAATAAAATAACAAATTATTTAGTGGACCTACCTCCGATTGTTTGCAACCATATGTAATTTGTAAAATGTTTAGTGGAAACCGGCCGTCCGCTAACACATTCATGGCCTAAGACGCAGATGCTTGTCTACATCCTCGTGACGAGGCTGGGCAGTGAATGCGTTAAGACAGTATTACCTACGCCTGCATGTATTTATTCTTATTCATGTTCCACATTGTCGACATACAATAATGTCAACTGTTCCTTCTGACTTCAGCGGGCCTAGCACGCCGTTTCTTGTCTAGGGTAGAATAGACTTCTAATGACACTAAGATGTAGAGAGTATAAAGTTTTCTTCGATCGGGAACACGGCGTTCGAAAGAATGAGCGGATAGAAATGTTTTCTAGTCTACCCTAGAGATGAGTCTACCACTGCGAACATGCCGATCAATTTACTCTACTTTTGACATTTGAGAATAGAAACATTTCTTCTAAAATTCTCTACACCTCTCGAGACCTAGAAACGCGTTTCTCTCGCATCATTTATAGATTATTTATCTACGAGAATTATGAACGGGGGTAGAAATTGGCTTCTCAGCCAGTCCGAGGAGAAAAACGAAAGGAGAAAAGAAAGAAACGCAGTTCGAGAGCTCACAGCAGCTCTCGATTTACCGATTCAATTTTCGCGCGGGAGACCATGGGTAAATGACATTGACATAGGCTATGATATGACAAAAATTGTCAGAAACGTCAAGTCAATGTCAAAATTAAAACGTTTCATTTTACGTATAAACTGTATTTCTTGTTTCGTGTTGATATTTTGTGGGTAATGAAACGCAAAGAACGAGCTTTTTACAACATTTTATGTTTTATCTGTGGTTTCGCTCCCGTTGCTATAGAAAGAGCTTGTCTACGAAGAAACTGTTTTCTAGGGTTTGTTTCGAGAAACGGTATGCTCGGGTAATAGAAAGAATAGGAAGACAAGAAACTTTCTTCTCTAGTCTATAGTAGAGTAGAGATGAAAACGCCGTGCTAGGCCCGCAGATGATGATGGTTTTGATAGGATAACATTTTAACTTAATCTAATTTTCCTACATGTAAATCACTAATAGAATTATGAACAAAAACACAAAAATTCTAATTATTTATTTGAATTTTTGTTTTAATTATGGTTTGAAAAGCTTGAATAATTTTAAATTGTTACGTTTGACTTGCCAACGTTATTCTTTAGGCAAATCAGGAATAAAATTCTGCTAATATTATGGATGATCCTCAGGTTGTATTGTAATTGTGTCAAAAGTGTCCTTTTTGTTATTGGTTACCTATTTTATGAATAAACATTATATGACTGTAACATGGTAGTTTTTCTTACAAGATCCTATTTTCCTATTGACATCCACTTCCCAGTGTCCCCAATGTAATGCAATGTATCTAATAACCGTAGGTATTTAGGTAGTATACAGGACCTGCAATTCCCAAAATGGGTAAAACAACAAAACTAGATCGAAAATGAATGTGGGATACTTCTTAGCAAGCACTAGAGCTTAGCAAGAAGAAAATAAATATTTAATGAATTTCTTATTTTTTTAGATGGCGCGTAAGTTCCAAATAGTAATAGGCGAGCCGACTTTTCATGGAAATAAGAGAAAATGAGTAAAACTTTTAAATCCATCATGGTTATTAACACTAAAGTCATAAATAACGGAATAACTGAATAGTTATTCCGTGATCATGGCGCATGAAACTGCCGAAATATTGGAAAGCTCAAAACTCAAATCATGGTAAATATCCCGTTATTTATGACTTTAGAGAAAATGAGTACCTATTTAATACCCATTGAAAAGTAAAAACTAAGTTTTTCCCACGTTAATTCTGCCCATGTCAGTACCATTTGGTAGAGTAGAGTTGGAAAAGTACTAGGCGAGCAGGAATTCATTGAAGATAGAGAACTCGAAAGGTATACAGGGTGGAATTTTTGGACGGCGCAGTAAGGGCAGGTACCTTATCCGTTGAAGCTACATGAAAATAGTCAAGGGAAACTACCCATCCTTTTTAGAAAAAATATCATCCCCATTTAAGATTTTGAGGACATGGGTGTATTTCACAGAAACTTTTTTTGATGTCAATCCTGTTTCCTATACTGATCAAAAATTCTTTGGGACCAACTAAGGTTAGAGTGCTAGAAAAGTCTGAAAAAGCAAAAATATTCCGTGGCCCTTACTGCCCCGTCCAAAAATTCCATCCTGTATTACCCCATTTAACAAAGATGATGAAGTAATTCATGGTATGAATATTATTTTTATTTAACCCTATTTTACCTACCAATGAAAATATTGTGATTGAACTTATTGCAATTGTCCGTCCAGGTAGTTCTATAATTTTGTAAGTTGGAAAAATTGGAGGAAAGTTATTTATTAATCTACACTAATATTATAAACAGGAAAGATTTATAATTTTGGATTTTTGTAACGAATTAACTCAAAAAAAACTGAACCGATTTCAAAAATTCTTTCATTAGAATGCTACATTATATATCCCTGAGTAACATAAAGCTATATTTATTACTTGAAAAAATTAGGGATCCCTACTAAAACTTCAATAATGTAAGTCAAGTTGTAAAAAAATATCCATCCAAATATATTAATCCAAATAAATCATTTCTTATTCAAGACAATCTACGTTACTTGTTGAATTATTCAAATCGGACATTCCATTCAAAAGATATTACGAATTTAAGAATGGCAATCTATACATAATAATTCATTCTATATGTGGAAGCTGCTTAGCTTAATTCTTCTATTGTCATGTATTTAATTTTTTAGATCCAAAGCTTTTTGTTTCCCAAACATTAATAAATAAATAATAATAATAGAAAAATAAACGTCGCCGCGCCGCCGCCGAACGCCGCGCTGCGGCCGGTGCGTGGTGTGGCCCCGTGGTGGCCCCGTGGTGGCCCCGTGGTGGCCCCGTGCAGCGCAGCGGGCAACGCAGCGAGGGTGGATAATATTTTAAATTAATATAGGTATAATAATTTCCTGCCCAAAGATACATTTACTCTACGTTTATCCCAAAACGTTTAAGAAATAAATATAAACCCGTGCGAAGCCGGGATGGGCCGATAGTATGTTATATATTAATATGTTCAACTGGTTGTACAAATAATTGAACATATTGGAGTAGCCGAGTAGGCAGACTACGGAGACTTCATCGAATCATTTTGTATAAAACACAAGGTAGCAATGGATCCTGCACCAGTTCCTCAATGGACGAAAGAACACTTGTTATTTTATAAAATATTGTTCCGCCCACCAATGGGCGGAAATAATAAAACTATATCTAATTTTACACATTTTGAGGAATGCTGGTATTTGTGGGACGTAAAGGTAAGCTTAGTAGGTATAACAATCTATACTACACTTGCGAGCTTTAAAATGGAATCGCTTCATCGCGAGTTGATCAAAACAATTTTTTTACAATTTATGTACAATGAGCTATAGATTGTGGTATATCATTTGAAAGGTAATTTTGTTACCTTTCAAGTGATATCAAGAAGATTTAAAATTAATTAAATTGGCTACCTAAATTTTGGGAATTATTGCAATAGGTCGAAGTTGCATCTATCGGCTTCTATCGGCGCCGGAGCTGGATTAGCTGGATTTCTCCCTCGTATCCGCTGTTTTAACTCGTCCCACATATGCCAGATTGGGTTCAAGTCAGGAATACCTAAGGGCTGGCCAGTCTAGTGTGGGAATGCCGACATGGAAGACGTCTGTCGGTACTGTCTAGTCACTGCTGCGGTGTGGCAGCGGACATTATCGTGCATTAAATCAAAATTTATCGTCGCCAATAAATCCTGCGTAAGGAAAACATAACTTAACTCATAGTTCACTGCAAAGAAATTGTAAAAATTAGTCTTGAACAACCCTTGAAGCGATTCCAGTTTAAAGCTCGCAAGTGTAGTATTATAAAAGTAATTTGGCTTTAAATGAAATTTGGCAGGAAGGTTACGGTATCCCAGAGACGGACATGAGACTGAAATGTTCTTAGGAAGCCGCGGGCTGAAGCTAGTTGGAAATAAAACACACAGGTGTATTAAGTACAGTTTATTAAAAAATCTTTGTTATAATAAACTCAACACTATACAAGAGCAACTAATACAATCAGACTCACTTAAGAATGTCAGCAATATCATTAAATATTTGAAATCTCATCGTAACCAAGACGAGGCCGGTATTCCAGGTGACCTTTTCCACACTTGTGCGTTTTTGAGCGTAGTACCTACTACATATAATGCATGTCTTTCAAAACAACAAGCCGAGTGTGGAGAAGCTTTTTAAACTAAATAATTTGAATCGTTAATTCTTGTCCTTACGAAAATCACCTTATCGATGACATGTCTGACTCTGGAATACGGGCTTATGCGGCATTTGTCACAGAACAACATACAATAGCTACGAAGCAGCGTGCTACACTAGGAGTCAGGATTATAATGTGGTTTTGGTATAGTTCTATGCAACTAAATAACATTGAGCAAACACCCTCTGGGTCTATTGCGTCCCGTAAGCTGGTCTCAAAAAACCGCGTTACAATTTCATATAAATCTATAAAAACGCGACCCAACACAAACATATTAATTACGTAATTTCTTGAAGTGACACTATACATAACAAAGTGAAGTTATGGAAGATAGATTGCCCACGACGGGTGTTGGTAACGCGACGGTGAATTCCAATAAAGTACACATTACAGGTTAAATAATGAAACTTAAACTAAACTAATTTTAAAAATTAAATATGCCTCTTATTACGTTATAATTTTCTAAGCTAATTTCATTTGCGCGGGATACATGGACGTGCTTCTACACAAACTGTTGAATAATCTAGTTTTAGTAAAGGTTTAATGTGTCAAAGTTAACTTTATGGGGTAGCTTGTGATTTTATAAAGAAAGACTAAACAGCACTTAAAAATAATAAAATATTAAAGTGAAATTACAACGATATATTAATTTGAACAGTAAAAACTGCACACACGATAAACTCTGGACAGGCATCCGTGACAGAGCTGTCATACACATGACAAGACAGAGCTGTCATACACATGACAAGACAGAGCTGTCATACACATGACAAGACAGGGGTACGCTAGCCTTAAAAATAAGTATAAAATATGAAAAATATTTGGTAACAATTTCATAGAACAAACAAAAATACACTATTTACAGTGTTAAATATACAAATCACTAACCAGAGAAGGGTAGCTCACTAGACTAGGATACAAGCAATTAAATATTCATACAAATAATGTATTAACTTCATACAAAACGTGTGGTGGGTGGGAATTAGTCTGGCCACGATACAAAACTTTATTTGGTGTTATTACATTTACTCATACATGCTTACACAATTACTTCTATGTGTTTTGATAAATAACATACAAAATCAGTCGATTACATATCGGATAGTCGATAAAAGAAAAGCGTGGCCAGTTGCTAGCGTGGTGGGAATGCCTTATCTTATTACTTTGGACCTTAAACGTAGGGGGACAGGGCTTCCCGGGTTTATGTCTCGAATCTCTTCTTTCTCTCGGCGACCATGCCCACCAGTGGGCGTGCGGTCGCGCGCTCGCTCCTCGAACAACGTCGGTTCTCTAGTTCTGTTGAAGAAATGTGCACAGTTAGCTACAATATTGAATGATCGAAAAAGCATAAAATAGACTGTTGTGGGTGTTTGTGGGATCTTAAATTTGTTTGTTTAGGGGTGGGTGGGGCGAATATTTTGAAAATCCTTTCTCTCATAGAATTTAATTTATTTTTACTAAAGCCTTCAGCTATAATAATGTCTATAGAGCTGAATATACGACAGAATAATAGGTATTTACTGATATAAACTAAGTAAGGCTATTAAAAAGTCGCGAAAAGCTACATTTTCGCTGACATACGCTATGTTTGACGATACTATCGAGACGTTATCGGGACGTCTTGTTTTTCGATGAGTACTACTTGTATGGTTTCTATTAAAACAGCGCCTCTAGCGTGCGGACGCGGAACTACGCAAATACCATACAAAGACATACCTATACAAACATTCAAAGTTTGTTTTGACGATCTAATTTTTGTATGGGATTTGTGTAATTCCATATCCGCAAGCTAGAGGCGCTGTACCGAATCCCATAGAAAACTGAGAAGTCAAGATGATGTCTCGATTTATGAACACAGTTGGACTGAGGCCTTTTTTTTATTCTCCAAATACGCGATTGCGTGTTACGTTTTTTTTTTATTGATAATGGTCAAGCGTTTGGCCACCAACTCACTTAAAGTAAGTGAAGATGTGGCCTAAGATGGAGCACGCTTTCCCAGAAGGAACTTATTTACCCTAGACTTGAAGACTCCAAGATTATACTCTAACGGGAAAACAGACGCAGGAAGCTCATTCCACTCTTTGGCCGTGCTTATTAAAAAAGTAGAGCAGAATTTTTTGGTTTCCTTTTTTGTGCAATTAATAGGATAGATAAAACATTTATTTGTTTCTGCAACACACAGTAGTATGATTTTAAACATTAGAAAAAACATAGAATAAGTTGACAAGGAAAAAGAGAATGAATAAGGAATAGAAGAAAATAAGTAGTTAGCACTAATTAAAAAAGTTTACAAATAGGTACTACAGTGTGTGCTGCAGCCCAGCAAAAAGGAAATACTCAGCGCATAGTTTTGCTTGAAGAGCAAACACTGATTTTCAGTTATACCCTCTGAGGTGACCAAAAAACGAGATACCAACCAACAAGTAATGCTGTGTCTTAATAATTTAAATGAATATACCCTTGCAGTGTTTGATAAAAAAATTAACTTAACGTGTCCTTTGCATACCTACTACCTACAGCTTAGTACTATAATTCGGTGTATGAGAGTGTAGGTACCAATCGGCCCAAGCGTTAAGCGCAATTGCGTGTTAGAGAATTTAAATAGGCCTGGAGCTGTGATCAGGGTAGAGCTGATGCTGCACTGACCTGGACGGGAGACAGCTGCAGGTTCCGGGTGCTCTCCGTCTTCGCGAACTGGATCTTGGCGCGGGAGGGGCGCGCCTCCAGCAGTGGACTCGAGCGGGACGCCTTCGCCTGACACAAACACACGTAAGTACCTTGTAGTTGGGAACACACGATTTTAAATTGTTTGCTTTCCTTGCAATGTCCATTTTATTATTAATTTTGTTCTGTTGGTAGTGAGCCAATAGTGTAATATGTACAATAGAGCAAATCTGAAAGTTATCATAATTATGTTTTATATATACAGGGTTATTGGTAATTCACTGACACTAAGTTAACTGCAGGTTCTGCCCACCATCATGAACACGTCCGTGAAGACGCCAGGTCTCAATTCTTAAAATTGGTGGAAAGGGAATGATATTAGTACGGACCCCCCTCCATTCAAAAATCGTTCATTATAGGGGTTTTCTTTGAAACTAAACCTATAAACGGCTCTGCCCTGAATTATCTGAATTATCAGAGAACTGAATTATCAGTGTGTGTGTTCGGCTGACTTCCAGCCACGCTGATGCCACATAAGTCATCTTTCGTGGATGTAAAATAAGCCAATGATGATTTAAATAGGAGTGGGAGATCGTTATTTAGTAAATAATTGGGTTTAGGACATTATTTTGTATAAGAGGCGATTTAAAAAAATATATTAATTAAGACCTGGCGTCTTCACTAACGTGTTCGTGATGATGGGCAGAACCTGCAGTTTACGCAGTGTCAGTGAATTAATTACCAATAACCCTGTATGTAGAGTTTTAAAAACTACTTTTTGATTTTTTTATAAGTCAAATAACAAACCACAAGTGTGAATACGAAAAAACAGAATTTTTGGGAACACACGGTGGTAAAAAAGTGAGTTTTGTAAAAAAACTTAAACGGTGCAGGAGACAGTGCTTTTAATGGGGGTTTTCTTGGAACTTCAAAGTATTTACATTTACCTGTTGCTATTTGCATTAAAATTTTCACTTAATCTAAATTTACATTGTCTCTTATGGAGAATACATTTAATAAAAAGTGCAGGTATCTACAAAGCACACAAAACACCACAGTGCAAAATCAAAGGCAAAACATACTAATGCAATCCCGCAAAAAACCGTAGGTAGACACAAAAATTTACCATGACAGTCTCTTTTGTACTTATTTGGGGATGCCAGCTCTTAGTAATTTTTCCCTCGTTCAATAAAACAGTATGTAGGTAAGATGAGTTAAGATACCTGTCGCGTTGCGTTGCCACGCCGCCGCCAGGTGTCGCAGGTGAGCCCACAGCGGCGCCTCCTTCCCATGCTGTTAGTGCACCCATATTACCAAAACGCCAATAAAAGATCGCATAAATTCTACTTCTATTTTTAAGGACCTCATCTTTGGAGCTCAGTCCAACCGCTGGGCATAAAATCCATTCCAAAAGTTTAGATGCACTGCAAACGGCATAAAGCACATTAACGGCGTTCTTAGTAAAATTTTTGCGATCATAAAATAAATTTTGAAAATGAGAGTATTTACAAAAATATTGAAAAGGTTTCAACAAAAAAATCCACAAGATGATGGTGATCGTGTTACATGTAAATTATTACATGGCAAAAGATGACGAGTTCGAATATAGATGTGCTATATTCAGACCGGTCAAGATGTTCGACGCGAGTGCGATGTCCATGCCAAGCGTGATAGTAGCTTGAAATGGTAGTGATCAAATATACATTGATTGATATAAAGCGCTAGCATACAAGCGTGTACTCTGAACATGGTGCTTAAACAATGAAATTATATTTCCCCTATCACTGTCATTTTTACCAAATGTTGCCAACATTGACTGTTTTATTACAAATTCCTGTATTACAACTTTTTCGACTCTCTGAAAGTTGGCAGCACTCTTTAAAAATAAGTGTAAAAGGGACCACAATAAGACAGAAACATCTCATTTTAGCATTCCACAAAATAATAAGTAATGCTCGATCAAATAAATATTGACGTCATGATTTGTTACGGAGTTTCTCTCTTACGGTGGCAACACTAAGGCTTCAGGGAAGACAATGGGGCGTTTTCATAAAATTAAAAAGCATATTGACCAATAGATTATATTTTGTGGATTTTTTTTTACTAGGAAATCGCCACATCGAGTAGAAACTTCGCTGAAGCCATTTAGTTAGTGGCAGAGTTAGCCACATATTGATATATATATATATTATATAAACATATTATGTATTATGTACGTACCGGTGCGGTTTCCTCGATGAGCTGCGAAAGAGAGGAACCTTCAGGGTTCTTCATCTCATTCGCTTCCGATATCAGGTGCGCGCGCAACTGCTTGTTCCTGGAAATGAACAGAACAATCAGCATCACAAATTATCTTCAGTTCCATAACACTTAAGGTAAGTAAGGTACCGACAGGGTATTTAGGAAAGTAAAATAATACTAAAAATATCTGAGCGTCTGGTCGAAGCGACGCGTGACCCGAGAGCTGGTCAGTATCTGGCGCAGCGCATCAGCATTGCCAGACAGCGGGGCAATGCAGCCAGCGTAGCGGGGACGCGACGACTGGTATTGATATGGATCAGTTGAGCTACCTGTAGATTGTCTGCAGTTAGCTCAATTGTTTCAATGGTAAATACTAGTTCTAATTTATTTCTATTATTTTATTGTAATTTTCTTTGTGAATAAAGGATTCTGCCCTTTTAATAATACTAGAAAATTCTATAATATTTTTACTTCACTTTAATCATTTTATGTTAGAAAAAATAAGTGAAAAAGAAGCATCTATTTCACGGCTGAACGAGTTGTAATTAAATGACATAGACAATCAATTACAATCCAGCGTCTTGAAGACGCTTCCGCCTGGTATTGACATGGATCAGTTGAGGTACTTTGAAGGAAGTAGATTGTTTGCAACAGTCTGCAGTAAGCTCAATTGTTTCAGTTGTAAATACTAGTTCCAATTTGTTTCTATTATTTCATTGTAATTTTCTTTGTCAATAAATTAATACTTTGTATTTCAACCCCCGACGCAAAATAAGAGGGGTATTATAAGTTCAACGTGTCTGTCTGTGTATCTGTGTATCTGTCTGTGGTATCGTAGCTCCCAAACGGATGAACCGATTTTCGTTAGTTTTTTGTGTCATAGATTATTTTATCCCGAGTGTTCTTAGCCATGTTACATGAAAATATGTCGGGGGGTTTTTAAAATGTTCTTGTATTTCAAAAGCAATGAATTGTTATTATTTGATAATGACATAGGCTATGTTTTATCCAGGTACAGACGAAGCCGCGAAAACGAGTAGAAACTCGTAGAAAATAAGATGATTGATTCTCTCCACTTCAATCTTTCATTGAGATTCGTAACGAAATCATCCGACGGAGAACCAAAGTTTTCGACATAGCTCGAAGAATTAGCAAGCTGAAGTGGCACCGACAACCTCTAGGGTAAACGTGTTCTTGAGTGGAGACCGCGACTCGGCAAACGTAGTGTAGGACGCTCTCCAGCCAGGAGGGATTACGAGCTGCGAAAGACCGCAGGCAGATGCTGGATGCGAGCTGAAGACAGGGTGCTATGACGTTCATTAGGGAATGCCTATATCCAGCAGTGGACTAATATACGCTGATGATGAAAGAGACAACTGACCTGGAGTCCAGCTGCATGATATGGCTATGCGCCTGCGCCAGCTGCGCGGTGCAGGTCGCCAGTCTCTCCTCCAACGCCGCTGACTCCACGCACTTGACGGAGTATTTCTCGGAGAGAGAGAGGATCTCTCGCTTTATCTCTTCCATTTCCTGCCTGCTGAGAGAGAAGATTATTAAAGGAGGGAGTTAAATGACGTCATTGATTTCTCTTATCAGTGGGTCTCAAAGGTTGATTGGAATGCTTGGTCAAGTATCCTGGCTTGACCAAGCATACCTCTCCTCGGAAGTCAAAATGACAATAGACCTAATTCAGTCCAAACCATATAATATGCTTTGACCATTAGAGCCTATACGTAAGATATTGAAGATTCAATGAAACGGTGACTAAAAATTACGAGAAACAAAAAAGTATTAATTGTACTGTAGCTTTTTCAAAGCTATACTAATGAGATAGGCCTATCGTTTCCCGCCAAAATATTCAAAATAAACAAGTATATGCATGACTATCTGTCAAAATTGACCAACAGCCAATGAGAACATTCGTCCAATTAGGAATTGGCCAATCAGGTGTCTTCCCGCCACGTCAGAGAGGGGCGCGAGCGAGCTCGTGGCGCCGCCATTTTAATTCTCCATTGGCGTTTAGTTTCCCGCCGAGTACGGACGTGCTACCAAAACGTAGCACGATTTTGAAGAATTTTCTATTCCAGAATATATTTGTAGGTGCATTAATTCACAACGAATTATTATCAAAGTGCACAAATGTGAAGGTACGGTGAAAACAGTGCATTACTGCGTAAGTAACCTTTTCTTCAAAGTTACACCTTTTGTATAAAGTTTTAATTTGCGAAATAATTTCGTAAAAATTTTCCATGGACTGATAGTCCATTTCATTTCTATTATTTCGTAGACTAACGACACGTCCGTGTCGCTTCGTCATTACGAAAGCTAACGCTTTTACTACCTCGCACGAGGTGGTACCGCGTAAGCGTAAGTAATTTATGTTTGTGTGACTTTTTATTTCGAATTTAATAACACGTGCTTTGGAAGCACGTGGTTATTTTATTATTTTAATGACGTGAGCTGAGGCTTGTCCAACCTAGCAAGCAGTATTTCCGCTATTATCAGTGGCAGTCCTTTTTTATTTTAAAACGAGATTTTAACGGTTTTACCGTTCGATTTGTTAATTTTATTTTCCGGTCTTTTGTTGGTTTTTGTTCCCGTACGCTAAAATATTATTTCTTTCTAGCAAAGATTTAAAAACGATAAAAATACCAAATTCCGACCACGGAAATCGTGGGATCGACGTCGACGGGCCGTGAACAGCCGGAGAAAAAGTTCGACATGGAATGTTCATGGGAATAAAATCGTGAGTACTCTTAAAATATACCTAGTATTTTGGGCATTGTGGGACACGAACGCCTACGTAGGGCGTTCGATTGGTTCCCCGTGCTCATATATTATAAGTAATTGGAAAATAACACGTGCACTACGCTCAACGTGTTGTAGATTTGTGTTTTCATGACCCAATTACAAACTTGGGTGTCCATGTAGTTCTAGCTTTCAGAATCGAATGTCCTATCTAAACTAAAGGAAGATTCCTTGTGTAAATGAAACCAAGCTGAATGTAACCAAGATTTCTGAATCAGTTGATACGACAACACACAGTTACAACTACAATTTATTTATTTCTTGAATATGTTTGGTTACTATCTTTAGAATTACATTGCAGTACTAGAATTATCAGAATTAATTTGCGTGATTGGGTTGTCTTATCCATTCACCGCCCAGCTAAGGCTCTGAGCAGCTATTTGTAAAGGCACTGAAAGTGTTAACCTAGGATAGCAAAGCTAAGAAGTTTTTACATATTTTGTTGCCTACTGTTTGTGGATATCGAACAGCATCAAGTCCACCCTCGAGAAGATACGATTGAAGGATGAATAAGGAATAAAATCATGTTAGTAGTTTTTAAGCAACACACCCGATGTATTTTCTTGCAAGTAATAAAAAAACCCTCGCAGGGTTTGTTTTAACGCCCTCGCAGGGCTGCATTGGCACATATTGTCATAGACATCTTCTTGCAAGATACTTATCAAAAAACCCTCGCAGGGTTTGTTTTAGCGCCCTCGCAGGGTTGCATTGGCACATATTGTCATAGAGATCTTCTTGCAAGATACTTATCAAAAAACCCTCGCAGGGTTTGTTTTAGCGCCCTCGCAGGGCTGCATTGGCACATATTGTCATAGACATCTTCTTGCAAGATACTTATCAAAAAACCCTCGCAGGGTTTGTTTTAGCGCCCTCGCAGGGCTGCAATGGTACATTTTCATGGACATCTTCTTGCAAGATACTTATCAAAAAAACCCTCGCAGGGTTTGTTTTAGCGCCCTCGCAGGGCTGCATTGGCACATATTGTCATAGACATCTTCTTGCAAGATACTTATCAAAAAACCCTCGCAGGGTTCATTTGCGCACCCTCGCAGGGCTGCGATGACACACAAAATTCGGCCGCACCGAATATGTTTCAGCTATTATAATTATCATGGACGTGATCTGATGATCCTATTTCTCGAACAACGAGGCGAAAGGTAATTTCGGTTATTTTTCTGCAATAACGTAAGTATGTGTTCACTTGACCTTCAGAAAGGCCTGACTGGTTTTGGATTTGGATAAAGGTAGTCGCCGTACTGCACCTCTATCGCGTACCTATTGACACCAACTTCCAGGAATCAGTTGCGCGCGGGCGCTCGTTATCGTCGTACGCGTGCAGTGCCCTTATCGCAAGTCGATTAAGTGTTGCTTCGCCTAGCCGCGCCTTGCGCGCGTATTTCACCACCATGAATAGATTCGCATTATTGGAGGAACAAGAGCAATGCGAAACGGGGGACAGAGTGTTAAATGAACAGAGTGAGACAATACGGAGCAGAGATGAACAGAATGAGAAAATTAGGAGTAGAGAAAACTTAGTAGATACCGACTTGAGCGAGAGTGAAGGCGATACCAACTGTGACATGGAGGAAATGAAGAGAACTTCACTTGCCAAGAGAACTATAGAAATAAGAGATGATGGAAAACAGGAGCAGCCGTGGATTCATCCAAAGAGAAGGGGAAGGCTCTTCTCGAACAGTAGAGAGATTATAACAAGTTCCGAAGACAAAATTGAAATAAGCATTACAGGAATAGAAAAATTGCCCAAACAATTCAAGCTAGCTAAAGCGTTGCAAGAGGAAAATATACATGACGTAACGCGAGTAAAATATATAAACGCATATAAGGTACTACTACAATTTAGTAAAGAAGAAAGCGCGAATACATTACTGTCATCTAAACTTTTCAATGAGAATGGTTTTAAGTGCCAAAAAACCTTTGAAGTTAGCCACTCATATGGGGTAATAAAAGATATTGATCTTGAACTTACGGATCAAGACATCTTACAAAGCCTAAGCAGTGCCATTCTTATCACAGGCGTGAAAAGACTAAAGCGTAGAAATTCTTATGATGGAAAGTGGGAGGACAGCGAAGCGATAAGAATCACCTTTGAAGGAACTTTTGTGCCAGCCGACGTAATGTTATTTGACATAAGAGCCAATATATACGCATACAGATACCCGGTAACACAGTGCTCGCACTGCTGGCGATTCGGGCACGTCAGCAGAATGTGTCCATCCATCAAACCGGTGTGCCCAAAATGTGGAAATAATCATCAAAACTGCGAGACAAACAAATTCAGGTGTAATAACTGTGGACGAAGGCACATGGTGATGTCAAAAACGTGTCCTGTGTACCTTAAAGAGAGGAAGATCCGAGACTTGATGAGTGAGCTTAATTGTTCATACAAGAGAGCGCTTACGATGTATGTCCCCCCATCTCCCCGCGCACCCTCACCTCCCCGCTTGGAGGAATTCCCTGATTTACGTCAGAAGGCCGCCACCGAGAATGAATCTTCATGCAGCGAAGAAGCACCGGTAGCTAAGGACACATATGCTAACATTGTATCGCAAAACGAATTACCGACCAAGAAGAAGAAGAAGAAAGGTAAAAATCAGAAGACTGGTTCAGATAGAGAAATAGAAATTTTGACAGAAGGATCGTGGATGGAATGGGCACCGGGTGAGGAAAATGCTAAGTCATCTGATGCTAGTGACTTGCAAGGGGAAAAACCAAACAAGGAGAAGGTTTCGTGGAGGAGACTTGTACAGAAGTTAACAGAAAAGATTGGAGAAGCGGAGGTATCATGGGAGGATAAGATTAAGAGTTGTTTGGGGATCATTTGGAAGGCTGCGTTATCGTTTATGGTTCAGTATGTGTCAGATCTGCCTTTCCTCGCATTTCTGACCCAATATGGATTTTAATGTCCCATTACAGGCAATAAACATTATACAATGGAATTCGCAAAGTATTCGTAATAAAAAGTTTGAGTTTGAAACAGTACTAAATAGAGAAAAGGTCCATATTGCAATTATTAGTGAGACATGGTTTGACCCCGGATCGGAATTCCGTTTAAGTGGATACAACGTGTTCCGAAAAGACCGCAGCGATGGATATGGCGGAATAGCAATAATGACTCATTGCTCAGTCAAGGCACAAGAGTGTGAATTCACACATCCTAATAACGGCATTCAAGTACTTCATATAAAATTATTAAACTCACAGCACCTACAAAATATTATATCTATTTACTGCCCATCTGATGTTCGGACTTCTACAGCGGATTGGGACATAATTTTTTCACGTCTAAGCCAGAACTCGATCATCGCTGGAGATTTTAATGGGCACCACAGTAACTGGTCCACGAAAACCGATCCTAGGGGTAGGAATATATTCGACTCGGCAATTGAAAACGACTTCGTTTCTTTGAATGATGGTAGCCCGACCCGCATTAAACTTGTGAACGGTTTAGTTCAGAAAACAGCGCCAGATATAACATTTTCTTCGACAAATACAGCTCTTAGATATAACTGGAAAGCTACAAATGAGAACTTGGGTAGCGACCATTTGATATTGAAAATCAGCACAGAGATATCTCGCCCTACTCATTATAGAAAACGAAGAATTTACAGTAAAGCTGACTGGACCACATATAAGTTGAAAATTGAAGAACTATTATCGGACTACAATCACTCGATAGACTTGCAAATAGATTACGATAGTTTTATTTACTTTATAAATCAGGCAGCCGACGAATGCATACCTACCAGTAAAATTCCTAATTGCCCTATTAGATCGGAGAAATTTGTGCCTAAACCTTATTGGTCAGCGGACATATCTAAGTGTATAGCTGAACGTCGCCTAGCTTTAGCTAAGTTCAGAAGAAACCCGACCCCTGGAAACTATAGTTTGCTACAAAATAAGATTAGCTTGGCGCGGACAGCTATTCACAATGGTAAACGTAAGTCGTGGCAGTGTTTTTGTTCTAGCATAGACAGTGTTACCTCAGCCAGCCAGATGTGGACACGTATGCGATGGCTAAAGGGCTATAAAGTGAGTAAACCTAGTATTGACCGCGATAAAGCAGACAGTTTATTATGTAGCTTAGCGCCGGACTTTGTGTCACCAGAGGAACCTAGTTTTAATACGCAAAATGTTCAATTAGGTTGCCCTATTTCAATACAGGAATTAAATAATTGTTTAAAACGGTCAGATACAGCGCCAGGCGCTGATAACATACCCTACTCAATGATTTATAATCTCCCAAACTTAGGTAAGCATGTACTTGTATCGCTTTATAACAGGTTCTTATCACTAAGTTTTGTGCCTAAACAATGGAAAGACGCGCGCATTATTCCCATACCAAAACCTGGTAGTATTAATAGTTCATCGGTGGGTCTCAGGCCCATAGCATTAATCTCATGCGTTTGCAAAATTTTTCATACTATTTTAACTCGTAGGCTGGAGTGGTACATTGAGAAAAATAACCTACTTTCAAACGAAACGATCGGATTTAGAAGGTCAAGGTCATGTTTGGATAATTTGTCTAGAATCGTTTCACGCATCCAAACAGGTCTAACTGATGGAATTCCAACAATAGGTTGCTTTATTGACATAGAAGGAGCATATAATTACGTAAATGTAACTAGTCTGTTATCAGTAATGGATAGTATAGGAGTGGATAAAACCATCTGTAAATATTTATGGGAATTTTTACGTGAGAGAAATCTTTCAATTGAACTAGATAATAGTACTTTAATAAGCCGTACTACAGGGGTAGGTTTAGCCCAAGGGGACCCGTTATCTTCGACCTTATTTAACATTTCAACAGTTAAAATTTGTCATTCTATTAAGAGGGCGTTTATTTCGCAATACGCTGACGATTTTGTTATATACAGCTCCAACAAAATTCTAAGCCAGGCAGTCAGTGATGTTCAAAGCTCTATAGATATATTTTGTAACTTGATAAACGAATTAGGTCTTAATGTTTCTTATCGGAAATCTAAAATTATTGTATTTAGCAGGGGTAGGCGTAATGCACATTTAAATATTACAGTAAACGAGAATTGTCTGCAGCAAGTAGATAGCGTTAGGTATCTAGGAATGTATTTAGATAGAAGTTTAAAATGGGGTAAGCATATCAACGAAACTCGCGAGAAATTATTAAAATTCATAAATATTTTTAAGGTACTGGCTGGGGGTAACTGGGGAATTCATCCTAAGCACTTGAGGCGTCTATATATAGCAATCATACGAAGCAGACTCGATTATGGTAGTTTCCTTTATGATACTAGTGTCAAAAGTCACCTGCAGAAACTAAATATCGTACAAAATCAGGCAATGCGCGTTATAGGCGGGTTTATTAAATCTACACCTATACACGTCATGGAAAGTGAGCTTTGTCTTCCTCCTTTAGACCTACGTAGATATTATCTTGCTGGCAAATTCTGGTTAAGGGCAAGGTCCTTCAAGAACAATGTTACAATAGATGTCATAGAACAGCTTGAATTAAAATGCGAACATGTCTATTGGGCAACAAAGAAAATACCTATTCTAATAGCTTTGTGTAGAAAATTTAGACAATTTATGTTTTACTCATCTGAAAACCTACTTATGTATTCGATGGATACTTGGTTAACTAATTACGACCTTTCACAACAGGTATGTTTACAAATTAAAGGAGTTGAGTTACCTAAAAGAATGTTTAATAAGGTGGCAGTAAAAAACCAATGTGATCTAGTTTTAAATGAGACCTATGGCACCTATTACAAAATTTTCTCTGATGGTTCAAAGGAATCGATAGGTTCAGGAGCGGCATTTTACGATCCTCAGACAGAATTACGAGTAAAATTGAAGCAAACATCTCGACAATGCACTCTGAACTTATCGCAATCTCTGAGGCGTTATCTTACGCATTATCAGTCGATCATAGCAATTTTGTTATATTGTCTGACTCAAAGAGTGCGCTTGCACACTTGGCTCGCATATCCTCGAATATTCGAGGACTACCGATTGCCTACAATATTCTGAAATCCATCAGCAGATTAAAGTCCTCTAGAAAATCAGTAACACTACAGTGGATACCGTCGCACATAGGTATCATGGGCAACGAGATCGTCGACTTGGCCGCTAGACAAGCCGTCACTGAAGGGATTCCTTTTAGTTGTTTGCCAGTACATAGTGAAATTTTATACAAAGTAAAAGAGATATGTAGAGAACAATGGAAGGAGCATTTTAATGAGAGATCTAAAGTAAAAGGCATTTGGTATAACACCATTCAGTGCGAACTTCCTCGTTACCCATGGTTTGAAGAATTACCGACTATAAGGAAATATATCGTTTATTTGTTCAGACTGCGCTCGGGTCATATACCATCAAATAAATTTAAACATCTAATGAAACTAACGGACTCGCCGAACTGCTCGGATTGCAATCAAGTTGAAGACGTATATCACGTGTTGGTGGAGTGTGTCCGGGGCGCGGTCCAGCGCGGCATGTTATTTAATAGTAATGTAGGTATGTGCAACAGTTTTCTGGCTGAACCGACTTCCGATAATGCCAAGAAACTGCTTAAAATTTACATCTCCTCCCTAGAGGAGACAAGTTAGGTAGGTAACACTGTATTTTTTGATAGGTTTGGTAATAATCAGCGCGTAAATGTAGTCACGTAATAGGTAGTACCTTGCCCTACCTAAATGATAGTGAATAGTTTAGGTTATACATTATCTCATAGATTAGTTTTCAGTTAATTTGTTTAAAAAGTTTGCTTGTATATTATTATAATGTGTTATTGTAATAGGTACCTATGTCACAGATTAGTTTATGATAAATTAATTTTGTTGAATGTACATATAATTTAGATTGTGGTAAACAAGATCTCATAGACTAAGTTTCTGTTAGATTTTTTTTTTGTTTCGTTACATAGAATATAATATTATTTTGTTGAAATAAGCACTATTGTAATTAAGAATTACGGGGGTGACATGCCGTGCTCGGCAAAACCCTCATGCACCAAATAAATGATTTAAAAAAAAAAACTTCCAGGAAGGCTAACTTCTATCCATAATGATTCGGGTACCCACACCATGAGTATGTATTGAATGGAAGTCATCGTGGTGCACATCCACCAGTGATGAAAAAATTCCAGGGTATCGCGTACCTATTGACATGAACTTCCAGGAAGGCTAACTAATATCCATATTATTCGGGCATTGCATACCCGTCTACACAAACTTCCGGGAGGCTCTGGTAGTATTTATTTTTAGACAAATTGTGTATACCTGGTGCACTACAGCTTTATAACGATTTCTTATCAAGGTATCGGATACCTATTGATGTTTATTAAACATATATTTATCATCTGTAACATTGGGCTATGATTGTTTCCTTGTTTGATATAAACTTTCAGAAAGAGCCGTTATAATATGATAAATTAAATTAACTTCTGGCTTCCAGGCTTCTGGTATACCGCAATTGTGATAAAAATCATCATCACCATGTTGGATAGGTACCGTACTTTAAGAAACTCTTCTTATCCAACTCAGGTTGATAAGTTTAATAGATTGATGAATCATCGATTAGCTGATAAGTCAGGGACATATAAATCGCCTGCCTTAATTGCAGCTGCTGGGAGATGTCCGTGTGCGCCTTGGAAAATTAAGGTTTTAACTAAGTCTTAAAACTGACTTACATTCAACATTGTTAATTCATCATTAACTCAAAGTTACTACCATCTGCGTAGTTTTTCTTTAAGATACGTAACCTGTATGTAATGAGTAGGAGAGGATTTAGGAACATTCTATGGGTTCATGAGATCGCAGAATTGAGTGAAACAGATTGACATTCCGTCTTCCTACCTACAAAATTTTGTTGCCTGCCAGACTAGTCGCATTAAAAAGACTACTTCTTTAAAATTATCTACCCTCAATTTTATCTTTGTCATACCGAGTTGAAATGCTTTTTAGGCATCATCAACATTTTTAAGGCCACGGTAAGCAATCATAGAAATGCAAACAAAAGATGAAGGATATGCCATCGCAAATGCATAGATCCAGCTTTGACTTCGACTTTGGTCGTTTTAGGTGTACATTTTGTCTGACAAGTAAAGATGACTATTCGATGATATTACTGCCAGGGCGGAACTGGCCCCAGGCTTAAAGTCTATAAGTGTCTGGCGTACGCTATACAGTTACATAGGTATATCTGGTTTTAAATTAAACTCCGGCCATGTCCGGAGTTATGATTGTGAGAACAGCAGGGGTGTGAATGGTAATAATCCTTCTGGGTTTATTTACGACTAACTACCCTGTTCGAACTTTTTATCATCGATACAAATGATTGTATGGTATTAATCCTTCCATGTATATTTACGACTAACCACCCTCTTCAAAAGTTTTATCATCGGTGGCATTTCTCAGTTATCTGCTTTGTATGATAAGTTGTTGAATGGTTTCTCAACTGTATTAGATACAATGTTAAGTATTTTATTTTTATAACTTTTTAAAACCTGGCGAGTTCAAGAATGAAAGTTATCGATGCCTTCTTTTTAAACATCAGTCGGTACCTACTGCTTCTGTCCTTGACATGCGCTGTTTTTATTTTCTATAGTGTTACACATACAAAACTAATATTTTTAATTTTTTTTGTGGTGGAGCAAGCGACCATTGTCAGCTTCTGAACTGCAGCGCTGATGCGTTATGTGAGTTATGTTCCTGAACGAGAAGAAAATTGCAACCTTCGCTTCGAAAGCGGGATGTATGAAGTCAGTATCATCAGTTATTTGACATAAAGAGATGTTTCAACATAACTACAAGTTAAACGTTAAATCGGTCTTTTTGATTATTTCATTAGCATTATGGAGCAACAGTCACGATTGCGTCTTAAACCAAGACCATTTTGGATGAAGTACATTGGTAATGATGAGTGACGTATACAGTACAAGTCGAGTACATTGTAACAAATAATGTATTGCTGGTTTTTGAACTATACTTTGTTGGGTGCAGGATATGCGTGCCTGGTAGTCACCATTATGAGACATAATTTTATTGATGTCTCGATAGGTTTTTCTTTCAAGGTATGACATGCTGTGTGTACATATACATATAATTCGGAATGAAGTCCGGATGAGATATAAAGGAACCAATGGCACGTTTCTAAGAGCAAACCATAAATATAACCCGGTTGGCTTTTTCAATTGAGGTAGCTGTATTTTTATTGATGTCTATCTGATCCGTAAGCTTTCCTAAAGTTGGAAATATATGCAAATCTGTTATTTCAACACTTGTAATGTTGTATTCCAAACAGTGTGGGGGAAAAGTTAATCATTTACTGAAACCCATTACAAGAACTTCCCATAACTGGACATCTTAGATAAGCATAGCTTCGCTATAGTTAAAAGTACGTAATTAAACGTACCGCAATAATTTGAAAAGTTCATTTAACTACCTACCTACATGATTTAATTGTTTAGAATGACCATACAACCTGATAAGTGAGTTTTTATTATGGCCTGTATAGCAATAAGTCCAATATTTTATTGTGAATCAGAAATTAAATTCTTCACAGTTGTAGTAGTAGTAGTAATGAGGACGTTATAAATTACAAAAATTAACTGTTTCTAATAGAAATTGAGCCGTGGCCGCTGAGGTCTTATTTTACGGATACCAATTTATTGTATTGTGTATTAACTTTATTAATCATCTAGTACCTACTCATAACACAAGTTCTGCTAATCTTGGGGCTATATGATGCTGTGTGTATTGTCTAGTATTATTTATTTATTAAACTAGCATCGGTTTAACTTTCCATCATGGCAGTAGCAGAGAGCCAAAGTCCAATTTTCCAATAAATTTAATGAAATTTCACTTTTATTGTAAAGATATTGCCAACTTTTTAAATATGGCTATTTTTAATAAATGTGTTTTGACCAATACGTGCATTAGCTATGTATTCCGTTTGAATGTCACAATGACTAATTTGCATTCAAAACTGTGTGGCTAACGAATTTTACGATTATAACATTTTTTTTATAGTAAGTTCACATTGGCGTAGAGTGTCTTCACCACCACCAGGCGATAACAAACACGTCTCATTAGTATAGCTTTGAAAAAGCTACAGTACAATTAATAGAAGCGTTTTACATAAAATAAAACGCATATTAATTTACTTACCTTTTTCAAAGCTGTAACTTTTAATCCTGCCTGGTGATATTCGACGCAATGGAGAATTAAAATGGCGGCGCCACGAGCTCGCTCGCGCCCCTCTCTGACGTGGCGGGAAGACACCTGATTGGCCAATTCCTAATTGGACGAATGTTCTCATTGGCTGTTGGTCAATTTTGACAGATAGTCATGCATATACTTGTTTATTTTGAATATTGTGGCGGGAAACGATAGGCCTATCTCATTAGTATAGCTTTGAAAAAGGTAAGTAAATTAATATGCGTTTTATTTTATGTAAAACGCTTCTATTAAATTTCATAAAAAAGACAATCGCGAAGAACTGAACAACGCTATTTTGGACTGTCCTAAGTGGCGAGTCTATTTGAGGTTAGTCTCCTAATAAATTGTAATTAGTCCGTCAGTTAGATTATCAGAATATATTGGACAAGATTTTTTTCTTTTGTCGATTTAACTAAAAATTATGAAGATTATAGCCAGTTAAAGTTCCGCGTGACGTCACACGACACTTTTGAGCAAGGTGTGACGTCACTAGCTGGGGGCTAGTGACGTCACACCTTGCTCAAAAGTGTTCCCAATCTTTGACGCGCTTTATTTTTGTAATTTTTTGTTTGATTGGCAAAAGAAAAAGCATGCGTTTAATATCTTCTGATGATCTAACTGACGGACTAAATATAATAATATTTTATTTATTTATTTATTTATTTTATTTACTGGAAAATCAACGGCTTAAACTAACTTAATCAAATTACGTGACAATTACAGAGAGCCAATTAAAGATTTTCACGTTTAGTGACAATTTAACTAATGACATGTAAACATAATAAGAAAACAGCGCAAACGACAATGACGTGGAATAAAAAGATTACCAATAACTATGTACATAAAATTTATGCAAACCTAAGTACGTACGTCACTGCTGAATTGATGCTCGTACAGAATAGATCTAGATCTAAATCAGTCCGCCTGCAAAACTTATTGAAAAGATCGCTTGTTCGCCATAAAAATAAATTTTGTCTATAGTTTGTGCCAACAATAGGAATGGAAATGGTCAGACTAATCGGGTGACTTTGGACGGGGCATAAATGTCTATTTTACTGAGTAGCTCAGGACAATCTATTTATTTGAAGATATTTTGAGGAGGAAAGAGAGATCATCAATTTCCCGCCTTTTAGCTTATAAGCAATACAGTAGCTATCCAATATTGTAAGATCAGCCTGAAGCTAGGTCACATCGTCAGGTGATCTGATGGCCCTGAAGCGTTTAATATCTTCTGATTATCTAACTGACGGACTACATACAATACTATTTTTTTAACCTAGACCCTATCTGTCACAGCGCCTCTATAGTGCGGAGTAGTAAAGTGAATACTGACTGGTGCCGCGAGCTGATCTGCCCCAGGTCCGCGTGCTTCACCCCCCGCGCGAGGAACTCCGTCTTGAACTTGTCCACCTCGCGCCTCACTTCGCTCTCGTGCGCCTTGCGCATCGCGTCGAGTGCGGCTAACGTCGCGCGGGTCTCTTCCGCCAGCGCTTGCTCTTTGTCCGACCTGGAACATTCACAAACATTTTAAGCACATTGTGGGGGTTCCTACAGACGCCTAGGGAGGCATGCACCGGCGTCAGCGAGCTGCTGGCTTTCCTGGGGGACATCGGGTGGTTAGATTAGCAGCCCCCACCCGACACGCAAAAAGGGCCCACCTGTGGCCTAGTAGCGGGAACGAGTCCAGAAACAAGTAAGGGGGTTCCTACAGTTTCAAGTTAAGTTAATAGTTAAATAGTTAGAGGGAAGGATAAAGTACGAATCAAACCCCTGAGTGCTAGTTTGACACTGATTTAATATTGAAAGTAATTGCACAATAATACGTAGGTAAGCAAGTTGGTGCAAAAACATGTGTTTGAGTTGGTACATCTGCTTAAGCTATACATGACTTAGTTCATTGACTCTACCTATCGTGCGGTACGCCTTACACACATATTTGTAAAATACAGCTTAAATTTAATTTAATTTGGAAAACAAACAGCAATGGTAATGGGAAAAGTTTTTTACGATTTCTGATGGTTTTAGTACCCCAACTCCAACCTCAGTTGTCCGATAGAAAATTTTGATCAGTATAGGAAACAGGATCGATTGGTATCAAAAAAAGTTTGCATGCAAAATGCCTTTTTTTTAATGTGAAAAAAAAAAGTATGGAGGTGAAAATGTATCAAAAACATAAGTCTCCTAAGACCGGTGTAGCTACAGGAACTACACCGGTTAGGGTCCTCACTCTTAGATACTGCCCCGTCTAAAAAAAATTACTCTGTATAGTCAGGACAAACTATTTTGAACTTAAAGTTTATGAATCTTAAATAGGTAATTATTTACACTCTTGTATAATATCAAACTATCTGTACCTTCCCGCCGTTCCTCTCGCAGAAACCACCTTAAACTGTACTCACCCCATTGCTCTACTAACTATCGTAAATACTCTTATCTGCCCCGCACTATAAACTCTTTTAATAATAATTATTCACATATTGACCTATACCATAGTAAACAAAACGTTTTTAAACATCTTATTAACACAAATTTCTTCATTCTTAAGCAGTAGGTAATATTTTTATTTGTTGTCAGTATGTACACAATATGTATTCTAATTTTAACTACACTATTTATATCTTATGTACATATTATAATATTTATAATATTAATGTTATTCTAGATTTATGTGACTCTCACAAAGTGCCTTTAACAAGTTTTGTTAACGAGCAGGCAAACCACTTTAAACTTAGTGTGCTCATTTAATTAATTTCTTGTACCAACCTTATTAAGTTGGTAAAATTTTTGTTTAAACATATTTACGTTTTATTAGTGAAAACTGTTAAGCTTTATTTATACCACCAATGTCTACTCATTTAAGTTATACAAGCTGTTTGTTTTCCATCGAATATAAAATAAAATAAAATAAATAAAAATAATTATCTAGCCACAGAAACATTTTTTTGTAGTAGTGATAATAACGTTACACCCAATTTCATGATTTAGTTCACATATTTCGCACTCTTGAGGCCATTATGAACTCTTCAAAACACTAGAAAAGACAAGTCTACAATGATATACCTGAGCTGGTCTCTCTCAGCGCGGTGCTTATCTTCCATCTCGCGCACGATGCGGCGGTGCGAGCTCTCCATGGCCATGAGTCCCTTCTCGCACAGCGCGCGCAGCTGCTCGATCTCTTGCTGGTAGCGCGCGCGCAGCCCGTCGCCGTGCGTGTCCGCTGCCACTGCACTCTGACGATGAAACAATAAGGGTTACAATAGCTTGGCAACGAGAGGAAAAGAAGTTTATGATCTGATCACACAAAAGACTGCAAGTACTAGATTTAAAGTAAACTTAAACGATGCATTCCTAGCTGATGTCCGCTGATGACAAGAGGATCCGAGGAAATGCGAGCGTAACCCTGGCAGAGTCGGAGCGAAAAGTAAGCTGCGCCATTAAGAAAGAAGTTGAATTAGGTAGTTGACTCTACTTGTCGGTTTCATTGGTTCATTGAAAAGTGCGCCCTAAGGCTTTACTTTAGAAACGAATGTTGAGTGGACAAAGTAAAGCGACTAAGGTTGAGAAAGATCAACAAGAACACTCATAAAGTTTTTGTTTTTATAAATTTTGAGCAACGCGACACCTCTCGTCAAACGAACTAAATGTAACTTTAGTCTTTGAACAGGATTGGATAAACTTCAATGTTTCCCCTGTAGGTGGAGCTAACGGAGCTAGAGTCCGTAGGAAGTCGCAGAGATTTTCGTCTACCACGTCACTTGACCTCGTGGTGTAGTTGGTTAGCACATTCCGGTACTGATGGAAGGATGCGGGTTCAAGTCCCGCCGAAGTCGGAAATTTTTGCGATATTATTTAATTTCTAAGAACACTCATGTTGTGGAATGATCTCTCTGCCGAGGTTTTTCCTTAGGATAACATGGGGTACTTAAAAATGGTTTTCTAAGACATTTTTTGACATTTGAGTCGGTAACGCGCGTGTAATGTCCCTGATGTTGCAGCGTCCGGCTGCGGTAACTGTTTACCACCGTTCGTGATGCGGCCGGCAGTAAGGCGGTACTTACTTGGTATGCAGCGCGCAGACTGTCGAGCTGCGCGGAGTACTCCGAGTCGAGTGCTGCGAGGCGGCGCTGCAGCGTGCGCGCGCGCTCGCGCAGCACGCCGCGCTCGCGCTCGTGCGTCGCGCCGAGCTGCGCGCGCGCACGCCGGGCCGCGGCCAGCGCCGCCGCCTGCTGCGCCAGGGCCGCCTCGCCGCGGACGCGCTCCTCGCGGACTCTGCGGGGAGCGGACACGGTTGTAAGTAAGCTGAAGGAGTTGATGGAGAATCGATGTACCTTTGCAAAATCAACCGACCTGTCCAGCGCGTCCTGAAGCTGCTTGCAGTGCTGACACGGGGCCAGCTCGTGCAGAGCCTCGACGCGCCGGCGCAGCGCCTCCGCGCGCTCCGCCAGCCCCCCCGCGGCGGGGGCGGGGGCACCCTCGGGAGTCCCCGGGGCCCCCAGCCGCCGCCGCAGCTCCTCCACCGCCTCCTCGGCCCGCTCGAGGCTCGCGCCGATCTTCATCGAGTCTTCACTGTCGCCGGTACAGTCGCCGGAGAAGAGCGCGCGACACTCGCTCGAGAACCGCTGGAACAGGAACACGAACTCGGCCTCCTGCGCGGGGTCCGCCGCCAGCGAGCCCAGCGCGTCCTCGCGCCGCGGGGCGCCCTCCCCCGCCGCGCCCGCGCCCGCCGCGCCGCACGTGCCCGCCAGCACGGCCACGCGCGCCGACACCAGCGCGCGCATCGCCAGCGCCTCGCCCAGCTGCTGGAGGAGGGCTCGCGGCGCGGCAGGCGGTGCGGCGGTGGCGGGCGGCGGCGCGCCCGACGCGGCCCGCCGGTACAGCGCCGCCACGTCGCGCGCCGCCGCGTCCATCTCGCAGCGCAGGTGGTCGTGCGCCGCGCGCCACCACAGCTCCAGGTCTGCGCGCTCCTGCGCCGCCAGCGTGAGGCGCGCGCGCCGCGCGTCGTCCAGCCGGCCCTCGCAGGCGCGCGCGGCGCGGGCCAGCGCGCGCGCCACCTCCGCCTGCACCAGCTCGGCGCCGAGCGCGTCCCGCGCCGCCGCCCAGGCCGAGCGCACGCGCGCCGCCTCGCCCCCCGACGCCTCGTCCTCGTCCCCGGTCGCACCCGCGCCCCCCACTCCCCCCGCGAGCGCGGCCGCCAGTTCGGCGAGCTTCTCCGCCTTGAATGCGTCGACGGCGCGGTCGAGGTCCCGCTGCTGCGCGCGCAGCTCGTCCAGGTCGGCGGTGTGCGCCAGCAGCGCGGCGCGGCGCGGCTCGCTGCCCCCGCCCGCCTCCACGCGGCGCGCCAACACGCGCGCCAGGTAGTCGAGCGAGTGGCGGGTGGCGGCGTCCCCCCCGCGCGCGCCCCCCAGCCGCCCGCGCAGGTCCTCGATCAGCTGGCCGGTCTCGGTGATCTCTGAGCGGATGAGGCGCGCGAAGAACCCGTCCCCGCCGGCGCAGTCGAGTGCGTCGCGGATGCGGCCCACCAGCACTGCCTCGTAGGCCAGCTTCTCGGCCAGCAGCTCGAGCGAGCGGCGCGGCGTGAGCTCGCCCGCCTCGTACAGCGCCGCCTTGCGCCGCGAGATGTCCGTCAGCTTGGCGCGCAGCTGCTCCTCGAGCTCGGCCACGGCGCGCGCCACGTCCTCCCCCGCCTCGCCCCCCGCCCGCTCCCCGCGCTCCACGCACTCCTGCAGGCGCCGGCTCACGTCCGCGAGACACTTCTCCATGGACTTGACGCTGTACTTCTTGTCGAGGCTGGGCGAGGGCGAGCGCCGGCTGCGGGCGGCGCGCATGTTGCTCATCTGGCAGAGGCACTCGTTGACCTTGTTGCGCGAGTGGATGACGGCGCTCTCGAGGCTGTGCAGGCGCTCCAGCAGGTGTCGCGGCGCGGAGGCTGCGTCCGGGCTGTCGGCGAGCGGCGGGCTGTCGGCGCAGCGGGCGGCCTGGCCGAGGGACTCGCACGAGTTGGTGAGCTCCTTGCGCACGTCGAGCGCGGACGCTACTTTGGTTTCGAGGGAGCTCAGGCGGACGAGCATCTTCATCGGCTCGGAGCTGGTGGCGCTGTCGAGAGACTTCCTCCGAAGTCTCGCGGCGAGCCGCTTCAGTCGCTTCTCCTCCGTCGACTCCGGTTTCTTGCTTTCTTTGGCGGGCGATGAGCTCTTCGACGGAGAGTTGATAACTGGAACCGGCTCCCCGGACTCGAGCATCGTGATTTTCTGTTCCAGTTCAGTTAGTTTCTCTTCCACCTCCTTCCCGAGCGTGAGAGACTCCCTCCCCTTGAGCGACAGACTTCTTCTCTTCTCTCGTGATTCGGTCTTTTGAATTTTATGTTTCAACGTTCGCACTTGTTTGTCGGACGCCGTCAGTTTTTGTGTGAGGTCTAAGATGCGGGCTGCCATCAGATCTATTTCTGATCTGCTGCACTGTTCTCTCAGCTTCATCTCGTTGCGAAGTTTCATGTTGATAACCTCGAGCTCGTCGTAGATGGAATGGGAGTCTCTCAGTTCTTTCTTCATAGCTTTGATTTCCTGTATCGCTTTTAGGAAACGTCCTCTTAACTCATCATACTCCTCTATCAGTCTGTTCTTGTCTAAAGATTCTAGGTTTAAGTCAGCGTTTATGTTTGTGAGATCGCTTAGGGAACCTACGCTTTTTCGTTTTTCTCGCGTAGGCGATTCGTTCACGACTCGTCCTTCGAGGTCTCTGATCTTCGCATACAAGTTGTCGTTTTCCTTGACGCTCTTCAGTAACCTGTCGTTTAGTTCGTTGAGCTCTCTCTGCAGCTGCGCAATAGTCTCCTGCGCCGACGCGAGCTGCCGCGTCAACAGTTCGCAATGATCTGTGGACTCTTTCAAAAAGTTTTGCGTTTCCGTTAGTTTCGTCTCCCACATGGTCTTGTCCTGGTTGTACATGTGTTTGAGCGCGTCTAAATTTTCAGCCTCTTTCGTTCTCAAAACTAACTCGTCTTCCTTTTTCTGCAGCTCTATTACAAGATCCTCCATTTTCTTTTCTTTGGCTGCGGCATCTGACTTGATTTTGTGTAACCTTGTGAGTTCGTTTTCCGCCGCGCTGACGTCGTTCAGAGCCATCTTCAGCTGCTTGCGCAGATCTTCGATCTGTATCGTCTGCTTGTCTATCGTCGATATGTAGCTTCGCTTGCGCGGCTCGTTCGGTTTCTCGTTTTCGTCAACGTCATTGGACGGGCGTTCTATTTCTTTGGTTGCGTCTATTTCGTCCGTCTCGAACGTGGTCGTTTCTAATGGTGGTGATTTGTAGCAGCCTCGGGCTCTCACCTTCTCTTTGACTTTGGATATGGGAGTGCGACTGAGGATGGGGGAGGGAGGTGGTTGCGATCCTATCTCTCCCCAATCGGCGCTGTCTCTCCGGCCGCCCTCGGAGGCTGTTCTGTACTCCTCGTCGGAGGAGAAAGGCGCAGATTTCCCAGTGAGAGGCGTGACTGGTGTGATCGGTGACGTGGAGGACTCCGAGGCGCGGTCCACTGCGTCGTCTCTCAGGATGAGAGAGAGTGGTCCGGTATCGGGAAGACCGGCGGTTCTCTTCATCGCTGACACCCAATTTGCTCTGATACCCGCTGTCACCGCTGATAAAACTATGTGTTTACCATCCCATGTCTGGAAAGAAACAGAATTTTAGTATTTTTAGTTTATTATTATAATTATTCCGTTTTAAATTTATTTGTAAAACGATTGCATGCATATAGGTAGAATACAGTGATGTAATGTTATTAAAATAATATCCTATAAAAGATTGTATTTCGAGAGATAAATGATTTTAACCACTCAATAGAATGATAGCAAACTTACTTCAGTCTCAAAGGCATATCCATTGGCATTGTTCGCGGCTGGCAGATCCACCACCCTGGATATCCCGCTGAGGTCGATGACCCCGTCCATCAGTCCCCTGTGCTCCGCGTGAGGGTCCCTGAAGTACAACAGGGCTGCCCCACGGAGGACGAACCAGTGCCGCGACCAGACACCCCCCGGTCCGCGACGTTGCAGCCAGCCAGCTCTTGCGTGGAGAAGTCTTTCTGCTGGCAGCTCTACCCTGCCCGGTTCTGCGCTTTCGGTTGTTTCTACTACATCTGTGGTCTCGCTGCCTTCGCTGGCTGAGCTGGAGACACCTTCTTCTGGAGGCACGCCACCGTCTGGTGACCCTCGAGCCTGGAGGACAATAAAACAGTCACGTTAAAAACATTTAATATCTATTGGTTCTAAAACAAATCCCCGTATAGGTACTGTAGTCTAAGTAGCGTTTCAAACTATACAGAGGAATAGAAACTCAACGTTTATGAGCGCTGTGTTTGGTCATTGATTGCTAGACTTGTTTCCAATGGATCAGCTGAACGATCAATTAAATTTTGAAACGGTGGTAAGCAATTATCGAAATTGATTAAAGAAAGTCGAAATTATTATAGAAATCAATTAGCGAGTTATCATTTCTATCTTGAAAGTCGTAATTTATGAAAACTCGTTTATTTCTTCGTTGAGTTAGTTAGGCTTTGTTATTTTATCACTGTTAGATTTAAGAAAAGGTTAACATAAGAATAATAATAACTTAAATTCTATAGATTAAGTATCTATAACTTAAATAATAACTTAAATTTATAGATCGTATGCCTAAATTAGGTAAAACCTGCATCTCAGGCAAAAAAATATTTGTGCTAACTACGCTAAATAAGGCTAAATTTCAGGGGTACCTATTATACGAGAAAAAACGGGTGCTGAAAAACATAAACCTAAAAAATAATAAAGCTAAAGAACATATAAAAATATTTTATTTCTGACAAGAATAAGGTATCTAGATGGCACTACAGATGGAACCAAATGAAAGCTCAGAAATCTTCTTGATGTCTGATATACAAAATAATTCCATTCAGACAACAGAGTCCGCAAAATAAATCATAGAATTGTGATAAATTTTCTCAATTTTATTAGTGTTCTTGAGTGGCGACCGCATTTCAATGCGAAACGGAGAATGAGAAAACTTCCTTTCGATGGACCGACAACATTGTGTAGCGGTTGGGGGAGGCCTACGTTCAGCAGTGGACCTATATAGGTTGTTATGATGGTGTATATCCTATGTTACCGGCAGTCGGTCCGGAGGCGGCAGCCGCGTGGGGCGCTCCAGCGGCGGCGGCAGCGCGCGACGGGAGCGCGGCCGGGTCAGGGACGCCGCGATGTCGCGCAGCTGTTCGTCGTACTGCTGGTGCTGGTGCAGGAGCGGCGAGCGGACGCCTACAGCTGGAAATGGAGATACGAGTTTATTAGTTAATTTGATATAATGTCGATTGAACCTCTGCGTCGCAGTAAGCGAAAGTATCCTCAGACATGACTCTCTGTTAAAAAAAACCAATCGAAAAGTTAATCGAAAAGGTAACACGCTCGCGGGTCAATATTTTTTGGCGTTTACGCCAAAAAATGTTGACCCGCGAGCGTTTTACCTTGGTAGTGTTACCATGTTACCATGGTGCAACAAGAGAGGTTGTACTCGGGTTGTTCTTTTTTCATTGGGTTGAAATTATTTTTATTTTGGCATTAAACATGTACTTACATTGTAAATTTTTGTTGTTTTTTGTAAATTATCTTGATAAGTGTGCAATAAAGAATTTTCTATCTATCTATCTATCTACAAAATGTTATTTATGACTTCAAGTGAGATCGAGAAAACTCGATAAATCGTTTCTACCCCTGAGTCAAAACGAAAGAGCCTACCTTCATCAGTGCCCTGGTTAGCAGACGGCTCCGCCCAGGTATCTCGTCTCCGGGAGCGTGCTTTCTCTTCCCCGTTGATCTTGTCCCGGGTCGGCGGCGACGCGGACGACACTGGCTGGTCTGTGTATACTGAAATTAAGAAAACTCTAGTCAGCTATTGTTTTTTAAAGGTACTATCTCGTCCCATTGCTAAATGATGAACATGTTTTTATAAACAAATGGCTATTGTGTGGCTGGACATTTAAACTTAAATATCAATCCTTCTACTCTCATATATAGGATAGGAACCTGGTTAGACGGAGGATGGACTAGGTAAAGTGATTGTGCTCAGGAGCTGAATAGATAGAAAAATGTATCTCAATGGAACTCAGTCGGTAGAAGCCAAAATAAACACATAAGTATCTCATCAACACATCCTAACAACGATGAAGACAAAAGAAGCTCAAAGACCATATTCTTATCGACCTTTATTATCAAATCGCAGTCACGGAGTTTAAAATTAAATGCCCAAGGATCCTTTTAATCCCATTTATTTTTATTTTAACCCTCCAACAAAAATGCAATCATGCTTTTCGTTCCCTTTATCAAGATCCCGATAAGATCCTCCCAAAATGATGGTCCTAGCATGAAATTAATGAAGATTTACACCACATCGAAGTAACCAATACTTACCGTCTCACTCCAGACGCAACTCTTGCGCATCCCGAGCGCATCGCAGATAATTGAGCCTAACTTAACGAGCGGATCGCATGCACCAAGGTCGACAATAAGAGCAAAAGGTCTAAGCTTAAGGTGCTGTTCACATGGGTGAAGTAAGCAGGAATTTTCTTGGACTTACCTTTATGAATGCTTGTTTTAGCATTACCCTGTGAATCAAATGATTTACAAAAGAAGAGGGGCGGATGTCAGCTCTGGAAAATTTATAAAACTCTAAGTTCTCACTGCCAAAACCGACCACTGACAGAATAATAGCTGGACTGGGCACACTTTGATTCTTCAATTGTGCCCAGTCCAGCTATATTCTGATGTCTAAAAGCTTGCTTGATGGCAACATTAGAAACCAACATTGTTCTACCAAACTAATCTGTCTAATGCTTCTCAATAACAGCCTATGGCCTATGGGTATGGGTAGGTATAGCGTTGCCCAGCCCTTTACATTCCAGTCTACACACACCTTTATCGTAACATACGACGTTTTACCAGCAATCTGGCCGAATTATCTCGGCACGGCGGCGGTCCGCCCGTCAAATAATATAAATGTTGCTGTCATTACGAAGAATCGTACGTTGCTTTGGAAGCTGCGAGCCGTCTGCACGCAAGATATTTAATTATGCCGGGCGGAGCTGATCACTGAGGAGAGTGAATTATGAGGTTTTGGAACGATTTTGGGTATGGGTACGATTCTGGGTCTAGTTTAGAGTAAGAGTTCTCTTGGCTGAACGGTTTCTGACAGCGATTTTGCTCTTATGACCGCAACACCGTAGGTACGTTCTACTTGGGAAGGTAGGTGTACCGTGAACCGTACCGTACCGAAAGACAGAACGAAGAAAAAGATACCCTTGATGGTTATTTTTATAATGGCAAGTAAAACGGACGGAATAGTGAACTCTTCTTGAGGTGAGGTGAAGGATGGTTAATTTTTAGACTTTTTTAAAACATTTCAAAATGAAACCCAGAAAAATTTCTAAACCTGTCGTGATATGTACAAAGTGTACAAACTGATCAAGTGGGGTATCTAATGAAAGGTTCATTAGATACCTACTTCCACGCACTTGACCTTGTAGGTCTCTTTTAATAAAATGTCTTTGATTTTAATATTTCAATGTAACAAGTTGTACTGAAAATTTTAATTTTTAATATTTTTTCTTGAAGGTAATTTATACAAGCGCGCGATATTTCTTGTTATTTTAAACTTCAAGTTAATAACTTCGGTAGTTGCTGAGATATTGAAGAGGGAAAAAGGACAGACAGACTCCATAAGGGCGACTCCATAAGGGTTTCGTACCCGAACACGATACCATAAAAACAACAGAATATAACTCCAAAAACAATTACCAGCTTTAAAATACAACTTGCATCCCATCTGGACGCACAAACTTGAAAATCACCAGCGTTAATGGTACGAGTATTTTATTAATTGACAAAATAAACAAAGATGGCGTCAACGGCGCGCGCTTTGTCGGCGCGCGCGCAGATTCATTTCGATATATCGCACCATTTGCACCTATGCTTACTGCTATCGAAAGCGAGTTGTTTGTTATGCTTTACCATTAAAATTACTGTGTACATTAATTTTTGCACATACATAGATGATGCGATCTTTTATGGACATAGGATTAGTTCATGCATCTTGACATATAGTATAAAACAGTCGCTCCCGCTGTCTGTCTGTCCCTATATTATATGCTTAGATCTTTGAAACTACGCAACGGATTTTGATGCATAATATAGTGAGAAACACTCAATTTTAGAGGTTTCTAATGTGATGTCGTCAATAAACACATTTTTTTGCGCTTACATTGCAAACACTGGCTGAACCCTATGAGATAGATCAAAATAATGTACTACAGTATTGCACACCTCTTAGGGATATCTCTTATCTATATCTCTTAGCGATAAACCACAATAACCATTTTTTATCCTTTACTTTTTACGAGAAATACATAATGGCTTATTTACGAAGCGATTTTAAGCAATTATCCTTACCCAATAAAGTAAATACATTGTGCATTTGATATAGATTAACATGACCCTTTACAGCATGTAATTTAAATGAATATTTTCGAAGATGTCATGTCACAGATTCAAAATGCAGGGACATAGGCCGGGGGGGCGATTCTGTAGTATATTTAGTATCAGCATTGCACCCGTGCGAACCCGGTATGTATATATAGTCAAAAGTGTATGTATATACCCTTTTCTTTAGGAGATATTGAAAATAATATCTACATACAAAGAATACATAACGAGTCATCTTGGCCGACAGGGTAAAATCTTCACAATTGATGCAGTTAATTTTTTGTAGTCAATGCAGGTAGAGCCGACAGCTAAAGCTAGTTAGCAAGGATAACTATTAAATGGATATACTTTGTAGGGATATATTATTATCTCTATGGGGTATGAATCATCATTACTGGATTAAACGAATGCATTTATTATCAATTGTGGATAACGACGAGCATTTTGCAATTTAATTTTGCGTTGATGAGCGAGCACCTAGTTTATTTTTAATTGAGGTTTTAATCTCCCTGTCTATATATACCTACCTACGTAAGTACTTATACTTTTGAGGTAAGGTTAAAACAATTTACTTATAGGGGGAATATCCTCCCTACTTCTAAGATTTTAATATCAAGAGAATTCTGTTAAGTTGTTAACAAGATCAAAACGTAGACTTCTTAAACGGTGAATCAAAGCAAATCGAATTTTCTTTTGTTTGGTAATTATTTATCAACACAAAAGGAATCCATGATCACCGACAGCGTAGTAGAAACAAATAGATAGTTTAAAAGAATATAATCTGTTTAGTGAATTAAGAAACCGCAACGTGCAGAATTAAATGTTTACTCCATGTTTTCAAAACACTTTCACACTCACGCCTCTAGTATCACAACACTGTTTTTTCTAAACAAACAATGCATCAAAACTTATCGACACTTACAGGGTGCAATAAATAATTAAAAAGTAAAAATGAAAATAAAAGATCGTTGTAATTTTGTTTCGGTCATCAGCTATAAAAAAGCTTTGCACTAAAGAACGATGAATTTTTTACGGTGAAGTTTGTTAAGGTACACAAGCTGTGGAGCTGTTTCTAAAGGCAAATGTACTCCCACTAGCGTGTCGAGGTGTCCCGTACATCATGCTCCCAAGATTTAGTGTTGAAAAAACGCGGAGTTTAATAAATATGAATGAAGCGGTCGCGCGGGCGCAGCGCCGGTGTAAATCATCGACACCCACTGTGCGCATTGTGACGCGAGGGTGGCCATCGGGCTACGATCCAGGACTGAGAAGAACACTGGATGAGGAAAAACCTACAATAATATTGTGTTGTGAGACAGTAAACAATATGGACTTCCGTTGGGTCATAAATTTTGGCAACTGGCGTTTTAAACGCAATTTTAAAGTAGGTATTTTAAAGACATACTAAAATAAAGATTTGATTCATACCCCAAGAGTAATTCAGATTTAAAAATGAAAAGTGAATTCCTTCTTAAGGTGAAGTGTGTCCCAAAACCCACGTTTTGACTGTACGGAAAATCAATTTTAAGGCAAAAAACATTGAATTTTTTATGATTCTTTGATTTTTTGATAAGCATCAAAAGTTTAGGATTCTAGTTAGTAACTTATGGGAGTCGAAACACGATTGACAAAACTTGACTCGATACAAAAAAATCGCAAAGCTTCCTCTTTCTTAATTCTTGCACAAATATTTCTACGGAAAAAGCAGTTTCATTTGCTAGTAACTTATCATATTTCAATAAAATTTCGTCTACCTGTTCCCTTATAAGTACTTTAGACGATTATGGTTTTATTTTGTTGCGAAAGAGTATTATTTTAGAGCAAAAAACTGATTTATAAAAAACGTCCAGTGAAATTGCGCGCTGGCTGGCCATTCCGCTGATCTCGCCTTCATTTCTCGCCTTCCCCGCGCGACGTTCGCTCGTCCTTGTCTCGCAAAACAGATCCCACTTCGTCTTAAATTAAAATCATGGGGAACCTTGTCTTCATCAAAGCAAACGCTCAACTACGCCAGTCGAACCGCGAGTTAGCATGCTTAACTAACAGCTGGCAACTCTTTTAACTTATTGGAACTGACATAAATAACTTACAACTGGCAGTGGTTACAATTTGAAACCTTTGTTGGAACTCGCAATGAAGCATGTTTCGCCAGAGGCGTGACAGAGCCCAATAGAAGAACCAGAATCCTGCATATTTCTGTGTTTGGTTGGATGATTGATTGTAGTTATACTGAGCTCGCAACACCTTCATTGCTAAGTTGAACTTAAAAGCGAGGCTTGTTGAGTTTCAATTTGTACTATTATATATATGCTCGGAATTAAGACTAAGGTAGTCTGATTGGAACGAAAGAGTTAAGCATAACTGGAAAATGTATATGTATTATTTCATGCACTTTTCAAGGGGAAGCTTTGTTAGAATTAGAACCTTTAAGCTGATTATGGTCGTCTTGCAAAGTTCCATCTAAGCCGTCAGAGCTCGTGACAAGTTTCGGCGAAAGCCTCATCAGTGTACCATCACTCATGTCATGACTAATGGTGGGGTCAACACCCTCAGCCGGTAATGGTTTTTTGGCTGCCATTTTCAATGTGTTTTTGCAGAGTGGACTAGCAACGTTATTAGTTTAGACATAGTAGCTATGTATGGTCTACAATCTACATTAATTCTGTGGCAGAGATTATACGATTCAGTTTAGAGTAAAAAAGATAAAGTACATGGTGTTGCCAGTGCCTCATGGTTTATATATCTCAAGATCATTATGATAAAAAAGTTCCAAGTATTATGTAAATAGCCCTGACGTTGTTTAATGTCCACTTCATCACATGACTATCTCCAGAATCTAATAAATTACACGGTAGTTTCACTACAAGCTCAGCAGATGCATAAGTAGATAGACACTTCATCGAAACAGGCTTAACACGCAAATTATATTTATTACGCAATCGGTAAGATTATTCACAGGACGTAACTCCTGGTAATGCCAATGTTAATTCATAAATTGGTGTCATAATGTTATTCAGACAGCGTGGTATTAAGGTAGATAGCGCCAAGAACTAAGAACCGTTTGTTGTGAGGGTTTGTCGAGTAGGCTAGCAAGCTTTGAAGAAGTTGACATAAGGAATGCGAAATTAATAGCAACCGTTTTCTTTACATTAGAGGGAGAGTGATCCAACAAGTATGAATATTGTCAGCAGCATTATGAAACAATAAATCAATCTAAGTCTCTGAAATGAAGTCTGAAACTCTACGCATGGTAGGTTTTACACCTCTGAGTTTCCGAGTTTATACTACTGTGGACTCAATGTTAGACGACAGTGTTTACTAGCGTGAAAATGTGTTCCTGATTATAGAGGAACACGTTTGTCAATAAAATATGCATGATTATGATTAGTGATCTCCATTCAATGTTTATGTGAAAGCAGATATATGTACATATATGAATTAATGGATACAGTATAACTTGGATAGCTATTTTTTCTTAAAAGCTGTTAATAGTTTTATAATTCTTGTAAATTCAAATCCGATAAGGTGACAAGTGCTAACGTTATTTTGGTTCGATTTGATCACTCACCTACTTTTGTACCTATTGTAACTCAAGTAAGTACTATATTACTAAGTAAGTAAGTACTATGTATGCAGGTCTCGACAGAGCCTACACATTTGCTCCTCTTGGAGTCGAGACCCTAGGTCCGTGGGGTACCGAGGCTCTTCGGGTTTTCAAAAAATTATCAGAGCGTCTGGTCGAAGCGACGCGTGACCCGAGAGCTGGTCAGTATCTGGCACAGCGCATCAGCATTGCCATACAGCGGGGCAATGCAGCCAGCGTCTTGGGGACGCTTCCGACTGGTATTGATATGGATCAGTTGAGCTACCTGTAGATTGTTTGCAACGGTCTGCAGTTAGCTCAATTGTTTCAATTGTAAATACCAATTGTATTATAATTTTCTTTGTGAATAAAGGCCTTTGTATGATGTATAAAAAAAAAGTAAGTACTTAGTATATCAATTTTAATGATTAATTATGAATTATAAGCACAGCTTTTTGACAGTCTCCGTGAGCAATTCCCTCACGGAAACCTGGTATAATATCGGGTATGTCTGGGTACCGGTTTTCATAGGAGAGTCGAGGTGACAACGTTCATTTACTTATGTATGTCAGTTCCAGAAGTAGGCACAGATTATTATAATACTATGCGTAGGGTTCAAAGCTATAGACCCATTAACATTTACCACTGTTTACAAGCACCTAACTCGCGACCTATACCGGAGTTTCATTCCGTATCGGCATCAGCAATTAAAGGTTACCATTAGATCGGTAATTAGGATCGGCCAGGTGCACGCATGCGAGTTTCGCTTCTATTATCTGTGGTTTCGCTGACAATTATCTTTGTGGCGTGGTTGATTGTTTAAGTCGGCTGGTTGCTTTTCATCTAAATCATCCCAAACCTTTTATTGGAGCATCGGCATTTTGTTTCCCTTCGATGGTTGGCTGGCACCAAAACACTTAGACCTATTATTTCTGTCTAGGTCCACCACCACAGCTGGGTAGATGTGTAGAGACAACCTATTAGGATCTCGAATACTTATGATGGTATTCTTTTACTTATGCTGATGGTAGTTTTACACACCTCTCAACTCCTCTCTGGTGGAAAACGGCACTAAAAAGAGATGTCGACTCAATATAGGTGTAACTCATCTAGAATCCACCATCTAGTAGGTACTTCTAGAGGCCCATGTTTAGGTTCCCGGTTCCCACATTCTCGACATATCCTGCACTTCCCCTAGTTAACGCCATCTCGCGTGCGCAACGAGAACCGACTGCAGGCTCGACATTATTTATAGCTGTAACGGTGCGAAATTTAATTGACGCTGGGAATCTAGCGAGAGTAGCTAAACTGCTGTTTGGCATGTTGGGCCGAAGACACAAGGGGGTGGAGGGAAACTGACTTCCCGCGGTTGTCGTAACAGGCGACTAAAGGATTTCCACCGGGGGTGGGCAGCAGCGCCCCCTGCAGAACATTTCTACCACCAAACTGCGATCCCCAACCCGCATGCCCAGCGAGAGGATTATGGGCACTACCCCCCATGAGACAAAAGCCAATAAGGCGCTTATCAGGGGGAGGCCTGTGTCCAGCAGTGGCCCAATACAGGCTGTTGAGGTTGAGGGTATGATGCTGGTCTTAAAATATGAAAAGTTGGAATTGCCTTATTGCGAGAATCTGAAATCGAAAATTGTAAAGTTGGACAGGTATCTTTTCTCCATATTTCAAGACATCAAGGCTAAACCGCTTCACAATCGTGCCTCGGAACTATTGGTTCTCCAGATATATATTATTTCACGAATTGAGATATTATTGGTGCTTCAATCAACATCGGTCACCGTTCGAGGTAGCAGCAACCCGCTCTGCTCCTGGCCTGCACCACCCACCAGCCGCGAAGGTTAGGCGTCTCTGCGCTAACGGGCTTTAATTAGGTCTAACGCGCTGTCGCCTGCGCAACGCAGATTTACGAGCAGCTCGCAAGGACGATAGGCCACTTTGCAACGGACTCCGGATGCTGAACAATGTGCTCTTATGTGCGATGGTGACAAAGATTCCGCTCGATCGTTCGAGGCCATTTTGCTGTTATTCTGGCACCTGCAGGAATTTATCTTGCAGGTTGTGCTTGTGTCAATTTGTAAATACCTTATCGGCTATTTGCTGTCGAGTATTATTAATGTGCATAACATATATGTAGGGGTTTTGTTGACTGCCTCGTTAGTCTAGCGGTCATCTTGTTCAACCGCTGATTATGAGGTTCAGGGTTCGAATCCCGGGTCGGGCCAATAGTTGTTATTGGGGTTTTTCTAGCAAGAAAAATTCACAGTAGCAGCTCGGAGTCAGGAAGTGGCGGTGTTACACTCCCGTGCCTCGGAAAGCACGTTAAGCCGTTGGTCCTGCGCCTAACCTCTCCCCGATCGTGTCGATCTGTCGTCCCATCGGATTATGAGAGTGAGGGAACAGAGAGTGCACCTGTGTTTGCGCACACACTTGTGCACTACATATGTCCTGCGCATCTGGCTAGTCTCCGAGAGACTGGCCGCCGCGGTTGAAATTCGGCTAGGAGAATTATTATTATTATTATTATTATTAGGGGTTTTGTGTTATGTAATTTCTTCAGATTTATAGGCTGCTTCAGTTTGGTCGGTTGGATTAATTCTAGATTTAGTAACATCCTCTCATGCGAAAGGGAATTCCTTTTCCTATGTTGAATTAACATGAGCATGAAAATACATGAGTTTGTTATGTACAAACATTAAAACCAAGATCATTGCGCAAACACGAAAAATACATGTCGAAAGACGGCCCAAATTCATCCGAGCTCTAACCATTTGTAATGCAAATAGCCTTCACCATTTATAGCGCCGCTGAAATTGACGGCAGCTCGGCGAGTAGCCATATCTGATCCATAGAAATAGGGTAAGGGCCGGAGAGTGAGAGTCAATGAAAGTTGATGCACCAGAGATTGATGCAGATGTGGGGAGTCGGGAGGTGGCTGTACCGTCATATGACGTCATTGTTCGTCACGTTAGCTGACAGTCACAGGTTCCCATTCGATAGAGGTAGGTATTTCAATCTCGGCCCTGAACAACACATACACTACATATGCATAGGCTGTACCTTTATAGTTACTAAAGTAAACCTCCGGCGCAGTTTTCAAAATGGCAACGCTATGTTTTGTTATATAAAAGCTGATTGGCCATAATGAAGAAGCAGAAACTATTCAGGCTGCAGCGAAACTTCTCTTTTCTGCCGACCGCCATATCACCTTGAGTGACGCTATCTGTGAAGCCGACGATGGAGCCGCTATGTTTAAAACCCCGCCTTTATAGGACAATCGCGATACGGAGAAAGCTGTGGTTTCTAGGATTGCTGTGATGTTTGAGACATGTCGGGGTGGATTTATTGAGTTGTTTGTTACGGAAGAGTTTCACTTGATGGTAAACGATGGAATCCCTTCTATCGTTCATCATCTGGGTGAGGGACAAGGCGTAAAGATATGGTAAACCACAAAGGTACCAAAATTCCACAAGAGGAATACAAGTTGGCTATTTGTCATCATGAGTGACGATATTCTTGTGGTTTGCTTAGCAGCTTACAATACGTTAGGTCTACTAGAAAGGGTATTTATTTATTTACACCAGGGGATCTTTCAGTACAATATACATACATAATAGCGATGTGTGAAGTGACAGGTGCCTAATAACAAGTGTAACAGATTATGCGATTTTATTGATTTATTTATTTTGTTCAACATGGGGGATAACGGGCAAAGGAATTCGAAAAGCGTTTGATATCTATAAGTATTAAATTGGTAATCTACGCGGGTAAAGTTATTTAATGTCCAGTCACACTTTCGCTGTAGCCAAAAACGGCTTGGTGAGTTTCATATTTTACTGAAGCTTGCATGGATAAGTGTAAGTAAATCCATTTGTCTAGACAGGCAATGCTAGCCTAGAACTTGCCTTTGGTATCGATAGTAGCTGGAGCAGCCAGGCTAGGGATCTCAGCCTGGGGCGGCTGCACCCGGGGTCCAGGCCACGTGATGGTCCCGTCGGAGAACCGCTGCCGAGGCCCGCAGTCGGCCACGTCGCGCAGCGTTGACGCATCTGCTGAGTACTCTGAAATTAGCGGGAGATGGTAAGGGGCCGCAACCGAAGGAACGTGACAGGTGAGGATTTATACTCTGTGCTTGGTTTGGTAGTGGTGTATTGTGTTGACAGAAAGGTGGAATAGAATAAAAACAAGTTTAAATTGGTTATTCTACCTAGTTAGACGACATAGTTGTGGATGTGTTAGAAATAACTAAAATGTGTAGAAATGATTTGTGTTGGTTCATTGAAAAAGTCCCGAGAGGATTTCAAACAAAGTTAATCTGGATTGATGTCGGAAATCAATTCATGGTTGCTCATGAATTTGTAAATCATAGGTGCAGGCAAAAACCATAGTACAAGTTAGTATTTTCGTGATTGAATTGTATGCATCCAATGAAGTATTAATATTTATTAAATACTAAAGATTGTAGCCCTTGCCGTTGGGTTATAGAACATTCAGCCAGGGGTTTCAGATAGGTGTCAGTAGGTTAGTGGCTATGGGTGCTTACTTCTTGTTGTCGTGGAAGTCTGCAACAAGCTCGCCGTTTGACCTCCGGGGAACGTTGCATTTCGCTTGTGACGACCCTGGGGACAAGTAAACAAATCTTAGGTGAGATACAAATGAAGGGAACTGGATGGTTTCATGGTAATACCAGAGCAGTTGAAGAGACGCATGGATCGTATAGTTATAGATAGATACATGACAACATATATAAGCTTGGCACAACACCTAGGCTGAACCATAATCGCGGCTTTATCAACCGTAGTCAGGGGAAGAGTAAGTACCCTGCGGAAACCCGCGAATACGTAAGATTCTAGGTAAAAGAAAAGTATTCTATCCATCATCCCATAAAACTAATGTCTTCTACTAAAACTAACACCTGAGCATTGCAATAATTCCATCGACAAGCAATTACACTGGAGCGGAAACATCGTGATCTTATCACAGCGCAATAAAGTCTACTTTCGCACCTCCGGGACAAGACGGGTGATGTGAAAATGTGATTAGAAAACTACGGGTATCTTTTAATTGTTCGAAAGCACATACCGCGTCGTTGTTAATGGCCCGATAACATCGGAAATGTCCCGAATGGGACATTTAGCGGAAACACCTGTTATGTTGCCGGTTTGGGACATAATTTGATGGGAACTTCCTTTAAGTCTGATCAGGTTAGGCTTTTACAATTTAAGTGATTTACAAAGCGGACGGACAAAGTGACAGAAATCAATTGAGAATAAGACCTTGGTCGGCTTGGTTCCCATTCCCATAAAACAAATTTAAGCTAGAGACAAAATTTCTGGTCTATTGTAAGATAGGTAGGGTATTTGGACCCCCTACATACATTTTCGCCCTTGTCTTGAGAAGTATATTAGGAGAACACAAGCAGTAACGAGGTGTCGAAATTACACTGCACCTACTCGTATTGTACCAGGCTTTATTCTGCCTCGCAGTGGACAGGTCGCCAGAATTCGAGCCCTAAACAAAGGGCCTGCCACCTAGCATTAGCATAATACAAGTAAAAGTGCCTGACTTTCTGTTCCATGGTCTGCACGTGTTAAGAGGTAATAAGCTTCCTAACAAGCCCAAAAAGATATTAGTGTACAAAACGATTTGATCATTGATAGATATTTGTTGTAGGAGGAAACCATATTATGAACAGTTCAGAAAGGATCGAGAGAGAATTTTGCATTATTATAATATATTGTATAATAGGTAGGTACATTCAAACAACCAAGGTATTTTTTATCAATAAAAAACGCATGTAAAACCCATGCTGAATATGTCAAGCGATGACTAAAACACAATCAAACTACAGATTATTTTCCTTATACGGTCCCGATAAACTTAGCTATTTCAAACAACGATTTGTCTTAACTCTACAATTATAGAAGTATGCAAGAAGTATGAATAAAAAGCTCAGAGTTCATTGCCCCCGGCGCCGGACCGGCATCGAACCCGTATCACGAAGATCGACTTGTTACAAATATGTAACAGCGATATTGAGAACCATGCTAGACGGAACTGTGTGGATACGCCAGAAAATCAGAAATACAAATTATAGAAAAAAAACCAGACCATCATCAAATGCGAATAATAATGAGGAGAAAGAGAGGATAAGAAAATGGACAAAAAAGTCAAGCAATTGTACCTAATCTATCCCAGAAAAAAGGAACATCGGGAGACATCTAAGATAGATAGATGACACCAAAGCAACAGCGGGCAGACATTGGAGGAGAGAAACCCATGGAAGAATTTGGTACAGAAAATTCAGGAGAGAGATGGGTCGTATCTACAAGCCTCTATCCCCAGCATGAGTCGGTAATAATGACGCTGCAGTGCTTTCATCGCCATCACCTAAGTTACGGATTAGCAGCAATCATTCTCCGCCTATTATATGCTACAGTCTGTCTGTCTGTATTGCACTCTGTTGAATATCGTGGTTGAATCACTGTGTCGGCTGCAAAATATCTCCAAAATATTATGATGAATCGGCTTCACTTCTTATAACCAGAAAATTTTTGATAATACTTATAAATCTTCCATTCTTTATTGACATAGCTAGGTACTTAATGTCTCTGATACTCTTGCCGAACTTTTGGCGCTTCAAAACAATTAAAATTTCGGGATGAATCTATGAAAATTGCATTTTATTTATCGTACGAGGAAATATTTTATTTTGTAAGATCAAACGCCCACTACATAGGATGTAATGCAACACATCTCGCCGGCCATAGCCACATATCTTTACTAGAAACCAAGTACTAATTGATTCCGTATAAATGAAAGCAACATCTCCATCTAATCCCATTTAATTGGTAATTTCCTCTGCGTTAGTGCAGATTTACGTCTATGGTTGTGGAGACTAGAGAATTACGTCTATGGATGTCGATAAATTGAGTACCTGCCTACAGCTTCCGCGGTGGTGGACACCAACAGTGTTTGCTAAAGAAGTGTCTATAAGGCCTACTAATAAAGATACGGGGGTATTAACATTCTTGATGATTTCTTCTACGTAGCTGCTTCTACGCAGCTAATACATTTTGGAATGTAGAGGTAAATTTCCTAAAAGGATTTGTGAGCGTTGAATTCAAAATTAAACCAATTAAGAACAACGGTTGGCCTAAAAAGTAAACTTTTTCCGGGAAGTAAGAGTCATGCCTGCTGATTTTGATGAACAACCCGTGCCAGATATAGATTCAGTTTCTCATGAAATCCATTAGGAGAATGCTCTAAATCTACTTCCAAAAACTCCGTCTGTCTGCGTCTGACAAGTGACGTGGCCTGCGCCCGCGCAATCCTACGCCAATTGGCCCATTTACGAAAGTGGAACCTAAGTGGACCACACAGAGACATAATTAAAAGTGTGGATTGATCAGCGATTACCGGCAATTGATTAATTAGGTCGATGATTTCTGGAGCGGGTCAGTGCTCCTAATTGGCCAGTTTGGATTTTTGGAACTACGCTACGGCTGTAAAATACCTAGAAGAACATCAAGGCTTATTGAACCGAGAATGTCTGAGAAGTCCAAACAACGACTTACTGATAACATACAGCTAGATAAGTTTAAGCAGTCATCATAACATAACCAAATCAAACACAAGACACAGTCGGAGTTGAAACACCTATGGTTGAAAAAATCGTCTTCAGCGAATAATTGGTAACTTTAAAAATAGCCTGAGGGTAAAATCACTGGATTCCTTCATAAGTTAAAATAATACAGAAAGATTTTAAAGGGCAACGTAATAATATTAAAAAGATAACGGAGAAAAAAGCTGAAGGACAACCGCTCCTAGCAAATAGGAGACTGGAGATGGAATTTACGGAAAAAATATAATTACTGGCCAATTTAAATCTCAACGGTGGACACCACAAAATACAAAAGAGTGGACACGTTAACTTGTTAGTTCGAATTTACACAGGAAGCAGTGCTTCTGAGTTTCTTTTCTACCCTGAATCAGGTAAAGTTTACCGAAATGAAAATGAGCATATTTCTGTCTAGTTTTTAACCGACTTCGAAAAAGGAAGAGGTTCTACGTTTGGCTGTATGTATGTTTTTTATGTATGTTCGTCGATTTCTACGTCAATAAAACCATGGACCGATTTTGAAAATTCTTTCGCTATTGTATTGACAATGTTTCCGAAGTGGTCCTATAAAGTTTTTATTCCAGGTGGATTAGTATTTGTCCCACAAAACTTAAAAAGCAGCGTTAATATAAAAATTTTAACTCGGTTTTTAGTTTTTTCAAAACAATTAAATTATAATTGCATTAGATATTGGTAATATCTAAATCATTACCCCAAGCACGGAGTACCTACACATACGCCGTGAATACTTATTATTGGGCGAGATGTGAAAATAGTAATAAAATATATCTGTGACTAGGACTACAGTAATAAGCGCTGGTTACTAGGATTCTACAAGCCAATTGTGTAAAAGTTTCACAGAGTTGAAGTAGCATGCAGTTAATGAGACAATTCCAGCAAGAAACAAATCATAGTAATCAGCCAGAATATTAAACTCTATTAAAGTCGAAGAGATCGCGGTGTCGTAGAATATATTTAATGTAAAAACAAGCCAAGGCCACTAAGGACCAGTAACGAAGCCCTAAGGACAAGGCCAAACGGTGACGAGGTCACTTAGGACACGATACAAAGTAGTGTTAGGTTAGGAAGATATAAGGATCAAGTTTCATGAAAGGAAGTCAACAATACAGGACAAAAGCATAAACTTGGAAGGTGGCATGAAATGTTAAACTAAAGTTGAATTTAAACACTTTTTAGTTATTTATGCGATACTTTAAGTATATCAAGGTGTCACAAGTGGGTATCCTAGGCCCATACTATACCTACTATTTTTACACAAACACTCATTTATTGTAATTTACAAAGTGTAAACACTTAGTTTACTATAGCTTTTCTGGTCAAGAATACCATACATTACAGAATTATCAAGATTGTCTAAAGTTGAATTAAATTGGATACATACCATTTTTTTCTACCTCTGCAACTATGTGATGTGTATTATAAACCTTAATATTCATGGACCGGTTCTGAGGGTTGTTCATTTTTAGGGCAATCATCCCATTAAGCACACGCAGACGGCGCTTTTTCAACTCGTTTTGTTCTCACATTCCATCCTTATAATAATAATCACAATGACCAAGTTTCTCGGCGAGATTTAATACTGCCTTATCTATAGTGTGTTATTTTATCGTAATCGGTGCCTTATCTAGGAAGTGTATTAACATACTCTCCTTAGCCTCCTTATATTCGAAATTGCTTCGGTTCATAGTTGCAGCTATTTGAGCACGCGTCGCTTTCGCTCCAGGAACTTGCGTTGGGCTTGTATCACTTTTATTTTACCTGAACCCAGTTCTACAAATCCTTCATTTTCGTATGTTACATGTCGAAAGTATGGGTACCGCGTCGTCGTTTCGTTTTTAAATTCATTGGCAAAATAGAATTAATGTTTCTATTTCGTGAATTTAAGCCCTACTTTGGGAGTGAAACTTGAGTATGTGAGTGGTGCGAGCTAATCTGCGCCTCAGTCTTATTACCCGCTCTCGGCCGACAGCTTACTAATGCAAACACAGTGTTTGAAGTGTAAACGCCGACGTCTGTTGGATGGTAATGAGGATGTGGGCAAATTACTCTGGAGCAAGACTTAAGGTATTTATGTGCGGCTCTGAATGATAGGACGTTTGCACTTCCTATTGGGGTTGAGCGGCCTAGATGTTGCCACTCATTTCGCAATTGGCAGGTTTGGTGTCCAGTTACTTTCCAATAGCCTGTTTTGTTTCCTTGTTTGGTGATGGTTTGGCATCTGTTTGAAAGCCCTTGACTAATGTGATGTGAATACAAACGTGGCTAAAAAACTACCTGATTTTTCTGTGTCTGAATATCGTAAATTTACTTTATATCCATTTTGTTCTCTGCAATGTTTGTGGATCATTTTACTTTTTAATTTAAAAAGCTTATGTACAAGGATATAATACCTTGCTCCGCGGATAGACGCTCAGCACGTCGGCCCACCAGCGCGCCTCTTCGCGACACGTGCCCTTCACGAAGGTGACGCGCTCCGGAGCCGTGATGGCCAGGCTGTGCTGGTGGCCGGTCACGGAGTCCGCCTCGCTCACCTCCAGCACAGTGGTCATGTCCACGCTCGCCTGCGGTACGGTGTCCGGCTGTGGGCAAAAGAAAAAAGGTTCTAATTAATTTATTTCATTTGTCGATGACGAAAACTTGGGGAGGCTTAAGTAATATTTTGCTGTATAATGGTGATAATGATGATACAGCTTTTACGTATAGTATAATAGTAGTATAGCTCAGTTCAGTTTGCCTATAACATAAAGCAATACCTACGTAATGTGGAATTAAATAAGGTTAGATATTAGGTTTCATCTAAGATCGTTATTTATTAAATAACTTACGAGTATTATTATAATGTCGGCATTAATGTTATTCCCCGGGTTAAGCATTAAAAATGCATTAGCATTAAATTAAAAGCGACTGTAAGACGGCAGGTTTTTAAATTGAAAATATCCAGCTTTTGTAAAAAATATCGTAGGTAGAAGATACATCGCCTACGTATTCACAAAATTATCGAAATTACTATTTTAGAAAACTAAAATTATATTTAAACTAAGAATAGAAATGATGAAAAAGAATTTATTTACCTACTAGATTTTAATGTGACGTCGCATACAACTAACAAGTTCAACTACAGTTCAGATAAGAAATTTGAATGTCACAATCGCGAATCTCAAAGAAACTATCGAAGTTGCAATTATAATATAGGAGCCTACAATAAAGCCTAGCGCACCAGGATCTAACTAATGACCATATTAACTAGTACCAGCTCCTGGCATGGCTTGAGTTATGACCTTCGATGCGGGACACCGCTCAACGTCGCACTTATAGGGCGGGGAATATGTTCGCGTCCACGCAGGGCTCCATGCCTCATGATGACTGTGGCAATTAGTTAAAGACCCATTAAGAATGGCTATTAAACCAGTAATTATAGGACAGCTAAAAGATTAAGGAAACAATCTGATTTATCTTAAGGGAATGTTGCTACAAGTTTTCCTATAAAACGCATCGTTTAATTAGAGGAAAATATAAGATCTGTGTAGACAGGATGATTAAAGTCATTCTTAGAAGATGTTTCACCTAAACCCTTTTACTCCGTCTGTAAAATGTTGTCTTCATTTTGTACAATTCTTGTCTCACAATTCATGGATGTGCGTGACACAACTTGCTGATGATAATTTTGGTTTAACTCTGATTAAAGTGGGCATGACTATAAACGCATAAAAAACACATAAAGAAAACCAGCTGGTTAAATGAAGAGTGCGTCCATTACTGGAACAGCAATTACATATTCAAATCTAAAGACCTTGAAACTGAAACTTGAACCCGAGTCCAGGGTTTAATCGTCAGTCACCGTATAATTTAGCGTTTATCATTGAGCTTGACCTGATGTTTATCCTAGCGGTATGCAAATCCGCATTGACAGTTATCTACGTCTGCCTGGTGCAATGCAACCAGTTTTTAATTTCATAAATCAATATGGAGGTATCCGTTTAACCGTTTATCAACGCTATTAATAAATTCAAGGTCAGGAATAGCATCGGCTTTTTTCTTGTACGCCTTGATTGCAATGGTTGTAAATTCTTTACTGTCGTCATTTTTATAGAGCTTATTAGAGAATTGTAAAGTTACTGGTTTTGTATGAGAACCTTGTCCTTAGTGTCTATCATTTAATTAATATTTACTAAAATAATTTGTTTTGCTTTTTGCCTTCCTATTAAACTATTACTATTAACGTAATTCTGAAAATTCTTCAGATGATTTTGAATCAAAACGCTACCCCCTCTGCCTTATCACCCGCAAACATAGAAACAGCTCCGCTGACGGCCATCAGGCCCACCTTTGGAGACGTACCGCCCGCATTATGCACTGCTATGCATTCAGCATGCAACGGGACACAGGCTGAAATCACCGACGTAATGCCACCTTTAGAGGTCCCTAATGGGTGCTCTGTTACATTTTCTGCATTGGAAGCACCCCTTTATTCTTCTCGGTGTTTTTGAATGTTACATGTGATGAATGAAACAGATTAGTCAGAAAAAATTATGAAATTATGAGGTACCCGCGACCCTTATCAATCTATTACTAGCGTCTTAACTCTACTTGATATTTCAGACTGGTGGAGAAAGTAGCTGTTTGTTCGTTATGACAATTTTTAAAAGCTTCAAGGACCACAGCCTTGTTAATCGCGTCCAGGGCAATCTTTAGCCTCACAAGATTCGATTATACGCATTGTTCTCTTATCTATGTGACAAATACAATATCCTATCTATAAATAATGTATTTCATTGGTGATTAATGTCGTAAGCAATGACAACAACAGCACGAGCTTTGATTTATAATATAACTTTCGCCGTATCCCCGAATGGTCTAATTTGACGTTTGGTTGCGCGTGCGCAAGACGCTGATACACGGTGGGTTGCTCAACGGTTCCCATGGCACTTGGGCCATAGTATTCGATTCTGAAATAGCTAGACTATGAATGGGATAAATTCCTAACAGTTTCATGTCTATTTTAGGTTTTAGCGTTGGGCCATCAACCCTATAACGTTGGTTCGAGCAATAAAATTATTATTTTCTACATCTACGTGCTTTCAGAGGAATATGGTTAGTGCATTCGCGGTATGAGCTTGCACACCGACCGTAATTTTAATTTCGCAAACGGCAATAAACATGACCATTTCTTGTTATAAAACAATCTGATTTATTAATAACCTTTAACCTTCCATAGTGCTTGTAGCGTAATTTACCTGGTCGTTAAAAGAATCATTTCAGCACCGGTCGTCTGACTCGAGTAGTTCACGTTATTGCTTCAGACTCGTCTATAAATTCACATATTACTGTGGTTGTCTGTCATCCACATTAAAAGTGTCGCATTAGCCTAGCGACAGGTATCGCACCTTTTGATCTGCAGGTCGCAGGTTCGTCTGGCCGGTCATTCTTTTCCGTAAAATTGTGTGCACACTATTTCCTAGAAGTTTTAGTATAATTCATTTTCTAGAAATCCAAATTAGTTCCTGCATATCATTTGTAAAAACGAAGTTACTTTCAGAACGCATAGTCTTTTTTTTGTTGCCTAATGCAATAATTTATGCTGCTCGAAATGAGGTCACCAGGAACGAGATTGTATTCAGTCCTTCCTTTCTATGCTGCTGATTATGTAGTTCCATTGAATGGGTCAACAAATCAGATTGTCTTGCAGATGTGAGCCCTTATACCTTAACCGGTCCAGCCGCGCCATTGTTTATTGATCCACTGTCAACAGCTAAATTAAATATTCCTGCTATAACTGCCGCAACCGTTATTGTTATTGCCTGTGCTTTAACTTGTTCTGTTTCAACATCATTGCTTTATGAATATCTAGTAACTTTATATCATACACGCCGGGTAACAATTTTTTATTGATATAAAATCGTATCTTCGATCACTAGAGTCGTAACGGAATTGAAAAGTCGGGATATGGAATTAGTACAAATTCTAGAAAGCTCAAACCCGGAAGTGGCTGGAGTCGTGACGTCATAAATCTCATGGCGGAGTACAAAACAATTAGCCTTGCACCTTAACGGGTCCTGACCAGTTTATGTGGATCTTTCGATAGGTAGGAGTTGCGCTTCAAGAGTCTGAGTTTTGAGGAGGTTAGAGGGGGGTGGGAGGTCTAGTGAGCTGGTGCTGGCAGTTGGCACATTAGAGATTTGTCACGGTGGAGGAACCGTTGTGATTAGGCTGGATGGAGGTCGAGGGGATTGGATGGTAATGGACACAGGTGCCTTTACTTTGTAACAATTGGATTTATGCTGGGATTTTTTAGTACAACTTGTGTTTACAAATGTTCACGGGATTGAGCTGGGGTTGCTTGTGTGGGCGCAGCGTTATTATATCGACTATTTGTTTTAATTTTTGAACGTAGGTGTCAAAGTGAGGTTAAATTTAGCTAGAATAATTAGAGTATACTCGCAAGGACTAATATTGCACATGATTAAATGTAGAATTTAATTGCAGTTATCTTTTTTATAATTTTTAATTTTATATGGAGTATGGGATGGTAAGACATACGGCTAATCGCAATTTTATGATATCAAGCAGAAATGTTTAAAATAATAGTATTATTACTACATCATAAAAAATGAATACCTATGTAAAATCCAGTGCCATTGACCGCACAGAAGTCGTTAATAGCTAAAGCTAGATATTAGTAAAACCTAAACCTACCGCCTCGAGTACTTACTCTAATGGAGGCCTTCCTGGTCAGATAACATTATCATCGATAGCTCTAAGATCTTTATTGCCATAGACCACAATCACCGTTCCGAATCCTGATTGGTGCATAAATTAGCTACAGCGTGTCCCTGGCACCGTAAGGAAGAATTTACATAGAAAACTGGTTAAAGCTGGTCGATGTTAACCGTCTCAAAGGGTATTTTGTGTTATACTTTTTTGCGATTTGAAAGAACCAGGGTTACCAGCTTCGCTAGCACGAACAACCATTCGGGATAACAAATATTTTCCAAAATAAAAAAGCTCTTATTAAACAGACTCTGAAACTCTCTAAACATTTTTGAAAGGTGTTTTCTATGAAGAAATCAAATAACATTATAGGAAATTTATAAAAATGATACGAGACATGACTATCTGGTACTTGATTTAACCAATTTAGTTTAATCGTTAGTTTAAAGTTTGAGCTTGTAGGCAGCGTGTCCTGCGCAAACGCAGCTAGAGAACAGTTAGACACGTCACGCCCATGCCCGCGTGCGATTATCCCGGGAGTAGCCGAGTGGACCCCACGCGCCTCCGCCAATTGCTGAAGGTCGCCTCTTAAGTGGAATATACCTGGTCTACAGATTTACATACCTACCTATCCAAATTAGGAGCATTATAAACTTTGTGTCTTTGGTAGGTAGGTAGGTACCTAGTTTCCTAGGTTCATATACTTAAGATTCAACGAAAGGTTGGTATATGTACTAAGTCATCGTAAGGCTATCCAGTTTTAATCATTACATAAGTTGTTTGTATAAAGAACTTTTAACTTCTGTTTACCAAAAGTTTTCAGTTGTAAAATATTTCCAGATTACGAGGAATTATCTTCTTACTTAATACTTAATAGGCAGTCTGCGTCTACTGTCGATGAAGCTATCTGTTCACTAAGTGCCAAGATAAGTAACCTGGAAGTGCGCACGAACAACAGCGTAAATTTTAATTTTATGGTGTCTGTAATACCTAATGAAATTACCTTACCTGCCCACAAAACTGAAGCAGATATTACTTCCAACGGGATTTAAGTAGAGTTTAGCGCATGAAACAGTGAAGTATTAATAAAGGGAGACCTATAAAATTTCTGCATAGTTATTATTCATTAAAACATGTACATAGCACGCTAGATTTATAGGCAATGAATATATTCCATTAAATAAGCAGTTAATTTGTACAACTGACCAGCGATGGGTCATTTCTAGTTACAACCTGTCCGGACTAGACCGGTACAACCTATAATTGGGTTTGTTACCCTATTTGCAGGGTAATACATTAGGTTGGCAACACAGTGATTAAATTATTGTGTTAATCAGCGAGCTCGAGCTGCGACGTCCGTTCGTGTCATTCAAAAGACTGATAAAGGCATACATTCGATTCGATGCTAAGATGGATTAAGTATTTTCTTATCATAAAAAATTAAAGAAATACTTATACTTGCAAAGGCTTTCTGCACCTGCTGGTCATTTGAAGTGTATCACGCATATTATTTTCAATGCTCATTGGCTGCATTTTGAAATATAATAAAAAATATTGAAAATAAACAATGAGCGGCGAAAATAGTACGAGTGATACACGCACGAGTAGTAGGTACATCTGAATCGATCAGCTGCTGATGTTGCCATGTTTCTATTCCAAGCCTACACGAAAAACATAATCCGAAACAAAGGGTCGTTTCATTGCACAAATAATACTTTCACATTATTATTATTTCTAGGAATGGATACATAAACATTCCACTGCCGACTGAAATATTACAGCTTTCTCCCTTGCACCACGAAACGATAGGCATCATCTGAAGCCATCATAACTTCGATTTCCTTCGTAAGTATCTCGATATCTCCCGTATTATATTGACTTGTCTCCCTATAATGTAGACATTATAGGGCAGGTGACTGCACTGTCACAGCAGTGGGACATTATGGTGGATATCAAGTGGGGCAGTTTGTTTTGGCGTGAATTGGCGGTGGCCGGCGGGTTTAGGCGTAACTGTGATGGTGGGTTTCATGGCGAGGTGTGAATTATAAGGGGTAGCGAGATAGACAGTGATTTTGTAGTGTTTTTCTTCAACGGTGTTAGTAATTGTTAGAGCTACTATACGTTTGATTAAATAAATAAATAATGTTGGACAATTCACACAGCATTATCCAGCCCCAAGCTAAGCAGAGCTTGTGTTATGGGTACTAGATAACTGATATACTTAATACAATACACTACATAGATAGATATTTTTTATTATACATAGAAAACACCCAGACCAACGAAACAAATTTCTGCAGATCGTACACAAATTTGTTCCGAGGCGGGAATCGAACCCACAACCTCCTGCGTCGCAGGCGGACCTTCGCCCACTGCGCCACGGAGGTCGTCAAATTATGTGGTACGTCAAATTATATGTATGATTGGTAGGATTTATTGTAGTGTTGCTATTTTATACCGATTCTATACGAAAACTAATAGGAACGGCATTAGAAAATGAAAATTAAATATAAATAAATAAATAATAAATAATGCCGGACAATTCACACAACATTATCTAGCCCCAAGCTAAGCAGAGCTTGTGTTATGGGTACTAGATAACTGATATACTTAATACAATACACTACATAGATAGATATTTTTTATTATACATAGAAAACACCCAGACCAACGGAACAAATTTCTGCAGATCGTACACAAATTTGTTCGTGTTTTTGACTTGAACGCCTAATCCAAAGTCGCTGTTTGATTTTATTTTAGGGCAAAATAGATATCAAATTCCAGCTACCCGAATTGGTGTTCACAAGAGATCTCGATAATTGATTAGTTAAAACAGGCGGTCTAACAACTGGTTGTAGCTACTATAACAAAATATTCATAGGTCGCAATAAAAAAATCTCATTTTTGTATTTTATTACGTCGCTTCCGCTCATGACTTGCTCTGCCTACGAATTGACTTGCATTTCCTACCTGCGGCTTTGTTTACATTACTTTAGCTTTGCGCTATTCTGTGGCATTTCATGCACTGCTGCTTATTCTGTCGTTATCTGACGCTAAGCCGCATTTACACATGTAACTGGTAATTGAATATTTTTCTATAAATACATAGTACTAAGACGTAAGAGATTTTATAACAATTGTGAAGTATCTTTCAGAAAAGACAGGTACATACTTAATCTAGGAACTATGTAGATCGTTTCATTTGCCCATAATAAAATCACACAATTATTTACAAGACAATAGGTCAACTTCCTCGCAGTGACATTAATTATTCCGTGGTCATGGGTATCGAAATTGATCTCTAAAAACCGGGGCCCTGCTGGATCGGGGCCCTTAGGGACTAACCCTGGCAAAGGCAAATGTGCCGTTATATTGAAAACTTCAAAAAATCACAAATAACGCTAAATTATGAAAAACCTATCCCTAATTTACCTAATTGCCGATCAGAGCCGAAACGGCTCAGTCGGAAGAGCAGTGTTTGCAACAAAAAGGTTTCTGTCTCCTGTGTGGATCCGTTTTGTGTCTCTCTCTAGCAAACTGTTTTTCTTTTCAACTGTATATGTGGTGCGAGTTACAAATATGTAAACATTTCTATTTTGGAGAAACTTACAGCTAGGTTTACAAAAATTCTGATGAAATATAGAACGTGCCTGGATAGTTGGATATACCAGTGATCTATGGCTTTAGTCTACACATATAGTTATTATTTAGATATATCTTCTCTTCTCCACTTTAGTACAAACCGGTAGCAATCGGAACCGAACAAACGTACCGATGCATGTAAGCTGCCGGTTCTCCCTGCTCCCTGTGTAAAGGCGCCCTGACTACTACATTGCGGTGATGCCGGGTGTTTTTGTCCGGGTAGCGGAGCCGCCGCGGGCTGCGATTTCGATCCAATGCGGTCAAATTTTACTTCACTTTACTGTTCCTCTATTATCTTCTCAATTTCGACTGCGAAAGTAAACTGTTTTGATTCAAGAGTGGTGTGGGTTCAGCAAAAATAGAGGACGGTATCGAGACAATGTTTGCAGCTAATCGTGGACCCGTGGATTAACTGAGACATTTTTTTAGGCTTCCGACACCAAATAGTACAATCGTTAATAATTTCGTTTCTCACCCTCCGAAAAATCTATATTTTATCTATCGACGGTGCACCACCCGGCAAAACCTTACCGGCTTTACGTAATCATCTTCAAGACAAGAACAAAATTACAAATTTAAAAAAACCCCCTTGACAGATTTTCATGAAACATGGCTAAGAACACTCGGGATAAAATTATCTATGACACAAAAAAACAAAACGAAAATCGGTTCATCCGTTTGGGAGCTACGATACCACAGACAGATACACAGACGGACACGTTAAACTTATAACACCCCTCTCTTTTTGCGTCGGGGGTTATAAAGAGACAAAATTAAAAAATATCCTTTTCCACTTTCATTGCCCATCATGATGCATACGTGGTTGAACCACACTGCTTGTTGCTATGGCCTTTCGCACCTTCGGATCACACTCCAGAGCCTAGGAAGGAAGTGAATATGATAAATGAGTGATGAAATTAAGTGCCTCAGGCCCTATTTCTGGCCAAAAGCCTCCCTTTTCTTCCTCCGTTCATCTACGTCTAACTAAGAATCCATAAAGTTTTTGTTTTTATAATCCGTAAGCCCCACACTCTGGCTCTCCTAAGAAATCAAATAATATCGCAATAATTTTTGATTTCGACGGGGCTTGATCCCGCATCCGTCAGTACCGGAATGTGCTAACCAACTACACCACGAGGTCAAGTGACGTAGGAGTCGAAAATCTTTGAGACTTTCTACGGGTACAAGTCCCGTCAAAGTCAAAAATTTTTGCGATATTATTTGATTTCTTAGAAAGAATCGATAACTTTAAGATGTTCCTGATATGGGTATTGGGTACCGTAGATAATACTAGTGTTCTAGTGCTCAAACACAATGTAAGCAGGATGCAAAGCAGTGCGCCACTTGCAATAGGAAAGATCGTTTATAATTTCATAGTTTAAGGTGCAAATACCTAGTAGCTGATTGGACTTATTTGGAGGCTTTATCCTCCTATAGAGGAGTTAATGTTATGTGAAAATAATATATCTCATTGATTGACCTTTTTAACCCCGACGCAAAAAGAGGGGTGTTATAAGTTTAACATGTCTGTCTGTGTATCTGTGCATCTGTCTGTGGTATCGTAGCTCCCAAACGGATAAACCGATTTTCGTTTAGTTTTTTTTTGTGTCATAGATCATTTTATCCCGAGTGTTCTTAGCCATGTTTCATGAAAATCTGTAGGGGAGTTTTTAAAATTTTTAATTTTGTCTTGTATCTGTAAAGTGAAGTGAGTACAAAAATGGTCCACCTGTTCATTTACCATGTGAAAAATATTAACATAGTGTAGCTGTTTTGGACTGAAAATTTGTATCTACTTCTAAACGTCTTAGAATTTTGTACTTTTTCTTTTCCTACACCTAAATCTCAGCAAAGACGACTGCTAGAGACCATGTGTGTACAGTACAATTATAATTTTTAGGATGATGTTGGAACTGCCCCGTTTCTGCAGTGCATCAGGTATGTTTGCAGAATACATTCATATTCACATAGCATTCTCCGTAAAAAGACCGCATCCCTGATGCGCAGAGTACGTGACAGCCCCAACACCATCCTTTTAACTATTGCTGGTAGAGTCACCTCTGCCACGTGGCATGGTTTCGTGAGGAGTGATTTACTAATATGTTTAGTATTACGTAAGTACCAGTACCTAACCCTTATTATAAGTGTTTGTGTATACTAACAAATTATGGATCTATTTGCTGTCCGAGATAAAATATTTTTATTTATTTTAATTTCTTCCCGGCGACCGACTAACATTCACACAGCTCTGTCGCACGTTGTGTGAAGGTTAGGAAGAAAACTTCTTCTACGTCCATGGTAAATGATAGGATCCCAGTAATTTAGGTACTAGTGCAATATTATAGTGTAGTATTATAATATCTGTGATTTAGGTATAAGATGTCTCCACAACTTATCACAAATTTTATTAACTCAACCCGATACACACACCCTTACTCAATTAAATAAATAATGAAAGAAAAGAAAGAAAGAAAATAGTTTTATTTGTAACTTCAATCACAAAAGCTATTAGATACTATTTATAGACTAGGTATTAAAATAATTATCCCTAAAAAATAACGAAAATTACCACGTACAACCTAACAACAAATTGATCGGTTATGGGATAGGTATTTGTTCATGATTGAAGCTAGAAACTGGGAGCTGGCTCAGCATGAATGCTATGTGCAAGTGAGATACACATAACGCTGTTCTTCCGCCGGTTCCCACAATCAGTAGCGGGTAGCACAATAACATATACTACACATAAAAAATGGGAATTAAAATGTTTACCTACATATTATGTATACAAAGGTTGCCTACGTTATTCTCTGATTAAAATGAGAATATTTAACTATAAGAATCAGAACTTAAAAGTTACAAAAAATGTAAAAATTATCCTAAAATAGTATACATATTTGAATGATTTATAATAAGGGTTAATATTTAGGGTTAATGATAAGTGATAAGGGTTATTTATGAGGGTTTCCGCTATCAAGCCATTTGTGTAGACAAAAGTGTGACTTTAAGTCTACGCTTAAAGGTAGGCTTCGAAATAGGTTGCCGCAGGGGAGGTGGTAAGTTATTCCAACACTTTGTGGCCTGGTAGCGGAAGCTTCCTCTGAATGCAGCGGTTTTATGTAGCTTAACTACAAGCAGGAACGAAGAAGCACGAGTTTGATAGAGATTCCGTGATGAAGACCATTCAAATTTGTTGTATAAGTACTTAGGGCGTTTGTATTTTATTATGTCATGCACCAAAGTCGCTAAATGTAGAGTTCGGCGCGATTCCATGTTTAACAGTCCAGCACGGTTAATGAAAGGGCTCACATGTGTACGAGGGGGAATGTGGAAGTGTAGTAATGGTGGACAATTCACATCTAGCTCCATGCTAAGCAGATTTTGTGTTATGGTAATAAAATAAATGACTGATATACTTAATACAATACATTACACAGATATTTAATTTTTATTTTACGTAAAAAATACCCACAGCACCCGGAACAAATATTTTCAAATCCTCCAGCGTCGCAAAAGTTTCAGAGACTAACTAGAAAATACTCGACGATGACGACCTCCGTGGCGCAGCGGGCGAAGGTCCGCCTGCGACGCAGGAGGTTGCGGGTTCGATTCCCGCCTCGGAACAAATTTGTGTACGATCTGCAGAAATTTGTTCCTTTGGTCTGGGTGTTTTCTATGTATAATAAAAATATCTATCTATGTAGTATATTGTATTAAGTATATCAGTTATCTAGTACCCATAACACAAGCTCTGCTTAGCTTGGGGCTAGATAATGCTGTGTGAATTGTCCAGCATTATTTATTTTATTTTATTTATTTACTAAGTTTTAAAATTCAAAACAACATTTCACGAACGGCATCGCCGAATTCCAAAATCATCATTCACACAGATACAATCTCGTAATGAATTCCAAAGAGAATTGATTAAATATTATTTTTAATCGATTTTTATTAAACACGATCGTTAATTACAGAGGCGGCTGATTTATTATTTGCTGTTGCAATTTGGATAATTCGTTTTTCGAGTGAAAGTGTCTGACATAATGTTGGCAAATGTTTTTGATATCATTTAGTAGTAATTATGGGTTTTGGTAATATTTTCTGAGATTTATTGCTTTAATTATGCAATTAATTGAAATAGATTCTTTGATGTGAAACTAGAGGCCGACACAGGACATGTGTGAAAGACCTGTATAAATGGAAAAATACACTTGCGAGCTTTAAACTGGAATCGCTTCAAGGGTTGTTCAAGACTAATTTTTACAATTTCTTTGCAGTGAACTATGAGTTAAATTATGTTTTCCCTTACGCAGGATTTATTGGCGACGATACATTTTGATTTAATGCACGATAATGTCCGCTGCCACACCGCAGCAGTGACTAGACAGTACCGTAGGTTCGACAGTAGGTTATGTCCACCCTGTTCTAAGAAAAAACGAAAGAAATTCGAAATTACAAAAAAAAATAACCAAAATTCCCCTCAGATGCCCCTCAGGGCCCAAATCACCTGGGCCCAGAATCACCTTTTTCGGTTTAGTCGGTGCACATTTTTGAAGCTGGCCAATGAAATTGAATGATGATGATCATAATCATCATAATGACATTCATGAATAAGAACACCGTTTTATTATTCGTGAACTGATTGCTTATTGTATTTTAATGTGACAAATTAAAGCCAGCCTTATAAGGGCACTTGTACACGAGTCAGTTTTGTTATGTCACCGTCGCGCGTCGCCACATTTGACAACTTTGGTGTCGCAATCTAGCAACAATCTGGTAAGTACCAAACTACGGTACCCAAAGGTATGGTACGCCAAATGCCAGATCACAGTGCTCCTAATTATATGTCTGAACATCCCTGTAATACCTGTGTATCACAAATGAATAAACGAATTTGAATTTGAAACAATGGAGTCCCTAATTAATTCAGGTTGTGCAAGTTCGATTTCAAACATATTTCTTTTAAGAACTAGCGGACTTTGTTTTTTCCGAAATCCCGCGTCGATAAAATCGCAGCCGTGTGTAAGATCGTAAGCGTCTTAGCACAAAATTTTAATTTCCATTTTTAATTTTCTTTATTCAGGATAAAAAACAATTGTACAATGCAGACTTATTACATAATTTACTTATTCTATGTGTTTTTAAATGTACAACCAATCACATTATCCACAAATTATACAGAAGTATTACTTACTACATAGTTGGTTTTTGTTTAATGGTAGATTAATTGTCTCTTGTCAAAATAACCGATGACATTAGAGATGGTATCTGGAATGGATCAGCAACCGTTCTCTCCCTTTTGGATTTCAGTAGTGCTTTTAATAACGTTGATTTTGACATTCTGTTAGGTATCCTTCGCTCTCTTAACATCTCTCCAAATGTAATTGACTGGCTTCGTAGTTACCTGTTTGGTCGCCGGCAACGCATTAGTATTGACAATAACGTTTCCTCCTGGTGTCAACTGAGTGCCGGTGTACCACAGGGCGGCGTTCTATCTCCTCTCCTGTTCGCTATTTTCATTAATTCTATCTCCAAAAAACTCTCTTCTTCCTACCACCTTTATGCAGATGATTTACAAATTTATACCCAGGCTCCAGTAAATCGACTAGGGGAAGCCATCTGTAGGATCAACGACGATTTAAATGGTATTCTTGATTGGAGCAATAAGCATGGGTTGAAAGTGAACCCCACAAAAACCCAGGTAATCGTAATTGGCAACTCGCATATGGTGTCTAGGATTGACTGGGTTCACCTACCCCAAGTCTCTTTTGACAATGCTCAAATTGTCATCAGTAAAACTGTTAAAAACGCGAATGCGTCTGAGCGAGGCAGCTGATGCGAAGATCTTTCGGCTTACTTCTGCCAACTGGGGTCCCCAGGACAGTTGATTATCAATAAGAATCCCTAAGGATTCTTATTGATAATCAACCCTATTATTTATATATATGTTATATTGATGGTCCCCAGGACAGTTGATTATCAATAAGAATCCCTAAGGATTCTTATTGATAATCAACTGTCCTGGGGACCCCAGTTGGCAGAAGTAAGCCGAAAGATCTTCGCATCAGCTGCCTCGCTCAGACGCTTGCGAAACTTTTTACCAACATCCACCAAAATTGCGCTCGCTCAGTCACTCTTACTTCCTATACTCGACTACGCCGACGCCAGCTATCCTGATCTAACCCAAGCGCAGCTTGATAAGCTTGAGCGGCTTCAAAACTTCTGCATACGCTTCATCTTCGGTCTGCGAAAGTATGACCACATTACAGAGTACCGCAAAAAGCTTAAATGGTTACCCATCCGTCTTCGCCGGGACGCACACTTCCTCTCTCTCCTATATTCTATACTTTTTGTCCCTAATACACCCCGTTACCTCAAGGAACGATTTCAGTACCTCCACCAGACCCATAGCCGCTCCCTCCGCTCAACACACACTCTTCAACTGAAATCTCTCCGCCCCTTCCATTCCTATAGCTCATCTTATACGATACATGCCATACAGCTGTGGAATGCCCTACCCACTTCTATTAGACACGCTAAGTCTCTCCCTGCATTCAAAAATATGGTCTATGAACATTTCCTCAGTTTAACAACAAACTGTTAAAATCAAAAGTAATTTTATATATTTAGTATATTTTATTGTGTTATCAAATATTTATATTATATATTTTTATATGTATATATTTATGTTAAGTATATATATTTAGATATTTATATAGCTTGGTATATTTATCTCTTCATAAACATTATTTCTGTTTTCACGCCACCGTATATAATTTTTTTGATCACTTCTTGTCCATCCTAAGGTTGCCTGGAAGAGATCGCTTTTAGCGATAAGGCCGCCCATTGTACATTATTTGTGTTTGTTTTTTTTTTTTTTTGTTTTCTGTGATTTCTTGGTGTGCAATAAAGTATATTTGTATTGTATTGTATTGTATTAATTGGTTATAGTATTTTAGGTTTTTTATAATTATGTATTTTAGAGTGATAATTTTAAGAGCAGTTAATTTTTACATATTATTATGAGAGAGAAAAAGGAAGGGTTGTAATTTAGTTAAGTGTTATTAATTTGTAACAGTTTTAGGATATTTTTCTTAAGACTAAGTTCATAAAAATATATATTTGTATCTTAGCCCATGGGACATTCCCCTACGTCTGATGGCATACCACACATAATTACCGCCACAATGCTCTATTGTTTGTCACACGCCACTTCCGTTCTGCGCCGGCGCATCCCGCGGTAGATCCCAATCGCGATCATTGTTGCAGGCGTTGACCACAGATAATCATAGCGGATGTCGCCTTGTTATTACATTAGCCAACATTAGCTGTAATTTTGTTCACCTTGTACAATAATCTAATGTCATTGACTACGTTATTAAATGTCAGAATTATCATGGTGCTTGAATCATCACACGAATTTTGGCTGAGAAGAGTATATATTGCTAAAATTATCGCGTATTACTACATCACGTATTTAATCACACTGTATTTAATCGCGAGTTCCCCGATACTCAACTGCGAATATTTAAGCAATGGGGCTTCCCTATTGCACACCTAAGTTTGTAAACCATTGCTCACGTAAGTTACTAAAACATAAAAAACATAAACAAACAAGATATGGATCAGTTGAGCTACCTACCTGTAGATTGTTTGCAACAGTCTGCAGTTAACTCAATTGTTTCAATTATATATACTAGTTATTGTAATTTACTTATTTCTATTATTTCATTGTAATTTTAAGAGTTGTGATTTGTTTAAGAATTACGTACCTAACTATAAAACAGATTTTCTTGTTTTAAGTCATTATTGTCACACACCTGGGCAAACGGTTTCCACATTGATCTCGATGTTATAATGCAAAAGAAAGACGCAGGCAGACACATTGTAAACCTATTCTACGAACCGATCAAAAGCAGAGTGTACTGTACTTACTGTACATGACACAATGATGACAAATTAAGTAGCAACCGATTTGTACTCACCAGCAGATTTCCCAACGCACATTTCCCATTCAAATTCGATCCCAGCTTATTTTATTCAGCAAAATCCCCTAAACAACATTCAAACATGAAAATTAGACGCAAATCTGTGTCACGGACCAATCAGCTGATCAGGTAAGCCGCTTAGGCTTAGCCACAGATTAAATAAGTCGGCAACTGTCAGAATGACTGTCAGTTCGCGGAGTGCCGTTATGACATCTTGAAGTGTCATCTATTATGCGTTTTGTATGCGGAAGCGAACAGGTTTCTGACGCGCCGCGGCGTTGGGGCCAATAGCTCAGATGCTCTTATAAATAATATGTCAAATGGAACAAGTTGGAACGGTTTATTATTCATTGGTTGTGCACTGTGGTGCTGTGGTACACCAGTTAAGTTGACGGCTCTGGAATAAGGCACAGGTTTTCCTATGGCCCACATGAGGGACATCTCAGCTCGCCATGTTTACAGGGATATTATTTTGATGATGATGTTCTCCTAGCCGAATCTTCGGCCACGGTAGCCAGTCTCAACGTCGCCAGGTGCGCAGGACACATTACAGTGCCCAAGTGAACGAAAACACAGGTGCACTCTCTATTTCCTCACTCTCATAATCCGATGGGATGGCAGACCGACACGAAAAGCAGGGGTATTATGATTCGTCGGAAAGGCCGTCGGATTCGATATCGGAAACGTTTTTCTTCGTAAAAAGCGACCGATAACGAACCGATACCTAAGCGAAAGAAATCAAAAATATCACTTTATTTCCGTGTCAGTGTATAGTTTTATAATTTGACCTTTTCTAAGTGTACATTTATTGCATTTATGGAAATAAAGAGATTTTGATTTTGATTTACCCCCTCGCGTTCCATCGCGTTTACCTTCTACAAATCGATGTACCAATCTGGGTTACTGTTACAAAAAGAGCTTTTTAACCTTTAATTACTTATCGAAAGAGATTAGTCCTTCGTCAGTCGACTCGTGAAGCGTGAAGTACAAAGAGGCCGACGTACTTTCGTTTTTAAAGCGGAACTTTCTTCGCAAATAAGGGCTCCGTATCACCGAAACGATGCAGACGTGATGGCTGACATTTAGAGCGGAAAATGTGGCGCGTGTGGTGCGGAACGAAAGTGTGGCGCGGGATTTACAAAATATACAAAAATCTTTCTTATGAACAGAACAAATTGCATAGAGAACATATTGTGGGAAGACTACCGCAAAAGTTAAAACTGTGTAGCACCAAGTTAATGTCTCCTAGTTTCTTTGTACAAGAAGTTGGTTTCAAAATCTTTTTAGATGAAAGTCACTGGATCATTGTTATGTTTCTATTTTTATTCAAGGTTAAGTGCGCTTCTAAGCTCTGAAAATTAGTGGCGAAATCAGCTAAGTCTTCAATATAGAAAATTATTCAACTTTTTGTTCAATTTAGTTCAATTTTTAAATTTTCATCATTTATCAATTTTATCATTCATCATTCAAGCATTTGGTGGGATCAAAATACAAAAAAAAAAACGTTTGAAACGGTCTTTATGACCAAGAATTTTTCTCCGCTAGCACATCTCGCTTGCACCAGCCCTGGTTAAGATATTCGATTCAAGGGCGTCACATCGCTAGTTTATTGCGATCCGCGTAATTGGTTCGCGGGCGTCGGCGTCGCGGGCCACCAGGGACGGATCTAGGGACTTGGGCTGAGAATTGTGCTAGTTTATTAGACAGCCAGCAATTTAGGATGGAAACCAAAACTAGGAGTTTTTAGAAAGCTCTTGTGGAAATCACTGTAGCACCTAAAACCTACTGCAACTGAAATGGAAATTTTGATTACATTCAAACAAAAGATGCGTGACATTTCAGACAGCATCATCTACCCTATGGTAAGCAGAACTGTAGTACCCGATGACCGATATGAACACATATATTTTTTTAATATTAGTACCTACCTACCTACTGTTGTGTACAATATAAAAAAACTACTGGGTCATGAAATAACGTTTCCTCTAACTTGCGATTCATTTAATGCCCAACTCTCACTTAGGTCCTTGAATCAGACCCTGTCAGTAGGGCAGCCAGCCGATGGTCAGGTGACGATTACCATTTGGCACAGAAAGCGAGGAAACATCGCTCAAAATCGACGTTGAACGGTTAATGGAGGAACTGGCCAGATTGGACGTGATACTGGATGAGGAGACACTTGAGCACCGCGTCTGATGAAGCAGACGACGCTTGGCCTCTCCTATGTTACGACCGTTTTGCATGAATTCGCACATTCTTGAAACCTTTGCGTTAATCGCGCGTGTGAATTTATGAAGATATTTAATTTTTTTTGTTATGTAGCTGTTTAAGTAATTTACATCGTTGGAATCGGTATAAAATATTAAAAATACATTAAAAATACCGCGCCTTGCAGTATTTTAGTAATTTAAAGTTGAAATCAAGATAAACGAAAATATTTTTTTTTAGTTTCAAAATGATTATAATACGTTAGCCGAAGGTGTGTGACAAACACGTCTTTCATTTCAGGTCTATTCAGATGTTCAATGAATTCTCCGCTAATAGGTTGCATTTTGATTACGAATAGAAAACAAAAGAAACGAACTAATGATCGGCGAAAAATAGTATGACTAATACACTCACGAATACATTTGAATCAACCAGAAGACCAATCGTATATTACGCGCAAATCTTCATGAATTCTCGGAAGTACGCGCGAGTGGCTGCGCAGTAGCTTATTATAAGGTGTCAGTGGGAATGAATGATTACGCACGCACTCTACGTCCATGCGCATTTTCGCATTCGCTGCTATGTTCACAGAATCCATAAAGATTTGCGCGACCTATAATACATATATGCATGACAAAAAGTCTCAACTGTCAACTGAAGTTCATCGCTTGAGTAAAAGAAGATTTCAGGTGAACGCATACGTTCCCAAGGCCAACGAGCCGAAAGAACCAATAAACTAAAATTCTAGAATGTGTTGTAAGAATTCGTAGGTAATCGCATTTGAGTACATTTGAGTACATTTTTTGACTTTATGTAACATGTCACGTTATCTTGAACTCCATTTTAGAAAGTGTCGCTAAAGGATACAAGGGATAGTCGTAGCTACGACTTTTCCCCGCTTTGGTTGACAGCAGTCTTAAGAGAAATGCAAGATGTAGGTCTCGATGAATTAGAAGGCTCGTTAGATGCGCTGTGACTTCGACTTCGACTTCGATCGGAGGTGATAAAGCACTTAGGGCTAAGTAGGTAGTGCTCAGATTAGTTAGGTCTTGTAAGGGCTGGATAGGCATGGGCTTAATGTATTGTAACGGTGATAAAGAAGGAAGGCAAGAGATTGAGGAGTCAGGACAGAGGTAGACCAATCGTTACAAAATGCGTATTCCCCAATTATTTGACTAATATCTTTGGGGTGTAACAATTTTTTCTGTGTGCTGTGATCGCATCTTAACTAACCCTGAAAGTTTGGTACTAACTTTTTGTTACACCCTGTATAATATAAAAAGTCTATTTTTTTTTGTGTTTGTGTTGCAATAAAAATACACCTAATATTACAGGTGACATAATAATCGAACGTTTTTCAAAAATAAAAAAATAATACATTTAATAAATAATTTAACTGCTCTGTTCATTTAGCTCTACATGTCTTACATAATGGAGGAAATTATTTTGGTTTATGTTTATTTAAAGGTCTTTAATTTTATCTATCATGTACTGTTTATTTTCCAAATAAAACAGAACAAAACTAATATCATAAACATAAGAATCCTACATGATAGCCATAAAAGCATAAAAATAAATCTTACGTGCCTATAAAGACTATCAAAAACGGCTAAAAAATGTAACCCAAACCGTACACCATGAAAAACAAACAACAGATTCCAATGTCGAAGATATTGCATTGTTTAGAGCGGAGATAAAAGAACATGGGCAATTTCGGAACAAAAGCTTTCAAAAAGTAACAGATAAAGTTACGAAAAAGCTCACATTTTCGTAAACAACAACGTTAATGCTTCAGATAACCACTATCTCTTCTGTGGCCTACTAAGACCCTTAATCTGTAGTAAACCCATAGATTATTTCGCGTTTACAAATGCATACGCATTCCTTTAGAGGTTTAAAGGTTAAGTAGTTTAGTGGAGGTAAATAAAGCAGTCACTTAAGGCGATGCCGAAGGGCTGACTTAGAATAGAGCCTCCGTGAGTGCTTATGAAAGACAGGTATGGATGGGATCTGGAATGAAGTATTGAGGCACTGGCGGTCAAAGTGATGCCGGTTCGTGGTCGTAAAACATTTTTGTTTTGACTGTGTAGATTTTATGTAGAAGAAATTATATTTTAGGGGGTATAGAAAACTGTGTAGAAAACAAGACCAAACAGAGAAATGGGAAAGTTTGGATAAATAAATAATAATAATAGAGACATCATCATTTAGCCACAAACCAAAGTAAGTCGACGTGTTTTTTAGCTATTTAAGTGGAAAAAAAAATGTTCCTATCCCAGGTAGGTGCTACCTCATCAAAATAATTTATTTAGCACATTTACATAATCAACATAATTTGAAAGTTTTGAAATAACAAAAAAACAACTTATTCAAAGTTGGTCCCTTAATTTTACAATGATTGTGTGTGTGTGGTGCTGTGGCGCGGCGGGCGGAGGTCCGCCTGCGACGCAGAAGGTTGCGGGTTCGATTCCCGCCTCAGGACAAATGTTTCTACGATCTGCAGATATTTGTTCCGGGTTTTCTGGATGTTTCTATGTATAATAAAAAACTCTATCAATATAGTGTATTGTATTATGTATATCAGTTATCTAGTACCCATAACACATCTGTATATGTACCTATTTTGAGTTTTGTTTTGTGTTTAAAATGTAATGAATCTATTTGACTTGACTAAGTGTTCCCTGTGAATCTATAGTATGAATAAATAAATTGAATTGAACACAAGCTCTGCTTAGCTTGGGGCTAGATAACGCTGTGTGCATTGTCCAGCATTATTTATTATTTATTTATATATGAAAATCCAGTCTGATTCAAGCGGTACTTTTGGTGATTTATTTATCTTTCGTACAAATTGTATGCTGTGATGTAATTGGCAGTGCCTTCACTGATACCTTTCTAACTATTATAAAATTGGCAAGGTATGATGCATCTGTAGTAGCTGCTTTTACTTGTCTACTTTCTACAGTTGACTGATTAGTCATAAAGTTTCTTTCACCGAATCGTCAGCTTTTGAGGAAGGAAATCAATTATTTATCGTCTTGCTGGCCCAATCGGGGTCTCAGACGGACCATATTAGCACTATGGACACTTTTACACAACAACCAGAGTCCTGAGTTTGGTTTTATTATTAGGTTATTGAGAGGAGACGTTAAATTTTTGTATGGGATTGGTACACCGCCTCTACCGTGCAAAAAATCAAAATCAAAAACTCGTTATTTAATAATTAAATACAATAAAAGTACACTTAAATAAGGTCAAATTATAAAATATAACACTGACACGGAAATAACGTGATATTTTTTATTTCTGTCGCTTTGGTACCTATGTAGACTCAAGTAAAGAAGCGACGAAGAAACCTTTATTGCTTTTTTTGTATTTTTTGTTGTTATTTTTCGAGTTGGAGCAAAACTCGTCCGAAGCTTTTTTATCTTCTAGATAATCTGATATTTTATAGTAAGCCTTTTTGCACAGCAAGGTTTTGACAATTTGTTTGAATTTATTAACTGATAATTTTTGCAACTCACTAGAAGTTTTGCTGTAGAAGCGTATACATTGGCCCTTTAAAAGATACATAAATTTTGTGTAGCCTATTTGTGGGCACAGCGAGTTTATGTTTATTTCTGTCATTAAAATTATGTTTATCGCTATTTTTAGGGAACCGATTGATATTTATATGAGTGTACATCAAGTTTTTATAAATATATTGACATGGTACTGTCATTATGTTTAACTATTTTTTAGAAGTGATCACGTTGGCAAATGGGATATGGAACTACACATTTTTATCAGGCAGGGATATGGGTGCAGATATGGAACTACACATTTTTATCACGGAGGGATATGGGTGCGGATATGGAACTACACAAATCCCATACAAAACACTACATACACACAATAGACCCTGCGCATTATACTGATAGCACGACTATATTTATCTTTACTGTGGCTAAAATGAACTACATTTAAATCTCAGTTGCTATTCGTTGCTCTGCTGACGTATTAGTCGAGTGTCAATTTTATATTCATTTTGTTATATCGGAATATTTTCAGAGGCTTTCAGGAAATGAGAAGCTAAGGCTGTTTAATCGTGCCGATATTAAGGCCAGGTATTCCTGCAGCTGTTGGCGTAAGGGAAAACGCGCGCCTGCCAAGCCGCCGCGCTCGTGTTTTTTGTAGTTATTTAAACATGGTGAATAAGAAAATCATTTTATCAAGTCAAATTCTGCGAATTTGTTTAGAAATATTAAGTGTCCTTAGTAGAGTACAAAAAAAGTGTGATAACAGTAGTTCGCTAGTCATAGTATTGAAAAAACGTTAGAAATAGGGGTGACTTTGGGATTTTTTTCTATCGAGTTAAGTTCATTAGATCTTGTAACTGAATGCGACTTTGACTAGACTAGATCCTTAAGTAATATGTATCTTTTTTTCAGAATTTTGAACACTATTTTAAGTCACAGATGATTTCAAAAATCACAAAAATGCGGGCTCTGCTGGCGTACCAACTTAAAATATCGCTTCTGGTGTAAATGCGTCCTCAGGACCCGTCAACCTACTTGCAGAAGCAAAAAGCACGACGAGTTCGGGAAGTTATTTCGCACCGTGTACGTTTATGCACAGTTGTAGACACTTTTTTATGGCGGGAAAAGTTAAATTATGTTAAAGAGTTCTTAATGTGGTAGGTATTCAAGTGAGGGCTGGAAGGGACTCAAGGAAGGGAAATATAGAAAAACTGTAATTTTTTACTACCTTCTTGATATTTTATGGGTTGCTCTTAATTTACTTTTCTACGCCTATCTGTTGGTCTGGCCCCTACCTAGGTCAATAGATACCATTACTCGGAGTCGATTGGCACTCAATGCTGAAATAATAAAGATCAAAATAAAATGCTAAAATTATAACTTGATCTACTCAACTCTCACTCGGTCCACAACTGGACGCTGGACTCCGCGCTAATAAGCGCCTTATTGGGTTTTATGACATGGGGGGTAATGCCCATAACCCCCACGCTGGGCATGCGGGTTTAAGATCGCAGTACGGTGGTAGAATTAACACATTTGATCTAGGTATTACCCTATTGCAAAAGCTACCTGTCCTCTTGCACTTCCCAAATTACAATAAATAAATAAATAAAATAATAAATAAATAATGCCGGACAAGTCACACAGCATTATCTAGCCCCAAGCTAAGCAGAGCTTGTGTTATGGTTAGTAGATATCTGATATACTTAATACAATACACTACATAGATAGATATTTTTTATTATACATAGAAAACATTCAGAACACTCTGAACAAATATCTGCAGGTCGTACAAACATTGGTCCCGAGGCGGGAATCGAATCGACAACCTCCTGCGTCGCAGGCGGACCTTCGCCTACTGCGTCACTGAGGTCGTCAAATTAGAAACATACAATATATAAAAAGAAAAACTTAACACCCTGCACTGAACTTTAATAAGTAAAAGACACGCTCACATTACAATTTGCTAAATTAACATTTGCAATTTGTCATTTGCAATTTGTCATTGCCACAGTATAACTAGGCGACTGGTGAGGAATGCAGAAACTTTTGCTTGCAGCGGACCAGCGCTCTGGGCCGCTGGGCCCGCCCTCAGCCGTCTCTGCAGAGCTGGCCACTCACTGGTTATTGCAGAACTACAGGTATTGCAGCTGATCAGACACGGCAGCTGGTGAGGACGCTGGCATTGCTGACGGAGTTGTGGAGACAGCAGGTGGTCGGTACTTACTCATACTCATTTATTCAGCGTAGGAGCGCAAGGCACTCATGGAAATGTCAGTTTAAATATAAATGGGTTACGATATGTGGTGCTTGTGTTACAATTCAAAGCTTAAGAGATTGCTTGAAAGAGCATTAAGTACATAAGACAAGCTCTACTTGCTTTGGGGCTAGATGATGCTGCGTGGATTGTCCAGAATTCTTATTCCAAGCGGCCCATCCCTGCTTCGCACGGGTGGATATTTATTTTTTAAACATATATCGTATGTTGCTTATGTTAGATTCTAGGAAAAAAAGTGATGGTGAAAGAACTTTTTAAACTTTTGCGATTTGTAAACATAGTTAATGGTTTAATCGGGTATTTATCGCGTACCTTTTGTTATTATACCCCTACGTTTCTACAGCGTTACAGCGATCGTGGTCACGGGACGAAATGTAGGGGATATAATAACAAAAGGTACTCGATAAATACCCGACTAAACCATTAACTATGGTGAAAGAATTTTTGAAATCGGTCCAGTTGTTATTGAGTTTATTTGTGGTGGTATAATTATAATTGTTTTCATTTCCTTAAGTTTTTCAAACGCCACCGTCTATACTGTTATTTTATGTCCATCCCAAGGTTGCCTGCAAGAGATGGCTCAAAGCTATAAGGCCGCCCTTTGTACCTACTTTCTTGATTCTCACCATTTCCTTCTGTATTATTTTTTGTGTTTGTGTGGTACAATACAGAGTTATCTATCTATAAAACCTCCAATGTCTAATAACCTATTTGTTGAGTTGCCACAGACAGAACACGGCAACGCTGGGAACACTGGCAGCCGTGCGCGCCATAAGTAGGGTAAAGGTGCCAATAAGTGGCATGTCGCAATTACGGACGAAACGCGCGGAATGCCACAAATCAAGCCGATTACTATCGCAGTGTTTACATCACAGCAAGGTACTGTATGCGAGGGCTAAGTTCAATTATGGATTTTTAATGGTTACGATACGACTAAATCGATTTTGATTAAATTGCGATTAACATAATTAACAATTGAATTACGAATGACATCAATTTTTGTTTTTATTAAAAAGGAACGTAAACAACCAACCCGCTGTTGTAGAGTTGCACCTTTAAATTATAAAGCCCTAAGCTCCACCAAAAAGTAGGTATTTAAAATAAAATAAAATCTAATAGAAAATTTGCTTATTTTAAAAGTCGACCCATGCCAAAGGTAATCCTAATCGATATTTCGATGCGAAAATCAGCTTTCTCGTTATCTAATATTTACACTACTTTATTAGGTACCTATTTAGTATTCCGCAATACTTCCGCTAATCTCAAGCGATTCTCGCAAGCACTTCAAAGCCAACACGCTTCATCCATCACCGTGTCGTGTAAACAGGCCCAGCATTGGGCAAGTGCACACGGAAGCGCAAGCGCAGGTGAGTCGTGGGTGCGCTTGCTTGCACAACGCATTCCGTGCGGCGACGTGGGACGAGCATTGTCGGAGATAAGCGATCTGATACCGACTCCTTGGAGAAAAAAACAATAAAAGAACGAATAAAATGAAGCCTAAAAAAAATCAAGCAAAAAAAGAGCATTTTTGCACAACCCAAGGTCGTCACCCCGTTGCCGGCCCCCAGTTGAAGCCGGGGTACAGAGGCGAAGCCTCGAGGCCCCCCTCCGTGCCCCCACAAAGGCCGAGAAGAAGATCAGTTTGGTTTGATACCAATTGGGACTGGGAAGGATTCTAGATGTTGTCGAAGTATTTATGTCGCACGACTATAGGACTATTAAATCGTATGATGTATTATATTTATATGACATGTGTATTTATGTTAATGTTACGATTTATTGATGGTATTTTTCTTTGTTCTCTTTTCTAGCACTACCTACTAAATTGTTGTTCACACTATCCGAAGGTTATCAGGTAGAGAATGCTATCTAGCATTATGTTCGCCTATGTGCAACTTTTGTGCAATAAAGTATAATATCTATCTATGATGGGGTGCCTAAGACTTACCTACAGTACAGCTGGTCTTTTCAGAAGTAGTGTATTATACTATTTTCGCAGCTGGTCTATTCAGAAGTAGTGTATTATACTATTTTCGCAGCTGATTGGTTCATTTTCGTAATGCAGGCAACTTGCGGCGAAAATAGTACAATAGTATGATACTCAAATCAAATCATTTATTCGCAGGAATGAGATAGGAAAGCTCTTAATAACAATGGTAACTCCAATACATTCTGCGTCGTCGAGGCGTGCAAAATTTAAATTTTAGGATTTATTACAGTAACCTGTCAAAGATTAATACTATTCATTTAACTAAAGCTAGCATTATACATTTCAAAATGTGTGTCAAAAAAATTTGTCCTACGTCATAAAAAGTTTTATAATCAAAATATTCCTTTATGTCATAAAAACATCTCTCCATTAACCACACTTTTAATTTAATTTTGAATAAATTAAATGGCATACTCTCGCCTTCATCTGAATAGACCATAGGCTGGTCTATTCAGATGTATTCGGTCTACCTATTTACGAACAGCTTATCTCACTTAAGATTGACAATCTGCTTCTGTATTTATTTTGTTCGGTTAAAAAGCCCTAAAAGATACTTATTTTGTTATGTGAATACCGCTTTCGATAGAGTTGATAGTAAAGTCCGTTTCATTGATGTGCTTCTTTACGTCGAAATACATCAAAAGTCAATGTTCAACCGTCGAAGATTATCAGCCCATACAAAATGAACGGATTCAGTGTTGGGGATATTATGTAAGGGGTTCACTTTAATAGAACTGCAAAGAGCTTTTAATCGAGCTAAAGTAGTCGTAAAAAGATGAGACGCAGAAACGGTTTTTCGTACCCTGATCATCCCTATAAAGAGGCGATTTCCAAAAAAGAAATTAACAGTAGACCTTCTTTGGATATATCATCATCTAGCCTAGCCTATATTAGTCCACTGCTGGACATAGGCCTTCTCTTACGAGCTCCATAGCGCCCTGTCTTCAGATTGCCGCATCCAGCATCTGCCTGCAGTTTTTCGCAGATTGTCATCCCACCTAGCCGGAATGCGTCCTCAATACGTTTGCCGAGTCGCGGTGTCCACTCATATATACTACTAAATTTCAATTTCAAAGCTCTAATTGCGGCCACTCAAACTGAGCTTAGATACAATCGGCCCACGAAGGGCGGGACCTTATAAAGCACCGAGTAATTACCAACAATAATTCCTTTTGACAACGCGTCAGGCTCTGCGTCGGGCCCTGTCGGAATAAAAGCGTGGACAAGGAAGGCGGGAACCTAAATGCACCTAGATGACGCATTATCATTTTCGTGCTTTTGATTTTACAGTTTATATAATGGAAGTAACGCAACACGACGACAGTCAGAGGAAAGGAGCAATACCAACACACTCTCTTCTGCTTCTTGCAGTAAAGAGTGCGTATGTATTGCAATTAAATTATTTCGGTGTGGAAAAACATGTTTGCTAATTATTATATTTATTTGTGAATTGTTAAACTACAAATGTTTCGTAAACAAGAACAAAATTAAAAACCCTTCGACAGAGTTTCATGGCTAAGAACACTCGTGTCTATGACACAAAAAAATCTAAACGAAAATCGGTTTGGGAGCTACGATACGATACCACAGACAATACACGGATACACAGACAGACACGTTAAACTAATAACACCCCTCGCTTTTTGGGTCGGGGGTTAACAATTAATTGAAAACAATGGTAGTTCAAATTACTGTAGTCCGGAATCACCCCTTTTCGGCATTCACTATTTTGCGGCAGTCAACGCGCCATAAGACTAATTCGGGTTATTCTGCATGTATTCATGTCTGCAAACGTTTAAAGTATTCCCCCGAGGGCTAAACGAGGTAAAGGGTCCATAATTGGCACATGCCAGTTGGCCACTCGAATTAACGAAACATAGGTTGCTCGAATCTGAATATTTGTATGGGTGTTGAATTTTAAATGGATATTGAGTTATTGCAAGGAAAACTACGAAGTCGACATTGCTACATATTTAATCGAGATGTTAATTCATGATGTGGTCATGCAATCGAAAATTGATTTATGTATCGTATCATTAATAAAAATAACAATCTATGTAGTGTATTGTATTAAGTATATAAGGTATCAAGTACCCATAACACAAGCTCTACTTAGCTCAGGGCTTAATGATGCTGTGTGAATTGTCTTTTTAAGAATGCCCTAAAAAAAGAAAAACTCAATGTCTAACAACGTAAATTAAATCGAATAAAGTGATGATTCAAAACTAGGAGATTAATAGATCCAATACAAATACAACATAAATAAGTACAAAAATATCAAATCAATAAATACCTGAGGGTATTTATATTTACTAGCAAGCGATTTGATACAATGTGACATTCAAACATTATGCAATACACTCATCACATGTACCTCATGTACACGAAGTGTTTGACTTAATTGGCGATGAGAGGAATACTTGCGAACAAATTGACGTGGGAGTCATTCGCAGGCAATGGTAGATTTAGGTAGCGATATGGCATTCCTTCATCGAAACCTCTATGCATTTACCAGCTATTGCTATTGTTTGAATACCTACACTTGCATCAGCGTTTATTAATAGATCTTTGTTGAAAGATGTTTTAGATCAGGGACAAATTATCAATTATCCTTCTTCACGACTATTTTTACTTCCATAATAATTTTACGAACAGTTCTGTTCTAGCTTCTACTTATATGTTTTTCGAGATCTAAAACTACATTTCTAAGCAACTTCAGTCCGTTTTATTCTGTTGTTTTCTGCCCTTGCTGTCATAATAACTCAAAAATGTTGGAAAATTCTTCAAATGTATGGCGTTTTTCGCTTTCTAGTTTATTAAATGGATCATAGATGGTCGGAATGCAAAGGCCAGTGCAGTTCCGGGCGACCGGATGGCAAATGACCGCAGGGACCTGATGCTGCTTCATGCTCCGTCATCCCATGCCGGAACACATTATTTCCACACGCTATAATTTACAAAGGCAAATCTAGTTTAGGGTGGTCCGTCATGTTCTGGTATGGCTAAAGAGTGCCTTTCTATTCGCAAATGTATTACAATTTCCGTTTGAACTGACAGACGTCTCAAACGATAATGCATGGACTGGATATATTATGGTTTCGGTGCCAAATACAACCGCAATGATCAGGACCTGTTCTCATAAAAACGAAAATCAAAGTTTGTGATTAGTTTTCGTGCAAATGCTGTCTCATGTAATGTAAGTAACATTAGAGAAGGTCTCAGACGCAAATGAATCAGAAAAATCAGTTTTCGTTTTCCGAGTAGGTACACAGAACCATCTTAATTTCGTTTTGTCCGTCTGTCCCAGGTCCCAGCCACTTTTCTCCTTTATGCACTTATGGAGCTTATGTTGAAAGCTGATTTGTTTACGTATGTATATGTACCGTACCGTATAATCCTCATGATTTCTAAACAATATAATATGCTAGAATATATTGAAAAAATATGGATACTCTCTCCTATAGTACGCTATAGTATGCTACTACCCTTTATTATGCTAATTTTTGATATTATACTCCAGTAAAAAGCGTTTTAAATCAAATTGCTACGGAAGCCTTCCCTGTAAATAATTTTGTCTGAACCATTGCGAATACGTGGTCAGCCGTTGTATTGGTGGCGTTAACTTGTAGGTCTTTTTAATCCAATACTGAAGTAAGGCTTCATGACGCATAAGATTTAAAACAAAATGAACTGCAAACTCTTTACGCCTTTACAGCCATCTTTAAATTACAAATGAATTCATCTCCTGTACATGTTAATGCTCAATAAAAATAATCTATAGCCATTCAATGGATTTATCATAGAAGGCGCCCGAGCAATGAATGATAAAGTAAAAATTTATAGAGTCGTTACCAGAAAGTATAAAATCCCTGGAACATTCTCAATGTGTTTGTAAAGCTGAGGGCAAGGTTTATTTCTTCCTCAATCAACGTTCTTTTTATTCTCGGCATTTGATTAAATTCAGTTTTGAATAAGGCATATCCGCTGCATTCGCATTCAAGTTTATATTCAAAAAGATCAATACAAATTCCTTAATGACGACTATTTTCGGAGCGAGAGAAAATATTACGGGAATCTTCAGATGTCGGAAACGTCTTTGGAACAATTTTATTGATCGTAACTCGAGCGGTGATTTACACAATACCAAGTGTACTTTATCGTCCATTAAGTTTTCTAATTCGCCGGATAATTGAATTAGGTTTGATGGTGTCGCGTCGCACATCGTAGAACTACAGCGGGCCGTGAGTCACACCCACACTTGGCCTGTTTTACATCGGCACGGTTCCGCGTTTCATTAGCTCTCACATTAATTTATGATTGGTGTTTGCATATGCATGTGCCGGGTCCCCGACGGGCCTTGGAAGCGACTCTAGGAAGCGGCATGTAGGCGTAGCGAACGCAGCCGGCTAGTCGTAAACTAAATCAACGCATCGAACTTTAATTGCATCTAAATAATGAAAATCTTATTAAACGTCCCGAGCTAATGAAGTAATAAGTAAGGGTGGAGAAAATAAGAAACATAAAATAACCAATTAAAAACCACGCCCTCATTATTCCATTCCAGTCCAATGAAACCCTCATAAATCGAGAGGAGAAACAAACGATAAAATCAATATAATTAAATGAATATGTACAAACGGCAATAAACATCGCGTGGCCATTAATTTTCCAACTTTCCCTTCAAAAAGACGTTTACGACTTCCCTTCTATTTGAGCTGCGCATTGCAAATCTCCGATGCTATGCACCTGGACATTGTAACGTGAGGAGTGGACGCCAATAGAGGCGACGCGCCGTCCGTCAGGGTGAGCTGTGGCCCCGTCCTGGCCTCAAGACTTTACAACTAGGTCTATCAGCTCTTGGTCCAGATACTGCCGATTTGTTTATCACTCGCAGACGGCCCTGATTGGCAGACAAGCGTCGCACCACTCAGCTTGTCTAAAAGAGTTATTCCCGATGCAAATGTGCGACCACAAATTTAAGGGTAAAGACACCGTTTATCGCCCGTTGCTCTTTTAAGGCCCGACGTGTCGGGTACCGTATAAAGTTAGCGACGAGTACCTAGGCTTCCCGCTCTTTGTTCCTGGGGAACGTCGGGTTTTTTCTCACTCCCGGCGCGCAGTCTCTATAAGGCAGGTATTAAAATTCATGTACGCAACTTGAAATCGCAACCATGCCAATTATTATGAATATTTATGAGAAAAGAAAAAACTGTATAAGATTTGCTTTTGATATAAAAAGGCGTTTAGCCGGTCGTGCTACCTGTTTGGCGATGTTTGTTTTTCTTATCGATAAATTGCTTGATACTTTTACGTAACTATTACGGAAACCGTAAAATCTAATATCGCTCGCTAAGCAAAGAAATAAAATACAAAATAAATTACCTTTCTGCAAATATGAAACAAAACGATTGCGCTGAACTACTGAATTAATGGAGTAGAAACATTACGACACAGCCAATTATAAAGCGCATTCCTGACTCTCTAGAAGCCGAAGTAATAGAACCACACTTATGATGAAAATACATAAAAACATTTCACAAACTGGATGTAATTTAGCGGGAGAGTGGTCAGTGTTGCCAGTGTGGCCTGTGTTTCCGCTAACAAGTCAATTACTGGCCCCTTTGCCCTACGTGGCGTTCAATACGGCCCTGTATGGAGCAGACATGTTTGAATTTGTACCGCTTTAATAGATAAGTCTATCGGTGTCCATGTCCAGCGGAAATGAACTTTATCGTCCTTAATTTAGATTCAATTTGGTGCGTTTGAGACGGGAAAAATCACGTTGGATACATTTTTTGTTTTTTACCAATTTAGAACTGTATCGCTGGAGACTTTAGATTTCAAATTGCGTTTCGTAGAGCTAGCCACATTATAAGAAGTTGCAGTTCTTTCTTTAGTCTGCAAGTCTACAAGAAATAAGATTATCGCCCCGTAAAAGTGTTCACGGAAGCTGCAGAGTTCTATTAAAGATAATCTAGTCGGAAGCCGGTGCTAGTAATTGGATTTTGTACTCCTGTTGCGGTTAAAACACTGTCCGTTGCAATTGCAGTGTTTCTGACTTTTTCCTTTGCATTTTCCCGGAGCCATTGGACTAACTTACCCATAGAACTAACCACTTAATCCACAACCTGCCTTCCATCTACTCCTTTATGCATAATTTACGTAGCTAATAAATGAATAAAAAATCATTCATTGCCTGAAAATTTCTTAACCTAAACCAGAATTATACACAATAATGAAACACTAATCATAGACAAATGGTGGATTCAGCAAGGAATATTCAGCGCTGATTTTAAATCTACTCCCCTCGGGGGGAAATTGACAATACCTACCTCATCATCATCAGCCTATGTTAGTCCACAGGACCACCACTGGACATAGGCCTCCCCTAATGAGCGCTATAGCGCCCAGTCTTCAGCTTGCCCTATCCAGCATCTGCCTGCAGTCTTTCGCAGGTAGTCATCCCACCTTGCCGGAGGGCGTCCTACACTACGTTTGCCGATCGTGGTCTCCACTCAAGAATACCTATACCTACCTAGGTATTGTCAATTTCCAGAACATTTTGGTGCAGATCAGTTGTTTTAAAAATGTTTCGAGATTTTTTATCTCGCAACACTGGAACCTTGGGTTGACAATTAGGAAGTAGCCTGTTGTTTCTTTATTAAAGACGTGTGTTGAGCAAATATACCTTTCATAATTGGATAGAAAGTTTTTAAACAATATTTGTAGAACTTACGTGTTCATCGAGCGAGTAGGTGAGCTCTCCATCGTCGTACAAAACGAACCACCTCCGCTGCCATCTCTGGAACAAACAACAAAACAATGTTACTTTCGTGTTAGTTTAACAATATTATAAGCTTCTTGGTTTTAGGCAAGAAGCTTAATCTTGTGTTATAACAAGAAATGGGCTTCTTGGTTTCAGGTTTTAGCGTTTCACGAAGAAGATGATGAAGAAAGGAAGGAAGGAGAAGATGAAGGATGTATGTAGGTAAGTATGTATCCAACTATTACCAAAGTTTCTAAGCCTTAATTTGAAATTTATTAGATACCTAGTCTTTTAATCAAAAGAATAACAAATCAAAACCTGGTCTTTTAACGATTCCTAATATCTGATCTAAAATATTTCCAGCCTAGGTGGAATATATATGCAGAATAGCAAATGTTACTAATGAAGCATTCAAGATAAGACCATTCATGGTCAGCATTCATGATGAATGTGTGCTGGTTAACACTTGTTAGTGTTGGAAGAACACCAACGTTAAGCCTCTCACATTTGTAATGAATTCGACAAACGACAACAGCTTTTTATAGTAAGATTTAAGTTTAGAATCTTGTTCGTCATCAAAATGCAGAACTATAGTGTCCTAAAGTCATAAATAACGGGATATTTACCATGATTTGAATTTTGAGTTTGAAACTGTGCCGAAATATTGGAAAACTCAAAATTCAAATCATGGTAAATATCCCGTTATTTATGACTTTAGTGTTAATAACCATGATGGATTTAAAAGTTTTATAGTGTACTAACTCAACTGAGGTTGGTAAGTAGTTAAGATATCCACCTGAAAGCTCACCCAAATTCCTTTACCTACCCTCATAAGCTGCACTCCTATAGGTGCATACATAGCTATGTATGCACCTATAGGAGTTGCAAGATTACAATGATCTCTAGTACTCCAATTAACCTCTCATTGACCTGATTGCTGCAGCTGAGATCATCGCAGCTAAAATTAGCTCATCCAGTTATTTAGTAACTTATGTTTATAAGAGGACGTTATACTTGGTGAGTGCAAATACATGCAAGGGTTAATGGCCTTCTGTTAGGCGGAATCAGTAAGTACCTAAACAAAATCTGCTGAGGTAGCGAGGGATTTAATAGGCACGAAACGTAACGAAATATTTGACATACAACTTTTCATCACGACTCGCGAGAAAATATTTTATAATTTATAAAAGAGGTCGAATGTCAGAAAACCATTTTGGACAAAAACCTTGGAGGGTAAAATTCTACAAACCTCTTTCAAACTTTGAACGGGCGAAATTTTGTTTTCTCTGAAGGTTGCATTGTTCTGAATTCAAATTACTTTTTTCAACGAGTCGAAAAATATACTTTATTCCACATTGTTAGCAAAGCCCGATTTTGCGCACTGTTTTTGAGCAACAAAGTCACCGTTTTCGAGCGAAAGTGGTGAAAACATAATATTTGATTGTTTTGAAAAACGTAAAACCGACTTTAAATTCCTTTTAAGTTTTGCGGGACTAATTAAACGATTAACTAATTCATCGGAAATAAAACTCTATACAATAGCAAGAGAATTTTCAAAATCCGTCCGTAATTTACGAAGAAATCGACGAACATACACACGGCCAAACATAGGACCTCCTAATTCTTTTGAAGTCGTTAAAAAATTGTGGTTTCTTTGATTCGGGTTGCATCAGTGGTATCAATTCAAATGTCGCCAAAACTAAAAATGATGCCATTCTTTTATTTCGGTCGTTATGAAAGGGACGGCACAAACAGCTTTAAAAACAACTTAAATGTGTAGAAACAGTGGTAATAACAATTTAAGCTTAACAGTTTTCACTTATAGAACTAAAAATATGTACCTACTAAATTTAAATAATCATAAAAGTTAAAACAAGTATGTAATTAAATGAGTGAGTTAACCCAGTTTGAAGTGGGTTGCCTGTTCATTATTCATATTGCTCTGAAGAGGCATATAAATCCCTATAAATATTATAAAAAAACTAATATTAATAATATTATTATTCGTGTCAAATTTGTTTAGTTTAGTTTTGGCGACATTTGAATTGACACCAGTATCATTCTCGAAAAGTGTCATATAAGTTTCAATGGATTCAATAGGTATCAATCGTAATATCAATATGTAATATGTCGATTGTTATCGCAAAGGCCAAGTGAAACAACAACAAGAACTAAATTAACAATTAAACAGAAACCGAAAGTATCTGGATTGTTTTGTTTACCCTTTCAGTAGAGTCCCGATAGTAAATGCCAGCCACTATCAGTCTTGCATCGACGTAATTAGGTCTATTTCGCCACACCTCGACATGAACCCGATCGGCAGATATGGCTATCGGTGCAAAGTACCAATTACTGGCGCGGGATTCCTATCAAGATTGAAACATCTCTATTTTATGAAGAAAATTATGTGAAATGAAAAACAAGGTGTGTTTTAATTATTAGGTTTTAAAAGGGTTTCTTAACGTAACAATAAATATTATATTGTATAACGTAACAATAATAATTCTATGACCGTGTTTCTAGACGACATTGGAATTGGGCGTTTGTTCATTGGCCGGCCCGGCCCGGCACCGATACCGACAGTACTCAACGACACTGCACACTACATGTCGGCGCCGGGCTGGGCTAATGAGACAGTGTGTCATACAATTTCATAGAATTATGCGTCAGCTGTGTGGTGCCCTTAGAATTTACACCACCCAAACTCTTCCCGCGGGTGTCGTAAGAGGCGACTAAGGGATATCCGCCGGGGGCGAGCAGCAGCGCCTCCTGCGCGCGGATTATGGGCATTACCCCCATGAGATAAAAGCCAACAAGCCGCTTATCAGGAGGAGGCCTGCGTCCAGCAGTGGATCAACACAGGCTGTTGAGGTTGAGGTTGATGCGTCCACCGATGTCGGTGTCGATATCGGTGCCGGGCCAATGAACAAACGCACATTTTCGCAGCGCAGCTTTTATCGGGCTGTGTAAATTACAAATCTATGAGCGTTTTTCTAAACAGCAATATCATAGCGGCGGCGTTTTACTAGCAGAGGGACATTCGCTCATGTAAGCGGTACGGGCAGGCCAGTGTGTGTAGTCTGCCCAGCTGGTATGGAAGGTAAGTAAATAAAAGGAAATTAACAAACAACTCGCATGCAGGCCAAATAGCACGTTTCACAATACAAACACATGCAATTCCAAAACTATTCGTGAGAACAAACTAACGAATAATCGTTAGTAATCACGGTACGTGTACCGATACACTCAGCTACAGAGAATACTAAAATAAAAGTAAAATAAATAAGAAAATATTTATTTTGTGACATATCATCACATCACACTAATATTATAAATGCGAAAGTTTGGATGGATGTATAGATTGATGGATGGATGGATGTTTGTTACCTCTTCACGCCAAAACTACAACACAGATCGTGCTGTAGATTTAAAAGTTATCTCGTTTTACAAAATACCTAAGAGTTACAACGCAATAACAGACTAACTGTTGAAATTGTAATGTATTTAATAGTAAACAGTAACGTTAAGTTTGTATTACGTAGGTATTTCTGAAGCTGACTGTCCAATTTGATAAATGACTTGATGAGACCAAGTTAGTAGATATCATCAGCATCACACATTCAATTAACCAACATTTTGAAATGTTCAATTTTGTTTTGAGTATACACGAACTATTTTCGAAACATGAAGATTCAAAAGCGACGATTTAAGCATGATACTTACTTTGCGCCAAATTACAAAATATTTATAACTTGGCCCAAAGTAAAGGCCAAAAATTCAGATAATTTCATTCATTCATTCAAAAGAATCGAACTTTACGACTTGGAACTAAAATTCCACCGCCTACTCGTGCATCTACTGGGTCAATGGTATTTACGACATAACTTAATGTGCTAATTATGCCACGGCATAATGCACGGTACCCACATAATGAACGTTCATTGTTTCCACTGATCGCTAGGCAAATTTATGCGGGATCTCAAAATGGCACAACATTACCTACTGTGGGCTGTCAGTTTATCTGCATGTAGGTACCACTCCGAATTAGTTTTTGATGATAGGTGAGCCCTGTGACGCTTCTCTTGGGTGTGAATTTGCTTAACAATTTCCAGGTTGACGATGGAAGTCTTAAATAATAAAAAAAATTAAAGTGCAAAATATTTATTGCAGCAAATATAAAAAATAAACACATGAAAGCAGTCATTTTTTATATAAGTTGCTGAGCGAATTTTTACTGTGATTTTCGTCGCATTCCTCACTAGGTCGGGTGTCTCCTCATTGTATCGAGGAACTCAGGAAATTGATGAAATACTTTATGTAACTTTGGCCACAAAACTAATTCATTTACTTCACAAACCATCGTGTTATTGTATTTTTTCTAAATTATAATCAGCGATAAACTTTTATACTTTCGCATAAATTAAATCTAAACATATCATTAAGGGAGGCCTATGTCCAGGAATGGACTAATATAGGCCGATGATGATGATATCTATAAATAAATACAATGTTTGCCTGGCCACAGATTAAGTAATAAACAGTATTCACGCCCACTAGCTCCCTCTAGTGTGGGCTGTCAGCAGCTACCTGCGACCGAGTATTTATTAGTGCGGCAGTGGGTATCGAGCCTAATCAATAAACAGATAAATCTAGGTGAAGCCTGTCTATGAGTATAACATTTAGGTTACATTATCATTTTACAGGATTACATTATAAGCAAATTACTTTAATAACTTACAAGTAGACCTATTTTAGCGTCTATGTTATCTCTCTCTCTCTCTAGCGACTCTCTCGCATAAACCTCGTCTACTATAAGATTTGTCCGGGTATCGGTACACTTACGGGAGAATGTTTAAATTATTGATAAATAGGACATAAAATAGTATTAAAAGACAACCTAGCCTATCTTGGAGAATCTTGGAGAAAATGCCGATAGCTAGAAAACCCGTTGTCCCGCTTTATAACAAACAATGTCCTAAAATCAAACCAGATCAAAGGAAAGCAATATTTATAGGCCATCAATAGACCACCTAAACGCCAAGCCCTTAAAAGGCCGAATAAATTGACCCCAAAGCGACCCGATCATGAATCAGAGGCTGGTTGGAGGCTTATTATAAATATCTATACAATTCATAAGGAGCATAGTGTCAGTGGAAAGTAGTAATGTAAGTATTGGCGGGAAAATAGGCGCGACGCGATACCGCCATGGAGTGGGCAAAGTTTGGACAAGTTACGTAGGTACATTTTTGTAGGATTTGCATCTCAACCTCAGCAGCCCTAGGCCTCCCCCTGATAAATGCCTTATTGGCTTTTATCTCATGGGTAGTGCCCATAATCCCCACGCTGTGCATGCGGGTTGGGGATCGAATTTGCATAAAGCTGGCACTTCATAAGTGTAAATGCTTGTTTTACTTACAAATTATTTTATGATGACAATCTTGACTGAAACATAAAAAATAAGTTATCTATTTATCTAGCTTACTTTGGAACTAAAGAATTCTGTGTCAAAGTGCTTAAAATATATGATACTTTTATTTATTCTATGATCCTGATTTTCAGATATTTAATAAATAATGAAGATCGCTACGGTTCCAGCCTACCATAAATTCTGTAATTTTTGACATTGCGGTCAAGATACAATATAAAAATTGCTTTTACTTTTGAGTACTGTAGTTTTTATTGCTTCTCTTTGGTTTCCTTCTCTCAAGGGGGGAAAACTGGAATTTGACAAAATAGATTCCAGTTTTCCCGGAACGAAACCCTACCACCAAAGGTACTTTGGGCACTATCAAAACACGTTCGTGATTGAGTCAAGGAACGAATAGGAGATTTCTTTAGGATAAACTTTTTAAATAATCAAGTAAAATGCGAGGAACATCCACGCTTGGTAGCTCCGTGTCCCATCACGGGACAATCGTCAACAATCGGCTGGTAGGCCCGGGGAAAGTCGGCCGCACTAATGGGTCGCCGAGCCCTGATACAACCACTAGATTAGATACCCATTATCTAGGTACCTTACCTACTTACTGGTGCGGGTTGTCTATGGCCGGTAACTTTACCCTCTTTGGCAAAGAAAGGAAAATTACGCGCTGATTTTCTTTAGAATAAATGCCACTGGATGAGGGCGACCGCCGAACCCGTGGACGACATAAGACGACACGGAGGCCAGGACTAGATGAGACGGGCCCAAGTATGAAGGGAAGTGGCCTAAATCCAAGAATGGATCTCGAAAAGGCCAACTTTAATTATGGTGATGAAATGGCACAGAAATGAATATCATTGAGATAATGGTCTACTAACACATGATAATTGATCCGGGACCGGTCGTCGTACATGGCCACCTTCTCGAAATTGTTTCCGAGTATACTTACCTTGGGCACATTCTGCAGTTGGGTAAAAATAATTTTGAGAAGGAGGCCAAGAGGAGGATCCAGCTAGGCTGGGCAGCGTTTGGGAAACTACGTCGAGTCTTCTCGTCATCCATACCGCAATGCTTGAAAACTAAAGTTTTCAAACAGTGCGTCCTACCCGTCATGACCTACGGAGCTGAGACGTGGACACTCACGGTAGGGCTGGTCCACCAGTTCAAAGTCGCTCAGCGAGCTATGGAAAGAGCTATGCTCGGAGTCTCTCTGAAGGACAGAATTCGTAACGAATACATCCGACAGAGAACCAAAGTTATCGACATAGCTCAAAGAATTAGCAAGCGGAAGTGGCAGTGGGCCGGCCATATCTCGCGAAGAACCGACAACCGCTGGGGCAAACGTGTTCTTGAGTGGAGACCACGACTCGGCAAACGTAGTGTAGGATGCCCTCCGGCCAGGTGGGATGACGATCTGCGAAAGACTGCAGGCAGATGCTGGATGCGGCAAGCTGAAGACAGGGCGCTATGGCGCTCATTAGGGGAGGCCTATGTCCAGCAGTGGACTAATCTAGGCTGATGATGATGATGATGATGATGAATGGTCTACTAGCTTTTTCGATTTGTCTTTGGACCATGGCGCCAGTCTCAAAACTCGCAATGTGCGCAGGACATATTATGGTGCACTAGTGTGTGCGCAAACACATGTGCACTCTCTATTCCCTCACTATTCGACTGTAGAAACTGTATTTCGTGTGGTAACTTTGCCGCTGTTTTATCGACTGGTGTAAAATGTAAACAATCAACTAAATGAACCTAAATGAACAAATTAATGAACGAAATGAAACGATCTGTCATTGATAATTTTCAAATTAAGAACGACTTCGATTATTCGAGTGCGGAACGCACGTGAGTGATATCATCCAATCGCATCGCGCGAATGCCTCGCGCCGCGCCCGCGCCGACGCCGCCGCCGCCAAAGCGCGATCGAAACATACGATTGTTCGGCTATTCGATCGAATAAAAAATAAAAGTCAGGGTAAGTATGTAGGGCTAGACTGCGAGGGGATTAAACCCTCATTACCAACTCGCAAAGAACGGAATACCCCCAAGACAAGGCAAAACTTGAATTGACAGTTTTCTATTATACTAGCTGCATTCTTACTACCCGTTGTCCTATTACCCGTTTTCCCGTAGGAATGAAGCATTTTCCCGCGGTAAAAAGTAGCCTATGTTCATCAGGAATAATGTGGGCTTCTAATGGTAAAAGAATTTTTCAATTCGATCCAGTAGTTTCGGAGCCTGTTCAATACAAACAAACAATCAAATCTTTCCTCTTTATAATATTAGTATAGATTAATTAGAATGGAGAAATCACCAATAAATCAAAAAAATTAAAAAAACATTGTGTAAATGAAATAAAAATGTTGCTTTGATGTAGCTGTGTGGTGCCGTCTTAGAATCTATACCACCCCAACTCTTCCAGCGGGTGTCGTAAGAGGCGACTAAGGGATATCCACCGGGGGCGGGCAGCAGCGCCCCCTGCAGAACAATTCTACCACCAAACTGCGATCCCCAACCAGCATACCCAGCATGGGGATTATGAGTATTACCCCCCATGAGATAAAAGTCAATAAGGCGTTTATCAAGGGGAGCCCTGCGTCCAGCAGTGGACCAATACAGGCTGTTGAGGTGAGGTGAGGAAATAAAAATGTTAGAGTACAATTATAGGATTAAATTATTAATTTATTTATTATATTTAGCGTCTGGTCGAAGCGACGCGTGACCCGAGAGCTGGTCAGTATCTGGTACAACGCATCAGCATTGCCATACAGCGGGGCAATGCAGCCAGCGTCTTGGGGACGCTCCCGACTGGTATTCATGGATCAGTTGAGGTACCTGTAGATTGTTTGCAACAGTCTGCAGTTAGCGCAATTGTTTCAATTGGAAATACTGGTTCTAATTCATTTCTATTATTTTATTGTATTTTTATTTATTTATGAAGGCCATTCACAGAGATTTATGATTGTGACAGAAGAACCCTCCAGTCAACTCCAGACTCCTGATGGCTCGATAGCGAACAATGTAGAGTAGGAAGCACGCAGATGGTAAACCACAGGAGAATGATCTTATGATTCACAGTTTATCAGATCTTCATTGAAAGAGAATACATCGGCAGAATAGCTTTATTGATCATTCCTAAGGAGTTATTGCAGACTTGATACGGTTTGATTTTGTTATTATTCAATCAACGGTTTTTGTTGAGCTACCTGTAAATTGTTTGCAACAGGTCTGCAGTTATCTCAATTGCAAATAAGTAGATTCTAGTTCTAATTTGTTTCTAGTATATGATTTTTTTATTAATCAATTATTAATTGACAAAGAAAATTACAATCAAATAATAGAAATAAATTGGAAGTAAATACAATTGAAACAATTGAGCTTACTGCAGACTGTTGCAAACAATCTAGAGGTAACTCAAAAAGAAAATTAAACTTACATTTGTTAAAACTTTAAAAAATCACTGTGCTTCCAATCATCTGCCCGTAATATCCATAGGTAGGTACCACCTAAGATTATCGTTCATTTACAATTACAATAAACGCATTGGGTACGATAGCTTTAAAAAAATAGTTAGAAATGATACCGGTGATTTCACAAGCGTTATTTAGATTGCTAGTGTAATAATATAATATAAACAATAATGCTGGACAATCCATACAGCACCATCTAGCCCCAAAGTAAGCTACTCAAAGCTTGTTTTATGGGTACTAGATAACTGATATATTTAATACATTATATACATAGATAGATTTTTTTTTACTCTACATAGAAAACACCCAGATCAACGGAAATTTCTGCAGATCGTACACAAACTTGTTCCGAGGCGGGAATCGAACCCGCAGCCTTTTGCGTCGCAGGCGGACTCTCGCCCGCTGCGCCACTGAGGTCGTCGTGAGTGTAAGGGCCTTAGCGTTTACCAGCTGAATAGGTATGTGCCCGCTTCCGCCGGCGACTTCTGATACATTTTTGATGGCGGCACTACCCAATTAGAACGGATGATTGTGAATTATTTGTATATCATCAGTTACTGAGACTTACAATGGTAAATCTTTATTATACGATGTTGTAAGTAATGTAGGTACTTACATTTTGGAGTTTGAAACAATTAATGCATAGAACTAATGTAATGTAATGACCGTCTAAAATCATTTTTTTTTAATCCTCCTCAATTAAGTTTCTGCTTAGATTTCAATAACTTTATTTCTTTAGGCAAGTCAAATTTTGTAATGTAAAAGCTGTACAGGATGTAGCATAATGTAAGGACTAAAACTTTATTATCAAATAAGAAATAACGTGTTAAGTATTGATTTTCTCTTCAATTACATGCACCAATTTACATTCAATTGATAAATAGGGCGCAGAACGCTCTAGGTTTCTAAACTATCGTAAATATAAAGTTCGCCAAGAAGATAATTTCAAGAAATAGAAATACATTCAAATAGAATGAGGTTGTATAAGATCTCTGATTAAGTTAGAGGAACATTAATTGAATAATAAAAAAGTAAGTATATTAGAACAAACGTTGTTTTTTTTTTTCAATGACCAAAATATTTATTGTGGCAGCAATTTACTTACAAAAAATGAGTACAGTTACCTCACATGACCCTACATGTGGTTAAGCCCTATTAAAACATAACCCTCCTTGCGCAGTCGCGTAAAAACTACGTAGGTAGTAAATTTCTTGTTGCTTAGCATGACACCAATCAGATTAGATTGCAATTTGTAAACCTGTATAACAAAAGTATGAGAAAATGGAAAAAACGCAGCTCTCGAATCTATGACGGTATAAATACCTACGATCTGAGAGAAAATGCAAATTAAAAGTGAAAGCGTATCTAGCATGTTCATTGTGAGTATTAAAACAATTATCTCGGTAACAAAGAGGTCGCCATATTGGTTATTGTGGGACCGTCAGCAAAACAAAAGATTACAACCGATGATATCAATGATATAATGGTATTGTGGAAAAGTTCACACTAAAATGAGATAGCTAATTGTGTTTTTATGGTGTTCCTATGAAGTGAAAGTGAAAATGATTTATAAATGGACGTATTATGTAAAACGATCTATGTTTGGAATGCAATAAAAACCTTTTTGATTGATTGATGATTTAAAAATACCTGCTTCTGGTTTGAATTACCAACTTTCTCTGTAACTTAAACTTGTTAAGATTTAGTTTAACGACTCGCGTCTCGTCATGACGTGAGAATGGTTTACTTAAGTTACACTTTAACATTTTTATTTTAGCATAAAACACACTTTCAGATGCGTTTAATGGCGGAAAGTAAAAGCGAGATTGCTTAATGTTATTAAAGTGGCACACAGCTCTACTTAGCAGAACCACTTATTTTATAGGTAAACTATTACTAGTTGCGTCGATTTCCAAAAACGCTTCTAGATAAAGAAACATGAATGTACTGTGAATGGACAAAGAAAATTACAAATAATAGAAACAAATGAATAGTCATTGGTTACAACTATTTCAATTGTAAATACTACTATTGGTATTTACAATTGAAATAGTTGAGTTAATAAAATATTGTTAATACTGAGAACAAGTAAATTAATAAATCAGGTACATACCTACTACAAATAAATTAGTACCTACCTAATTTTTCAAATTTTTAATTTTTCACTTTAATTTTTATTTATTTGCACAAGAACCAAACATTACACGATTTGGAGGCATCTGCCTACAAATCGTTATGCCTCTACATGTTTAAGATGTATGTAATAAGAAAAGAACGACAGAGTATTGATAGATATCGAACCGAAATGTAGTAAAGGAGAAAACACGAAAAACTAAAATGAATCAAAAAAGACCTTTTTTGCCATCAGTACCGAAGCATGGCATCGCGGGGCGCTGGCGCTGATCCGAGCAAGCATTTCCGAATCAATCGAGTTATTATCTAAAACAATGAAACAAGTGCGCTTGCGTCACCCGAGACAAATAGTTACATCTATTGGCATTAGATGTAATGGAATACATCATAGAATACAACTGAATAAGTACATTATACAATACAAAATACTATTACACCATTACACTGCTGAAACATGTCGATCGAAGATAGAAGATATGAACTCACAAAGGGAGGATTTGGTTGGAACTTGTTACTGGTTTTATCTGGTGTTTTGTGCATTGAAGCATTGATGCAATACATACAGACTGAATAAAGACTAGGATAGTAGGTAGGAATCTCTACAGTCTTCAGAAAAAATGCTAAGTGGTTTAACACCATCCTCACAGCAGCATCTTCAAGACCTAGAGCCCCAATCAAATTAAAGTTGTATAAACCTCAACTTCAACAGTCAGTATTGGTCCACGGCTGGACGCAGGCCTCCCCTGATAAGCACCTTATTGGCTTTTATCTCATGGGGAATGCCCTTAATCCCCACGCTGCTGGGCTTTCCATTTCGTTCCTTCCATTTCTTTCCATTCGGGATCGCAGTTCGGTGGTAGAATTGTTTTGCAGGAGGCGCTGCTGCCCGCCCCCGGTCACGACACCCGCGGGAAGAGTTGGTAAACTCACCTAAATACACCTAATAAACCCACCTAATTAAGACTACAGCTAAATTATAAACAAAGGCCTATTTCATTGACGGAAGGAGCTATGCTCGGAGTCTCCCTGACGGATAGGCTTTGTAACGAATACATCCGACAAAGAAACAAAGTGGTCGACATAGCTCAATGAATTAGCAAGCTGAAGTGGCAGTGGGCCTCCCAGCTATATCTTGCGAAAAATGGACAGCCGCTGAGGTTAAGGTGTTCTTGAGCGGAGACCACGACTCGGCAAACGTAGTGTAGGATGCCCTCCGGCCAGGTGTGATGACGATCTTCGAAAGACTGCAGACAGATACTGGATGCGGCAGGGCGCTATGGCACTCATTAGGGGAGGCCTATGTCCAGCAGTGGAATAACATACCCTGATGCTGATGATGATTGAATACTGGCGCTTCTCAGTCAAAACAACGTCCGAATGTTATGGTAATCGATTTTTGTAGATCAGTTACATAATCGAACGGTCGATTGGATCATGATCGATTTGTTATAGCGGTCTCGTACGAGCTGCTCACACGATCTGATTTGTCACGGGAAAACGATACACTTGTAACGGCGTGCTCTAATTGGACGGTGCAATAGCCGGTACTAATGTTTACAGCACAAGTTCGAAGGCCGAAGGTTCGGCTTGGATGGAGGTTTTAGACGAGACAAAAAAGGCCTAAATAATAAACTATTTGCTACCTAGCTTTAAATTTGTTGCTATTTGTGTAAGTATTTGAAATAGTTTTTTTTAATTATGTACTATTTATTTGTATTTTACTTCTCCAAACTACCTAACTCATTAGTGTTCTATGATTTCACCAGTAAAACTATCTATAATATTATGCTACAGTCATGACATGACAACATTATTTCATTCACACATTTACATTTATTTTTCTGTAACAATGTTAATCTGTCACTGTTGGCCTTGTACATCCTAAGCCTATGATTTAGCAAAGGTTCAAATATTAGATCTAAATGACAGCCCAAACGAAGTCGCGCGAGAAACCTACTACATTGTCTATATTTTTAATTATTTAGTGGGCGTTCTTTCAAATAATAATATTCATACCTATTATATTAAACACCGTCTAAGCCGGTCTTGAACTAATTAAGCTGCGTATTTCAAAACATTAACAAACTTAAACTTTATATTTCAACATGGATCCTTCAGAAATCTAATTAACCTATCACACGGTCACTGAGGCGTATCATTATGACAATACCGTTAGTTATTTAATGCTGCACCATTTGGGTAACAGTTGAAGTGACTTTAACTGAAGGTTAACATCATTTCAGTACCTACCAAGGTACCTCTAGGTGATGAAGTGATGTGATGAGACACGGCGGCCAGTCTCAACGAAGACTAGCCACGTACGCGGGATATTATAGTGCACAAGTGTGCGCGCAAACATAGCGAGTGCACTCTGAAATTTTCGAAGCAAATCATAGATATATAGATATACCTATTGTTATCGATAGTATTTCCATAAAAAACTTTATTAACTGAATTAATAATTACTCATCATTAAGTGACTTAGTGAAGACACTCAGTTAAGTGACTCTCATAATCCGAAGACGGCAGACCAACGTAACCGGAGAGAGGTTAAGCGCAGGACCAACATCTTAACTTGCAAGGCACGGGGGTGTAGCCAACTTCCTGACTCCGGGCTGCTACCTCGGCGGCTTAAGACGCTACCCAAACAGCGACACCGTAGAAAGTCCACTTTTTCGTCGCACCGTTAGCCGTACTCCGACATATTACAAGCCCAAAAAAAAAACAGTGTATAGTCAAATGTATGGAAAAAAGACTTATACAAAAATATTTTATAAAACAATCTAGGATCTTGAAAAAAAACATCACAAGAAAGAACAAGAAAAAAAATTTTCGTCTCGAAATGCTCAATATTTTGAGTGACAACCATTAATTATTTTAATACTATATGAAAGGAAATTTTATCAACAAAAGAAATATGTAAAAAAGTTTTAAATAATAACCATTTTAATAATAATAAAACCCAAAAAACACATTTTTGTAAGGCGTTTAGCGAAGTAATTGCGAAAATGATAATATTTTGCCAAAAGAATTTCAATCTTATTATTCAAACATCCCTTTCAAATTATGCTCAAAATAGCTTCCACTAGCTTCATTCGGAGGCTGGATGCCTCCTCGGACGGACGTGAGGTTATGTAACTTTTTTCGCGATGACAGCTGGGTTCGACGGACGAATTACGATTTTCGACAACTTTTGTTTTGCGGGTTAAATAATTCATTTGTCATTGAAATAAAGTCTATATTTGATTGAAGCTAAGCCAAAAGAAATTTGCAGGAATTTTATTCATTGACAGACCTACCAATTGAGTAGAATAGGTAATAGAATATAATATAATTTAAATTTTTAATAACTCATAGAAAAACCTCAACGGAGCGGTTTGTCATAACTTTTTGTTATTGGCAATATGTGTACATAGACATCAATATAATAATTTTTTTTTTAGCGTAACAATGAAGTCAAGTAAAGGAGATGTGTAAAGACGCTAAAAACGCAATAAACATGCAAAACAATTGTATTTCCAATGACAGTTGTCAAAATTAATGTTAATCACTCATGAGTTCTTGGAAGGCAGCCACATAATAAAGAATACTTTATATCGGTATGAATATCAATTTGGATGGCAAGGCATGGTCTGTTGTGGTTTTTATGATTATTTTGTAGAATTACAATCTAAACTAAAACTGTCTTCATGATTGTTGTTTTAAAGGGAAATGTATAAGATTCTACAACAAAACTCCAAAAGAGTTAAAAGTTGTCAAAAAATAATTTCAAACAATTTGTCAACCATATCCTTTGTTAAAAAGGCTTACTACAAAATATCAGACTATCTCTAGAGGATAAAAAGCTTGGGTATTGCTAATAGTATTGCTCCAGCTCGAAAACTAACACCCTAATAAGGTAAAGGTTTCTTGTTCGCTTCTTTACTTTACCTTAAAAAGATTGAAGTAAACAATAAATTAAAGTAATCACTTTATTTCCCAGTTTTACTCTTGAACCTTATTTGAATTTATTGACGTGTCCAAGACTCCTGTAAGGGGTAAAGGAAATAAAGCACTGTTATATTTCATTTTATATCTGATTATTTGATTGACGACCTCTGTGGCGCGGCGGGGAAAGGTCCACCTGCGACACAGGAGGTTACAGTTAGTTTGATTCCCGCCTCAGGACAAATGTTTGTACCATCTGCAGATATTTATTCCAGGTGTTCTGGATGTCTTATGTATATAAAAAATTTCTATCTGTGTAGTGTATTTAATAAGTATATCAAAATAAGTATACCATAACACAAGCTCTAATTACTTTGGGGTTAGATGATGTTGTGTGGCTTGTTCAGCATTATTTATATATAAAAAAAATTTGAGAAAGCCCTCCAAAACCAAATCGAAATATCTTCAACGATTGACACTTTTGTAATCCATTTAGTCCTCAGTTGTTTTGACTAAATTAGTATATATTTTTAATGTATAAAGTAGTATCATAATGGTCGGTGATATTGTCGGCACTTTAACACGCATGAAGATGATATTATTTTTTTAAGTGTTTCTGATTTCTATGAATAACTATCGATGAATGTAATTTTTATTATAATTGAGAAGCTACAATGAGCGACAAAGGTTTTATTAAGGTATTTTACATGCAACGATAGCAAAGCCGCGGGCAAATGTTAGTTAACATTACATTATTACCTTGTGATTGTGCTATCAACCAAAATAAAACAAAAGTTTGCCTCTTCTACAACAGATAAATTTTGCATAAGTCTATGTAAAAAATAAGCGCCTCTGCCGACCACATTTGGTAATATTGACATGCAATCTGACAGTCTTAGTTTTCCACGACAGCGCCTTAACCGGTAAACGATGGTTCTAAAACGTTACATCATAGCAGATCGATCCCCTATGATTAACAACGTTTCAGAGCAAACGGCTTAGTGCAAGCGGTGCGGAAAACCCTATCTGCATAGATAGGGTTTGCCGCATCGCTTGCCGTGCAAGCGATGCGGCCCTGCCATGGAGTCGGCAGCACCTATAAGTATAATAATAATAATGCTGGACAATTCACACAGCATTATCTAGCCCTAAGCTAAGCAGAGCTTGTGTTATGGGTACCTACTATTCCTCTTCTTAGAAACATTAGACATTTTCCCATAAACTAAACCACTTGTCACAGTCAAATTTGCGGTTCAAGGCATCTAATCTACGCTTCTCATCCTGTCTTCACCAGTTGGCACTTGGATATAATAAACAAAACCAAAAAAATCACCATACTTACATACAAATATTGTATGTATGGTGATTTTTTTCTAGAGAATCTATTCGCTTGTTTGGTTTCACATGACATTGAGGTTTTAGAAACCTATGCTTTTATCGATGAGCATAATCGAAAATATTTCGTTAGCGCATAGAACAAAGTTACACGGATCTTACCGATAGAATCGAATGATAATAAATTTAGATCGATGCCAGCCAGGCCCAGAATGACACAATATAAATAATAGGCTCAGAGTATTGAACTTCAATTAATTGATAAGGTAGGTAGGTAGCCCGATACTGGAGTGATATTTTGATTTATTGCTTGAAAGTAAGGTTTCCAATTTAATTGTTTGGAACTTAGTCTTAACCAGTCAGTATTTTCACAACAGAACAGAGAATTATTTAAACGGTTTAAAATGTTATCAAAAATAAAGTAGTTTTTTTGATAGTCAATGTTCTCGTACGTGTGGACCGTAGAGTGCGAATCAATCAAAATCAAAAACTCTTTATTTCCATAAATACAATTAATGTACACTTAGAAAAGGTCAAATTGTAAAACTAAACACTGACACGGAAATAAAGTGATATTTTTTATTTCTGTCGCTTCGGTATGTAGACTAAAGTAAAGAAGCGACGAAGAAACCTTTAGCCTGTTAGTTGTTACTTTTCGAGTTGGAGCAAAACCCCTCCCAAGCCTTTTTATCTTCTATATAATCTGATATTTTATAGTAAGCCTTTTTTGCACAGCAAGGTTTTTACAATTGGTTTGAATTTATTTACTGATAATTTTTGCGACTCTCTAGGAGTTTTGTTGTAGAAGCGTATTCATTGCCTTTTAAAAGATACATTAATTTTGTGTAGCCTAGTTGTGGGCACAGCGAGTTTATGTTTATTTCTGGTATTAAAAAATACTGGCATACCTAACGATTAAACGTCCTTGGGATACAAAATGGCTAGGTGTGGATTTAGTATTTAGTTAGAAATGTTTATAAAAATAAAAACTGACTTCGTCAAGATCTCCGTACAAGTAGGTAGGTCCTACTTATTGCTTCTTGTAGCGTTACCTTACCTACCTATATATACCTATACAATTTAACCTCTCAGGCCATTACATTACGTCTGCAGCTGCCAAGAATGATGCATTGTCTTAATGATAACTCCGGCGACCTCAGTTATTACCGTCGACCCGAACAACGCAAATAAACATTTATTAAATCGACCAATTTGAGGCGGCCATGTTATTTCAACTATTTTGCAATGGTGCGTGTGATGGGATGAAGATATTTCTGTTTGCGAACGTCCAAATGTGTTCACGAATTTACCGTAAGTATGTTGTTAATGTCACAGTCAAAAGTAGCTGAACAGAGACAACCAAACGAATCCTTACACTTAATATTTGAGGTGATAAATGAGTTTAGAAAAAATAAAAGCGAAGAAATGATGTCTACAGAGTACAGAAATAGAGAATTTGTTTTGAAAGATCCCTGTTCATCGATTTTCGGCTTTGACAACCACCGATTGCTCTTCAAAACAAGTTGACCAAATATTAGTAGTCACATGTGGCTTTGGCTTGATCTTGTGCAGCTACCTACTTTTCTTGATTTTTTTTAGTTTTCATTTCTGTTTAAAATCTCTCTGGTGTAGCAACCTAGCAACATGGCCGCCACGTAATCCATCAATATTACAACTATTACGAGGCAAATGGCACGCCACAGCAATATTTGTGGACCCGAGGCTCTCCAAATATGGTCGGGTTACACGTTTCCATCATTTTGTTGTCAGACTGACGCAACGTACGCAAATGTCAAAGTAGACGTCTCTGCGCGTGCGCCGCCGCCGCCAAGAATGATCGATCGGCAACGAACGGACAGATTTCATGTTTTTTGTGTGATGTTATGACATGGGGTTAGGTGCTAGTGTTTAATATTATTAAAAAGACATACACATCTACGAGTCAGACATTTTACATGCACATTAAAATAATCAATTTACTAACTCAGAATTTTACTGCCCACAAGCAAGTTCCAATCCAACTATATTCATTGGATTAGATGCTGTCATGTCAACGGCTACAGGCGGCGAGGTAAAGATCTAAAAATTCTACACGAACAGCCCACTACAAAATAGCTAAGCATAATAAATTTTCAAAAACACGTTATCTGCCTCTTAAAACACCTAAAAACGCTTTTGGAATGTCGACCCTGTTCAGCGATTTATATCGTTGACAGTATAGTTGTCACGTAAAATTGAATTGTTGTAATACCAACTGTCAAACCTGCGTGCTGAACTGTTGTGCCAACAAGTCAAGGTTACGCAACTAAACCGACAAGCCTGCAAGTTTGATTGATTTAAAAGTTTACTGCCATTGTTTCGGAGCACAAAGGCCGCTGTAATTATGTGAAATAACTTACACAGCCCAATCAGGAGTGTCAAAATGCCTGTCTGTGTGTAGATATGGGCGTGAAAGGTCGGATAGTAAAGGTTAGCTGATGACAAGAGCGTCCTACCTTCAGTCAGAATCATCAAATCAACAATGAGTTACTTAGATTATACAGCATCACGAGCGAAATAATGAAAAATTATTTATCAACCTTGAATCGCAGAACAGTATCAACCTGCCAAGTGTGATTAGGCGTTACAATGAGTTTATGAAAATTTGCAATGTTCAGTTATTTCTGTCATCAGATTCATCTCAGTTCAGATTAATTTATTTCATTGAGATGCACTTTAAAACTTTCATGGGCCAAGACGCAGATGATATACTAGTCTTCTTCTGTAGTTATGATATTTATTACCTCGGTATGTTATTTATAACATCTAAATGAATAAATGAATCTATACTGAACCAAATCTGATTGCAAAAATAGCTGAACATTATTGTAAAATTTCAAAAACTCAACGCCTAAACGCACCTTTGGAAGGTTGATCGTCTTTTCTGCGATTCAAGGTTCATAAATAAATTTTTGCTTAAATTGTGAATCGTGATGCTATGTGTAATATTATTATGTAGTAGGTAGGTAAATGAGTACAGGTTATTATTATGAGGAGACTGACCCGCGGAGACAATGCGACCAAATCACTGACCCCGGACAACGACCCTGGCAAAAACATGATGAATAATGATGATGGGGAGACAACGAACTGTCTCTGTCTATTGTATTAGATATGTAACGGTTTGCACCATCGACTTAACAACTGCGAGAAGATACCTAGAGAACTAAAACATTGAAATTAATTCGATAGGTGGTCAAGGTGCTACAGAAGAAAACTTAGCCAAATATGTTGGTGACTTGAAAACTCGCTGGGGCATCCTTTTCCTTTTGTCCTCAGGACTACCGATGTGGCGCGATTGGTGAAGGTCCGCCAGAAACGCAGGAGGTTGCGGGTTGATTCCCGCATTGGGACAAATGTTTGTACGACCTGCAAATATTTCCGGGTGTTCTAGGTTTTTTCTATCATCATCATCATCATCCGCAACCCGATTTCACCCACTGCTGGGTATAGGCCTCCAAACTTTTGTGCCACTCCACACGGTCCTGCGCCAATCTCATCCAGGTTCGCCCTGCCGAGACATGGACGCTCACTCAAGAAGGTGTGTACAAGATGAGAGTTGCATAGAGAGCCATGGAGCGACCCATGCTCGGCATCAAGCTTATAGCTATTTTCTATGTATAATAAAAATAATCTATGTATATAATGTATTGTATTATGTATAACGGTCATCTAGTACCCATAACACAAGCTCTGCTTAGCTTGGGACTAGATGATGCTGTGTGGATTGTCCAGCATTATTTATTTTATTATTATGTATTTATAGGTCTTTTACTTGACGTAGCAAATCAGTGGAAAGTAATGCACAACACAAATGAATCGGTGTTTATGAACAGACAGGGCATCTTTTTCTTGCCAGATATGCTTAGTTTGTATGTGTACGTAATAAGTAGCTACCTAACTAGTAATAGTAAAATAAGGAAGTAGTATGGTCTGATTGCGATACTGGCTACCGGGGCCCATCGGACCATAACCTATCATAACATTAGCATACCGATATGGTACAGTCGACCACCATTATAGAAACCATGTATCTTTTTGTAGCTATTTGATTGATCGCTTGTAAAAAATCATAAGTTTACAGCGCGTTAACAGTTTTAATATATTTATGTGCATTCGCGTACGGCCCGTGCGGATTCCCGACTATCCAATAGATGAGTTAAGCCGACAGGTTAAGGCACTACCCCCACCTAAATCAGCGCCACCACCTATTTTATCTTATTATTATGTTAAACCTAGTATAGTATTATAATATCTGTGGTTAAACAAAGGAATTTTCATTAATCGATTGGCCAGTTTGTGATACCTATCATAAGCTTTTTTTAATGCCTCTGTATAAGTTTTATTTTGTATACTTTAGGCAGAGATGCAAAGTTGCTCACTGGCCAATGGATTTTTGAAAATTCCTTCGTTAAACATAATAATAAGATAAAATAGGCGCTAAAATAGGCTGATTTGGGTCGGGGTAGCGCATTAAGAACAATTTTCATAGATTCAATTGAATTTCCTGCAATTTCCTAGCTAAAGTTTATATAATACAGAGACAGCAGCCATTTTGTGCCTTCGGGCTTACATTTATAAGTTTTTTTGTTATGTTCTAAACTGTAGAAACGTTGTTAGTCTGACTGCACAAATAAATTTATTTTATTCTTATTCTTATTCTTAATGTTTTCGAAAAAACAAACGCGCGGATTGCCACGCTGCGACTACCGACACAATGTATCCATGACAATTTCGAATGATTTAGTAACTTGAATTTTCTGAGCTGACTGTACCTACTGACATCTTTTCCATTCAATACAGTTAGTATTTGTGTAGTGATAATATTCAGGAATCATTAACAGATTTACTGTAATGACTGTTTTATTTAAAGTTAATAGTTTACTTTGAGGGAAGTATACTGTTTTATGGTCCAAGAAGTGGTTTCTGCAGCATTTCGATAAAAATTTACTTAGACTTAATTAAACCAGGGTTTAAGACACAGTCTGTTAGGTACCTTGCGTTAATTTATGTTTTTACGCTCTAGGGCAAGAATTATGTCGGTTGTAGTTGTAGGTTTCACAAAGTGGTATATTGAGAACAACAAAGGATATTAATTGAATCGCTTACAGTCTCTGTAAATCACACTGCACCAGTCCAAGATATCCCGAAAAAGTCCCTTCAAAATGTGACAGCCGCCACCTGATGGGTGGCGGACCCTTTTCTTTTTCTATTTTGAACCGCAGCCAAGGAGTTTGACTTATAATATATAATAAAACCTACACAAAAATTTAATCTTATCGTTAGCCCAGCAGCAAAAATACATTCATAATTTTCGTCTCATCCTCACAGAAAAAACCTAAAGTCACCCAAAACAAATACAGTATGTTGACATAGATTAGGACATAAACTTGTCAGCAAACTAAGGTTAATTACTTAACAGAAAAGCTAACGTTGTTTCGAAAAACACTTTTAGTGTACGTATGTACCTTCAATGTTTGGGCGCGTTATGAAGTTTTCAAATTAAATTGTCTTTACGATGATGTCGCTCTTTTAGCTGTTGTACAATATAATTCACTCTCGTGTAAGTGAAAAAATCAGCGATTTTTTCACTTGGTTCAGAGGTTTACTTAACCTAGTTCAGTCAGGCACATGATTATTTTATACCTATATTAGATATAAATGACTATTTTGTAATCCATTTAACCCTAAGTTGCTTTCAATAAATTATTTATTGACTCGTTTATGCCCGCGGCTTCGCACGCGTTGTTTCTATGGAAACGTTTAAAGGTGATTTCTATCCCATGGGAACTGATTTGTGTGATAAAAAGTATGTTTGATTCCAGGATTAGAATTACCTGTGTGCAAAATTTCAACCCGATCCGTTCAGTAGTTTTGGCATGAAGAGGTAACAAACATCCATCCATCCATCCATCCAAACTTTCGCATTTATAATATAAGTGTGATATTTAATTATTTTCCAAAACCTTTAACAATGCTCCTATAACCTACTACCTACTTTGGAAGATAACCAGTTCAGTGATTTTTGTCTGAAAATGTATTTGGATAAGACAAATAGCTTTATAATAAAAAACAGGGGTGTAATTTCAAGCTTCACACGGGTTTGCTAACTGACACACATATATGTATCTTTATAAAAACCATTTTCCTTTTCTCTTTTTGCCGAATTCGTTGGCACGCTTTTAATTCCATGTCCATCAAGTTGATGGTTAATAAAAACAAATGGTATTCTAATCATACTCCTAATCATATTTTACTTTACAATTAAATTACCAAACGATTCCACCACCTATAAGGCACCTATCAAATGCCGCTTCCAAGAAGGGTATAAAAAGATGTATTCCATAAAAAGATAATTTGAGCCCGGGTGAGGATAAAAAGTCTGCGCTTGCGCTTATGAGGTTGAAAGAGAAGACTCAAAATATCGAAGGCAACCACTGAGCAAACACAAATTACCTAAACTTAAAACACGAATGTTGATGTTACATTACAGCAGCGGTTTAAAAAGCGGATTATACACATTCAGGACTTGTCGGAGTAAAATATTACAATGTATGAACATTAACTTCGAGAAAATATCTTAATATAGTAGCCATAGCCCAGGTGTATTATATGTATTCAACGGCATCACGTATTCAAATTACCCGCAATAATAATTGGGCAATGTGCGAAGAGACCCATCATTTTGAAGTCCCAAAAAAGGAAGTCAAAACAAAAACTCATGGTTATTAAGGGCCTACCGAATATTGTCCGTCAAGGAAGGAAAAAGTTGCAATTATCTGAGTGGATGATAACGTAACGCGCTGTCTGACAGTGCATCTTATAAGGCGAGTAACAGGAAAGAAGCAGAAATTACGAAAAAACTTGTGGAGGACATGTTTTTGGTGAGGAATGAGAAAAGAAGATTTTTGGAAGTTTCACGCTAGAATCTTTGAAATCAATGAACTGAATAGATACAAAAGGTATTTCGCTGATACAACATTATGATATGAACTAATTAGGAACGATGTTATCATACGACATAGTTATCAAATATTACTAGCATATTGTTAGTACCAATCTGGCACGCAACGCAAGAGAAGTCACGGACATAATATGCTAAATAAACACCAGCAAACCAAATTACAGATCCCCAGCCTCAGCACCTCAAGAGCGATGGTCGCCAGCCTAATTGTGCATTGACCTCCGGCACTGGTCTTATTGCTTTCATTGGTCGCGTGGTGGTCCTGATTAATGATCTGTCTCGAAGTCCTATCACGAATCTAATATTGTATCGTTACGTAGCCGTGAGGAAACTATGTGGACTTGCTCTGATTCCAATAACCTATACGAAAATTTGAATCGTGATTTGATAGGATAATTTTAGTAGGTATTACGAAAGTTTAGCAGATATAAATAAATAAATAAATATTTTATTTATTTTTTCACCTTTAAACGTTTCCATAGAAAGTTTAGCAGATATCAAGTAGGACCAAGAAAGTCTTTACAAACATTTGACCAGCTGAGAGTGGGATACACGAGGCTTATAAACGTCAGATGGTTTGAAAATGCCATACCGCACCTATGATATTCGAATGAGCGTTTAGTTTTCTTTTGATGTAGTAGGTAATGAACTTAAAGAAAGAATATCATCAGAAGATTCAAATGAGGGCAACAACATCACACCTATTTACTAATGGTATATTCATTCAAATGAACCAGGAAATTCTATGCATCCTCCAATACAAATGAAGAAATTGATGCAAGAGCAATGACGAACCAAACCCAGCGCATTGAAGCCTGGAGAAAGCTTTCTAAAGCTCAAAGCATTAATTGCTAGCCTGATACGTTTCAAATAATTACCGTATGCATGTGGTCCGTTGACCCGGCCTTTTGATGGTCTAATGAAGGGTTTTTATTAAATCAACGTCAGAGGTCCATTAAAGCTCGTCGTCGGCCATCAATCACGGACAGAAAAGGAGAATTCAATCCTGTACTCTTTGCTTTTTGGATTCTAATTTGAATAGTGGTTTGGAGGTTAGTTTTTTGAGGGTGCAGACGATATTTCAAAGTCGGGAGGGCAATAACAGTGGTTCATGGTAAGCCTTTTTGTCTGTGAGTGAATTGAGCTGTTGGTTTCACACTGGATATTATATTGGTGAGACTTCTTCTTGGCTATTGGGCCTGGTTGCTCTTATAAAAGAACCAAGACAGAGCCTTTGTATATTTTCGTAAGTCTGCTTATTGAAGTCCTTGATACCTGTTCATATAATGACATCACTTTAAAAAGTATATGCACAACTGCAAAAGCAGCAGGCTATGATGGCTAGGCCTGGTCAAGCTAAGGCCAGGAAAATAATGTTAGTAGGTACCTTAACTATCAAGGAATGTCATCAAGGGATTAAAGCAAGGAATTTGACGATTCTTTTTCCACGGTAACTAAAGGACAAATCCTCCAAGTTGGAGGCTCCAACCAAACACCGTTAAATCCATTAGGTTTAATCTAATCCAGAAACATCAGGATATTCCAAAAGAGGCCTAAACCAGTTCTCGAACCCCGCAACCTATGGAATCTTAGCCTTATGCCAGAAATTTAACGTCCAAAATAGTTTGATACGTCAATCTCTATCCTTCAAAACGGAATCCTTTTTGTTTGTATCTAGGCGAGGTCATTAGTGGTCGAAGTAAAGTTGTTTAACTCCTGATCCTATCATTATGAAGTTCTGTTTTTTTCATAAATTTTGACATTCATACAATAACATCAATAACATTACAAAAACGGAGTCACAATTCAGCCTGCATTATATAAAAAAGCTTATAGAATATTGTGTTACCATAAATGCTTCTGCGTATTCACAGGATCTTTGCTTCTGCCTTTGCCATAGCTGCTTTTGCATAAAATCAGCTAAGAAAATGACATAACATCAAAGATGGTTCAAATCAAACTCACCAAAAGAGACCAACTTACGCGTCTCCGTCAGTTATTTTTCCCGCCCATTCTTAAAAATCTAATTAAAGAAATTACCTGAAACAAAAAATAAATATTTAGAAAAATGGCACTATTTAAATTAGATAAGTACCTATTAATAACATTCAGGCAAGTAAGTATTTATAAATAATCGTTCGTGCGGATTTTCGCGCTATTTATGTATGAATGAATGAAAAATATGGCGACCGTGTAATTGGCGGGAAACCGAGCATAATATTTTTAATTACAGAGATACCATTAGGAGTAGGTACGTATTAGTACTATATAGTTATTCTGTGGTATGAAATATGCTAATAAGTAACAACAAGGAGGTAACATGTACCTTCCTACCTAAGTACCTACCTAGTATTTCTTTAAAGATAGGTTAGGTACGTTGATCAAAATCTGCAAGCAGCGTGACCATTAACTTTCAGTTAATCTGTGGCAATGCGCACGCGCCTTCACGCACGAGCCTTCCCTAACCTTACTGTTATATCATTTGTCATTGCGAGATTGATCTGAGCTCGTGTTATTAATTATTCGAACGGTAACGCACGATTGAGGAGGCACATAGATGGATTGATAGTTAGTTAGGTACCTATAAGGTTGGGAAAATCGCCATTGATTTGTGATTTTTGAGCGGTGTTATTATACTCCATCCGTGTGTTTCTAATTTAACTGGTGAGTCGATTTATAAACTAAATAAATAAATAAAATAAATAATAAATAAATAATGCTGGACAGTCCACACAGCACCATCTAGCCCCAAAGTAAGCTACTCAAAGCTACAAAAATGTTATGGGTACTAGATAACTGTTATATTTAATACATTATACATATATAAATATATTTTTTATGATACATAGAAAACACCCAGACCAACGGAACTTTCTGCAGATCGTACACAAATTTGTTCCGAGGCGGGAATCGAACCCTTTCTCAATCGAAAACTCTCGGTAAATTATTGACAGCGCAGTTGCGTTTAAAATTTAACGTATTAAAATACTTACGTTAGTTTTTAATTTACAGCTTAAAATAATATACAAACGAACCTGAGAATCAAGGACCGCTTTCTTGTCGTAAATTATTAAAATAAGGTACAGTGGCGTTCATTGTTAGCTGACTGATCTATCCTCGACAAGCGCTCGCGCGGTACTGAGGGCAGATCTCCCTCTGTTACGTTTGAAGTAAATTTCTATGAATACTGAGCTATTATAAAACTAGAAGCATCGATCAAGGTTTTGGCCGGCCCCCGTATTTTTTACCTTTATATTAAATCAGCATTAAATATTAACTAAATTAATAATGTAAAATTGTAGACCATTTATTTGAACTCTAACTTAGAATGTTGCAACGCCCTTACAGGGTTCATGTAGATTCTACCAAAAAATGTTAACACCTTGTAATGGACATGAATGCAATAAATATATAAATAAATAAATAAATAAATATTAGTTTTTGGTCTTTGGTGATTTTGAATATGATACAATAGGTATTTATTTTGTTCTAAGTTTATGAATGGAGCGGCTATTGTTTCTATTTTTTTTTATTTATTTGAGGTAAGTACGTATGTGTTTATAATTTTTTTATCAAAAGACGATTAAAATTAAATATTAGGTACTAATAATAATAATGTGTTCAGATCGTTTAATACAATTTTATAAGATCCTTTTTAACTTGAAATAACGATTCTTTTTTTGTCCCGGAAACAACTCGTGCGAAGCCGCGGGCAAAAACTAGTTCTTTTTAATTAAAAGTGCAAGTCTGAAATTTGTATTATAAATTTATTTCAATGACCCTTTTGTATAGGTACCTACTGTTGAGACCAATTTAGTTTTATCAATAAATGATTCGTTATCATTAGGTATCTGAATTCTGCTGATTTTATAATCCTTATAAAAAATTAACAGTGTACGTATATTATTTTCAAGTAAATACCTACTTATAAAATGAACTAAAATAAATTCGACTCCACTAATCTAATGTTCCGTATGCACAAAACTTGTCAGGCTCTGCGCAAACTGTCTGCGTCAAAACAAGTCGTAGACAATTTTGGGTGTCATTTTAGTAAGGTTCTAGCTAAATATCTACGGGGTAGGCCGCGGAATATTTGATCGGAGACTACAATAATAATAAAACTAATTTTTGTTAACTCATTTGTTAATTTAGTAATAATCATTATCCCGATGCATGTTTAGGCAAAAACTATCGGACACCTGTTTTGGATGCTCTAATTTGTAGCTTCTACTGAATATACACCTTCAAAACAAGTTTTTTCATGTTACAAATATCCTATACTTTAATAATAATAGAAAACATTTTCGTTGTATGCCTTCTTGTAAAGAAACAAAAAAAAAACTGAACCGAATTCCATTATAGACCGAAACAGCTTCGAAACAAACCCCAATATCTACGAATTTCTACATTATTTTAACATAATATTAATACCAAAACATTCTTCAACATTTGCTTAAACTACAATATTAATTTAATTTTTTAAATAACTACTATTATTTTTTTATGAATTAAATAAAAGTACTATTTATTTAATTGCACCGGCGATCGATCTGCCCTCAGTAACGCTCGAGCGCTTGTCAAGGACGGACCTATGTGAGTTGATTTCGCGCGTTTCGTCAGATTGCCGTCATATAGACGCTGCTCTTGATTGTGTGCGTGCTAGAATATCGTAAACTACGACCGCAGTTTTTGATCGTTGTATTTAAATTTGTACCAGTATATTTCAATTCGTATTAACTTTTTACATTAGGTACTATTTATAACAGATAGTTAACTCACTATAGTTATTTTTATTGTAGCTGAACTTTATTACAAGTCGGAATGGTGAGAAATAAATACAAGTATCAATGCGTCACTAAACGTAAAAGAAGAAATATTCTATCTCTGGAGAAAGCAAGAGAAGCAAGGTAAGGTATTATTTAAATAAATAAAGCTAGATCACTGACTGACTCGCTGATATAATTGTTGTCCCAGGTGATGATTTTTAAAGCCAATTTTTCGAAGTTGTAGATAACGAATTTGAGATAATTTTTACAATCTAAAGTGGCGGTTTATTTTTGTATACCAAATTTTGATTATGGGTATCGTTTTCGAATAAATTAAGGGCCAATTTTTTACGAATTTAAGGTTATTTTGAATCCAACATGGCGAATTTCTTTAATTCCAAATTTAGATCATGGGTGTCGTTTTTCTTAATCTTATTAATATTAATGTTTATATTAAAACTGGGTTATTGTTTAGAATCCTTTCAACATTTATTTCAAAATAAATATTAATGATTTGTAATTATTCTAGAATGAAAAAACGAAGTAATCCCGAGAATATTGTTGCTTCAACATCAACGAACTTCTTCGAAACGATATACATGGTGAGAGACTAATTATTTACTATTTTATGTATTATTATGTTTAGTGGTGGGGAGAATAAGCTCGTAACTTAAGTCTCTACAACAACAATCGAGCTGATAGGTAATCAAGATAAAGCAAAATAGCCAATGTAAGAAAATATAACTTTTAGGTCGAATCTTTTCATAAATAATTTATGTACGTCCTAGGTATTTAGCGATTTATAAAATGTAACAGCATATTAAACGTTTATTTATTACTAATAGTGCGGACTGTAATAATTATTCTCCTTCAAAAAATCTCACAATTAATAGTGCAAAATTACTTTTGCACTACCTACCTATTAATAGTACTATATTTAGATTGGGTTAGCAATCGATGTCTGCGTAAAAATAATAAAAATATATCAAAACAAATTATAAAATTAAATAACATTAATACTTCACATAAAAAAAAACAATACACCGAACTCCATCCTAAAAAAACTTGTATTACGGTGAATCAAGATCATTTAGTCGCCATACTCGCAATATCATAGTGCGTGCGAGACAATAGATTTGAAAGAAAATAACGCTTGCGTAGCTCGCTGCCCGCTCGGTACGTAAAATAACTACTTAGATTAGCGTAATGCCGAAATGTAAGAGCGCTCGTAGGTAAGTAATTGAAGTTTGACCATAATAACACGAGTCGCTGCACCTGACGAGTTTTTATTTTACCCCACCCAAGAGCCACTATTATAAAACTAAAGTATTTTCTAACGATGAGAACGGTAATCCATATCAGAAACCGCAAGTCTTGTATGTTGTACAATAAAAGGTCTCGGCCATGTGAAACTTCCTTCGTCCACCACAAAAAAGGTTTGGATTAAAACAAAACATGGCAGGAACTCGATCCTTCGTCCTTTAGATAATGTTGCCAGTTTATACGATGCGGTTCTGAGTTGCTAGTTTTAATTTTTGAAGATGATTGATAATTTTATGACTGTAATGTCTTTGGAATAGAATGATATTCATATGATATGTTGTCAATGGACATAAAATACAAATGCATTTACATTATTGAAAAAAATTTAAATGAAGCCGCAAGCAGAAGCTCATTCTTTTATAAATCAGTCACATTGTAGTGAGTGACCTCTTGACAATAAATCTTCATGATGATGATGATTGACGTGCAGCCACAGATTAGGTAATCTTACGTGCGGCGACGAAAGGCAGCGCAAAACGCCACAACCAACACAGCGCGCGATATTCAGCGGTCGCGGGGAGGGGGGGTGAAGCTTCTGAACTGAACGTCCGTCCCTCCTACCTCAACCCGCAGACAGCGCGTCCCCTCTAACGTCGGCCTCGGCCGCCCGCCAGTAAGCGCAAGCACCTCGCGGTGAACGCATCGCGCGTACGTCACTACTTTGCCTACTAACCGTCATCATGGGTAGCGAGCTAGTAAAAGATAAGCAGTCTTGGATAGAATTATTTAAATTATACAAAGAAAACCCTTGTTTATGGCAGAAGAAGTACAATAAACCGGCTGCCCAGTCAGAACGAATTTTGGCTTACAACCTTATACTCGAAAAATATTGGGAAATTGACAAAGATGCTACTGTGGACACTGTGAAGAGAAAAATTCACATGTTCCGAGGGGGAGTAAGACGAGAACACAAAAAAAAACAAGAACATTCCAATTACGAATCAAAACTGTGGTACTATCCTTACCTCAAGTTCATTATGGATGAGGTAAGTAGGTACCTACGTGTATTGAAAATATAAAGTTGTACATTTTAATTTCAATGATATTGGTACAAAAATACCTAAAAGGTAGGTATTAAGACTTACCTACCAACGCAACGTGTACGACGGTGATCGTGATGAAATGGGAGTAAAGCCTTAGAATTGCCGTGTCTTGTGCCGTTTCCAGTGTTGTGGAATCTTTGGCGGACATAAAATAGAACATTGTTGTTATCGCGTCGCGTCGCGTACGAGCGTTGGGCCAGGCGCGGGGTAGCGAGGGGCGGGGAGTTACCACGCGGCGACGCGCGACGCGCTCCGAATGTACCTACCGCTGACGTCACACCAGACCACTCAGTCGCTCCCCTCGCGTCAATACATCTGCTCGTTCGTATTTCGAACGAATTATACCAGACGTTTGTAGAATATTCTGGAACTTTCGGTTGCTGTAGCTCGTTTTATTTTGTTTCTAAACGAGAGGATATTCAAAATGTGATCAAATGCGTGCGAAATGTTGTGTGTACGGCTGCAAATCTGCAACGTACAATAAGCATGGCTTTAAGCACTTGTTTCACCGATTTCCGAAGGATTTAGAACGGTAAGTTAGCTGTATTCTTATTTTCCACCTCTTGTAACATTTCATTGTTGTTTTATTAACTTTTTGTTACAGATTTAATTCTAAAATTTAATTATTGTTTTGTAAGCTTTTAACATAGATTATCTTGTACCTACCTGCATAGTACACCGATCCTAACAAACTGAAACTTTAATGCGATTGTTCAATAAAATGTACCTTGCCTTTTATTTTGACTTGCCTCTGTCTAGACTAGGTAGTGCATGTATGTAGCAGTTGTATCTAAATCTGATTATATCAGTTACTTTCAAAGTTGCGCGATCTGAACAGATTACTATTAGTACTATTTAACGCGATAAATAAACGTTAAATAGTTATAATAATATATCAAATACCCCACCAAAACAATCACAAGATATGAAAAATAGGTTAATAAATACGTAGATTACCAAAATTAATATTTTCTGTACTTTTCCAAGGCGACAAATATGGACGCGGTTCTGTAAGAACTCGACTATTAGCTCCAAGTCACACAGGAACCTCTGGATATGCAGCCGACACTTCGAGAAGACCATGTATATCAATGACTTGCTAATGCGTTCTGCGATACCGACTCTAAATCCTCCAACAAAACACGACAAGAAATTCGATAAAGTTGACTTTGAGTATATCTCCTACAACGATATGGTATCGGCCTCTGGGTCTGGAGCGAAATCAAAACCAGAACCTAAAACTGAGAGCGGACTGAAACAAATGCAATCTACAAGTGAAGTTATAGAAACTATTGTAAAGCAAGAAGAAGACGATTGTGAAAGCGTTACTTTTAGCAGCGAGGTGAGATCTAGGAGGATTAAAAATTTCTATCTCGACGGATGCTTTTTATTTAAATACCCTAACATAAAATTCACTGTACTCCAAACACATTTAATACGTCCTTGATATATGTATCTCTACTGTTAATAACTAGCGCAGTGGATAGATACATACAATTAGGTGTCCCTTGTATGTTCATATTATACAAAGTGAAATGTCTGTTGCAGGACGAAGGTTCCGAGGAAGACGTCGTATTGAATAACGACGATGGAAAATCAATTATGGATTTTGTAAAAGACGAATACGAACCCTTTCCATCGACATCCAAGGAGCCAGTAGCTATAGGTTCCAAGCTCATCCTAGGACATGACACAGTGCAACCGGTCTACGAGTCTACCACCGCCGTCAACGAAACCCTCCCAGACAGCGGTGTACAGATCGAAATTTTACCGCATAACTCAAGCATAAAATTAGAACCATCTCCTGCTTCTGTTACAAACGTTGAACTGGACGATGACGATTGCAGGACCTTCGCAGCTCATGTCAAAGCTAGGATGCGGAACTTCAGTCCAGGACAGAAGATCATAGCTCAGAAGCTCATCTCTGATATTATGTTCATGGCTGACTTACAACAATTGCAGACTGGTACTGCGGTGGTCCATTTGCAGGGCCAATGTGCAGGACCCCCGAACGGAGCTCCAGCTGTTAAAAGACCAAAAGGATCGTTCTTGGCGTACCTTGACTCCGAAGACAATAGACCATCCACTTCAAAGATGAAAAAATAACAATAACAAGCACATTGTCTTTGATTGCATTTTATAGACTGTGTTATATTCCGAGATTTGTTGGTTGTTCTGTTAGTATAGTAGTTATGTAACTCGGGTGTTATTTTATGGTTACTTTTGCTACATTCTCATACTTTGTTTTTTTTCCTTTTTTTTCCTTATCTTATGGATACTTTTACTACATTCTAATACTTTGATTTCTTAAACCGTGTTATGAATGATTTTGATGTTTAATGTAAGTGCTGATTATTATAATCTTAGATTTTGTGTAGTAAACACTGTGATTTAATCTTTTTATAAACAATAATAAATAAGAAATAGATTTCCTAAAAGAAGTTTTGTTTTAATCTATTGGAAAAATAGCTTGGTAACAAGTATTTAGCTCTAATAAATAGATACCCCAATAAACTGATGCTTCACAACACAATAATGATAGCGGGAATAAGAAATTTAAAACCTGTTAAAGATGATACTTAGGTACTACTAGATAGGTTTAGGTACGTTTGCAAGAATAGTTGAGTATAGTCTCACACTAATATTATAAACGAAAGTATGGATAGATGGATGCTTGTTACTCCTTCACGCCACAACTACTGAACAGATTGAGTTGAATGAATTGTACAAAGGTGCAGCTTAGTTGGAATTAAACAAGTCATAGACGTATCTCGTCTAGCTAGTTCTATAAGTTAGTTCCCATGGTATAGTAATAACGTAATAACCTTCGAACGTTCCCGTAGAAACAAAGCGAAGCCGCGGAAAGAAACTAGCACATAAAAAGACAAAAAACCCTACACCTAGATAGACCAAACAGTTAGGGGGCGTGCATTAATTACGTGAGGCTTTTAGGGGGAAGGGGTCGATCCAAATCTCATGTGGGTCTCGGCAAAGAACATGTGATTTTTTTCCCATACATTTTAGTAGGTCTTAAGTTGTTCGTTTCGTATTGGCTATAGATTATTATTTTTTTTAAATCGCCAAATTTACGTCAAGTATATACTGGATGGATGGCCCCTTTCATTACGGATGTGAACGGGTTAACTACGAACCTTATTTGTGTTGGAAGAACACCAACATTTACATCCGTAATAAATTCGTCAGACTACGATACTTTTTATAGTAAGATGGATGGCCCCTTTAAAGAGGAAACTTTTTAGGAATTATTTTTCAGCCATTGACCCCACAAAAATAACCACAACTCAACCTGCCGATCGAAAGTGAGCAGTGAACATTTCCTTTCTGAGTGGTCCGAGTGGTCGCGAAGCAACATGTCATGCAAATTGGAAATGTAAGGGACTGTGGACCGATTGGACCACCTTCTTAAATAACCTCAAAGGTGAATAATAAGGGATTTTAATAGTAACCTCAAAACCAAAAAAGGTTCTCAAAGATTTTAATAAATAACCTGAAGTTACTGAAAGCTCCGAGACTCCTACATAGGTATTGAATAAATTATAATATATATTTGAATAAATTAACAGTATCAATAAATAATGCTGGACAATTCACAAAACATCATCCAGGCCCAAGCTAAAAAAATTCAAACGCTTGTATACTTACGCTTCGTACCTTCAGCTAAAAACATTAACTTATTTCAAACACGTCTCGGATAAAATTGACCCTGATCGACAATTTTTGTCGTGGACTGTACGGTCACACGAGATTTCCTTCACGGAAGCACAACCAGTTCGGAAAGCCCTTGACGAATCGAATGAGAGTTTATGGAGCTATTAAGGATAGTAAGGAATCTTACCTAGGAATTAATAGTTGATGTTGCTATTTTCATACAAAATTTAATTCGGTTCAGTAGGTAACATCTATAAAATTCGGCTGTGATTTGTATCATGACGACCTCTGTGGCGCAGCGGGCGAAGGTCCGCCTGCGACGCAGGAGGTTGCGGGTTCGATTCCCGCCTCGGGACAAATGTTTGTACGATCGGCAGATATTTGTTCAGGGTGTTCTGGATGTTTTTCTATGTATAATTAAAAATATCTATGTAGTATATTTTATTATGTAAATCAGTTACATAGTACCCATAACACAAGCTCTGCTTAGCTTGGGGCTAGATAATGCTATATGAATTGTCCAGCATTATTTATTATTATTTATTTATTTAAAGTCCAAACCTATGGCTCCCTATAGCTCTCTTCCTACATTCATATTCGTTGTTCGTAAGATGGCACATAGAGATAAATCAATTTCATGCAAAATTTAGTTTTTTTCTGCTTTTATAAAACCGATCACATTATTTTTGAAGTTACGACACTCCTTACTGATACTGGCAGAGTCGTAGCGAAAAGCAAGCGGCGCCATTAAGAAGTTGATGGCAGATTTGACGCTATAACAAACTGAAGAAGAACTTGTTGGGGTTTTCTTGAACTTGGAAGGCGTGGTGCAGTCAGCGTCAAATTGATATGAGCGTAGTCAAAATGATCTGAAAAACATAAAGCAATTTGATATACGCAGTTCGAATCATCATAATGTTGTACGCACAAAAGGTGTTCAAAATATCTTACTACTCATTATTTCATATTTATATGAGCAGTCAGTCACCCTGACTGCTCATAATATAAATGTGAAACAAGGAGTAGTAAGATATTTTGAACAACTTGGGTGCTTACAACATTATGGTGATTGCTTTTATGTTTTTCAGATCATTTTGACTACTCTAGACGCTTATATCAATTTGACGCTGACTGTACATTTGATTCAAACGCTATGTCGAGTACTGAACTGACTAAGTAAAACGGGTGCGGGCGGCGGGACGCTCGATGGCGACGCCGGCGCGGCGCCGATGTTTCTTTCTTGGCTTATTCCAATCCTAATATTCGTTTGTATGAAAGCAGCGTTCACGAGTTGTATCCTAAGGGGAGGTGTCCTTACAAAGTATTGATAAATGATCACAATCTCCTCAGGAATGCAGCCTGAATATGATGAGACTTTGAAGGGACCCCAATTACACGGGTCTGATTGAATTTTAAGGTTGTAGTGAGGAAGGATGGAACAGGTTCGAAGATTGAGTAAAACATTGTGCAAGACATTCCTTTAACAACCATTATTTAGCTTAGGAAAAATCAAAGATACTATGACTAAGTTCTTGGGAAAAATGTAGAATAGGTACTAAAACACAGAATATTATAGGTACACACAATTATCATAAAGGAAAAACGTTGCAAAATAGAAGGTGTAACAGAAAAAAGGTTGCGAAGCCGAAATGAGTTGATTCCGCATCCTATATGGTCTCCGAACTATTAAGTTCCTAGTCACGAATTGAAAGGGTGCAAAGAAAATGAATAAATAAATAAATAATGCTGGACAATTCACACAGCATTATCTAGCCCCAAGCTAAGCAGAGCTTGTGTTATGGGTACTAGATAACTGATATACTTAATACAATACACTACATAGATAGATATTTTTTTATAATACATAGAAAACACCCAGACCAACGGAACAAATTTCTGCAGATCGTACACAAATTTATTCCGAGGTGGGAATCGAACCCGTAACCTCCTGCGTCGCAGGCGGACCTTCGCCCGCTGCTCCACGGAGGTCGGCAATGTCTACGTCTGTTATGCTTAAGAATGCAAACAGGTTGTTCTAGCCTGAATCACGAAGATAGACTATCAAAATTCAATGTCCAGTCCTTGGAAACCAGACGTGTTCATTTCGATTTCATCTATTTATATAAAAAATTACACGCAGACATTGATTCCCCCAAGCTGTTATCAGAGATATCTTTTAATACACGATTTAGTGCGTGCAGGTCCAACACAACCAACCTCTTTGCTTTGTTGACTTATAAAAACAATGATTGATCAATGATAATGGGCCCGCCAATACAATGATTTAGCTCAGGATAACATTATACTTGACGTTTTTGTTCCCAAATTGAGCCAATTTACCCGAACTTTAAAATCATTTAAATTAAATTAAACTCTTAATACTAAGCATACAATGGTGTAATTGTTGGTTGGTGTGCTCAAACACTTACTTATAATTATAATAAAGCCTATGGTATCCCTTTATTCTGTTGTATATAAATATATATTTTAATATTGTGAATTTTTTGCTCTACATGTTTTGCTCGTAAGATTATCTGTATGCACATAATTTGTGAAATAATCAAGTTCTCAACCCATTTTATTCAAGTTTTGTATATTCTGTGATTATTTTATGTTTTGTACGTCTAACGAAATAAATAAAACGAAAATGCCATGGCTGCCAATTTTTAACCGACTTCGAAAAAGGAGGAGAGTCTATGTTCCGCTGTATTATGTTTTTTATATACTTATGTGCATCTATTTCTCCGTCAGCCAGCGACTTGGGGGCGCTTCCGATTGGTATTGATATGGATCAGTTCAGCTACCTGTAGATTGTTTGCAACAGTTTGCATTAAGCTCAATTGTTTCAATTGTAAATACTAGTTCTAATTTATTTATATTATTTGATTGTAATTTTCTTTGTGATTAAAATTAGTAAAGGTAAGGACCGGGATTTTATTTATTTATTTATTTATTTATTTATTTATTTATTATTAAAAAGTACACCTATCCTTACAGGCGCACCTAATGCGATAGGGTACATAATTAATCTCAATCTTAATAGGTAGAGTCATGCATGTCATACAATATTTAGTCATTTTTTAAAGTAACTTATTACAATTCCAAGAATAACATAAAACGATACAAAACGATACAAATTAATTAAAAATAATAATAATAATAACAATAATAGTAATTAATTAATTAAATTTAAATTCGAAATTAATAATTCAAATACACCAAAATAAAATAAGAACCTAACTATTAATTCAATCATAAATAAGTCACACAACATTAAAAACATAAAATAAACAATAAAGCCTTTGTCAACTCGTTCAGGGAGCAGTGAAACAAGTCCAACTTCTCTGCAAGCAAATTGAGTGTGCGGATGCAGCGCGTCATGGGAGCTTTGTTAAGAAGATTGGTTCTTCCTCGAGGCAGAGCAAATAGGGTGGGACGCCTCCTCCGTTGCACGAATTCCTCCGGAACATTCAGCTTAGTTCTTCTTTAGTTTTTAACAATCATAATTATTGCTCTACAATTCGTAACCATAGCAGAATAGGGCCCGAGGTAGGTACTTCGATAATTCTTCAGATGACGATGGTATATCAGATGAGTCATCCATCAATCAAACCGAACAGCCCGCCGACTATCACACATTGCCGCATCGATATTGTCTTAGAATTGAATTGTACAGTGCCGCACGATTCAGGGTGCACATTTTATTTGACAAAAAAACACAAACCTTGGCGTAGGTATTATTAAAACAAGATTCTATAATATCAAGTTTGGACCTAGGTACGTCTTCCAAAATTGGAATGAATCTATGGTTTTTTTTATTTACTTAATGCATTTGCTTTTATCATGATTCTTTAATATGAAGTTTGGATTGGATAGCTACCTCTACCAAAATAGGAATTATTTTATAATTTTTTTTAATATGTTATTTAGGATATTTTTTTATATAGGGTGTCCCAAGAAGTAGTGATATACTGAAGCTGGGAGGTAGAGGACCTAAAGGGCTATCTGAATCACCCCCATGTATGTTCCGCGATTTTTCGTATTTTCGGAGTTATGATTTTTTTTTTTAATTTTTCACCTTTCGCCGAGTACGATGAGATTTTTATATATGGTGACGTGAATTATTGCAGTAGATGCTTGATTTTTTTTGTGTGCTAAGCTGTTAAATAGGCCAATTCAGTATGGTAACATTTACTATCGTTAGATCTTCAAATCGAATAAAAAAATAAAAAAATGCCAAGAAAGATAAAATTTACCCAGTATGTTCACAACTTCAAGGGCCCTTTAAAAAATAAAATCACTTATAAAGTAAATACCATTTGGCTTTTAAAAAATTGCTCTATCTATATATAAAAATTTAAATCTAAATGTGGTAAGTGCAAAATTTTAATTTACATGACGATTAATAAATAAAATAAAAATAAAAATGCTTTATTTCAGACAACCATTGGTCCACAGATTGACGAGTTTTGCACATTTACACATAAAAAATAGATAAACTAAATTAGAGAGAAATCAAAAAAGCCAAGGATAATCAATAAAAAACATAGGTTCCTTGATTGATCACCCTCCGCACAAAACATTTCCAGAGTGGGGATGAAAGGCACTCTGCCACAGCACACAGGATGCTGTTGCTGATTAATGCAAGCATAGTAAAAACAATTACATTACAATAAATGTTCAAAATGGCCCCCCTGTTGCTCAATGCAAGTGCGACATCGCCGGAAAAGGTTGTCTTTTAAACGTCTGAATGCACTTCTATTATTTTTAATGGTTTCTTCTGCTACTCTCATTTTCCGGGTTAACTCGTCCAAATTGCGGCATTCTCTCGAGTAGACTAGGTCTTTGTAGTATCCCAAAAAAAAAAATCAATGGGGTTTAGGTTGGGGGACCGTGGAGGCCAGGTTATAAGGCAGACGTCACCCCGGCCGCAACGACCAATCCATCTTTCAGGGTGTCTTTGATTTAAATAGTTTCTCACGCCCAAGGCAAAATGGCATGGTACACCATCATACTGCAGTACTATGCTTCTGCGTGTCTCCAAGTCCACATCTTCTAACAGCAGGGGCAGATCGACGCGTAGAAAATTTAAAAAGTGATTGCCGCCCAAGAGGTCTGGCAGCTGAAAGGGCCCGGAATCGGGCCCTTTCACTTAAGTATGCCAGACCAAAGGTTAACACTAAAGTGTTCTTGGAATGTCGATTCCCTTTTTAAATTCGGATTTTCAATTGCCCATGAGTGAGAATTGTGCATATTAAAAATCCCATTGCGCCTAAAGTGGGATTCATCCGTCCACAAGATTTGGTTAAAAAAAAAATCGTTTTCAGCTTGTCTCCTCAGCATTTCCTGACAGAATTCAATTCGCCTTCAATTATTTTGTCTTTTATTCTTTTTCTATTGATGGCCAGTGCGTGATTTAGAAATAAATTTATTTAGAAAGGTTTTGCTTTGCTTGCATTAATCATCATGTAAATTAAAATTTTGCACTTCCCACATTTAGATTTAATTTTTTTTATTGAAGCCTTATGAATAATAAAATGAAATTTTCAGAGTAGCTACCTGATAGATAGAGCAAGTTTTTAAAAGCCAAATGGTATTTACTTTATAAGTGATTTTATTTTTTAAAGGGCCCTTGAAGTTGTGAACATACTGGGTAAATTTTATCTTTCTTGGCATTTTTTTATTTTTTTATTCGATTTGAAGATCTAACGATAGTAAATGTTACCATACTGAATTGGCCTATCTATCAGCTTAGCACACAAAAAAAAACAAGGATCTACTGCAATAATTCACGTCACCATAAATAAAAATCTCATCGTACTCGGCGAAAGATGAAAAATTAAAAAAAAAATCATAACTCCGAAAATACGAAAAATCGCGGAACATACATGGGGGTGATTCAGATAGCCCTTTAGGTCCTCTACCTCCCAGCTTCAGTATATCACTACTTCTTGGGACACCCTGTATAATGCATTTTTATGTCGTAAAATACATGGAAGTAGCGAGATGAAGGATTTGTGCCTAGAGTGAGAGTTGCTGGACTTTTAATTGTGATTAGATTAGATAGCTGGAAATAAGCCACTCAAGCTTAAAACAGCGCCATTAAGAGGCCAGCGGAAGACAAGTTGCCCGTACAAACGTAATAACAAAATGATTTCTAAATTCTAGCATATTTCCACTATATTATTGTATTATTTGTAGGTATACGAAAAGTAGGTATTTATCTAGGTTCCTGGATAGATTTGTTTTCAAAATACTTATCTAACATGAAATGAAAGCCAATCGTATTTTGCTTATTTTTATGACATAATTGACAAGTTTTCTTTCCATGTGTTTCATAAGCGCACAATGGTACAATCGTAAGTTCTATTATTTACGTTTCTTCTATTCTATACAAAATGCTCGATGAACATTATTTTTAAATAAATTTATAAGCTCGAATAGCCTGTATAATGGAATGGTGCTAGCATAGCTACAGACAAAGCCATAATCATCACTTTGATTTTTCTTCACCAGTTCCAAATAGTGACTAATGTAATGGGTTAATTTAATCGTATTAGTTGCTAAATAAATAAATACAAAATAAATAAATAGTACTATTTGAATCCCTATTCAAGAGCCTGCGTCATGTGCGATACTGTAGCAAAGTACACAGTGCAAAGAGTCGTGCGTGACCTTCGCGCCGCGTGGGAATCCTCCTCCGGCAGGATGCTGGGCATCCTCGGAGACGAGAGCGGATAGGGGCATCACCAGTACGAACCGGTAAGCAAGGATTAGGGTGCACTCGCCCTCAGCCTTACAATTTGAAGTTGATTCGTATATTGTAGATAGGCATACTTACATAGAATTGTTTCTAATACTTTTTCGGAAAAACCTTTAAATCGGAATATTAACGGTTTCACGTTCATTACCATTTGTGGATGGGTTCGAGTAATCTGGTACATATCAATGATCTTGATGTATAAAAGTTAACTTTCCGGTGTTATTCGGATTATAGTTTGACGGAAACAAATGTACCGCTCCTTAAGAAAGTGCGTCGAGGTGGGGGCCGAGGAAAAAAGAGCAAGAGTGCACATGAGATCGATATGATGGTCTGTTGTGTTGTCTGGCAGACTGATGGATCAGAGCGGCCGATACTTCCCCCCGTCTGGCCGCGCGCATACCTTAGGCGCGGTACAGCGGTTTCGGTCAAACTATAGTAACCCATTTTGTGGCACCTTGTTTAATTTTAAATAAATTTACGGCCCGGTTTATTTCCAATTCAAGATATTTTCGTCGCAATCGGGCCAGTACAATCGGGTACAAACCCGGTACACCCAAATAGGACCAAAAAAAATTAATATCTCAAAGTCGCTTGCCAGGTTCACGCAGCTGCGTTCTATAACGTCTTTATTCCTCTACTCCTAGGATTCTCCAGCACAATGAGTAGTTGAATTTTATTGGCATGATTGAGATGCGTACAAATTTAAGTGGATTTTAAAGATACCTTCCATTAGTTTATTTAAATATATATCCTATTTTCAAACCCGGGACATAGTCGTTATGGCAAAAAAAATTTTTGTTTCGAAGTCTAAAATGTGTGCTCATGCCCTTGGTTAATCTATAGGTACATTTAAACTATATAATAAATAATTATAAATAATGCTGGACAATTCACACAGCGTTATCTTGCCCCAAGCTAAGCAGAGCTTGTGTTTTAAGACGTCTACAACCGGCTTCCCAATTGCGTTACAGAAGCCCGTAGTCTGCCTACATTCAAAAACAAACTTAAACGCTGGCTTGTTGAAAAAACCTTCTATAGCTACGACGAGTTCGTAGCATATAAGTGTTAGTAGGTATGAATGTAGGTAATTCGATTAGAAAGATTTTATTTTATACAATTTTAATTAGTATAAAAAAATGCAGTATTATTTTTTTAATTATTTAATAACCCTATTCAATATATTAATTATATTGAATGTTATGTAATTATTAATTCTAATCAATTTATTAAGTTATAAGTACATTTTCAAATCAAATGTATTTTATAGCAATAGATTCGGTATACATAGCAAAATATGTATACAGTTTTTGACATGTATTACCCAATAAAGACTTATGACTATTACAAGATAACTGATATACATAATACACTACATAGACATATATTTTTTATTATTAAAATCTAATCGTAGTAAACATCCAGAACACCCTGAACAAATATCTGCAGATCGTACAAACATTTGTCCTGCGCTTGCCGGTTTAATTCAAATTAAAACACACAGTTATGATAGCCATGAACATTGAACAGGTACTTCGGTGATCATATCATTAAACTGTTTATTAAAAACTGATGTAGCAGTATGTATGTACGACAAACAAGTAGGTAGATGATTGGAGTTACATCACATGCTGAAAAGTAATGGCGGGACCACCAATGTATCGAGTGACATCGTAATTGTTGCGCGGGCGCAGGTATAGTGACCATGAGTCTGTTCAATACATTTTTTTACAAATTCGTTTTTGTTTTTATACGCAAATCTTTATGAATTCTCGGAAGTAAGCGGGAGTGGCTGCGCAGTAGGTGTCAGAAGGAATGAATGACTACGCACTCTACTGTACCATGCGCAGTTTCGCATTCCCGGCTATGTTCACAAAATTCATTTATAAAGATTTGCGCGACCTTTTAATATCGGTATTTATCTATATTACTATTGTTAGTAATTATTAATATTTAGATAGATAGATAGATAGATAGAAAATTCTTAATTGCACACTTATCAAGATAATTCACAAACAATAACAACATTTAACTCATATTGTTAACCTTTATTATGTACATATAAAGAAAATGTGCAATTCTTATAATTTAAGTGTATTAAATGTTAATAATAATTTTATTATTATACTTACTTATGTCCGAAACGACAAACTGTTAACAATTTATAAGTACATAGTTCTTATGACATACTTTGTACACAGTATGAACAATAAATGTTTCTTATTATTATTAATATTCTTATGTAATAAACCCGGTGGGCAAAAACCTACCTTCTAACCTATTCATGTCTATTATACAAATATTTGTCCCGTGACGGGAGCAATTTACTGCGTCTCAGCGGGACTTATGCTGACTGTGCCACAAAAGTCGATGATTATAACCTTGTGGACTTAATTAGAGGATTTTAAAATAGGGGAGGGGAGATGATGATGATGATGTTGATGATAATAGGACTCTGTTTAGTAAGAGTCAAGGTTAAACTATCCATGTCCCAATCATAATGCATCGGGTGGAAACCTGGAACGATGCTATGGTGCTGATGCTGACTTGATAGATTGATTGATTGAACACTTTACTTTTGATTGAGCACACAAGTTAGAATACAAAAAAAATCCTATATCTTAGTTATCTAAAAAACAGTACAAAAGGCAGCTTTATTGCTTAAAGCAATTTCTTCCAGGCAACATTAAGTTTGAGAAATATAGGATGATAACGAATGAGCGAGAGATTGAGTGAATGGTGCATGGGCATGGTCACCCTACCCACCTGACATTTGCGCCCGCGCAGGTGCCGTTGCGCAACCCAGCGCATCCGAAACTCGCGCATCGATCGATAATTACCTTAATTAAACTTAATGCCAGCCTGCATCGGCATTGTTTCGAATAATTACTCGCTGATATATTGATATGTTTTGAATTGAGCAAAGGTTGGAACTTGTTTAAGGTACATTTTGTTTTCGTACCTGTACTGGAGGCCTGGAATTGTAACGTTAGCGTAGATGATTGTTTGAAAAAACAAATGACATCCGCACCAGCTTTTAAAAAATTACCTAATGTAGAAAGGTATTATAGGAAAAATAACTTTTATTTCGATAGGTGAAATCGGGGATCGTTCTCCCCCCGACCCGTCCCTTGGCCCCCGCACGATTGCCCTGTCAAAACGCTTTCGTCGAACGACTGTATGCATTATAGGTAGGCTGTGGTAAAACGATGATGGTGATTACTAAGAAATTAAAGATTCTACACATTTGCTCCCCTTGGAGTCAAGACCCAAGGTCCGTGGGGTACCGAGGCTCTTCGGGTTTTTTAAAAATTATCTGACCGTCTGGTCGAAGCGACAGCGGGGCAGTGCATTCAGCATCTTAGGGACGCTTCCGTCTGGTATTGATATGGATCAGTTCAGCTACCTGTAGATTGTTTGCAACAGCCTGCAGTTAGCTCAATTGTTTCAATTCTAAATACTAGTTCTAAATGATTTTTATTAATAATAAAGAAAAGAAATTAAATAATTTAATAAAAAATAAATTTACGACCTTGACGAGATTTGAACCTTCACCAACATCCTTCACCAAACTTCCACTCAGTACGGGAACGCGCTACTTATTGCGACCCGAGTGAGGTCAAGTAACCGACGACGAGTCGAAGATCTTTTCTTTGGACTTTCTACGGACTCATGCGCCGATGGTAAAGATGAGCAAAGGTTAGCAAGGTAAGCCGGGAACAACGGCTGCTTACATAAAACCCAGAAAATCGATTCAAACACGGAATAGAACCCGCGCTATTACGCTGATTGCGTATCTGCGATTAGGTTAGGATGCGCGCGCGCACAAAGACGCCGACGCGGAACCCAATCCTGGATTAGGGATCAGTGAACCTGATATCCCGGCTTCTTTTACAGGTTCGTAATCTCGGTGTTATGGTAACGGGATTCGAATAAAGGCGGTCCCTCACCGGGAGCATCCGTCTGTAATGTGTAATGTAACAGTAAAGCATTACGCATTACAAACAGTGAGTGAGGAAAATCGAGCATTGTAGTGCGCAACCAGTGAGCAACCTGTATTTTTAACCCCCGACGCAATATGAGAGGGGTGTTATAATTTTAACGTGTCTTAACGTGTCTGTCTGTGTATCTGTCTGTGGTATCGTAGCTCCCAAACAGATGAACCGATTTTCGTTTAGGTTTTTTTGTGTCATAGATAATTTTATCCCGAGTGTTCTTAGCCATGTTTCACGAAAATCAGTCGGGGGGGGGGGGGGGGGGGGGGTTCAATTTTTTTATTTTTTTCTTGGTTTTTTATATTGACACTAGCTGTACCCGCGACTTCGTTCGCGATTGCCTTACCTGCCGACTTATTAAGTTCACATTTAACCATAGTCTCTCATAATTATGAAACGCCGCCGTGCAAAAAATCGTGTAGGGTTTACGGGGGATAGCATGTTGTCATCTTCAATCCCATTCTTTATCCACACGACATTTAGCTACGACTCGGCCAGTGTCAGTGTTAAGAAATGTCATATTCGTTTCACTTCTTACTCATGGTTCCGTTCAGCTGGGGCCCTATTCTGCAATACTAATCGCTTCACTATGACAGGGGGTATCGACACAGAATGACACGTTTTGGTATTCCACCTCAGATGAAAGAAATTATGATGAATACAGATGATGAGAGGAACCTTACTAAATTCTGGGATAAAATGTATCTTTCCTCGTAGTATGAACTCAAATTATGCCGAGTTCCATTTGAGTTCATTCAGTTGTTCCGTCGTGATGCGCGGTTAAAGCATTTCACTTTCATCCTCTCTCCCAGGGGAACATTACTGAATTCCGGGATGAAATGTATCTCATGTCCTTCCTTGTAGTATGAAATCAAATCGTGCTAGGTTTATTCCAATTCATTCAGCACTTTCGGCGTCATGCGCGGTGAAGAAATTTTACTTTCATCCCCTCTCCCAGGGGAACCTGACTGAATTCCGGGATAAAAAGTACCCTATGTCCTTCCTCGTAGTATGACCTAAAATCGTGCCGAGTTTCATTTCAATACCTTCAGCAGTTTCGAAGTGATGCGCGTTTAAGAAACAGACAGACAGACAGACAGACAGACATGAATGAAAAAAATTACAGTTTTGGCTTCAGTATCGACAATAGAGCGCCCTCCAAAAAAAAATTTCAAAATATCATTAATGTACAGAATTGGACCTGTTACAGTTTTATTATAAGTATAGATAATAGCTAGTGTAATAGATATTATGAGTCCCTAAGCTCCTGAACTAGTTTAAAACTGTGTTTCAAGAGCCAGTGGCTTCTCCAATTAATATTAACACATAATTATGTCAAAGCAGCATATCTAATAACCAATCTCAATTGTAGATACAGAGGAAACAAATTTAAAAGAAAAACATGTAGAGCTAGTGATATCCAGCTTGTGCTTTCAAAACTACATTGTAATGTACATGTATATTGTAACAAGACAATATACTGTGTAAACTACTGTACCGTAAGCTCCAATCGAACCTTCGATTGTTACATTACAGACGAATGCACCCGGTGAGACAGCACCTTAATGGATAATAGAATCCTGTATTATGGGTAGTAAAAGTGCGTATTGATTCTTTATTGCGCTGCATTTTACGCTATTACTACCTTGTAGGAAGTGTAAGTAAATTACATTGCGGTTGTACCTGCCATAAATATATAATGCTATGAAAACCAGCGAAGTATCGTGTACGTAAAAACTTAGGCTTCTCGTTAATGGTGCGAACGTAATTACAGGGAACCGAACAGAACCCCTACGTAGGAAAACGACCGTTCAGTATTATTGACTAACATGCGAAAATGACCATGTAGACCTTGTCTGCGTGTCTCAAACGATAAGTACAGTCAGTCTGGGCTGAATTTTGCATTCTATATTTGTACAATCCATGGAATTAGAGTAAATACGAAATAAAATTGAGGCGTCAAAAATCAAAAATGTGCGCGCGCGCCACGTGAAAGCTATTATAATTAAGAATCCCTCACCATAGATGTATAATCGTACAATATATATATGTATGTACCTCACAGGTTAATTAAGTGAGATTCGGCTCCAGGACGTGATGCTCAATAAAGAAGGATGCAGTTCAATGGTGCACACTAACAGCTACCTGCACGGTATACGGAACCTGCACAGCATCTAGCTCCTAACGAAGCAGGTCTTGTACTTTAACTGGTACATAAAGTTTCGAAAGCTAAGCAGCAACTTAAAACACCATTAAAAAGAGGCTTAGAGGAGAAGAGGTGACGACTCAGCAATAAAATTATTACGATTATTATTCCGGTACCTAAGCGGAACATTTGTAGATATCGATAAAATTCCCATATGCAATGCTTATTTATTTAATGTAATAGGTACTCTTAAGCACGACCCGATGTAAAAGCTTGGACACGTGTGGACTTAAGCACTATGATAAAAAATATTTTATTAACTTCTTCATAAACCAATATGCAAATTATACAAAATTCTAAAAAAACAATGACCTGGCAGGATCTAAAATCATGGTTTGTTCGATAACTTCAAGGCATAGAGTGGAACGAACTCTGTGTGTCTGTTTTCCCGGTAGACAATCTCGGAGTCTTCAAATCCCTACTGACTAAGTTCTTTCTGGAAAAAAATGGACCGTTGTCGTACAAATTATTCAATTTACTTGAATTATAAGGCTATTTAGGCTTAGTTTAGGTCATACAAGTTTAGTACGTAAAAGATTGATATTTTGAAATTAATTTCAAGAGTACCTAGATATAATTCGGCTTAGTCCAGAATATACGGTGCACCTTGTAAACTGATGTTAAATTAAATATTAACGTAGGAGGACGCTTCTGTTCATAAACTTGTAAGCTTTGGTGATGACCAAAGCTTACAAGTTATGTTTAGTACGTTAATGAATAATTCACGATGGTGAATTATTCATTAACGTACTAAACTGTTAATGTTAACAGGTGACTACAAAAACAGTGAATTGCCTAGAAGCAGCATGTGAACCGAGATGGCGAGGTCGGCCGGTCAGTCCAAGCAGGTGTGCAGTGTGCCACATGTGTATGGCACGTGCTAATACCTACTTACGGCTTGCTAATTGGTCACTTGTTAAAGAAGACTTGTCTTTAGAAAGTTTAGGGATGTCTTCTAAGAGCGAGTGTCTCGCGCGGGAGAATCGCTCATAGCAGAACACAACGATAAGTGAATATATTAATAATGCTGGACAATCCACACAGCACCATCTAGCCCCAAAGTACGCTACTCAAAGCTTGTGTTGTGGGTACTAGATATTTAATATACGTTATATACTTAGATAGATATTTTTTTAAAATACATAGAAAACACCCAGACCATCAAATTTCTGCAGATCGTACACAAATTTGTTCCGAGGCGGGAATCGAACCCGCAACCTCTTGCGTCGCAGGCGGACTCTCGCCCGCTGCGCCACTGAGGCCGTCAGATCTATTAAAATGATCTGGACTGCTATATTAGTTTCAAGTCTGGATCTTTTATATGGATACCTTCAAAAACAAAAACTTTTTTTCTTCAGTCTATTTCGTCCCACAGCTGGGCGAAGTTCTTTCCCAAAGGCTTTCGTGTGGTAGTGTGGTTTTTCATTGACGGACCACATTGAAGTAGTATTTGTTGGACTTCTCACAGCCTCAAAATATAACGTTTAATTCAGATAAACATAAAGTAATCCGATAAGAACGTCAGAAAATATTAATTTTTGTAAAACCAAATTACTGTTGGTTCAACAATTTGGACCTCCGATTGGTGAAGAAAACAGAGAGCAGGCTCTGATCAAGGCTGTCCAATAGTGGGTGCAGCCTTATTCAGAGGGAAACATAGCACACACATGATGATAACATTTCACATGATGATTCTGATCTTTCACACGATGTCTGAATCGCCGACGTGTCCTAGGAAAGCTCTCACTTCATTATTCCTATAGGAGGTTTTTCCTTTTTCTTTTTCTGAAAATAAGTTAGGCTTAGGTTCTTTTATTTGATTATATTGTGTGCACTGTATTTTTTGGGTGATAAGTATGGTTTTAATTGTGCCTGCAGTAAAATGATTTTATTTTAATTATATTTTTATTAATTAGGTAATTAGGATAGCAAAGTAGTAGATATTATTTTAGATTATAAATGTTTGGACATGTCCAAGGGCCATGTTGTGTAATTTAGGGAAAAAACTAGCGATCTATATCTCTAGATAATAATAATAATAATAAAATTTATTTCAGACTTCATACATAGGTCCATAGATTACATTAAATTGGTAGGTACATAATACTCAAATACTCACGTTAATTTACAGAAAACATTAGTCAATTGGAAACACAACAATAAGAAATAGATAAGGATAGCTACATAACTTTAATTAGGTATTTCTTAGAGTTTGTTGATTTCAATCACTGATTTCTGCATTTGTTAAGGAACCCAATGAAAAAAGGAATCGATGCGACTGCCCCAGTTATAAGGAAGATACTATCCTGATTACATCCCTGGACCTTCACTAAAAGCCCGCAGCATCTTCGTAAATGGTAGGTGCGTGCGTATACGCACCGTATAAGTTAATGTAAAACAATCGCATCCGATAAGAAAAATTGAATTTACTCTTCTCCATAAAATTTTAAGGCCGTCATTTTCAGTTGATTTATTACGAAAATCGTGCGCTGTGGTCGATGCACTTTCCTTTTCGAAATATCTCTTTTACCTTGATATAAAACTAGCTTTTGCCCGCGGCTTCGCACGCGTATTTTCGGTATAATAAGTGGCCTATTGTTTAAGGTAGGCTACGTTCGAAGCATACGCCCAATTTCATCTTGACCTGTTCTGTAGTTTTGGAGATCCTAGGTAACAAAAATTTCACTTGTCAATTTCGCATTTATAATATTAGTAGGATGCTGACTTTGCCTCCAACAACGGCAGCGGACACAAGACTTCTTCAGGCAACTCGGCAAAACATGAACATTATTGAAATACTAACAGATAATAAAGATAAAATAAATAATGCTGGACAATTCACACAGCGTTGTCTAGCCCCAAGCTAAGCAGAGCTTGTGTTATGGATACTAGATAACTGATATACATAAGACAATAAGTACACTACATAGATATTTTTTATTATAGGTAGATAGAAAAGATCAAGAACACCCGGAATAAATATATGCAGATCGTACAAACATTTGTTTTAATTTTGGTATGTTTGAATTTTGCCATTTTTAACCCCCGACGCAAAAAGAGAGGGGTTTTATAAGTTTAACGTGTCTGTCTGTGTATCTGTGTATCTGTCTGTGGTTTCGTAGCTCCCAAACGGATAAACCGATTTTCGTTTAGTTTTTTTTGTGATAGTTAATTTTATCGTGTCCTTAGCCATATTTTATGAAAATCTGTTCAGCCAATGAACGTCAGCGGGTTTTTTAAATTTTAAATTTTGTCTTGTGTAATAAAATAAGTAAACCAATTGTGTGTCTTTTATGTGACAAATAAATGACTTACTAACATATTTGTTTCGAGGCAGGAATCGAACCCGCAACCTCCTGCGTGGACGGAGTCCTTCGTCCGCCACGTCACAGAGGTCGTCGAGATAAATGGTACCTACTTAACATTACCTGCCAACGTGGTTCATTTTTCTGTGTTAGCATTTTAACCGTTTTAGGGCGGTCTCCTGGAACTAAAAACCCTCCATTACAGAAGTAACCGGCTCCTACAATCCGAAGGTAATTTCTGTAAGATATAATTTAAACAATTTGAGCCCTGCCGTCATAAATGCTGTCAGTCCGTGTTAATGTTGGCTAATGACACTTTTTCTCGGTTTAATGTGTATGTATGTATGTAATACTCCACTTTAGTGTTACAGTGAAAATGTTTCTTCGTTAAATCATTTTGAGGTACAGTCGTAATTTTTATCCCGATAAAGATAAGATGAATATAGTTTATTCGCTTGAACACAATGTAGGTTACACTACACAGATACTAAACAAACTTACCATAAGTGAAGTTTGATCATAATTACACTAAGTTGCTGCATCCGAAGACATTTTCGTAGTATTTTAGTTGCATGTTCTACAAAGATTAACATGCAAATTTTAAACTAGGTTGAAATTGTTACTCGATATATTGTAATTTTATATAATGTCAAAAAAAAATTAAGTAACAATAGTAACAGGCACAATCTATCTATACTCTATACTAATATTATAAGGAGGAAAGATTTGATTCTTTGTTTATTTGCATTGAATAGGCAACGAAACTGATGGACCGATTTGAAAAATTTTTTTACCATTAGAAGCCCTCATTATTCCTGATGAACATAGGCTACTTTTTACCGCAGAAAATGCTTCATTCCTACGGGAAAACGGGTAATAGGACAACGGGTAGTAAGAATGCAGCTAGGCTACACCTTTAGCTGTGCCTTTAGCGCGTTCGTGCTCTAACTGGGTCTGAAGTCTCGATCAGTTTGCATAGTGTAGAAAGAGATGCCCTCTATTTCAACGCACAAAAACAGCTGTTAGCCATTTAGCGACAGAGAAGTACAAGATGAAATGAACTTCTTTGCGTTGTAGCCAGAAACTAATATTTATTTTTTCCGTTCCAGAAAGTTAGGCCAGGAATACAAATGTATTTTGGCTATAAGGAAGAGATGCAAAAACCAGAGCAAGTCTAAAACGAGACAAACTTAAAAATTTAAAAAACCCGCCGACGTTCATTGGCTGAACAGATTTACATGAAACATGGCTAAGAAAACTCGGAATAAAACTATCTATGTCACAAAAACAAACTAAACGAAAATCGGTTCATCCATTTGACAGCTACGATACCACAGACAGATACACAGACAGACACGTCAAACTTATAACACCCCTCTCTTTTTGCGTCGGGGGTTGATGAGACAACACCAAATATTTTTATGTGCACTAACTGAGACAATAGGAAGTGATTGAGTGTTTAAAGATTAAATATAATACAAATATTATTGTTTAAATTATATTGCTAGGTGTTGCTCCACCTAACGTATAGTATTATTATATCTGTGACCTAACGAAGGAAAATAATTTGTCTTACGACATCTTGCAACCTAATATTCCAAGAGACGAGTGTTATATTTTTGGCCATTTCACAGTATCATCAGTCCATATTTTATTATACATATTTATAAAAAATGGCGTCCTACACTACGTATACTGAGTCGCAGTTTCCACTCAAGAACACGTTTACTTACTAAGAAATCAAATAATATCGCAAAAACGTACGTTTACCCCCCAGCGTGGACACAGTCATGGTTCGGGCATTTCACAGGTTATCGATAAAGAAGAACCAGTACGTAAGTAACCAAGTCATCTAAATGAGATAAATGTCAGACGATGTGAAATGCCCATTATTTATTAATAGTTGCGATAAAAAGCGTAGGTTCCTATTACCAAAGCCAGAGTGGGTATCCGTTGTCGCAATCGAGAAAATGCTTCAAAAGTAAAAGTGTAAACATGGAAAACCTACGGGCCTCCGGATTCGGAACGTGTGTAGGAGCAGACACTTTCTACTGTTTAAAGATAAACTGCGAATTTAGAGGTCAATGTTACACCTGTAGTGGCGGTTGCCGACAACCGCTGGGATAAACGTGTTCTTGAGTCGAAACCGCGACTCGGAAAACGTAGTGTAGGACGCTCTCCGGCCAGGTGGGAGGACGATGTGCGAAAGACTGCAGGCAGATGCTGGATGGAGCAAGCTGAAGAATTTTTTTTTTCCAATGGACTATAATGCTGTTGACCGCAGATGGCCATGACTGCGTTACCGGACTTTTAGCGGGTGCAGAGGGCGCCTATGCCTATGTCCAGCTGTGGACTATTATAGGCTGATGATGATGATGATGATGATACACCTGACGGCAGGTGACAACTTCTCTAAAAGGTGCCTAAAACGATGGCAGAACGACAGCAGAATAGGGACCAAAGTCCAGTGGGATCCAGTATAGGCCCGTAACTGGACCCGAATGATAAATAGATAGATAAAGTTTACTGCCAAAAAGACGACAAGAGGTGTATTCTTTTCAACTTCTTGTGTTTCAGTGGACGAAAAAATTAAGTGAAGAAAAACTCAATACCTAACACCTTATTTCTTATTCGATTTTAATTTATTGTTTAAAATTTGACTTGTTTAAGTATGTATATGTCTATTTGTAAGAATAAAGAAATAAAGTTATTGAAATCTGAAATTTTCTGCATAGTGTCTTAAATTAGGTTTACCTGGAAATTAGGGTTTTCTAAAAATAGCAATGGACTCGGGTGGACATCACATCAGTCAGGGTACAACCCCCCCAAAAGGGGTGACATCGTAAGCCATACCAAATTTTACAAGAGTGGTAATCAATAATGTTATAATGGAAAACCCTAGGGGGCCATTCATTTATTAAGTAAGACGATTTTCGCTAGTTTAATATTTATTCTGACTGATTTGAATTTTGTGCTTTCCAATATTTCGGTACAGTTTCATGCGCCATGATCACGGAAGAACGAGTAAATATCCCGTTGTAATTGACTTTAGTGTAAATAGATAAGTCTACAAATATGTAGATAGTTTTCAGATAGGACTCACTTTCAATTTCATAGCGACCGCAACAAGGTCCCGAATCGTTTTGAACGCTTGTCGATGATGATCGTGGCTTACCTGTAACAAGAAAATATTCATTAATTTCTTAACTAGGTAGGTATGTCTATACTCTAAGAACATTCATACATAGGGCGCCCAAATACCTGTGCATTATGTTTAGCGATAGATAGAATGCTTTTGATTTGGTTGATTCGGGTTACTTTTTCTGAAAGCTATAAAACTTAGGTATAAATGGTTTTGTATTTATTTTATTTACGCAACCATTTTTTAATAAAGCTCAAAGCAAAATATTTTTAAGTGGGACATTATGTCCCAGTTCGATGTAAGAGTTAACGCATACACTGCCTAGCCTCGGTGGCGGTGCGTTCGGATGGACGCGCCCCGCGCCGCTTCAAGGACTTCCAGCTAGATCATGTGCGTCTTGGGCCATGAAAGTGTTACTCTGGTAAAGGTATTTTAGTAGGTACCTATCAGATTAGTTAAGATAAACTTATCGTACGGGGCGACCTTGACAAATGCGACGCGATAAATCGAACTAATATTTTTAACACACAACGTCCATGTCGTATTTAGGTAGCAATAACTGTACCTACCTACCTCAATCAAGTTTACTTGTACTCGAACTCCGGACTGAACTTGTATTAGAGTCCAGTCTCAAGGCAATAGAGCTGATATTCGAGTAAACAACATCCAAATAGATTCAGAGTAGTTATTGGAAAGCAATAAATAATAATAAAGTGTGGGTTGCGTGATGCACGCAAGCGGCGGCGCGGCGGCGGCGCGGCGGCGGGGCGGCGGGGCGGCGGGGCGGCGACCCACGGGCGCAGGCGCAGCCAGGGTGCTAGGTACGCTTTGAGTTATTCACTGCCCAGCACAGCCTCAGCGGACGAACATCGACAACTGCGTCATTGAAAGTGTTAACTGTTTTATTTTAGGAACAAAAATATGTCGGAAAAATCTTATTTTGTGCTGGATGAGGAAGAGTCGACACAAGGAAAAAACAACATTTTGAAAATAATAATATTATTAACGTAATAATAATTAATGTTTATGAAATTATCAATTAATAACAAACCAGCTAGGTAAGAACGAACGAGTAATTCTATAGTTCTAAAATTAGGATCTATTTAATAAACCGACCAAGTACGAGTCCACTTGAACCCGAAGGTTTCCGTACCATACTTAATATACATACTCTCACAAAAGAAACATGCGAAACCCTTAACATATTTTGTGGTTGGTTCGCGATAAAGCAAAAAACTAACATGATCCAAGTACGTTAAGTTGCCTAACTTCGGCGATGTTGTTATGCTTGGACATTGCCCCCCTTAATTATTATCAAATTTATTTTATTTTTACTATTTTTTGTTTTAGTGGCAATAGTTATGCACACTCTGTAAAAAGTTGAACTATCTAACTCCGGTTCAAAAAGCAGCCTCAACAAACGAGCAAAAAATGGCAAAAATAACACTTTTTAGGGGTAAAATAAATACTTTTTATTCTCGCCATGGACCAAAACCTAGAGGAGACTTTCCATTGACGTAGAATCATAAAAGTTGGCAAGAAGCAAGGTCTTATCTTATAGCCCAAGTAAAAGAAAAAAATCCTAAAACCGTAAATTTTAAGATTATTCACAAAAAAAATACTTTTGATACTTGCTATAGAACAAAACCTATAAGGTACTTTCCGTTCACCTAGAATCATAAAATTTAGTAAGAAGGTAAGAAGTAAGGTCTTATAGCACAAATGAAGGGAAAAATCTAGAAACGTTAAAGATGTAGGTTATTCACAAAAAAATAATTTTATTCTCGCCATGGACCAAAACCTGCACGGTACCTACTTCCCGTTGACCTAGAATCATGATAATTTGGCAAGACACAAGGTCTTACGGAACCAACCCGCTGACAGACATACGGACAGACGGCGGAGGCTCAGTAATAGGGTCTCGTTTTCACCCTTTGAGTACGGAACCCTAAAAACTAAGGAATCGCTTAACTAAGCACATCACATCTCTTATTCTTTCCTGTAGTTTTGTTTTATTGTCTTTTCCTTTCTTCCCTTTAACCGGTTCTGGCTCAGGCTAGAGCCCAGGGGGAGGGGTGGGAGGTAGTTTCTTGTCCGGCCATTTGCGTTTAATGTAATCAACTAAGTGAAGCAAATTGATCGCTTTGAGCTTTCCAACACGAGGACCTGGGAATTCGAACCCGAACTCTTCTGCCAGATGATCGTCAAACTTACCACCACCTAGTCTACTTACTGCTTTCTGAAATAGCATTGGCTCCATAAAACCATAATTCGCTTCTTTGGCCACCTGGAGGAAGATGAGACCCATGTCGACTTGTTTGTTCATGGGACCCATGAGGCCAAGTGCATTGGCCCGGTTCAATAGGAGTTCCTTAAAGTCGGGGCCGACACCCTCAAATTTGTTTATGACTCCTCCGTAGGTGATAACGGTGTTTTTCCGAAATTTTAGCTTAAGAACAGCCTCTTGTATTTGCACGAAGCTGGAATCAACGAGTACATTTTCCATCAGCAATTCTCGTAGTTTGACAGCAGCTGATTTGAACCGTTTCGCAAGTGTTAGCGCGTCATCAGGTGACAAGGGATTGTAGGAGAGGTCTAACATAACGAGCTTTTTCGCTCGATGCAGGCCGTTGGCTATAGACTTGATAGCCTTACCTCCAAGTTCGTTGTTTGCCAGAATAAGTTTCCGAAGGTTCTGATTTCTAAGCAAATCCTTCAGCGCGGTGCCGATACGTTCTCCTTTCAAAGAATTCCAAGACAAATTAAGCTCTACTAAATGCTTATTTTCCGCTAATCTTTGGCAAATAGATACAATTCCAATGGGCGTATGGAAGGCGTTCCACGATAACTCAATATGTGTAAGTTTGTTTTACGTTTCGAAGACTTCAGATAAAAGCATGAGAGTTTTCACATCAAGGTCGTTATGACTAAGATTGATATTTTTCACGGAAACTCCTCGAAATATTGCATTTGCCAAAAACGCTACACCCTCATTTCCGAGTCGATTTTTGCTTAAATTAAGCGTCTTTAAGCTTCGATTCTGTGGCAAATTGCACAGTAGTCTCTTAGCTCCAACAACGCCGATCTTGCAGCCTGTCAAGTTCAGTTCAGTTATTGTAGTGTTGCTCAAAAGCAACTCGCCTAAATGAAAACATCCATCTTCAGTTATCCAATTATCGGTAAGATCTAGAACTCGAACAAGTCTGTTCTGCGATAAAGCCATGGCAATGGCTCTAAAACCAGCTGGATGGATTCCATAATATCTAAGATTTATCTTTTCTTCAACGAGTGATTTGTAGAACAGTCGGATAGGACATAAATTCATTTCTTTGCAGATCGCCAAGTATAATTCCTGCCCATCGTCAGCATATATAACTTTTGGGATGGGTAGAAACAAGGCTTCCTTGATGCCGGGGTCGGGGAAGGCCGGGTAGTTGTAGTAGGGGTGACGCAGCACGGAACTGTCCGACATTGCAATGTACTTGCTGCATATTTCTCCACTGCCGGGGGAGTATAGGCCTTCTGCGTAATTGAGTCGCTTTACATTTTCTTCTTGGATTGAGAAGATGAGGGAAGACCATTCTTTGGGTGGCGGTTCTTCAGAAGAAGAATCAATATGTTTTGTGTATAACACCTCGATATCATCCTCTGGCGATAACTCGCATGAACCGCACAAAGACATTTTTATATATATGAAGAGATCTTAATATATAGGTATAAACTAATATTTTATCTTAGTTTAGAAACATTTTTACATGTACAAATTACATTCTGTCAACCTCTGAGTACAGCTTGAGTACAGTACTCAGAGCTGTCAACGCCTCATTGTATTTTTCTACGAAAGTCAAAGTCCTGTTCAAAGTGTGAACTTTTTAAGAATTATGAAGAGATTTTTATAAAAAAAATATTGAATAAGTTGGTATTTCAAGTGTGTTGGCCGCACTCTGAGTACAAATTTTCTGTGTCAATGTCCGCACCCGTGACGGTAGAAATCGCCGTTCTTCGAGACACTTCTCCTTGAGCTCTTCTCTGATCCAGCCATCAGAGTTCCTTTAAACTAGCTTGCACCCATGGTTAAATAAACCCCCGAGTAGAAACCCCCCACCGGGTTCAAAAAAAAAAACTGAATGTAAAACAATGTGTCGTGCACATAATATTTTTAAAATTTTGTAGTTTTAGAGAATGTGTCCATTTGAGAATCTGTCATTAGGAGAAAAAAAACAAACCGAGCTCGGTGAGTCAGTGAGTCGATTATTTAGGTATCGTCTCGATGACGAGACGTTCCTTTGGATTTGGTATAGGTAGCGCTTCTTCCATGCGGACATAAAGCCATAGGTATGTCACCAACTAGTTTTAATACTTTTCGTGTCGAGGCGGTACTATCGAATCAGAACTCAGGGCTCAAGGGGGCGGAGGAACCCAAAATGAGAAAAAACCAGGGGATTAATTTTATATTAATCTTTAATAAACAAACGTAAAATAATTAAGATAATCAATATTAGTAAAAACATATGCAACTAACAAATCATCTTAATAAATTTATACATAATTTGTGAATTGTAATTGTGCCTTCAGTGATTTAATTTAAAAAAAATCTCCAGGATATAATGATATTATTAAAAATTAAAATAGAAAATCCATGTAAGTGATCTAAATAATATCTTAATTAAAATCAATTAAAAACTATGCTAACCTGGCGGGCAATATTAGGGCATTTGATAAATAATAACGTATTTAAATAAATAAATAATGGCGGACTATGCACACAGCAACATCTAGCCCCAAGCTGAGTAGAGCTTGTGTTATGGGTACTAGATGACTGATGAACTTAATACAATACATAGAATTTTTTACATATATGTATATTTTTATTATACATAGAAAGTACCCAGATCATCCGCAGATCGTACTAAACTCAACTAACTAAACGTACTAACTAAAAAATATTTTTACTTGTTATTTTTTCTTTTGTCCTTTTTCTTCTTTTTTTGGCGAAGGGAGAAGCAGTTCTGGTTCTGGTGGGGGAGTAGGTGGCAATTTCCGATCTGGCCACTTCCTCTTCATGTACTCTACCATCAGAGGTATGTCTACAGTTTTGAACTTGCCAGGAGGTCCAGGGAACGCATCGCCAAACGCGTCTAGGAGATCTTCGTCCCAAGGAGCTCCGAATTTCTGCATAGCTGGTGTAAAATCTTTTATCGTCATTAATTTTCTGCCGTCTTTCAATAGCCGCATTCCTACCAAAGCTATATCCGCATAGGTTCTCCTTGACTTCTTCCCTAAAAAATCAGCTCGATTGAGGATTATCTCTCTATAATCAAGACCAGCTGGAACAAAAGACTTAGCAACATCTCCAAACAACAATTTAAAGTTTTTCCTGAACTTTTTTTGTTGGACCTCCTTCAGAACTTTTATAAACTCGTTGTTAACGATAACATTGCTGAGATCAAGAATTTGTAATTTCACTTTATGTAACTTCATTTTCTTCAATATATTTAGGGCATCTGTAGGTGACAGAGGGTTGTACGATAAATCGAGTTTAATCAGGTTTTTTGCTTTAGGCAATCCTGTGACCATGGTATTAATAGCGTCACCATCTAACTCATTATTGCTTAAGATAAGATTTTTCATTTTGCGAGCTTTCAAGAGACCCAGCAGAGCCAATCCGATGCGTGGACCCGTAAGCGAGGTCCACGATAGATCAACAGTTTCAATGGTTTCACTTTCGCTGAGTTTTGTCAGAAATAAGTATGTTGATCCAACTGTTTGAAGGTTATTCCAGGAGAGATCAAGACTTACAAACTTGTTGCGGGTGTCTAAAGCTTCAGTTAACATGTTGATTGATTTCGCAGCTATCTTGTTCTGACGCAAGCCCAAATTCTTGACGTTTAAACCACTGACTACCGCATTTGCTATGTACTCTAAGCCCAAGTCACCTAACTCATTACGATCCAAGTTTAAGGTTTCCAGAGTTTTGTTTTTAAGCAGCCCAACGATTAGCCGACTCACACCCTGGGGTCCAATTCTACATCCGGACAAGTTCAGTTCACGTAAAGTATCATTGGCCTTCAGCAGCAGCCCTAAATGATAGCTGGCATCAATGTCAAGAAAGTTATCTGTAAAGTTTAGGACTTTGACTAATTTATTGTACTGCAAGGCGAGGGACATGGCACGCACTGCTGCAGGATTGACACAGTAGAACTTTAAGTTAATTTCTTCTTCGATTAGGCCCTTGTAGAATATTCTGACTGCATGCTGGCCCATTACTTTACACTCGGCTAAGTACCTCTCTTGACCGTCATCTGCGTATGTGATACAAGGTTCAGGGGCCAGCAATGCTTTTTCAATGCCAGGATCCACGATACTAGGGTAGTTATAGTAAGGGTGCCTAAGGACACTGCTGTCGGACATTCTAATGTACTTGTTGCATATCTCGCCGCTGCCTGGATGGTAAAGACCTTCCTCGTAGAGTATTTTCTTCTTGCAGGTCTCAGGTTCCACGAAGACGCGAGAAGTCCACTCCTCCATGGGGGCTTCCTCTGAGCTCTCGATCTCAGCCTCGAAGAGTACTTCGGTTGGCATCACCTCCTTATGTATGCTATCGAACGACATTTTTGTAGATTTACTTGTGATGAAAAACAAATAAAATGAACATTACAAACTAACTGTATCAAACGTCAAACATAGACGTCAACAATAAACTTTTTGTCAAAGAGAATACAATAAGTACTTCAACTTCTTTGTTAATGGCGCCGCTTGCTTTTCACTACGACAATAACTTGACAATAACTACATAAGATTGCTATTTGTGAGTGACTGCCTATTATTATGCACTCATTTATTCTTAAATCTCGTTTATAAAATAGGTTTTTTACTACATATGGAAAATAAAATATTATTAAACTATTCTACAGTAAAAAATATATCAAAACGGTGAATCACCGGCCGCGAAGATGGCTCAAGCGGTCGGTGGAGTCCAGGAGGTTATATTATAATATTCCTACTAATATTATAAAGCCGAAAGTTTGTGAAATCTGAATTTTGGTTACCATGGATCTCCAAAACTACTGAACAAATCAAGATGAAATTTGGCGTACATTTAGAACATAGCCCAACATAGACAATAGGCTAAATAAAATACGGAAAATATGCATGCGAAGCCGCGAGCAGAAGCTAGTTATTTCTCTAATGATAAACCGTCGAGAAAAAAAATATAGTCTTTCATCAGGGAGTCTCCTACTACCTACACTTTGGATTGACATGTTAAAAAAATATCATAAGGTTTCAAATTCAGATAAGGTTGAGTAATGAATTGAAACATTATTAACCCCCGGCGCAAAAAGAGAGGGGTGTTATAAGTTTAACGTGTTCGTCTCTGGTATCGTAGCTCCCAAACGGATGAACCGATTTTCATTTAGTTTTTTTTGTGTCATAGATAATTTTTCTATGTTCTATGTTCGGCTGCACGGATGTTTTTATTTATTGTGTTATATCCGTCAATATCTCCGTCATATAAGGACCGATTTGGATGATTCTTTTGCATAGAGGTTGATCCCGAGGTGGTCCCAACCCAATCACCTCGTGATCAGTTAATTTTACTCCCGAGGAATTAGTATTAATCCCGCAAAACTTAATAAACTTGGGGATTCCAAGTCGTCTGTAGTTTTTTCAAAACAATCAAATTATTTCTTCGTTCTTCGCATAACTGCATTGGTGCACAACATCATCCTTTTAAGAGACAAGACAGCAGAAGTTTCCTTCAAACAAGCGGTCGAGGAGTAAGAAGTTAACACACTCACATTATGTCGTGTACGATGAGACAGATCGGGAGACGAAACTCGAAATGATAATTGCTCACTTGAAGGCGCGTGCGCAACATGAATAGGGGTGGCGAAATAAGCCGAATTTGCGAATGTACAAATGGGCTTAATTTTGTTTTATTTATAAGTAGGTACAGTCAGGCCACAATAGATAATAATAACAATAAATGTTTATTCACAAAAGGTATGTTTACAAAGTTGGTACTTATAGACTACCTATTTTAATGAATATCCTGACATTTAGTAATTTTTGTAGTACAAACATACTTGTGTTAAACCTATTATGGACAAAGATGTGAGACACATCACTCTAATTAACTAGATGGATACCTACATAAGTAGATAATTATATCTAATGTACCACACAAACACAAAATACAATACAGGAAGTAAGTAAAATAGGTCTTTAAAATAAAGTTGTTATTCGTAAAATGTTGCCATATGCATATTATGGTAGGTAAGATTTTTAATACAGCTAGTTAATGTAAAAGAAGATCTAATTAATTAAATTTTACCACAGGTTAAGCACCATTTGAGCACCGATGAATGGAATGTCCAAAGGGTCACAAAAACAAGAAAAAAGTCCGTAAACAATACTGCCACATCCCTATCCTACTGTCTAAGACAAAAACCAAAACAACCGTAAAAGGTGGGACATAGCCCACAAAAGAGGCCGAAGAATTCATGAATAAAAATACCGAACCAAAAACAAGATGGCGCCAATTAAGGCGCGTTCGGATATTCTAAATTCAAAGTTCGATGGCCCGTCTTGCCTGTTGAAGCTCTTTGTTGTGAATGTTTTTCTTTTTCGCAAATACCGAATAGACACAAAGAGCCTATTTGGAAAAATAAAAATGTTTATTAAAACCGTCTAGCTAGCAGAATTTACAACAAAACAAAGTCTTTGGCATGATAATAGATTCAAGATTAAACTTTGAACTACGCTCATCTGTATCAGAAAGAGTCCTTACGTACCTGTCTCTACATATTTCGTGGTTTGTAGAATCCCTCAGTGCCTAATTCGGAGAGGACCAACGTTTCATCTTAATAGGGTAAGGGCCTAGGAACTAGGACATAATCATCCGGGCTAAGTGTTTTTTGACATCAAAAAAAAATATGATTCCAGATCAACAGGAAGAACCCTATAGGTTTTGCATGCATGTGATTTCCTTGAATATTTCAAAATACTCGAACATAAACGGCTGTAACTTTTGATTACGTTGACTTACTCGTAGAAGTTTTCACACGCACGCGTTGTTTCTATGGATACGTTTAAAAGATTTTTCTATCCCATGGGAACTGATTTATGGGATAAAAAGTAAGTAAGCATATGTTTGATTCCAGGATTAGAATCACCTATATTCAAATTCAGCCCGATTTGTTCAGTAGTTTTCGCGTAAAGAGGTAACAAACATCCATGCATCCATCCAAACTTTCGCATTTATAATATTACTGTGATACTGCTTTCTTCATCTCTCACACAGAGTTCTCAAGATACCGTCTGCATCCGTGCGTGAACTACCGTCGCACGCGCAACGTCAACCGTCCAATTAGAAGAAAGAAAGCAACAACCCACCAACTCATTCACCACCCTAACTACATATGCTTAAAGTCTATAGTAAGTTACGTCTTACATGCCCTGGGGAGCATCGTGTTGCAGTCAGTAAAGGCATTCGATAATACTATCAACAATGGGTATTTAGCGAAAGTGGATGGAAGATGAAAGCGAAAATTTAATGCTGCTTGAAGTGCTCGGGAGTTTAGGCGATGCGGCAATGATGAAGATTTTTAAAGAGAAACCTCTAGGATATGCAAGGAGTAAAAAAAATTAAATACGAAATAAGATTTCCCTAAAAATAGAGATAAACATAACTTTAATACCAGAAATAAACATAAAGTCGCTGTGCCCACAACTAGGCTACACAAAATTCATGTATCTTTTAAAGGGCAATGTAGTATACGCTTCTATAATAAAACTCCTAGTGAGTTGCAAAAATTATCAGTAAATAAATGGGGCTGAAGCCTTTATTCACAAAGAAAATTATAATATAATTATTATTTACAATTGAAACAATTGAGCTAACTGCAGACTGTTGCAAACAATCTACAGGTAGCTCAACTGATCCATATCAATACCAGTCGGAAGCGTCCCCATCCGTCGTCTATGTCCGTAAATAAATTCAAACAAATTGTCAAAACCTTGCTGTACAAAAAGGCTAACTATAAAATATCAGATTATCTAGAAGATAAAAAAGCTTGGTACGGGTTTTGCTGCAACTCGAAAATAACAACTAACAGGCTAAAGGTTTCTTTGTCGCTTCTTTAGTTTAGTCTACATACCGAAGCGACAGAAATCAAAAATATCACTTTATTTCCGTGTCAGTGTTTAGTTTTATAAGTGTACATTTATTGTATTTATGGAAATAAAGAGATTTTGATTTTGATTTTATTTACATCTATGCGTAGAATACACCAATTATATTGAGCTAGTATCGGTGACTTTGTAGTCAGAGAGACTCAAAAGCGTAGGATAGGTAAATCGTCAGTGCAGAGTTATATTATATCTCTACTTTCTTCGTTTAGGTACTTTATGTTTACCTAATCAGTTCAGTTTTTAGGGTACCATACCTTACAGAAAAATAAGGAACCCTTCTTGGATCACTTTGTTGTCCGTCTGTCTGTCCGTCTATCAACCCCCTTAACTCAGGAACGCGTGGAGTATCAAGTTGAAATGAACATGAAATAAAACTTCTCACCTCAACAGCCTGTATTGGTCCACTGCTGGACGCAGGTCTCCCCCAGATAAGCGCTTTGTTGGCTTTTATCTCATGGGGGTATCTCATGCACATAATCCCCAAGCTGGGCATGCATCCACCACCGACCTGTGCTAACCGCCTCCATTGACGCCCTCCGACTTAGTATGTTTTTATTTCAAATATCTCTTGGACTGGACACGTCACAAAATTCAAATGTAATATATAAGTACATAAGAAAAACTATGAAATAAAGTGATCACTTTGATTTTGTGTTCAATTCAATCTTCTTAAGGTGTACCTTAAAGCTTTCTAACAAGAAACCTTTACCTTGTTTATTTTTCGAACATAGACTGAGCTTTGAGTGGCATCAGTTCAAATTGAATTCAACGTACGTTCTCTAGGGCCCAGCTATACATATAAGAATTCAAACGCATACAAAATAGTGAACGAGAACGTGAAATTATTAAATTAAATTCACAAAATCAATGATTTCAATAGCAACGTCAAGAAATTCATACATACGCGAAATCAAATAACTTTCATAGTGAAAATCAATTTGTTCCAGAAATCAGCAATCACTTTCTATTTAACGTGCCGGTTGAGGTATTACCGTCATTACGCTATTCAGTATTCATGTGATTTATGGGAAACTACGTGTTACACGAGACGTTTACCACTTTCCTCGGTAATAGAGTTTCTACGGAGCCTCCGAGGGATCTATTCAACTCTAGTGATAGGATAAACAAGTAAATATTAACTTTCGATAGCATCATTCATCATCTACAGCCTCCCCCCGAAAAATCAATAAATAATGCTGGACAATTCATACAACGTTATCTAGCCACAAGCTAAGCAGAGCTTGTGTTATGGGTACTAGATAACTGATATACTTAGTACAATACACTACATAGATAGATATTTTTTATTAACTATACATAATGTTATATATGATAAAAGCCTTATCGGCCCAAGCATACTAAATCAATGATTTCAATAGCTAATTTAATTTAATTGGCCTAAGCATTAGGTGGCATACCAATAATAATAGGTCTAATTTCACCGTTATAGTTTATCGCGTTCAAGTTGTAATTGAACGCGATTAATAGAAGATAAACTCAGTTTAGCGCTTTAAACGAATACAGCGCATTTTACCGCCACAAAGTTGATCCGGTTCAAGCGTTAAACCGAGTTTAAGAGTTGTCTGAAACAAAAAGGTAACGAATTTAAACTCAATCGAGCTGATCTTGCTAGCTGTGTGGCGCGGGCTTAGAATTTGCACCACCCCAATTCTTCCCGAGGGTGGCGTAAGAGGCGACTAAGGGATATCCACCGGGGGCGGGCAGCAGCGCCCCTGCAGAACAATTCCACCACCGAACTGCGACCTCAACTCGCATGCCCAGCGTGGGGATTATGAGAATTACTCCCATGAGATAAAAGCCAGTAAGGCGCTTATCAGGAGGAGGCCTGCGTCCAGCCGTGGACCAATACAGGCTGTTGAAGTTGAAGGAGCTGATCTTAGGTTCAATTTCACCGGTTGCAAGAGCATCCTATCCGAGCATAAGAAAAGAAAAACAATAACTGAAGGTTAACCAATCATCTTTTTGTCCTAAACAAAACCATTACAAAATGCACTGAAACAAATGCCTCTATGAATGCATTCACACAACTTACAATCGTACGAATGAAATCGCTTTGTATTGCCTTAATAGATAGTTTCTCAACGATATCCAGTCTAAAGAAATGGTTTACATTGTAAAAGACACTTTCCATCTTACTTCATGCCATGATTGATAAAGTTTCATTAAATAAACTTGCTTCTGCCCGCGACTTAGAACGCGGTTTTCCGGGATATAATTTAACCTATGTTCTATGAAATCAAATATTATCGCAAAATTTTTCGACTTTAACGGGATATGAACCCGCATCCTGCTGTTTAGTTGTATAAGATTAAGATGTAATAAATAATAAAACATTTTAATTTTCATCCTTCCGTCAGTACCGGAATGTGCTAACCAACTAACCGCGAGGTCAAGTGACGTGGGAGTCGAAAATCTCTGCGACTTCCTACGGACTCTAGCGCCATCAAAACTTTTTGCCGTTAGCTCCACCTACAGGGGAAATATTGAAGTTTATCCTGTGTTGTTCCAGATTGGTGTGTCTGGTTGACGATTGTATCGAGACCTGATCGTAACGTCTTCTTTTTCTATGGGATTTGGTACAGCGCTTCTACGACAGGGAACTACGCAAATCCCATACAAAAATGAGACGTCACGTAAACCGGACTCGTGGCTTTGGTCTAGAACAAAATCTATGCAAAATTTCAGCCCGATCCGTTCAGTAGATTTGGCGTCAAGAGTTAAACATACAAACTTTCGTATTTTATAATATTAGTGGGATTTAAAATCTCTTTATTCTCAAAGACAATTACAATCAAATAATATAAATAACTTGAAACTAGTATTTACAATAATTGAAACATTTGAGCTAACTGCAAACCATTGCAAGCAATCTACAGAAAAGTTTCTGCTTTTATGTTTTTAGCTTACCTAGAGTCAAGGACCTGAACTAATATACCAATATATAAAAATTGGAGACGTGGCTTGTTCAAGTATAATTTTTTTATAATTATTTGAAAACGAGCAATCGTCGACATGCAGCGCTTAAATTAAACCTACCACGGTTGAATTCACCTCTATGTAGAAATCAATCAAGGCATCGCAATGCAACCTGTCAAAGCGAGACAAACAGAGACACCTGTTAACTGGAGCAAGGTAAAATGATAATTATATCGTTACATTGATTTCTGCCATTCTAACTTCGAAGCCCTTACACCTGTATCGTCAAGCCATAGAGCCTATTTTCCAAATATTAAAACTCCAGAAGTAGCGTGGGACAGTATTTTGAGGTTATGTTTCTGTCACGTATTCCGTGGTAATGATCGAGTTCCCGCAATTAATTATCGATTCAATGGAACGCGTTCGATTCTAAATCAATACGTGAAAAAACTGTGAATGGTTTGTAATTTGTACTAGATTGTGCGTGTATGTTTCGTAAAAGGAATAAGAAAACATTGTACCTAGAATGTATTTACAAAAAGGTACCTATTTTACCTAAAACAGTAACCGTTTGACCCTTTACAAGCTTTTATTTAACTTGCCCTGTTAATATGTGTGGGACAAATCTTGTAACCGAATTTTAGACCACTTATCATCAACCGATTGCGCTAAAATTTGGCATACATACGGATGTCAGTTCAGTGTCAATGCAAAGTTATCGTGCCATCGAGCTGGTCTGATGATGGAGACGTGTGTGTGTGTGTAGCTATAGGAACTTCTAAACGAAACGACGTAACCCCGTAGAGGTTGGGGTTGTTGGATTTGTCTTTCTAAGTAGGTTAGGTAGGAAGGTAAGTAGACGATATACATAGCTAGTTTATAAAAAAGTTTTTTTAATACTAATAATGTATTAAAAAATCACTTTATTTTTATTTTTTGCGGCCCGCCTGCCTTGATTGAAAGCGGTTTCCGCATCCTATGCCTGCAACATCAGGGACTGGACGTTGCTGACCCTAATATATTTGGTTGCCTGGAAGAAATCGCTTTAAGCGGTAAGGCCGCCAGTTCTATTGCTGTTCTCTACATGTTAATATGTAAAATTAGTTTTATATGGTGATGAATAAAGTATTATCAATCAATCAATATATATTCAATATAAATCATATAAATAAACAATCGATATAAACGGGCGTGCAGAATTCATTGCCGATTCCACATCGTCTATTAAACACGATATCTCGATCAGGGGGACAAAGATATCGAGTAAAGAATCTCGTAATAATAACCCTCGATGCCGAAATAAATTTCGAGAATTCAAAGCCTTTTGATAAAGTATTGAAAGGAGTGAATACGTTATAAGGGTCCCTCCCTATAGACCCTAACATATCATTTGTGAGCTTCAAAGGGATCAAGATTTTGAACAAAGAGGCACCAATTGAACTGCGTAGTAGCCAAGTTTATGAATCGAAAACATTCGGAATGTGAGACTCATGATTCATGAATCGTACGTAAAACACCTTTTCAAAGGTTCCTATATTATTCGAGTAAGATCTAGGAAATTAAACGACATAATTTGCTACCATATTTGTTTTGGTGCTGATACTGTCAGATGCTACAGGATTGCTATTTGAGATGGGAGTGAATGGAACCAAATCCGAAACCATGCGAGTTAGAGAACAGTCGTCAAGGAGTAGAAAACAAAAGTGCATATTTAGATTTTTTTAACTTTAGAAGGAAATCGAACTATTTTCCAAAAAAATATGAATCCTGTATTTTTAAAGGAAATAGTAATTTTTTACAATTTTAGTTTGTTTACTATTTTAAGTTAAAATAGTAAACAAACTAAAATTGTAAAAAATTACTCAATTATTTAATTACTTATTATTTAAAAAATTACTCAATTATTTAATTTATTACTCAATTATTAATTATCAATGTTAAAATTTTTAACATTGATGTTATGTAAAGTCTACATAACATCAATATTTAAATTTTAAGTAATCTCTTTGAACAACTGGTGTTCTTGCCGCTAGCCAGGATACTTAGCCTGTATTTTGATGGGGTTTATCCTCGATAAAAAATCTATTCCTAATGAATTTTGTAAACTTTAGTGAAAAATTCCGTAATAATTTAAAATAGTTAATGCATTTTTAATTTTCTCATAGCCGCGAGCCCGTGACTGCTTTCACGACTTTTCTCTTACTCTCATGGTTTCTAATTTTTCCATTCACTCCCATCTCAAAAAGCCACCCTGTATTTTTCTGAGATGTTGGAACTATATCTTCTAGGGTTGATAGGTGTTAGGGTGAGTAGAAAATAGAAAAGAACTAATTTCTACATTTGAATTTATGTGGTTGCTGTCCACAGAATGGTCAAATCACTGTGTAACACCAACCATCACATGACAGTAACACTGGTTGCTGTCATGTCAGGGTTTGTGAACAGCAAAGAACTTTTTACGGCCTTCAGCCACGTAAGTACTTACCATGTCCCTGGTGAACAGTTGGTATGATGGGAGCGATTACAGCGACACTTCATTTCACAAAAGGAATACCATGGCATTGACTATAACATAAAGTTCATTATCTCTTTGATATCTTTATAACTTGTCTATGAATATAAACTTATTATTTTTTTACGGCCTGACCGCATCAGGGCAGTTACGTATGACCATAGAGAAACATAAAACCAGGGGTACTAAACCACAAGCGGTCAAGCTATAGACGGGTAGGCTTCTTTTATTTTGCTGACTAGTGATCACGGGCAGCTTTCATCGTTTTATCATAAAATTAAATAGGTTTGAATTGTAGAAGTGAGTTGTTTTATTTCTTATTTTTTGCAGAGTATCGTCGTTCCATTTATTCCCAGTAGTTCTGGTAGTTCCACCGAACTACTGGGAATACGTACGCGCGAAGTTTAGCCATCTATAACATCTCGAGTGCGAGGACGGAATCATTACTACCTACTGATAATGACTTCATTTAGTTGCAATATAAATATTTATTTTAATTAATACGATAATCCGATTGCAATCAAAGAATTTAATCAAAACATAAACATAAAAGAAAATGCATTATTATCCGTTTCTTCGTCAAGTAATGTGCGGTATGTTAGTTATGTTTTTGTTTTTTCTAATAAGTCGTCAATTTACTGTGTATTTTTTGCTATTTTTTAGTATATCTGCGGAAACTTGTAATTAGCCGTCAACAAACATACACTGGTCTATCCAGCCGTATTGTATAATGTTCATCTGTAATTTGTAAACCTAGCTGTAAGTTTCTCCAAAATTGTAAAAATATATATAGTAATGTGATAGATAATAATAAGAATTATCATAAAAGCGTAACAAACCAACTCTCTTACACATTTGATAATCTATATATGTATATTCAGATATGGATCCAAAGATGGTGGATCTCATTTAAAAGTCGTTGTTCAATTAAACCTAGTTCTCTAAACGACGGTATAAAAACAAATCGACTACGTAGTAAAACTTATCAGAAAACTTTTTAGTATGGTTGTTGATATTACGTTTAGGTACCTGTAAGATCATCGGATACAAGGAAAACATTGGGAGATGAATATTGTTTGATTTTATGCATGAAGCAGAGGCTAGCATAGCCTTTGCCCTCGGCTTCGCATGCTCTTCTCCGGGATAAAACGTAGGCTATATGTTATTCTGCTGTGTGGTGCCGGCTTAGAATTTGAACCCCCACAATTCTTCCCGCATTGACGTAAGAGGCGACTAAGGGTGGATATCCACCGGGGGCGGGCAGCAGGGCCACGCTTTTACTGTGTTTTCAAGCGTTGGAGTTTGGTCACCTTCCTCACCTCACCTCAACAGCCTATTTTAGTCCACAGCTGGACGCAGGCCTCCCCCTGAAAAGTGCCTTATTGGTGTATGTACCATACATACGATAGAAACTGCAAGTATTATCTGTATTTTTACAGACGTAGGTAGAATGCATTGATTTTGTTGAACAATCACAGTAATTTATATCAGTAATTGACATGTTTGCAGTGCGGGTGGCATTGCTGTGGCGACCATTGTTTGTGAATTCGATGGATAATCATTAATTTCCTGATTCTACTAGCTGCAGCGGTTGACATAACAGCAGTCAACAAAAAACTAAAGAGTCGAATATAGTTCCAACTTTGCCCATTTTACAATTTACTTTGGGCGAAGATAGATACTTTATATAAAGTATTTCGATAATACATAACTAACAAATAATTAACAACATAATAATTATGGAATAAGCGACAATTTGGCAGTATTATCGCTGAAGAACGATCTCTCCCAGACAACCTTAAAGCATATTTTACTAAGGAATTATACTGACCCATGGCATAAGGATACCACCAAGATGGTCAGATTCCAGTAGATTTTTTAAGTTACAGGATTTTTCAATCATTTATGTATTCTGAAAACGACATATACCAATATCTTAAGCCTGAAAAACAGTGACAAGATGACGCAATTCTCACACAGCTGTCTAAAATGAATCCATCAAGACCTTAACTCTCATAAGTCGTGGCCACTCTACATAACTTCGCAGCAACCTTGCGCGGGCGCATCCATCGCGCACAAAATGTTATGAATTATAGATAACAATAATTTATGAACTGACAGTTGATTAGCTGTGATTAATCGAACGGCCGTGACACACTGCACTGCGGTCAAGTGTGAGAAATTACTCTTTAGCGGATAAGCTATGGAAATAATGCGAACAATGCACGCCTCCAAAGTACTTTATGCAAATCCAGTGCAAGTGACCAAACAACAGAAATATAACATTCAAGAAGCACGAATCTAAAACAGTTTATTTTCTTAAATGCATTTTCCAAATAAGAATATAACCCTATTTACCTCAGAATTCAAAATATGGCGGGATCGCGAAGAGGAGAACAATATTATAATAATAAAATAATGTCCACCTAGCCGAATTTCGACTACGGCGGCCAGTCTCTCGGAGACTAGCCAGATGCGCAGGACATATTATAGCGCACAAGTGTGAGCGCAAACACAGAAATATTATGAACAATATTATGTCAATGTAACGGCATGTTTTTAAGGAATAAAAATCAAACGAAAATAAACCAATAGCGGCAAAATCACGAATACGTCTGAATTGACCAGAAAACACAATTTATTTTATTATTTTATGTAGATAGGTACTCCGTAAAACCGGGACCCAGTAAATAATATCTTGTAAATCGAGCCCTGCACCGATTGATACTAAGTTACAACCTGGCAATGGTTCCTGATTCTATAACGGACTTGAAGTTATGATGGTTCAACACGAGGGTCTAAGTTGGGGAAGAGCTTAGGCCTCCTTTAAGAAAACGTTTTCAGGAATTTAAGCCATATCTTACGAAGAACCAACAACCGCTGGGGTAAACGTGTTCTTGAGTGGAGACCACGACTCGGCAAACGTCGGACGCCCTCCGGCCAGGTGGGATGACGATCTGCGAAAGACTGCAGGCAGATGCTGGATGCGGCAAGCTGAAGACAGGGCGGTATGGCGCTCATTAGGGGAGACCTATGTCCAGCAGTGGACTAATACAGGCTGATGATGATGATGATGAGTAAAAATAGTAATCCGTACCTTTTTAACTTAGATTTATGAATCTGTCCAATATTATTTTCAACACTTGCTCATAAAGTGGTTCTATGGTCGCCGCAATTAGGCACAGAATGACACCCTTATTCAAACTGTGACTTTTTCATTGCTATAACTCACTAGGGAGATACAGATGTTTTTTAAATTTTATTGGTTGAGTTTCTTTGTTGTTAAAAAAGTTTTTATTCTAAAAAAAGGTCGTGTTCAATAGAACAAATAAATTAATGTTCCTATTCCTTGCTCTATTTAAATAAGAAGTTGCATGAAATGTCATGCAACTTCTTAAATAGATAATTTTAACTCGTACGTGTTTAATAAATAAAACTTTCACTCAAATATAACTTTTGTTTTCTCTGTAATAAAATGAGTTTTTATTCTTATTTTATTCACAAGTGTGTTGAAAAACGTCGTATGATACACGTGTGTATTGATGATTACCGTCCTCGGCTCTCTTAAGACCTCTCAATGGCGCCTCGGCGGTGATCACCAATGTTACACACTAGTAGGTACCATAATGTACTATTAGATACCATCCCTCAAGTTGGTTTTGGCTTGGTCCACAATACTTGCTGTACTTGATAGTAAAATCGCTATCGCTTACATTCTACACCACAGCTCCCAGAACGTGCCATCACGAAAGCGGTGTCTGTCGTTAATTAGAATTAATAATATTTACTACCTCTCGCCCCCGGCCCCGCTCGTAAATCTCACTCACCACCGCTCACTGGGTAATTACCTGGAAATAAGAAACAAATCATTAATTTCTACGTAATATGAAATATTAGGGCTCTATGTCATAATGAGGCGATTTGGTTCTCAATTTACGATGTCAACTGGTTTTACCTATCGGAAGATGAATTGTGAATTTGCCGTGGCGATCACAGGCAGAATAAAGCCGGCTTTTCACTATGGGATATATACAGGGTTACAGGAAAAATCGTGCTAGATCCGTTAAGAGCGTGGAGTAACCACCATTCCTGACTTATTTCACTATGAAACCCCCTACCCTAAACTTAACCCATTTCGAGATATTCGACTTTTAATTTTTTTATTGAAAAGTGCCGATTTTTAGGCTACTAAATTTATTTTTGTTTATTTTGTGTATCTTATTATTATTATTATTGCATTTTTACATGTGTAATAAGATGCTTTAGGACGTCAATGATTAAAATAGTGCATAAGTTAATTGAATAGACCGTAGTAGAAAAGTGAAAGTTAGGAAATAAAAAAAAAATTAGAAAGTTTATTTTTCTCTAAGGGATATCTAAAAAAATATTATGGCAATTCTTCGGCAAATGTTTTTAAAAATATCTACGTTTCATCAGCTATCTAACGAGGTATAACAATCTAGGGTTTGTATTACATTTCGTGGAAAAAAAGTAGTTGGGACGCTCCAGGTAGCAGTTCTAACGGTCCCGCGCCTATTGTCCTTCAAGTTCAGACACACCGTGAGAGCGAGACAAGTGACGATTTATGTAGGTATGAATGAAAGAAAAAATGTGTAGAGACCGGTTAGGGCTGGGAATACAACAGGGGGTATTGTTTTGGTTGTCAGTCTGCTTTTGTGCTTCGTACATAGTAGATGTGATATCGTTTTGCTCTTTTTCTCGACTTGGCTGTGATTCTGGACTATTTCTTCTGATTTGTGACTACTATACTTGTTAACCGGACTCTGATTTGTACCTGTGATACGGAAGTGTTGAAGATGACGTCCTACACACCTGAGGAATATGCTGATATGCTTATTTGTTACGGATACTGCGATTGTGTATCTGCGCAAGCTCGCAACGAATACGTAACTCGCTACCCCGGTCGTCGAGTGCCGGATGTGGCCGTTTTTGACAGAGTTTATCGAAGACTTCGAGAATCTGGCTCTGTTTTGAGACGTAATACAGACATGGGTAGACCACGAATTGACGACGAAGAACAGGACAATGAGATAGTGCAACGCTTTCGAGCGGATCCGACTACTTCCACTAATATTGTTGCCCGTGATCTGGGACTTTCGCAATGGAGAGTGTGGTTTACAGTGCATACTGCTGGCCTATACCCATACCATTACACGCCGGTACACGTTATTGAAGAAGGAGACCCCGCGAGAAGATTGGACTTTTGCAGATTTATGCTAAATGCTGACGTAGAAGACCCAGATTTTCTAAGAAATATCTTGTGGACGGATGAGTCCAAATTTGATAAAGATGGCATAACTAACTATCACAACGCCCATTACTGGGCCCCAAAAGCACTAAGGAATCCCAATAAGAAAAGAGTGAAGGGGTCCCAACGAAGATTCAGCGTGAATGTGTGGATGGGCATTATCTCCAATCATTTGATTGGACCTTACTTTCTACCGGATAATTTAAATGGGGAAAGCTACGAAAATTTCCTGAGAGCAGACTTGAGTGATTTGCTGGATGATCTGCCACTCAACCTGATCAGGGACATGTGGTTCCAACACGATGGCTGCCCTGCCCATTTCAGGAGAAGTGTCAGAGACTGGCTGGACACAAATTATCCAAACAAATGGATAGGACGAGGTGGGCCGTTGCCATGGCCAGCAAGAAGTCCGGACCTAACCCCCATGGATTTTCATGTGTGGGGGTGCATGAAAAGTCTTGTGTACAGCGAGCCGAATCCAGTTTCGTCTGTGGAAGACCTAAGAGAAAGGATTGTGGATGCAGCAAATAAAATGAGGACCACGTTGACCACTGGAGTAGTGAAGACTGGTCTCCGTAGAAGGATGCGACAATGTATCAGAAATAGAGGCGGCCATGTTGAACATGAACTGTAGAATAAGAAAAAGTTGTGTGAAAACCTTTAATAAATGACATTTCATGCTTACCTATTGTTTTACTTTTACTTTTTAGGGCTAAGTATAAATTTTCTTCTCCACTGTCGCCTATAAAACTAATTTTTTTTCAATGCAATTGAATAAAACCCTAGATTATTATACCTCGTTAGATAGCTGATGAAACGTAGATATTTTTAAAAACATCTGCCGAAGAATTGCCATAATATTTTTTTTAGATATCCCTTAGAGAAAAATAAACTTTCTAATTTTTTTTTTATTTCTTAACTTTCACTTGTCTACTACGGTCTATTCAATTAACTTATGCACTATTTTAATGATTGACGTCCTAAAGCATCTAATTACACATGTAAAAATGCAATAATAATAATAATAAGATACACAAAACAACCAAAAATAAATTTAATTGCCTAAAAATCGGCAATTTTCAATAAAAAAATTAAAAGTCGAATATCTCGAAAAGGGTTTAGTTTAGGGTAGGGTGTTTCATAGTGAAATATGTCAGGAATGATGGGTACTCCACGCCCTTAACGGATCTAGCACGACTTTTCCTGTAACCCTATCCCGAGATATAATATTTTATCGCTCACCATACATTTTGTATGGCACCGTTTACACTGTGCTATAATATATATTAAATCCCAAACTATAAATATTTTTTCGACCGAGTGAGCGATATTTGAAGGTCATTTGAAGGTTTATATTTTACCTCACGTCCCCGGACACCGCGCCTCCCCCGCTTCGCCCTCCGTTTGAATGTTGGCGTTCGTGTGCAGACGTGTAAACTGATCATTGTGTGCTCCAAAATATATATCTCACAGTGTGAATAGCAATCGCGGGATGTAATATATAGCACAAGATGTAATTTATATTATATCCCATAGTCAAAAGCCGGCTTAAGAATCGAGTTCATTTCTTTTACTTAATCTTATACATTTTAGTGGTATGGGACCCTTTTTTAATTACCTAACATAATACCTGCGCTTAGGGTCTCGCTCTGCAGTGCGGCTATCTTAAAGATAATCAATTATAATTGACAATTTTAGGGTTAATTATTTAAATTGAAATCAAACAACATTTTACTTCGTCAAAGTACAAATAGAAACAATAGAGAATCGATTGTTTACAAAAGATAAACAAAGATATTATTTTTATTTGTGGTAATTCTATAAAATAAAATAAAATTAGTTGATTGTAATTTTATTTATGAATAAAGATCTTTTTAAAAATAAAATTAAATGTGCCTAATATCCAATATAAATAAACCTAGAGTTAATGTGAATAGTGTCCGATATCGACAGGTCCACACCCAGTAGCGACTTTCACTGCATTTCACCAGTTCGCTGCTATTTCTCATTAGCAGTCACTGTCGTCTCGCTCTGCAGGTACTTTCTCCGTGCGTGGGAGAAGGATGACGATACTTATTGACATTGAATTAATATAGTTATTAGAGGTTATTGAAGGTTTAATGCATAGAAAAGTGCCATATTTTCATTGATTCACTGCGGGATTTCATGACGATTTCATTGATTCATTACGTACTTTTCTCACAGAAAATGTTAATGAACATATTTACTAAATTTACTTAATATTACTATCAGCTTCTTTCTATGCATTTTTACAACGGTAGGTACGTAAGAATCGACCCCCAGAACTCAGCGCGTGGATGTCGTAAGAGCCGACTAAGGGAACCTTCAAAAGAAACAGCAGCAGCTTTCTTCTGTGTATTTTTATCACCTCCTATGATTAGTTCACCAATCCGCCTCCAAAGCATGGTGACTATCACAAAACCCTCCTTTTTATTTGGGCTAGGCATGTCCAGCATTGGACTTATTGTCGCTGATGAGGTTCAGTTTCTGTGCACTGTTTTTTTTAAATAAACACCTATAGTACTTAACCTACCTACTTTATCGAACCAACTTCTCCAAACTTGATCACATTTTGTGAAATGCCAAGACTCAGTTGTCATGACAACCGCCACAGTTTAACGCATTCGCTGTCCAGCCTCGGCAGTGCGACCCGCCGCTACATGGGGCTTTAGAAGATCATTTGCGTCTTGGCCATGACCCAAGACGTATGTGATCTACCTCTAAGTGTTAATTTAGTGAAGAGTTCCACTCTTCACTAAACTCCAAAAAGACACTCGTCGGTTCCTTAGATCAGTGAGTATAATCGGTTCACATAGTTGGTGTCACTGTACCAACTCTCACTTGACCAGTTACCAAAGACTGATGTTGCACTAATAAATCTAATCATGTTACACCATATTTCAATGTCAATTTGCGCTTTCGATTGGGAGCTGGCAAACGGGCAACGTAGCTTTAGTCGTAGGCCCAACTATTGTGCCACTATTCCGACTGTGTTTTTTGCTCATAAATCAAAACTTTGAAATTTCATTAGGTACCTCTGCCCTAACTGTGAAATAGACAGACGGAAATGGAACAACATTCGACTTAGCTGAATCTGAGTCGCTCAAGATCGTAATTATTTGAGTTGTTGATTAAAATACATACTACTTTCAACAGAAACGACAAATTAATTTTGCGTCGCAGAGTGGCACAAACAGGATTATTTTATATAAAGCGATTCATTTTAAGCCACCCACATCTCAAAAAATTACGCTCGTTTCGCTCCATCCTTACATTCCATTGATGAGTCCACCAGTCCATTTCCTATGTTGCGCAGCCAGGACGTCTTTCTCCGACTAGAAGATCTTTTACTATGTATCTTCTCCCCATCATGATGTTATTAGGTATCAACAGACAATAAATCGCCTTACAGTTACTTAAGGCGCTATGGAGACAGACCAACTTTAGTTGAATTCAACTTTTTAACATTTTTGGTATGGAAAAACTTGAGTAATTTGCTTGGAGGTTTATTTTCTTTATCACACACCCAACAATACAAAAGAAACGTTATCTATTATAAAATTAACGACGAGTAACATTCTGTTGTTGTCTTCCGTCACTCCATGGCTAATGTCTTGAAGTGACGGAAGACCTCTTTTGTGGTAGGAAGGCTGTCTATGACTCCGCCACATACCTATGTAAACAGATAGTTGCGAGTTGCCTGTTGCTGCAATAGTTGCTCTGTCTGCATAGCGTTCAAAGTCGCCCATCCACTCCGCTCCAACCACAGCATGGGCGACATTGAACGCTCACTTTCATACCATTGTCCGCACTCGTTTGACTGATCACTTGTCCGCGCTCGACAAATCAGGATCGATTCTTAATTTGAATCATGGTTGTATATTTTATCTCCCTCTCGCTTTACAGGGTGATTCAAGCCGGTACCTAGTACCAAGATTAATACGGCTCCAGGCTTCAAATTGTACAAAAACATTGTCAATATATATGATTGAAATCGTATTGAATTAAATCGCTATGATTTCAAATTACTTAACCGCTGGTTTTTTAAGCCAAGATAATTCTTTTTAGTTTTATCATTTTGTCGCAGTCTTCCTGAGTATCAGATCCGGTTACATAGCAAGCGATGCCATCGATTTTCTTTTACACGTACGACCACAAGACTTTTTCAACGTAATTACATTTTAACTGACGTTTTTGACAGGTTTCATTCATTGCACGTTAAAGTTAACCGACGAACCTTAATTGTCCGATTATTTTTCAGACACCAACCTTAGGATAGATCAAGCATCTAGGTAGGTACTTCTTCTTCTTCGTGGTCGCTATACTCTAGACAGAGTGGTCGTGGTCGTCATGTTCCCTGGCATGGGTGGCACGTAAGAAGGTATCAGTACTTACTAACATAACATCTTGGAAGACCTGAATCACCCTGTATGTCGTACGCGCGTGCGCACATATCGAATGCCCATTTGTCATAGTAATTCTTTTCGTACAGTGATAAAGAAAATTCCATATGACACCTAATAAATTAGATGAATTGATTTCAATTGGCATTTGAATAAAAAGTAGGTAGGTAGGTATTCTTATTTGAGTTTATTGTGTAAAGTTTTTTAACAGATGTAAGTACTTTCAATCACATCAACAGCCTTTGCCAGTCCACTGCTGGACCTGAGCCTCCCCTAATAAGCGCCTTATATTTATTATTTAGCTCGGGCTCTTTTATTTATTTTTTATTGTTCACAAAACAGAGTAAGATCCTTAAGAAAATACAGTAGGTACATACATTGTTGTTACGAACTAGATTTTATCCAAATATGCAAACATAACAAGCGATAAAAATGTTGCAAGGACTTACCAAAAAAAATTTCAAGTTTTCATAATTTAATTAGTAAAGACCTCTTATAATAAAGAGTAACGCCATAGTCCCCACGCTGGGCACGAAGGTTGAGTGTCGCAGTTCGGTGGTAGAATTGTTTAGCAGGAGGCGCTGCTGCCCGCCCCCGGTGGATATCCCTTAGTCGCCTCTTACGACACCCGCGGGAAGAGTCGGGGTGGTGCAAATTCTTAGGGATCCGGTCAGCTAGGGCCACATATCTTGAACGGCCACTTCCTTAAATGGCGACATCTCTGAACGGCCACTTCCTCAAATGGCCACATCTCTGAATGATGTGTTAGCGGTTCGTCCAAACGCGATTCGTCTTATTACAATTACAGGCTTTTCGTCCAACACGTGTTTCATCAAGAATCCATACGCAGTTCGTCCAATTCTTACTAAGTGCTTTTATTTTAGATTTATCCAAAATAGTTTATGTTTCATGTTCATTGTTGTGTGCATAAATTTTTGAATGTGTACCTAATTCCATACTAATATAATAAATTCGAAAGTAACTCTATCCGTCTGTCTGTTACCTTTTCACGTTTAAACGGCTGAACGGATCTTAATGAAATTTGGCAGCGAGGAAAATAGTATCTCGGGCATGGATATATACCTGGTCTACTACTTGAAAAGCGCGTGCGAATCTGCGGGCAACAGCTTACAATATAATTTATCAATTGTTTTTTAATCAGATAATATCAGGTCGCCATTTTTGTGTACCTCAGAATTTTAAGTAATTTAAGTGTCATCTGGAATGTGGTGATCCATGAACCTATCGGGTAAGATTCTGGTAGAATATGGGTTTATTCTTATCATAAAAAAATAATAAAATACGACTTCATTCTCCTAAGTCATCACAACATTTGATTGGTTAAAAACAGGTTCAGAAAACATGGTTGCAACGTGAGAAAAACGCAGGCTTATTATGAATATCTTATTAATTTCAGAAATCCCAAATTATGGCCGATAAATATGCAAATACAGACACACAGACTGTCGTGTTTATTATAGTAGCATCAGATAAAGCGTCTCCTAGTGCATGAATAGTGGAACTTTGTACATACAAGAAGTTTACGGTTTTTAAATTACTTAACTTAAAATTCACGACTGTACAACGTAAGTTTTATGATTTTGGAATAGCTCACTTAAAACCTTAGTAAAGAATGTCTGAGAATTTTTGTCCCCGCCAATCCGTGGGAAATGTTTATAGATCTAAATTGATAGCCTAGCTGCAGATGTATTTTCCAAGGAACATCTCAAGTTTCTTCAGAAATTTGATTATTACCTATTTATTACACACACACATAGATTCCGGTAGGTTTTTATTAAAATGTTTTCTTATTTTTTGTATTAACTTCTCATCCAAGCACATTATTATAATTTTAAATTAAACAAATAGTTAAGGTCGGCTTATTCCAGTTAGTTCCAGTCCTCTTTAAATTCTTCACTAAGTCAACAAAGACTTATTTCCAAATACATAATAAATAAATAAAATAACATTTTAGATAGAAATATGGTTATTTGTGTCACGAACATAGACAGCACAAAACAAAATCAAACCTAAACAATAAAGTGGGTATTTTCATTTATTTTTGTAGTTTATTTTCAACTCTACATCCACGACCCAAAGTTCACGCCCCAAGTGATAGCTATGTGAAATTCATGGCGTAACCCGGAAAATGCGCAGGCGCAGGCGCCTGAAATGCCAGGTCACGCGTGCCTTCTGCCGTACGCCTGAGAACTTGGTATTCAAACCGAACTAACCGTAGCTTCCCGATCATAATCAAAGGTAAATATTATCTAAGAGAAGGTTAATATTATCTAAGCTAAGAGGTACCTAGCTATGTGGTGCCGGCGGGTGTCGTAAGAGGCGACTAAGGGATTTCCACCGGGGGCGGGCAGCAGCGCCCCCTGCAGAACAATTCTACCACCAAACTGCGAACCCCAATCCGCATGCCCAGTGTGGGCTATGGGCATTAACCCCATGCCCATGAGATTAAAACCAATAAGGCGCTAATCAGGGGGAGGCCTGCGTCCAGTCGTGGACCAATACAGGCTGTTGAGGTTGAGGTACGAGGTATCTTTAATAGTTTAAATGACAGAGTTGCTGGTCGTCAGAGCACAAAAGGATGGGATAACCACAGGATTGTACAGCAATAAGAAAAGGGAGGGGGGGAGTGGGGCTATTATTATCTAGCAGAGTAAAGTTGGGCGCCGCAAGTGAATAAGAATAATGTTTTGGGACCTACGATACGACTGAAGCGTCCATGTAGCCCCGAGCGTTTTGTTTCAAGTAACAAATACAAGTGTGTAATTGTGTACTTACCGAACACAAACATTTCAAGCTTTTACCTTTTACCTCTAAAAGCTTCTTAGCACTTTCGTTTCGCGGTAATACACTAAGGAAACACTAAACTGACGAAAGACTATTGTTTGACAGAAAAGCGCAAACAGTATAAAGCTGCGTTTACGATTACAGCGGGAGCGGAAGCTCAAGCTATCGATGACTGAATGATGGCTTCGGTGCCATCATTCGCAAAAGATCTACATCCCTTATCCGCAGAATACGTGACAGTCACAACAGCATCCTGAAAACCGTATTAATAGATATGAATCCCCGCTGTGGGCAAGCCTGATTCGCAGAGTGATCCCGGGAAAAGTCTCGCTATTCTGGTGAGATCACTCTGGGAATGAAGCCTGCGCTTACTTTATACGTCTCGATCTACTTCAATATGTCTCGATGTGCTTACTAACCATCTACTGTATTCTATTGTGTTACTAACCCCATATGGATTCACGTTGTCCGAAATAAAATAATTTTATTTCATAATTTATTTTAAAGCGATCCTATTTCAGGTCCTCTTGTAAGGCATGATCAGGTTATTTCACGTCTCGATTTTCCGCGTATGCGCACGCGAGTGGGAGACTTTTCGCCTATTTATTCTCAGGTGTCAGGGGTTGAAGGGAATAAACAGAATTTATTAGTTTCAGAATCATGGCCTGTAAAAGAATCGCCTCCGCTTGCGCTCCTGCCGTCCAACTAAAACACAGCCTTAGTAAGTACATAGCCTTTCGATTTTATGGACAACGTAATAGCATTAACAATTACACAATGGAATGTGTTAATTCACGAAGAACAAAACAAAACACCCACGATACTGTTCGTTTACGACTTCGCTTTTGTTTTAGAAATGTTAGATCAGAGTCGATTTTTTTCTGATTCACGGCAATAATATTCTTTATCACTATCATGGCCCAAGACGCAGATGGTCACGTCCACCTCCATGTAGCTCCATGAGGCTGGGCAGTGAATGCGTTAAATAAGCCTATTGTGATGTAAAAATCTTACCTATAGACATAACGAGAAAAGCTTCTTATTCCCAACGATTTTGATTTCCGTGCTCATCCTGTACGTATCTTTAGTACGGGTATGCAATTGCGAAAGTTTAATTTTTTTTCTTATTTGTACCACCTGTCCATGTAGTTACCTAGTTACCCTTGCCTCCCCTTGGCGGTGCGCGAGGCCAGTGTGATTCTTGTCAGATTTTTATTGAAAACGGTAAAAAAATCGCTACATAAGACCTGCTCCAATCACATCACAGAATGTACATAGGTACCTGTGAAATAAGTAATCAAATAATATCGCAAAATTTTTCGACTTCGACGGGACTTGAACCGGCTTCCTTCCGTCAGTACCGGAATGTACTAGACCTCGTGGTGTAGTTGGTTAGCACATTCCGGTACTGACGGAAGGAAGCGGGTTCAAGTCCCGTCAAAGTCGAAAATTTTTGCGATATTATTTGATTTCTTAGAAATTACCCTGAGTGTGGGGTTACGCACTATAATAACAAAAAACCTATGAAATAAGTATTTCATGTGTTTTTGGGTAAAATACTTAATTTATCTCTCTCTTTCTCTCATACGAGATTTTTGACACAATGAGGTTCCTAGGAATGCTAACCCGCCTAGGGTGAGGCAAGGGTGCGCTCGCGCAGCCGGCCTGGCGCCCCGGGCTACTTTCACTGCGCGGGTCAGCGGCCGGTGCGCCAAAAATACGCGCATCGGCCGACACGTTACGTCAACCACTCGCCACAGCTTGTACTTGATGTCTCACTTGAGTATACGTACTGTGGCAAACCAGGTGCAGAAGCCATTTGACAAGAAGTTGAAGTTGAGAATACGTACACCGGAGCCAAAGATCCTATGACTACGTTTTGACCGGAGCATTTACTAGTAACAGATCATCGAGCATTCGCTTGTATCGGCGTGTTCCGAGTCCCAGACCAATGTTTACCATAAATATAGCCATACAAATACTAAAGATACAACAACTACATACATATTTACCATGATTTGAGTTTTGAGCTTTCCAATATTTCGGCATAGTTTCATGCGCCATGCATGATCTCGGAATAACTGAAGGCACTGTGAGTGAGTTTTTATTGGCAGATATACCGATCTACCCTCATTTTTTGTCTTTTGTTACGAACGTTACCACTAGATACTTTAGTGTTATGCCATAATGGTTTTAAAAGTTACTTTGCGTTTTTTAAAGCTTTTTATTATTACATAGGTACTGCGATTTTGACCGCGAATTATTACGACAGTAGGTATTTCTTGATACTAGCTTGGGAACGACGTAACCCAACCCACTGGCACAGTTAATTTAAACTGTGAGAAGCAGTTTTTTGGCAATTTAATTCAGCATAAAGAGTTTAATTGTTTAGTTTTGTTTTATGTAATGCTTCCATCACCTTTACTTAGCCACTTTACATACCTAAGTTGTTGCTTGTTTGCTTACTTGTTAAAACCAGCTTCTGTTCGTGGCTTCGCTCAGATGGTATATGAATGAAACGTAGCCTATGGCATTAAGGAAGTATAAGAATAATTTAACTCAAATAGTAGACGTAGCTCAAAAAGTTGCGAAACTTAAATAGAGCTAGGTTGGCCATGTCTACCGCATGCCCGAAGACCTGTGGGCTAAGATCACCACTCAGTGGAGTCCAACAGTGTAAGGCGTCGCGGTAGACCGAAGAAACGATGGCTCGACGAACTAGACACCTTCGATAGAACGTGGGTCCAACTGGCTCAGAATCGTGATGCATGGATCAGAGCCTCCCCCTGATCCCTCCACGCATCACGCGAACCTGTGGGACATGCCAGGCTTATTTAAATATCAGAAATCATGTAATGTGGCTTAGCTATCGACCAGTGAAATTGCTACTTTTCACAATAAGTAGGAGCGGGTGTCGTAAGAGGCGACTAAGGGATATCCACCGGGCGCATGCAGCAGCGCCTCCTGCAGAACAATTCTCCCCGCATGCCCAGCGTGGGGATTATGGGCACTACCCCCATGAGATAAAAGCCAACAAGGCGCTTATAAGGGGGAGGCCTGCGTCCAGCAGTGGACCTATACAGGCTGTTGAGGTTGAGGAGCGGAAGTGCCGGATAACAACTTAGGTACAAGTTTATTTTACCTTTAAAAGATTAGTTGCCTGTATTTATGGACTATACTGATGTAAAAAGTTGTTTTTGAGTAGGTACAGTCGCGTACAACACTTATGGGCCAAAGTATCAATGACATTAAAAGTAAAAGTTGTCCAAATAATGACATCGCCAACAGAATCTGATACGATATTAAATCACCAGAGACAAGCTCCATAGATAAGTAGAGACAATAGAGAGAGCGCTGGTTGACGCGTAACATGCGCCGGCGCAGCGAGTGATCGATTACGCACGAAATCGAGAAGAAGAAACTATATTATCGGTAATCAGAAGTCACGATAAACAATTAGAAGAATTGTGTAAATGAAACTTGCTGTCATAGGTAGATAGCAGCCTAAGTTTTTTTATTCAATGTTACGACAAGTCAGCATTGCTTTCAATTTATTTTTGTGCTGGTTTTTGTGCTGGTTTGCAGGAAAAACTCGCGGAAATTTAGAAATTTGTAAGTTATGTTAGCTACATTCAGTTTTAATGAGACCTTTTCCAAAAGAATAAAACCATATTTACGTTAAAGATCAATAGATAATACCTCTCAATAAATAATGCTGGACAATTGCTATGCCACGGTAATTTAACAGACCAAGTCAAAGCGCCCTCTTTTCAATATAGTCGAATCATTTTTGGCTTTTTAATCCCCGACGCAAAAAGAGAGGGGTGTTATAATTTTAACGTATCTGTCTGTGGAATCGTAGCCCCCAAACGGATAAACCTATTTTGTTTAGTTTTTTTTGTATCATAGATAATTTTATCCAGGGTTTTTAGCCATGTTACATGAAAATCTGACAAGGGGTTTTAAAATTTTTAATTTTATTCTTGTTTAAAAAAAAACGCTTCACTGTAGTTTTTTGTCTCACGCGAGTATTTGTTTGTTTGTTAGTCGGATGTCGTCTTTAGTCAAGTTTACGAGGTTATCTAACAATAAATCATGAAAGAGACGTCAATACGCGCAAGTCCGCCGCCGCATGACTGCCGTTCCCATACGATTGCAAGTACTGCCGGTTGCAAAAGTGTTTGCATGTTATGATTATCACGTTTTTATTTTTAACACAGCATCACCTATCCCTACAGGAAGATCTCGTGTTATGGGTACCAGCTGGTCTATTCAGAAGTATTCGTGAGTGAACTTATCACACTTACACTATTTTTGTCACCTCATTGGTTCATTTTCTTTTGTAGTTTTTCGTAATCAAATGAAGCCAATCGGCGGCGAAAATAGTATGAAAATATAATAGAAAGGATAGAAAAACATTTATTTGGACACAGGGACACAGGTACAAAAAAAGTTAAAAATTAACAAACGGAAAACATAACAGGTATAACATGGAGGTAAGTGACACGAAAGGGTCTTTTAAGTTGGTTAGTAAGAGTGATACACTCATAAAAAGCTACATCTAAATCGACCAGCAGATATTTTTATTACGGAAAACGAACGACAAAAAAACTATTTTTGTAGTTCGTTTTCCGATACTATTTTGCTCCCAAGTCCAGTACCTAATACGAGTTCACTTGTATTTTATGTTTACTTGGTTTCTTTTCCATGTTTTACATTGAACAAAAACCAAGTACAAAGTTTGCTGTTGTTGTAGTGCTGTGTTGTCGAAGATCGCTGTACAGAAGCAACAATGATTCCGTATAGTCTACATAGATACTCCATCTCCTTCTCAAAGTTTCATCTGCACTTTTGCACTCGCCTGTCCTAAGGCACGCAACACACTTGTCCCTGACTCACTTAACTGCCACGACGATCCTGGGTTATTAGCATTTAATTGCACTAAGTAACCACTAGATCGACGATACGGCAAATATGGCTTTTAAACCTCTTTAGAGTTACTGGTAAAGTCGACGACCTTTAATTTTCAATAGTCGGAATTTTGAAACTGAGTTAGGTTGAACCAATTTTTGTCGACACTATCGACAGAAACATCGCTAGCTTTAGTAACAATACTATAATTCAATGTTGCCACCTAATCTAAAGATCTTGACCATTTTGGAACTTTCTCATATTATTTCTGTTTTAGTGCGTATAATTAAAGTCTAAAACACATCAAAACTTTCCCCTTTTCACATGTTTATTAACAAAGATATGTCATAAAGATCTTAACACAAGCTATTATGTATCGGTGGGTTATTATTAAATTAATAAACACGACTATGGAGCTAATTATAAATTCTAATGAGTCTAACGTTACCGCTCATGTTACGTCAGATGCCATAATGGCTATATTTACAACTTTCTCTAGGCACTATGTTTTATTTAGGCAATTCAAAACCGGGCTCTAGTCTAGAGATCACAATGCATGAATAAATCAACACTTTCGGATTAAATAACATCATATATAGCTGATTAAATTGTCAAATTTTTTCTGCACTAAAACATTGAATCATCTATAGTATAATATTATTTAGTATCTTATCATTCGTATAGAGTTATTTATTATATAGGTAATTGATAAATTAGGAAGAAGGATGAAGTGGAAATTAAACGTACTTACTTATAGAAATGGCAGTTTATGATAGAAATAAGAAAATGGAAAAAAGGAATAAATAATGGAATTACGGGATGACATCATCAACGGGAGGACGACCAGCGAAATACTGCAGGCAGACGCTGGATGCGGCGAGCTGAAGACAGGGCGCTATGGCGCTCATTAGTGGAGGCCTATGTCCAGGGCCGCGATCACGGTGTGGTAAGGCACGGCATTACGGCTCAAACGTTAGCAGTTGAAACGTTAGGGTGCACGTTGACAGGCCGGAATCAGACAATCCGCATTGGCCCCATCAATAGTTTAACATAAAGGATCCGTACCGCACGGAGCGGACTGTCGGCAATGCCGGCGTGGATTCTTGAAGGCAACTTTTCCATTTAATGCGAATGACGTCATTCCGATTGCCGATCAGTAAACGCACTTGTCAACGGATTTTCCGTTGCCGGTCTGTAAACGCGCACCCTAACTTTTCAACTGCTAACGTTTGAGCCGTAAGGTCGTGCCTTACCACGCCGTGATCGCGGCCCTGCAGTGGACTAATATAGGTTGATAATGATGATGAATCACTATCGTATAAACAAATGGGAATATTATGAAATGGTCACCCTACCTATACCACTTTAGGCAAGGTTGAATTAACATGTCTTCCACCATTAGCGAGCGACTAGTGTAGGTAAAACATGCATCCTTGCCAGACATGCTAAAAACAAAAGGTCACGAGATGTCCGGCTTAGCAGGCAACCCTATGACGCATCGGTCAATGAATGAATCTGAATTCGTGATTCGTTGACATCGGTTTGACCTTGGCTTAATCCGAACGATTCCGAAGTGACCCGAAGGTCAACCAAGTCTTCCGATGAATGTTGAATTAAGGACAAAGACACACCCACTTTACTGACCTCTTAGCTCCTTGACATTTTTAGAACGCGAATCATCCATGATTGTTATATTCATTGAGACTTTTGACTCTTCGGTGGGGACTTTCTTGTATTGGATACATAATCTATTTCTTTTCTATTTCTAATGAATACCTACTTGAAACTTTCTTATCGTTAAGAATGCCCTCTCCAATATGTGCATGTCCATTGATGGAGCCACCATTTGTTGGATTATTTTCTCTCCGTAAGGAGATTTTTTTATTATTCAGACTGTCAAAACTTTCAAAGTTTAATTACAATAGTTATCGAATTACAATACTATCGGTAACATTATTCCTCACCTGACCTCAACAGCCTATATTGGTCCACTGCTGGACGCAGGCCTACCCCTGATGAGCGCTTTGGGTTTTATCTCATGAAGGGTAATGCTTACAATCCCCACGCTGGGCATGCGGGTTGGGGATCGCAGTTCGGTAGAATTGTTCTGCAGGCGGCGCTGCTGCCCGCCCCCGGTGGATATCTCTTATTCGGCTCTTACGACACCCGCGGGAAGAGTTGGGGTGGTGCAAATTCTAAGACGGCACCACACAGCATGGAGTAACCATTTGTTGAGTTATTTTCTCTCAGTAAGGAGATTTTCTTAGTATTCAGACTGTCAAAACTTTAAAAGTTGAACTTGCGGAATGGAGCTTAGAAATTCCGAGCTATTTATAAACGGATTACAACACTTTCGGTAACATTATTATTCTGTTTTAAATATTTATAAAACTTTGGAGACATCGTCAAAAATGACAACACAGCTTTCTTCAACAGCAGCAGAGTTGGATTACGATGCTAGTGGTGCGCAGGCGCAGGTTCAACGAACGCATCGCATTGTCATTCCACGTGCGACAGACAGACTGACACAAGGTTACTTATTGCTATATTTGCAAAAGCTGCATTTTAATAAGAAAGCGAGCGATGTAAGTTACAGAAGCTAGGCGCACGCGGGCCACGAATTAAGTAAGTATTAAGTAAGTATATAATGAACATTGGTGATTACCGCCGAGGCGCCATTGAGTCTTAAGAGAGCCGAGGACGGTAATCATCAATACACACGTGTATCATACGACGTTTTTCAACACACTTGTGAATACAATGACAATAAAAACTCATTTTATTTAGTAGATGAAGAGTTTATTTAGAGAAACAATTAGTAAATGTGCTGTTAGTAAAATTCTATAAGTAACTAGTGAGTGAAAAAGTCACAGTTTGATTATGGGTGTCATTCTGTGCCTAATTGCGGTGACCATAGAGCCACTTTATGAGCAAGTGTGTTGAAAAATGTTATTATCGCATTCACTGCCCAGCCCTATTAACAAAGAAAATTACAATCAAATAATAGATACAAATTAGAACTAGTATTACAATTGAAACAATTAACCTAACTGCAGACTGTTGCAAACCATCTACAGGTAGCTCAACTGATTCATATCAATATCAAGTGTTTAAGGTATATTTATATAAAACGTAGAAAACGTTGAATATCTAAGTGGAAAAAACCGTTAAAACCATAGATATACATAGGCTGAAACCACAAAATCCGATCGTATTTATTACTTTTAAAATGTCTAGGTAAGGATAGGCGAAATAATTTTACTTAATTTTTTTTTTATTTAGTCTTTTTCGCTGGGCAAAGGCATCCCCCGCACCCTTCCAAACTTTCTCTCTCTTCTTTTGCAGACTCGCACAACTCCGGGTCAAACGCTACCAGATCGTCCCGCCACCTTTGACGTTAAGCATAACAATTAATTTTTGGGCAGTGGGGTCGCGGAGTTTGAATATCGTTCAATCCCGCCCAGCCTGTGGATGTTGTAACAGCCAACTAAGCCAATCTACCAGAGGAAGGAATCTGCCTGCCAAGCGTGGTGATGGTAAAACCTTGCTTGTTTGGGTGCTTCACACGCTGATGTGGAAACACTTTCAACGTTGAACGGCATACCTACTAAAATACTCAAATTACAGTAATCTATGGTGACAGATACTGGTACCCAGGTTGGGTACCATTATATGTCTATGGGTAGAACGTAGGGGCCCAAGCGCATTGTCCATGGCTGGCACACACCGAGATACTTGTAAGAACTTACGTAAGAGAACACAAAACCAAATACTAAAATACATCTTTTATTTGAAACACTACACAAATGTTTCAACCAAGGTTACTCAAGCAGTCAGGTCAACGGCCACACAAAAATGATATTAATTACAAGATCGTGAAGAATGTAATTTAATTTCTCAAAACTCAAACAATCTTTTCCGAGTCTTTTGACCTCAGTCGGTCATTATCTGGTGAGTGATAATGATTGTCCCGTAATCATAACGAGAATAAGTGTCCCTGTTATAATAATACTTGTCCTCATACCGGGCAGTTGCTCAGGAACGTAAATTAGAAATATAACAGGAACGGTACCTACGGCCTGACTACTTCGCGGAATGGTTTGAATTATGGAAAATAAGCAATAAGACGAAAAAGTACAGTAAGAAGCAAATAAATCCCTAACTCCACTAATTTTGCGCTAAGTCCTTTTACAAAATTATTAATTTGAGATAATTCCCCAAGCTAGGGTAAATCTGTATCTATAACCACCTTCCTTTTGTTCTTAAAGTTAAAGTACAAAAGTCAAAGATACTATTATTTGAGATAATAGACTTTATATTATATAACTTTGAGTATGTATGCGTAGGTATGCCATAAGCCCATAACATAGAGTAGGTAAACTTTTATATAAAAAAAAACAAATGGTTATAGAAAAGGTTATAAATTTAAATTTAAAAATAATAGTTTTTCACTAAATGGCCACATAATAAGTCCATTCTACAGTTCTTTGGGAATACTCAAAAAACTGTAAAATGGAGTTATCGACTCTTTGATGTGAGCCATCCACGTCATTTAAGTTCTGGCAACATTCGTAAAATATAACGAGTAAGGATAAACACAATTTTAAACAAGAACACTTGTAGAAGTTGACGACCTCCGTGGCGCAGCGGGCGAAGGTCCGCCTGCGACGAGGTTGCGGGTTCGATTCCCGCCTCGGAACAAATTTGTGTACGATCTGCAGAAATTTGTTCCGTTGGTCTGGGTGTTTTCTATGTATAATAAAAAAGATATCAATCTACATGTAGTGTATTGTATTAAGTATATCAGTTATCTAGTACCCATAACACAAGCTCTGCTTAGGTTGGGGCTAGATAATGCTGTGTGAATTGTCCAGCATTATTTATTTATTTATTTATTTAGTTAGTGTAAGTATAAACGCCAATAATTGATTTGCTCTTACTAGCCACGATGTCATCGTTACGGGAATAAACTCTCACTTCACCAGTTTTAATTACTTCCCAACATTAACATCAAGAAAGTGAGCTCATAATATGATTTAATAACACGATCACCAATCAAGTTTAGACGAGCTTTTCTATTTTCCACTTTTCCCGCCATCGCGGTCGTTGACCCTGCGCGTGCGCAACATGTGAAAATGTTGTAAAAATGCGCGCCACTCTCGATCTCTGCCGGCCTTCCGCTAATTAGAAACTTACTTTCGATTGCCTGAGTTTTCTAGAATTCTTAGTTATATATTTTTACCTTTGTTAGTTGGATAACGAAAGTAAATATGAGAAAATATTTTACAAAATACCTACCTAAATACTTAAAAGAAATATTTCTTATTTATTTATTGGTTATTCTTATAAAAATTCACAGCCATTAATTAATGTCCTCCTAGCCGAATTTCGACCACGGCGGCCAGTCTCATCGGAGATTAGCCAGTTGCGCAGGACATATTAGTGCACAAGTGCGTGCGCAAACACAGGTGCACTCTCAAATCCCTCACCCTCATAATTTATTAATTATTCATAGAACTAAGTTACTTAACAAAACTAACGGCCAAAAACGGATTTACTTTTTATACAATATTTTTTATAAAACAGAGCTATAAACAAACTTACACTTCTTTATAGCCTTGATGGAGGTGATTGGAAATTATCCATACTAATATTCAAAATATGTAACAAAATTGTGATTAAATACTTACAGAACTCTAAAAACTTAAGGACAAGCCAGACTCGATTGCAGATAAAATTTAATTAGAGGAAATAATTAGAAAATAAGGCCAAGATTAATGTTCGTAAATAAGTAATGGCAGAACCTTGCTAACATGTATTTAGTTCAATGTTTTTGATAGTCGCTTAATTGGTATTTTGTGTTTCTTTTTAATTTGAGAGATTAAGTTATTGAGTAGGTACCTACATATTAAGTACCACTCCTGCTCGTTAATTAATAATAATGCTGGAAAATTCACATAGCATTATCTAGCCCCAAGCTAAGCAGAGCTTGTGTTATGGGTTCTAGATGACTGATTTACTTACTTTTTAGATTATATAGATAGATATTTTTATTATACATAGAAAATACCCAGTACACCCGGAACAAATACTTGTAGAGAACATTTGTCCTGAGGCGGGAATCGAACCCGCAACCTTCTGCGTCGGACATTCGCCTGCGGTCACTTCGGTCGTCAATTCAGATGTCTTCGTAAGTGTATCTCGCTCTTATTATTTTCGCCGCTCATTTGATCATTTTCTTTTGTTTTTATTCGTAACTAGTTGCTACCCGTGACGTGTTCAAGAGTCTATATTTGATACTTTTCCAATATCTTTAAAAGGTGGATAAATACAAATTTTATATTTTATCTTACAAGATAAAGTACACCAAATTTGTGAAAACGTCGAAAATTGAATTGACTAACCTAATGGAACTAGATTCGACAGTCTATTTAGCAATTAAATCTTTTCCACTGTACTATTCCACCACAACCTATCCGTGAAAACCTTCAATAAGCTTTTTGGTATTTATCAATTTGTACTTCTATTAATTTTAAGAACTTTAACCCTTAAATAAATATAAATATAAATTTTTGTTACTGTCATGTCTGTCAACCGCTAAAAGTTACTGCAGAGGAAGCATGAAGGTCTTGAAGCGATGCGGTCTCATGGAACTTCACAATAGATAGCAAAGGTTCAAGTTTCCCCGTCTTTAGCTAATACGGAAGTTACAACTAGTATTTAAAACTATTGTGCAGGCTCGGGACCATGGGAACCACTTTCCATTGGCCCCATGAGATACTCCATTGGTCATCGCGTTCCTATCTCTTCCTATTATTAACTGAATTCTTATAGTCTATTGCCTTCCATTTTTTTGAGCTATTACTGGTGATTCACACAAGATCGGGCAAAGATTAGATACTCGTAGATGTGTCACGATTACAACTTTGTGTGTTGAGTTAGTTATTTCCCTATAAATTGCTTTGATTTCCTTTTGATAATGTCGGTTTTTATCATTATAACTTTACTAAGTCGTCACGCCTATTTCCTAGGCGAGGTGTGAAAACAATGTAGGTACATTTAAATAAAATTAATAATTAAATCGTTTTATGTCAGAAAATCATTTACTTTATGTACTTAAAATTTTGTAAGGCACAGTTTAGCGAACGAAAATGTCTGAAGAAGGTACCAATTAATTATGCTCTGTTCCCACACTATATACGAGAAAGGTGTGTAATTTTACCTTACAGGACGTGCCTAAGTAGTCGAAGTTTCACCGTCTTCATTTAAGGATTCATCTTTTTGCTAACTCAACATTTTAGAATTCAAAAATGTTGTGTGTTCCTAAAATGTTGAGTTTGCAAAAAGTTGAATATGCAGCTTTCAACATGATGCATATTCAACATTTTGCAAACTCAACATTATGAGAATTCAACTTTCTGTTCCTAAAGGGCCTAGAGAAGTGTTGTGTCCTCCACATCCAGATCCAGATCTAGATTGGGTCGCCGACCCACAGAACAGCTGGTGTAAGAAAAGCCGTGTCTTTTGTCTTGTAACGTTTTCTTTGACACAATTTGCCTCCAAGTCACTGCGCTCAGTTTTATTGTCAAATCATTGTTTTAAAATTAAGTGCCTGCAGGAAAGTAAAAGTGTAAATCGAAGATACGATCTTTTAAATTTAAGAACGCGAAAGAAATAATTGGTGATATTGAAACTGATAATCAATTCTCAATTTCCGATTCTTGACGACTATGTTTCCTGTTGTTAATATATTGTCGAGAAATTCTCATAATTTTATTGTTACATACCCGACAAAATGCAAGATATTGTTTCCGCGAGGAAGTCGCTCGGAGACAAAGAAACACTTGCACTTTCATGATTTTTAAGAGCATAATAAAACCTAAAGCCGGTTACTGACCGGTGTTACAGGGCGTTATGTAACGTGACTAGAGGACCGCGGTCGATTTTCGATCCAGTAAATTTCGGGATTACATTTTACAAATCCCGGGATTTTTGAGACTGAGAAAAATTCTTAAAATTGCTAAAAATAATACAAAAACGAAGCGCGCACAGTATAAAATAAACCCCAATTTTGTTTCATATCAGTATTATCACGAAAACCAATAATTTTTATAATTTTAAGCACTAGAGTAAAACTCTGGCATCCATAGAATATGTAGTTTTTTTAATAAAAATTATCAAACTTATATCTATATCCTGATCATGATATATACAAAATAAATTTAAAAGAACTGGGCTAGTTATATAAGTTTTATCTGTACACAATGGTTGTACTTAAACTTAATAACAGACCATCAAGCAAGTTTTTGACTTTGTATAGAATAGATTATTAGATATTAATATGTTTATCTTTTTCCTTTTTATTTTTATTCCTCCACTTTAATGCCATATTATATGGAAATTTCTAAACTAAACGATTGTCTAACAAAACTTTTATCTAGGTATAGTTTTAAAACCATCTAACTCTGCGTTCACTCGGTCAGTACCCGGCTTAAACCGTAGTTATACAAATTGATATAACTACGTTTGATCGAATATATTTACGTATTTCATACAATATCGTAGTCTGTACGGTCGTTATGAGCTGATCTCCCTCTAGCCAAGACTGGGAATGCTTTAATGATCAGAAAGTTAACCGGCTTTTTGCGATCCTGACGCATTTCCATCTGGTTTAAATAAAGAAAGCTATTAATGACTCGTCTAAAAGGAAAATCCAGTGGTTATCAAGGGGAAATCTATTTTCTTTGATAAAGTATGGATGGGACGTGTTGCCGGACAATCGTATAAAGACTGGCTTTATATAGTTGTCCGGCAACAAATCTGGCTCAAAAGTCGTCTTCCAGTTCCTACCAGTCGAAAATCTATATATATAAAAGAAAGTCGTGTTAGTTACACTATTTATAACTCAAGAACGGCTGAACCGATTTGGCTGAAAATTGGTGGGGAGGCAGCTTAGAACCAGGAGACGGACATAGGCTATGTTTTATCCCGGAATTACCACGGGAACGGGAACTACGCAGGCGAAGCCGCGGGCAGCAGCTAGTTATATACAGGGTGTAACAAAAATAAGTAACCAAACTTTCAGGTGGGGTGTAGAATCGAACACTGAATTCAGGAAAAGTATTGAAAAAAAATCCCGCCCTTTAGTTTTCGAAAAATTTAATAAATAGGTACGAAATTTTCACAACATTAGGCAATAGACTATAATACATGTGTCTATTTGGAATTTTAAAAAAATGGCCTAAGTACCTGTATTCATCTCTTTTATAAGCCCATAACACCTAAACGGTGCCCTAATGAGCGGCCACCGCGGTCATCGACCCGCGACATCATTGCAACGGAAGCGAACAGGCTGCACGGCGTGCTTAGATATGGAGCCTACGTACAACAAATACATTCCAATTTTCCTCTAGGAATTAAAAAATTATTAAATTATTTTAAGTCTTTACACACGTTCTATCGCGAAAATGCATAGTTAGTAGGTACATTCATTAAGCATGCACCTTCCTACTAAAAGATATTCACTACTAGCTTTTATTTTTTCATATCGTTGACTACCTAAGTACCTACCTTCACATTGACCTTTAAAAACACGGTGAGTAACTTACAATGAACCCCATAAAAGGTTGTTACAATTTGCATTTCCGAAGCACCAGATTGAGACAAGAAAAGGCACAAACTTTTAGCGCGCGAGAGCGAGATAGGTATACAAACTTAGTTCATCCGAATGTTCACCCAATGCTAGGCTTATTGTTAGTTTTGTCAAACTGTCATACCACAGAAATGTTATCATAGGGTCAATGGCCGTTTAGTTGCATCATTGCAAGCGCAAGGTGAAGGTCGCGGCGGCGCTTATCGGTTTTTTGTGCGTAAAAATGGCTCGTCGATATTTAATACCACGAGATGAAAATTGGAATGCATTGGCTAGCTTCCTACATAACTACAACACGTGCAGCCCGCCGCCGCGCGCGCTGCTGCGATATCGCGTGTCCGGTCGTGGGTGCCCCCCGTAAAAAGATGTTTTTCTGCTAAAAAGGTGTACACAAGGTACGTAGACCTTTTAATCATATTTTAATGTCAAATAAACACGTGCATCAGTCGTTTGCGTAACGTAGTGAAAATTCCGTATTTATTTTATTTTTCGAAAACTAAAAGGGCGGGATTTTTTTTTAATATTTTTCCTGAATTCAGTGTTCGATTCTACACCCCACCTGAAAGTTTGGTTACTTATTTTTGTTACACCCTGTATAATATGAACTCGAACCAAATTTGTGTACTTAGCTATACTTAGGTATAAAATAGATAAGTATTATTAATTTAATTCTTGTATAATAATAGGCTGTGGTAATTACTTGGTTCTTTTTTTTTATTAAGAACCTAAAATTTCCTTAATAACCTCCTGTCTTTTGAATATTTTTTTATTGATGCTTTTCTGATTTATCAAATACATGCTACTAATTCTAGTTATTCCCTTCTATCTATTTAAGGAAAGTAATTTAGAATGGTTTTGAATCGTAATGAGTCAACCTGCTACTATACTTGCCATATAAGATGACTCTGGTTCTTCTGCATCATGAATTTACCTGCAACAAGTAATACATTATTTAATTAGATTTTTTTCATCATATTGTGTAATCTTACCTTGAAGAAAACAAAGTCGCTTTTCGCATAGGTACGTCTTTCATTCAAAACTTATTTCAATGAATTTCATGATCTTGGAGGTAAAAATTATTTCTAAAAGCAAATAAAGATCACCACCCATCTTTATTTGGGAGGTTAATATTAATTTTTCACTCTCTCCATCTGCTTAAATGTCATCGATACACCTTCATATAATAACTAATTTCACCATCACCTAAGTTAAACTTCCTACAATTGCAACCAGTACAGAGCCGGGGCGACTCGCTAGTAATACAGACACTGTCATTATAAATGAGGTTTGCAGGTTATTACAAAATAAGTGGTGTGTTGACAAATAAGGAACTTTCGCTGCGCGCGCGCAGGTGGACGGCGGAAGCTCTCGATGAGATCGCCAGCGGCCATCGTAATAAAATTTATACGTCGTGAGCCTGGTTCTGATTCGAGACCATTTGTATTGACGGGCTTTGGTATTAAAAAATTGATAAAAGAAGGGATTTCTAAGTGCAGAGCTAGAAAGACCAAACAGTTCTGTTCTGAGAGAATGAAATAAATTTTGTAATATTTGTATGTTTTAAAATTTAATTTGATTTAAAGCATTTTGCTGAAAACTGTACGCGACTCTTAACTTTTGATAAATATATGTCTAGTCTTTTTAAATAGGTTTAATACTCACTTGTCATCAAGATTTTTATACAACTCACATTTTTTGATTACATTATATTCATTTAAGTAACTACTTATACTTAGTTATTCACCCAGCTACGAGCACAAGCCACACTTGGATACGATATTTACAAAACATCGCATGTTTACAATAAGCAACTAATAATAATGCCATAAATTTATGAATGAAATCAAAACGCAATTATGCACAATTCATAACTCAATTATAATGGTCGTATCCGGTGTCTGACTTTCTATTTCATCGAGTTTAAAATAGAACCAAACATGTACGTACGAATGTTTACCAAATGTTCGTTGACGATCGAGTTAGCATTAAAATCGAATCAATTTATTAGATAAAGACTTTCTGATATAACTTAAAGACTTTCTGACATAACGCGCATTCTAGAAAAAATTAATATAGTTCAAGAAGCTTTGTCCGCGGTTTTGCACGCGTTTTTACGCGATAAAAATAGCATAAGTGAATTCGAGTTTGAAACTACATTTATGCTACATTTCAACCCAATCTATTCAGTAGTTAAAGAGTGAAAAGGGAACAAACATCCATACTCTACATGCATATTATTATAATTCTGATAAATATAAACATGTCAATATTGATCATCGTCACCCATCGCTGGATTTTGTCACGATAATCGAGGTTTTATTGAAAATATTATTAAGATGATGCATAAATGATAATGATGTATTTTCTTTGAGGTGGAGAACATTAACTAAATTGTGTCCCACACACTATTATCAATGGTTTTAAACATAAAGCACGATTTATGACAATCTTGATAACCTTTCAGCCCGAGGGTGAAATATAAGCGATATGTGGAGATGCTTTGTACGGCGAAAGTGAGAGGAGCGAACTGATGCGATGATGTCTGTGTCGACGTGCCTATCTATCTAATTTATGATATACCATCGATATAAGTCAAAAAGGGGAGGTGAGGTACCAGCCTCTCAAAAGTGTAAGGCTCAAGTTCGGTGCAATTAGGTCCTCAGTCATAGTCGGCCCGTTCGTTTTTCGCGTTCGTAATTGTGTCTCGGTCGCACCTTGGTCTACGTCTTTCCATCTTTATTGTTCTTTATATTATTGCACAAGATTGGAAATGTAACTGTGAGCGAGTGTTTGCGTGTAGTTATAACACAGGCCTGATATTGAGTAAGCGTTGGGAGAGTACCATATCTACAGATTTTACTTAAACGCATGTGATATAGGTAATAAACTTACATTTGCCCCCAACCCACTCTGAGAACCATGAAAGATGTTAACACGATGACTAGCTTTTAACCAGCACGCATATTACGATTTTGATGACTATTCAAATAAGCAAGTTATGTTAAAAGAATGGTTTGATATTGCAATATACGTGTTTTCATTTACAAATCATGTGTCATATCAAGAAACAGTGTTTGACGTCTTCTCAAATTATCATATATAGGACTTATAGAATAGACAGAAAGGTACATTTTCATAAATTGTAGAGATTTAATCAAATACTTACAAATAAACGACAACAACAGTACTCTTTAAACGTCTATAGACGTTTTCTTTGCTTGAATCTAACACCACTAAAGCTTATCTTGGTTTGTGATAAGATAACGGAAATGACTTTTTAGAAAAAACTATTATATTGTGTCTTTGTAATTCAAAGGAACATTAAAAATTATCTTACTTGTTTTTACACATTTGGCAGGACAATGAAATTGAATATCAACTATTTAATATTTTATTGGTAGTGGGTAGATTAAGCTATGAACACCTCAAGTGCTATAAAATGTAGGTGATACATATAATTTTCCTATATTACGAGCTGTTTAAAACCCACTGATACATTTGTGGTTAAAAACGCTTTATAACCGGACGTTACGCGTCCAGTTGCCATTTTAACAATCTACCACATACTTAAATTTAATGGACGTAGAGTTTTGTCTGGGTTATGATTATGACGGTATGTTATGTATGAAGTTAAATATGGTCATGTATTTAGTTCTATTTTTATCTTATTCAGTATTTTTTTTCTTGTTTTTACCGACCGACGAGGTTATGTTAAAGCAACATTCGTAAAAACGCTATCCGGCCTTTGTTCTTAATCTGGACTTTGTCCGGCGGGAAGAATTTGATTGATCCGGCTTTTTGTAAAAACCTTTTCTGCTGTGCACCCTACGCTTTCTCAAAATATCAAATACGATATTTTTAAAAGGAACCGTAGTGGCATAAGTTACCTATTGCATCTGTTTAGTTGTTTGGCATTTGTGTATTTTTCAAAATGATTTTTTCTTTCATTATATTCTCTCTAGTATTTTTATTGGTGATGAGGTGTGTGTGACACGTACCAAAGCGTATATTATTTAGAAGCCCGTTAGTCTCCAACGACCCTAGTTAGTCAGTACTTGAGTAGGTTACTTCATGCCCCACCGCTTCGATAATCACAAAGCAAAGCCCTTCGCCCTCGTTACAGTAACAACTCAATAATACCGACGCTAAGTGATACTAATTACGTCAGTTATCACCGTTCTTGCTGCAAGTGGGGCATGTAACAGTTCTGGATGTTTTTGTGATATGTCATTATTAACTATACTTAACAAGTTTGCAAAACTTTGGGCCCTGGATTGGATCTGCAGTTACAATATGCCTGGTGTGTCCTTCTGCTGAGTAAAAGCTTCCCCATCGTCCCGACGCATTTCAGTCTTGAGGCATCAGTTGGTCGGATCGATTGAATATTTTATATATTTTAAATTGTAAATGTATAGTGTAGGTTTCCTAGTTGTACTTCGCACGATCGATCGATTCAGCCTGTGATCGGCGAACATATTATAAGTATACTCTCATCTGAATTGATCAGCAGTGATTTTCTTGTTTCAGCACTTGTATTTAAAACAGCTGTGTGGTGCCGGCTTGGAATTTGGATTATGGGCATTATCCCCATGAGATAAAAGTCAACAAGGCGCTCATCAGGGAGAGGCCTGCGTCCAGCAGTGAACCAATACAGGCTGATGAGGTTGAGGTTGAGGATTTAAAACTGTCAAATATACGCTTCCGTTTTCGTTCTCCATCAAAAGCGCACAATAAGCTTCCTTGTCCGAGCTATTCGCCGTAGGTACGACAGCATACTAAACGGTACCTTCACATCTTTAGCTCGTGGCTGTAAAAACCCTTTGGAGAAGCTGGTTGCCCAGTAAGGCTTAACGACAACCGTCATCACCGTTAGGCACCAACGACACCAATTAGCCTAGGGAGTGTTGCGCACGCGTCGACCACTGTTTAGGGTTATAGCAGTAGCGGTTTGAATACGGGAGGTCCGGATGACAGGCGGTTGATTTAAATAGGTACCTTACCGCGCCTCGGTGTGGTATTTACTAGGAATTGTGCACAATACTGTTTAGTTCTCTTTATAATCTTTCAGAAACTTATTTGAATAATTGCTATAGAACATCACTGAAAGCAGTAATAATAATCTTCTAAATAAATATTTCAGAAATCATCCAGATAAAGAACTCTTTCGTGTAGTCCTAAAGTGAAATAAATTGAATTCATTTAAAAAAACTTGTGAAATTCTACATTTGAGAGTGCTTGTGTATACGTAGTTAATGTTTCTCGAGATGATTTAAGATGAACGATAAAAATGAAGACAGGGACAACAACTTTCTTATTAAGTATACGAGTTATCTAGTACCTACTCATAACACAAGCTCTGCTTAACTTGGGGCTAGATGATGCGTTGTGAATGATCCAGCATTATTATTATTACGTATCTTCCACAAGATTTTTAAGAATTTTCCCATCGTTACCAACCATTTAATACACACGTCTTTCTGTCCCCAAGTATTCTATTATGTAACTTCTTGACCGCGCGGTCCGAATTCTCCTGTCCATAGCATCATTGCTACACCATTTCTTCGTGGCAATGGAGCGTACATCAAGCATTTCCTACTTGCAGCCATAATAGGCACTGACGAGGCCTGCTACCCGTCAGGCTACATTGTGTCAAGAAAAAAATATCGTCAACCTCGAAGTCAATGCGCTTACGGCCAGTTGCCTATCTAGGATCATGCGCAGCATAGAGATTGAAATTTAAAACTGCATGTTTTGACAGCTAGGCATATAGAAATAGAGAAAAAACTCGCCGTAGTCACTGCGTCTAGGTAACTTGGTTAGACAGTTTGGATAAAAAGGAATTAAATAAATGAATAGAGAAAATTTATTTGGGACTTTTTGCCCAGTTAGTTGGGATGGGACGTTTTAAGAAAACGTAAACCTAAAAGGTGACAACAATATTTCCGACAATAATCGAAAAACCCTTCTGAATAAAAACGTTGAAAATATAATTAGACATAGTGATATTATTTTGCAAAGGATTTTTTTACAAAGGATAAAGACTCCCACGATCCTTATCATCTTTATCACGCTGTACAATCTAGATAAAATTAAAAAAGATAATTTAACACACACACAGAACGATTATAATATAAAGTTTATCAGCAAGCGTCGTGAACAGCAGAACAATTTTTCTATGCAAATAACTAGCTACAACTCTGCTTAAAGGCCTTCAAAAAAGTTGACAATAAAATAGACTCTGGTTATCAAAAGGCTTATAAGGTTTTTTCTCTTGGACATGTCAACAAATGGGCATTTTATGGTAACTGTGCAGATTATACAACCATTACTGTAGTATAGGTATGTACAAAACAGATATAGTGTAAAGATAAAATAATAATTTGCATATTTGTATCGTTTTTATCTTCATGACAGTAGCGTTAACCTATAAAAAACATATAAAACGAGATACATCTAATCTTGTTCTGTAATTGGTTAGCATAACAAAAGATGCAATAAACAATAAAGGACCCGATGCACCCCTTGAAGCACTCCATAGCGAGAATCAGTAAAACAAGACTTATTGCATAATTTGCATTTAAATTGGTATTGAATATCAAATAATAAGTAAAAGGTGAGACAGTAATACGATATTTATGTAAAAACGTCGATATTTCTTTACTCCCTGCCATGATTGATGTAATCGAAAGCTCATTACGAGTCTCTTAACTCAAATGATTATGGCATTTATAGTTGTAGTGTTTTTTACGGTCTTTTGTATTGTACAACACAATATTTATCTGTTAGTCACCTGTGACTTGATACTGTGTTGGTTTGGCTAAGGGTGAGTTTTGGTGAACTGCTGGAAGTAAGAGCGGATATAATTTAACATTTGATCACCGCGTATGTTATTTCCATAGAAACTTGTCACACCTAATATTATAAATGCAAAAGTTTGGATAGACAGAAGGATGAATATTTGTTATCTTTTCACGCCAGAACTACAGAACATAACGGATTGGGTTGATATTTTGCATAGTTCTAGAACTGGACTCGCATACCAAACTTTTAATCCCGGTTAAAACGAAGCCGCTGGTAGAAGCTATACGACAGAGATATGCTCCCGTAACACGCCGAAAAAGCAGCCAAAACTCAAAAGGGGTCTCAGAACGAAGACACCGTCAAACCGCGCAAAATAACATTCATAGTGTTGTATAATATGTCCATTCTAGATGTAGAGTGATGTAAATACTGGAGAAATGTTGCAGTTAGCAGCAATCAGCGGACTAAAATAGCAGGAATATCTAAGCGAATCTGCGACTTGTGGAGCTGTGTCACTTCATATTGTTATTTCTATATTGGGTCAATGAACTGAGATTTTATGTATGATGGATCTTTTGACCTGTTGTCAGAAGAAGATGTTGAGCTTACATATTATTTAATATTTGGAACGGGTCATGCAAGTCCGCCTACAACAAAGCCTCGCAGGTCAGTCGTCAGGAAGGAAGGTTTTTCATCATCATAAGCTAAACATTTCTCATAACATTATACCTTTTTTATAACATTTACCTATAAGGTAAGCTTCAGGTGTTTGTCCACCAACCCCTCCGAGCACTTCCACACAAATAAAGGAAGAGTTGGCAGCGGACGACATGAGTGAGGCAGCAGCAGACAACGTTTCGCAGCGACACTACTGGTTTCTGTGTATTTCTATGAAATTCCCTCCGTAGTTAGCGACACATTTAATAGAAATACATAGAAACCAGTAGCGTCGTCCGCTGCTGCCTCATGTCGCCCGCTGCCAACTCGTACCTTAAGGTTCGTAGTTAACCCGCTTACATCCATACCTAATGAATTCGGCTATACTATACTATAGTTTTTATAGTAAACCATAACAATAATCTCAGCCAATATACGAGTAATATACATACATATTGGGTATATATACTATGCAATACACAGGTACAATTATTCTTCAAGACGCCATTCTAGCCATCATTTGCCATCTGCCATTCGCATTGGTATGTGCAAATGTCCCGCATTATTTATTATTGACCGTGTTGACTACAGGTGCAAAATTGTCCCCAGTGGTAAATTCGTCTCCAAGTACAGTTTTATCTGTGCCGTTCTGTATATACAATTATGTTTGTGTCTGTCAGTCAGCGGTAACTGCGGCCAGGCTTCCGCATTGCGCGGTGCTCGCACGCACGAAAGAATCTATTATTTTGTTTGTAGTTTGAACCTAGTTGAAGACTGAAGTTTAAACAGTTTGTGGTTATGTCATTCTTTAGAAGGTTTGTTATGAGATAATCCTTTTATTACTAAGTAATAAAATTATAAATTAGCTTTTAATAACATTAATGCTCATTACTCAGTAACGTATTAACGACTAAGTGTATTTTATTTTATTGATACTTAGACATTTTTGTATCGTTGTACTTGTTATAGAAATGCCTGACCTATTAATTGACCAATCAGTTTTTTTTATTTAGAAAACTGACACTGTTTGTAGCGAGTCTAACTAGTTCATTTTATTCTTTCGTATTTTTTGAGTTTTCGTAACGAAACACAATTATGTAGGTAGTTAGGTATTATTCCTATTCCTACTATGAAGTATGTTTTAGTAAAGAACAGAAGAACTATATAGTATATACTTACGTATAAGTTATAGATATGAAAAAACAACAACTAGGTAGCTACGCTACATCTGTAGAAAACGGGCGGACACATGATATTGTCGTTACAAAAGCAGCGCCCGCGCAGCGTGAAGCGTTATTAGAGTAGAACGGTATTTAAATGCACACTAGCAACGGTCCGTGGGTTTGGGCCTTTAACTTTATCGAAGTTATTCTCGTCTCTAGGAATAATTATCTTGAAACTACGTATTTTTTTTTAATAGAATAGGCACTTACGTCAAATTTACTCAGAGCAGTTTACTTGTGTCTAGTTTTGTGTGAAAGTTGTTTGAATTTGAAGAGAAAACACTGAATGGCAGGTAGGGTGCACAGATGGTTATTTTAGTTCATAAGTAGTGTAAATTAACTGTAACTATTTTGAATTTAATTTTATAAAATGTGGCCTAAACAGAGAGTATTTTTTTTGCGCGTACCGCCCAAAAAATCTAACGTTCAATTATATTCCAATCATTATATTATATTCCTCAAGAAAAGCTTCTTTTGGATAAGAATTCTCAAATTGCTAAACTAACTTTCTCTTCTTCCTTCTTCTTCTTTTATACTCGTAGGTTAGCAATCTCATAAGTTACATAATTATTATGCCAATCATTCTTATCTTATCAGGTACTTGCTTGTGTCATCTAAGAAGTTTGCTTTACAAAAATCATGAAGTTATTAAGCATAATATTTTAACATAAAATATTAAATAATTAAACAGACAAACAAACAGTCTATAGATAGAAACTAATTGTTAATGAATGTTGCCAGCTAAATTCCCGCATGCTAAATGTTACCATGCAAATTAGTAACGCGCTACTTTCTACTGTTTTGTTTCAATACAATTGAACGTTAGTTTTGAGCCTATATTATCATTAACGGCATTTTAATTACAAAATTATGTACAGCGTTCATAATGGGGTTTTGCTATTACCATTCTCTTCCTTGTATAACTATTAACTACAATTAACTACATCATGCAGACGTGGGCCAAATAGGCCTTCAACAGGAGCGTCGGTGCCTATGAATAAAAATATTAAAAGCATAGAGTAAAAACTCGCTGCTGTCGCAGCAGAGGGATAGTGTCATTCAACAATTTGACAATTTATGCAACCAAAAACCGATCTATGTGTGTTTTGACAGCACGTTAATACAGTGTTCTCACTCACACATTCAAATGATTGAATGTTGCTAGTGAATAGCATTTTCCCTAAAAATTGGGTAACTGAAGCAAAGTTCCAATAAAAAAAATAAGCCATTTATTTTTTTATCACCTTACTTTTTATTTTCGATATTATCTTATTTCTTTTTTAATTAAACGAAATATCAGCTAGTAGCTTTGGTTACTATCATTCTTCCTCGGTCAAACGACAAAAAGTTTTTACTCCAAGTCCGCAAAATAAGATCGGCTCCGATCGTTTACGGAACAATAATTTAAATAGACGGTCAAGTGCGTGTTCGACCACGTGCAGTGTATTCAGTATTCAGTATTTTTATTGCGAAACAAAAATATTACATACAGTAAGTATTAATGTACCCTGTCAGGTAGGGTATGGCAATATATCTTAATCTAGGACTTAAGTTAAGGACTAAATTAAGTATTTTGTATTTTATACAAAATTTTATACAAAATTAGGAGATCTTTTATGAACAATAAATAACATTTGTGTAGTTTAGAATAATATAAATTTACTTAGGTAGGTACAATAACACTTTTTAACAAAATAGTTTAATTTTTATTAATTTGTGTGACTAGGTTATACTTAACATCTTATAATTAATCAATATTATAACCTATTATATTATTAAGAACACTTCGAAGCTCTTCCATTGTTAAAAAGAAAATGTAGGGATTCTATCCAAATAGTTTGTCTTCAAAAAAGTCTTTTATGTCATAATAGCATTTTTTTATAAGCAATTCTTGTAGTTTTGATGCGAATATATGGTGTTTGGGTTCAGATTTAAGGAATGTTGGTAGTTTATTATGTATTTTAATGGACAGGACATGTTATAAGGGCTCTGTCTGTATAGTTCAAGTCTAGGTATTGGAAGGATGAGGTTTGTTTTTCTTCGTGGATTTTTATCAAATTGGTATAAATTCAGGTTTTTTCTAACAAATAATGCTGTTTCATATATATAAAGGCTAGTCAAAGATAGTAATTTTTTTTCTATAAAATGTGGTCTACAGCTATTGCGTCTTCTGATATTAACAATAATACGTAGGCATTTTTTCTGCTATATAAATAATTGGTTTGTATCTACACTGTTGCCCCAGATTACTACCTATGCCATAGCGTAGCCATGAATAAGCATATGCATAGTAGGCAGATAAAGCTGTTTTAATGTTTGTGTTACTTTTTAAGATAGATGAGGCATAAATAAATTGTGATAGTTTGCTTTTGGTTTTTTCTATATGTCCTTTCCAATTAAGGTGAGTATCAATTTTTAGGCCTAAAAGGGATATGATATGATCTTGGACTTCTTCAATATTGAGGCTACTTGTTAGTGGAGATAGATCTAGAGGTGTTTTCTGGTACGGGGTAAATTGTATGATTTTTGTCTTTTTTGTATTTGCTTCCAAATTGTGAGCTTCTAACCAGGTGGTTATGTTATGAAAACTTTCTTTTATTCTGATAAGTGAAAATTTATGGGGGGGGGGCGGGGGGGGCATTTGAAAAGAAGGGACACATTGTCTGCAAAAAGGATGCAGAAGGAGTCAGCAATTTTAGGCAGGTCATTCATGTAGATTAGGAACAGAATGCATCCTAAAACACTTCCTTGTGGAATTGAATTGTTTATGGTAATTGTTTTTGATTTTACTGTTTGTATAATCCCTGAATTTTTACAACAATGTTCAATTTGGACAAACTGTTTCCTGTCTAGGAGGTATGATTTCAGCCAATTTAGTATTTTTCCCCTGATTCCGATTTCAAAAAGTATTTTATGGGAGACTTTATCATATGCCTTACTCATGTCTAAGAGTATACCTATTGCATAGTATTTGTCTCTAATATCGTTAAGGGTTTCGAGGTTGTACTTCAAAATAGCAAGAGCTGTTGAGGAGTTTTTACGGAAGCCGTATTGATTTTCACTTAGGAGATTATATTTTTCTAAGTAGTTATAAATGCGGTCTGATATTGCACGTTCAAATATTTTAGACAAGTGTAAGTAATTGCACGGTTCATGGCGTATCTAAACAAACTTATTTACCTGTTTTACATATCGAACCACCTTAATTAAGTTATTTTCAACAAAATTTGTTAAAATTTTCCTTTTTACCAACTAAAGTACCTACATATTTTAAGTTGATTAGGACTATTAAGTACTCAACTAGTAAATATATTGTAGCTGTGCAGTTTTCCTTTTAAATCACACCACCCACTACCAGCATTTTTTCCACGAATAATAATGCCCAAGTTAGACAAGTACCTACACTGAAAACAAGATCCGTCAAGTGCGAGTATAACTCGCGCGCCGAGGGTTTTGAACGTTTGTCAACAAATATGTACCAAAAGTACCGGTTAGAGACTTCGCAATTTAACGAACACCTAAGAATAGTAGGTGCCAACCTACATTTCAGATCGATCTCTTTGCATGCTTCGGGGATTCATGGGTGGTTCGGTTAAGGTGGGTAATGGTAATTTTTTCGAAATATTTCAAAAAGTATGAAAGCTACAGAAATTTGAAAAACGGGTTTAAAATGTCCAAACCGATACCTTTCATTTGATATCCCACTCGGTGGGGTAGCCCCCCTTTTGAAAATTATTCCTTTTTGACCATTTTTCAAAAAGTGTTCATTTTACAGACTTCTCTATATTTTTCCTGTAAAATATAGATCCATATCTACAAATGCTAATACATTTTAAACGGATCGCTCTGCAAACTTCGGAGATAGGGGGGGGGGGGGAATGGGTATTTTTTCGAGTTTTTTCAAAATATTTCAAAAAGTATGAAACCTACAGAAATTTCAAAAAATGTTTTGAAATGTTCAAACCAATATCTTTCATTTGATACCCCACTCGGTGAGGTAGCCCCCCCTTTTGAAAATTATTTCCCCCCTTTCTGACCATTTTTCAAAAAGTGTTCATTTTTCAAACTTCTCTATATTTTTCCTGTAAAATATAGATCCATGTCTATAAACGCTCCATACATTTTACATGGATCACTCTGCAATCTTCGGAGATAGGGGGGGGGGGGGAATGGGTATTTTTTCGACTTTTTTCGAAATATTTCAAAAAGTATGAAACCTACCGAAATTTCAAAAACTATTTTGAAATGTACAAAGTAATACCTTTGATACCCCACATGACCCTGTAGGTATCATTTAAAATTTCAGCATCACAATTTGTATGGAAAATATTCATTTTAATTTTTCATTTATTTTCATTTATTTTTCTTTAAATCTGTACAGGCGCACGAAATGTATTATTATTTTAAATTTCAAGTTGGTAGCTGCAGTAGTTTTTGAGTTATTAAGGAGGGAAAAAAGGACAGACAAAGCGAGACCATAAGGGTTTTGAAACCGATCTTCGATCTTCAAAACCCTAAAAAACCAAGATTTCTTTTTTTTTTTCGTAGTTTACAATATGAATCTATTCAGAATATCGTCGAGTGACAGAAATTTTAAAATTATGATATTCCGCGCAGTTTGATTCCTAAGTCCTAACTTGAGTGAAGTCCACCCTCTCCTCTACTATTTTTATAATGTCCTCCTAGCCAAATTTCGACCACGGCGGCCAATCTCATCAGAGACTAGCCAGATGCGCAGGACATTTATAGTGCACAAGTGTGTGTGCAAACACCGGTGCACTCTCTATTCTATTCACTCTCATAATCCGATGGGACGACAGATCGACACGACCGGGGAGATATCAGGTGTAGGACCAACGGCTTAACGCGCTTTCCTAGGCACGGGGGTGTAACACCGCCAACTTCCTGACTCCGGGCTGCTACTGTGATTTTTTCTTGCTGGAAAAACCCCAGTAACAACTTTTGGCCCGACCCGGGATTCGAACTCAGGACCTCATAATCAGCGGTTGAACAAGCTGACCGCTAGACCAACGAGGCAGTCAACTATTTATATATACCTATACATAGTATTATAATATCTGTGCCTATACTAAGTAACAAAACCGGGGTATTTTTTCCCCAGTGCATAGCAACATTTTCACGAAAATGGTGGACGAAATTTTTAAATTTATTTATGAATTTTGGTGACTGTTTTAGGCAAAATTACAAATGTAATATGTGTGTAGACTAGTAGAATGAGATATATGCAGTATTATTTTTCTTGCTACTGGTGTTTAAATACCCTTACACCGCACAACACATCATTTTTATATTTTTATGTGAGAGCTGCTTTCCGCGTCATTTCAAGTATTGTACTAACGGCTCAAAATGAAAATTGCGACGTTTAGTCGCAATTTTTTAGATTCACCTCGTTTGTGTCAACTATCATTCTAGCCTTCTTATTCTAAGATTAAAAGTATTTATATCCAAAAATGGTTTCTGCAGGTTAACAGAGTACTTAAAACAAAGTAGGTTATCTCTTAATGTATACAATTAAATTTACCTTTGAGTATAACATACAACCTTAGTGATGAAAATGCATTGATTCCTGGCTCTAACTAAGTAAATGATAATGTGTGTATGCCGTGCTAAAAGTGTTGAATAAATAAATTAACCTAATAAATATAATAGTATGCAAAGTTGCATATATATGAATCTACAACGTTTGACACAAAACGTGTCGCTGTATCGTAGGAACTTGTGCTTAAGGCACATTCCAAATATTCCTAAAACTCTTTTTGTAAAGTACCAAAGAAAGAGCCAAAGCATTTGCCACCTTTACAATTTGTTGTCTAGTTATAATATTGTTGCCAGATAGACCGTTCCGCGTAGACTTTTACATCTACATATCTTTAGAGATCTTCTATTTAAAAATAATCGTATGTGACCGCAAAAGAAGCCGCATCTTAAACCTAGTCTTGCATACCATTTCCCTAATTAGCTATCAGCATGTGACAGTGAATTATTAAAATTTAAAAGTAATTAGTTGCGGCGACACTGTATAAATTGAGCTGGTTATGGCGCGTTATCAGACGTTATATCAGTGTTACATCTGATGCGCGGGCGCACAATTCGCAATGGCAGCGCGACAGGCATGGATTCAGGATGTTGGTGACTAAACTTTATTTCCATGTCTATTTTTATTTTAAGAATGTATCTTTTCTAAGTGTACATAACTACATAGGGTTGCAAAACCACACCAAGAAATGTTAATTCAGCGAAACCACAGGCATTACCTAAATGGATTATGTTAATAAAGTGTACTGTATTTACGGAAATAAAATAATTTTTGATTTTGATAAATGGCACAAATAGTAGTGAATTGCAGTGAGTATTGTATAGCCATGTAGTTACTACTTGGAATTACAGGACTACTTTTTATTCTGGTAAAGCGCGTGCGTATTCATGGGCGGAAATATTTTCTTTATATTCCACGTGGGCGAAGCCGTGGCAAAAGCTAGTATTCTATTTGTAAAATAAGGTAAGTAAATCACATTTGTCTTCATGTGATATATTGTCGACCTTTGTGGTGCGGCGGGCGAAGGTCCGCCTGCGACGCAGGAGGTTGCGGGTTCGATTCCCGCCTCGGGATAAATGTTTGTACGATCAGCAGATATTTTTTCAGGGTGTTTTGGATGTTTTCTATGTATAATAAAAAATATCTATCTAAGTAGTGTATTGTATTAAGTATATCAGTCATCTAGTACCCATAACACAAGCTCTGCTTAGCTTGGGGCTAGATAATGCTGTGTGAATTGTCCCGCACAATTTATTTATTTATTGTCTATGTTTGATACAAGTATGAGGTATTGTCATTAGAATTGCAGAAGCCGTATGGCGTGGTCGCAAATCAAGTGCCCTTTCTTCACTTTATTTGTTGATTTATATCTCTCTTTGCCTTGAGTCCGTCCACACACTAATGTGGACATTATTTATGCATTAAAGGATATTATTAAAACAACATCATGCCGACCTGTTACGTACAGCAGTGCAGCAGTGCGAACATATTTCATGACAAGACGATCGCTCGGTTTTGCTCGAGAATTTATTTGACATAGAAAGCTTCCAGATTACTCTTTTGGGATATCTGAGAGACGTATTTACAAAGGCTTTTCTTATATAAGGTTTCCATGAACGATCTCTATACTTTGGTGGACATGACATGGACTGTATGTAAATCAGTAACATGAGTTTCGATATAGATATTTGGATAAGTGAGTGATGTGCGCAGCATCATACATTTTACTTTTGTCGTCATTTGTGATGAATGTCTACTCCGTCCTACTGCCTCTTCCATCCATCTTATGAAAAGAATCTGTTGCCGATTCTTAAGCTTTGGCTTTCGTGACCAACTTTAAAATAATCTTACATTTGGTATCACTTCATTTGGTACTACTGCTTTTATTAGTATTATCTACAAACATTACGAGATTGCTTTCTTCATCGTCTTCTCTCTGAGTTCTAAAAGTATCTTAGGAGTAAGGTGCTTTAACTTTCATTACATCTAATTTCACACCGTTATCTTTGCTAACTACCAATCATCAGATAATTTTAATCTTGCTCCAGTCTAACTATAACGCTTATCGATTTCTAAGTTATTAACTTGCCGTGTAGAACTAATTTATAACTTAAAGGGTTTATCTGCACACGCGATGCTAGATTAAAACTAATTGTGTGGGTATAAATCAATGATTAAAGAGCGGTACAAATAGAATATGAATTAGATTATTTTATAATTACTACTAGTAAATGGTTGGGATGGCATACCTACATCTTTTCTTATGTAGAAAATTCCTAGGGATAATATCTTCCTTATTCCTTCTAGAAACATGTCTTTAAATTATGAAGTATACACCGAACTGCTGTGCGATTACGCAAAATCCACACTAGGTATATTGACATTTGAAACCCTTTGAATGGCCTTCGTAATTTTCAATTGGATGGTGAATAAAATACCTTTCAAGGCCATTAAAATGGCTTTTTCTCTAATCCAGTCGGGTGAGGACTATGATAAAAGGCATCCTTGTGTATCGGATCGCAACCCGTCGAGTTCCCACAATAACTCGATACAAATTACTCTAGCCGGTTGCTTCATGGTGCCCTGCAAAATAACCTTGCTTTATGTTTGTTGGACAGAATATATTACGGAACTCTTATTAAGTAAATAAACATTCGTGTAGAAATTGTTACTAGCTAATGATTTAGTTAGAAAAGAGTGAAAATGAATAAGATTTCTCTCAATATTTACACGACTGCCCATAAAGGGTATTAAATATTTTCAGGGTTCATGTAGATATTTATAGATGTGAGGTTCTTTTTCGATCATAACTTTTAAATGCCTTGTATCATCATATGTACATACAAGGTATTTAAAAGGTATGGTAGGATACATACAAGGCATTTAAAAGTAATGGTAGGTATATCATTATTATTTATTTTGAACACGTTTAGAATTTTGCTTGTTTGTATTAGATGAATTTTTGACATTTTGCTATCATCCTAAAAGATCCCTTTACTGCCCGGGCTGTACAAATATGGAATGCATTGCCAGTCTCGGTGAGGCGAGCAATTTTCTATCTATCTATCTATCTATCTAATAAGTTTCTAAAAGCAAATCTTTGAGTACTAACCAAGGCTTAGAATCACCATCAGCACGTAGCATACCACTCCTTAGTTGCGCAATGGCAGGAGTTCGAAAATAAGCAAATTTTAATATCGTAACCCCGAGTCGTGACTACAATGCGCAGGAGTCGAAGTATTTGCCAGGTCCGGGCTCAGGTCAGTCGATCTCCAATTTGTGGTACCCTAGGCACACATTTTAATCAATTAAACATAAAAGCTACGATTGAAAATATAAAGAAACCTAGCACAACCTTGGCATTAAGGTATACTTTTGGTAATAAGTGCCTTTATTATGATAATTAAGAAGACAAAAAATATTTTAGGCTAATTTTTTTCTATATTCTTAACTCATTTTAAATTAATAAGTTAGATTGGCCTAAATCCGAATCCTTAGTACGTCCACCAGCCATTTACTTTAAAGTACATGAAATTAACAACATGTTTCTGTTTGAAGATGTCAGAGGAATAATAACAAATAATAAGGCCCTTCGTATTTCCAAGACAATAGAATTATGTGTTACCTAACGTTATTGGGATTGGCTTTGTATGAAGTTATAATTCATATAATTAAATTGCAAATATCAATTCTTGAGGATCGGAAGGTAGGTTTATATCTAGCACAAATTTCAAAACAAATATCTCAAGTTCGATTCCTCCCGAAATCTATTTTAATTTTATATATTGGAAACTCTGTGGTTTTATCGAATATATTGCATATGAATTGTTAAGAATCCTACATGACATGAAATTACTATAAAATGATAAATCAGTATCGTCTCTAGGTATACCTAGACTTTGACTACTTTCTCGGTGGAGTGTGTTATATATGTATATATACATATATAACACACTCCACCGAGAAAGTTAAAACTACTAGCAACGATAAAATAAAGATCGATCTGAAAGAGAGCGTGAAAGTGAGCAATTATTCGAAATAAGGAAACTCCAATCAGTCTACCGATTTCCTTATTATAAAACGCAAAGAAAGTCAAGATACGACATTATCTTAGTGTTCGGAATGTTGTAAGCATTTTATAGGAATCAATGAAGTTAGTGATAAAGTATTTTTACATATTATTGTGGTTAACTGTGTGTGAAGTTTGATTGTGTAGATATAAAAAATACTGATGATCTGAAGAAAGGTTACATTAATTAACACTATAAATAAAATTAACAACTTTGTAGGACAGGTACAAAGTAAGACAGAGAACATAAATTAACTTTAGTTACTGAGCTGTAGATAAGCAACAAAAAAAGGAAAACCAACCTTATAAATGACACAAGAAACACAAAATCAAGTATTATTGATCTTTGCAATTAAGTATACAATATAGCTGACATCTTTATATGGGAATCACTAAGAAAAGACCTTGCACCACAAAACCTTTAATGAAAACAAACGATAAAATGGGATTGAATCAAACTTAAAAGTAAAATAATCGCAACTTAGCAACATACATTCACAAGAAATACACGGTGCATTTAAAGAAAAAGAGCATAATCCAGTTGTGAGAAAGAATATGACGTTTTAATTAACGAACATGCAAGTTATATACAATTCTAGCAGTTATAAATCAAGTTTATATTAATCAAGTTGCACGCCACTTAGCAGGGGATTAGCGATCTCGTTGGCAACTTTGTTAGCCTTGGTGTTTCCGATGGATACAACGATTTTACCCACAGTAAACTAGGTATTTAAAATTAAAATTAAGGCAGAAGTTGAGGAACACTGGAAGTTTCTGGAAATTTAAAGAATATACATCGTTATTCACAAGTTGATCCCCTCGAGGTCCGGAATCACCTCTTTTCGGCTTAGTAAGTACACACTTTCCGTGGCACATAGTATAAAAAGGAATAACGTTCCGCAGTGAAATCATGAAATCATCATCGCATCTTCAAAGATAAAAAAAACCAGAAGAAGCATAATTAAATTTTAATTTTTAAGTTTAAACTTAAAATTTGTGTAAAACTTTTCTCAAACACAATGTGACAAAATCCTTCCGATACGACACTATGTAGCTGGCAACACTAAGCTCGCCCCTTTCAACACCACAAAGAAATAAATAAAAATAAAGTACCTATGCTGCTGATTACATATCTCCCGGGCAACGTTTCTTTTTATTTATTTCTACAAATAAAATGTAATACCCACGTTAATGGGCCTAACTATGACAACTGCAATTAAGTGCTGGTTCTATTGCTATTGATAACATGAAGCGGACTCAAATTATATTAAACCATAGTTATTAGATATTTGCAGAGATCAAGATGTAAATTCGTGATTCTCAGGCCTTTACAAACCATTAAATAAGGGAAAAATTACTTTGTAATGAGATAAACAAAGTTTATTTTGACTTATAGAAACCTTGAGTAGATCGTTTTAAATATCTTAATCCTTATCTTTGGGCTTATTCATAAGTCGTGTTCAGTTAATATATTCTGTAAATAATTTGTCTATACTAATATTATAAAGAGGAAACATTTGATTGTTTGTTTGTTTGTATTGAATAGGCTCCGAAACAAATGGACCGATTTGAAAAATTCTTTTACCATTAGAAGCCCACATTATTCCTGATGAACATAGGCTACTTTTTACCGCGGGAAAATGCTTAATTTTTATGGGAAAACGGGTAATAGGACAACGGGTAGTAAGAATGCAGCTAGTAAATAATATTTTGATACATTACAGATAAGATAATAGCAGTAGAAGGATCCTAGCTTCTGTTTTTGCCACTCAAGCCAGTTTCGTGACAAGATTTAAAAGGTTTCGGCATTACTTCAACTATATTCATCAAAATATATGGCCAACATCTATTATTTACTGCTTCGGACATTTTAATCACTTAAGATCGCTCCAGGCTACAATCTGCACAAAAAAACTCGCACTAAGAACAAATGTATCATAATGACAAACCATTTCAATATACTTTGTGCTCTAAACAATGATTTAAATGTTCTAAATCATTATAAAACCAGCAGTAACAGACCACCTTGGTCTATTAAAATCCACTTTAGATGAAGAAGATTGTTAATTGGAAATATTTGAGGTTATCCGACCGCGACGGAATGAAAATTGAGTAAAATAAAAACAATCTGTGTTTTGTTACGGTGCATATCTATTTGTTTTAAAAGATAATACGAACACAACTTTTTATTGTTGGGACAAAACATGTAAACAATAAAGCAAGATATATTCTCGTAGTATCCGAGTAGTACTTACCGACGCGACGGGCATTACATTTTAATTAATAATCAAAATAATATTTTTGGAGTGCCCTAAAATATTATATATAAATGCTAATGCTGCTAATGATTATTAGAAAATATTTCAACCCTAGCTTACATAATATAGGTAGTTTAAGACAATTACTAGTCTAAGAGCCCGTTCCCACTTGTCGGGTATCGGGCCTGACAAAAAATTGGCTGTTCTAGCTAGTGGCATAACATTTTATATGAAGCTGTTCACACTTATCCGACACTGTTTTCATATAAAATGTTATGTCCGATTTTCTGTCGGGCCCGACACCCGACAAGTGCCAACGTGCTATTAGACTAGGAATTGTCTTAAATTAAACAATATTCTAATAATATTCTAATAATATAGTAACTATAAATTCTGTAAGACTCATTGAGTTACAATGACTGAATCAAATAAGTCTTGTCAAAGGTATGCAGGCTGATGATGATGCGGCTGGCGAAGACAGCAATAGTAATAATGATGAATGCGGAAGCGTGCTTTCTATAGGGGCAACCGCACCCGCCTGCCAAGTGGTGCAAATCGCACGCACGACTGATTCGAAAGGCCTGCTTTTTACTTTGTTTTCCGAACTTATAGAAAGGCTTATTCTTTCATCACAAGCTGTAGGTTTTGTTCAGTTGTTCAATAACCCCACAGAGCTTAAATTTAGTATAGCAAGCACCGCGGTGGGTAACTATTAAATGAGGTACCTTAAATACGCATTAAGCCGACCTTTCCAAATAGTTCACATGAATATTGATCCATGAAAATGAAAAAAGTATTCACTCCCCAAAAACTGGTGAACTTCTATTGAAAGGTTCACCAATTTATGGGGAGTGAAAACTTTTTTCACCCGCGCCATATTGGTCATATTTATTTTTCTCTTTGATCAGAGTAAGGAGGTTGTAAAATAAAAACTGCCAGCAGATTTAATGCAGCATAGCAAAAAGTTTGACTAAATATTCAGGGTCAAATCTACGATATTCTTTTCTTTATCCTTTTATCCTAACGAGTTTCGCGGAACAAAGACGTCATTATTTTATTACTGGCTTATCCTTCAAATCTAAATCTATGGTGTCAGGAGTGCTAAGTGGCTATCCAACAACTACGAAGTTTTGCCTACAGATAAGTAATTAAAATTACATATTTTTATTGTGAAAAGATTTACTCAACAATGTTATGCAGTTTATAATTAAACCCTGCAATTTCGTTTTCCGCTTGAACAAGCAGCAATGCATTTACCAATTTGTTACCTGTCAAAAGTTATTAAAAGTCCGTTTACTCCATTTCTCCGTGAGACAGCCGACAGACGACGTCCAGATTGCGATCCAAGCCATCGATATAAGATTGGAGAAGAAATAATTACATATACAACTTTACACTTTAATGATTCCATATCTTTTTGGACAAACATGTAATTTTTCAAAAAAATATATCCGAAAGTGAATGGAACCACCAGATAAAATTTTGTCGATCCACCAAGACTTCTCATGTAGACTTATCACGACTTATCACGCCGTATCATGAAAATTTACTCAAAACTTTTTAAACTTTCGCGATTCGTAAACATAGTTAATGGTTTAATCGGGTATTTATCGCGTACCATTTGTTATTATATCACCATGGAAAACGGACGTTATATACCCGATGAAAACATTAACAAAGTTTACTCAGTCATCCATCTCTGCTTGAGTATCGCTTTTCTATGGTAACAGCTTTACTCAAGCATAAATGGACTAAAAGATGAAATGAAGATTCACATTGAGGAATCAACCCCATCCATACCCACGGAAAAGCTGAAAAGATGCTGTCAGTTACCAAAAGTCCTGCTCTGGTAGGTACTTCAAGGAGCTGGTCTAACTCGAGTACAATACACTCCCATGCGAGACGTCCGTGTAGATCTTAGTTGCCCCCCACTTAGAATTAGAATTAGAAGACATGAAATGGCCGAACATCTATTGAATATTCGTTGCTCAGTTGCTAATTAACTGCTGTCATATCAATCGCCATCGGTTTTGTCTCGAGTTGGTATGGCCGAAAAGATCAGAACGACACTCTTCAGTTCATACAATTTTTGGAGGATCTCCCATCTCCGGACATACAAGTTCCTACCTACCTTTTTAATTTTTTAGTGTTGCAAATTATATCCCATGTCTCCAGAGATACCCGTATCGTTCCAATCATATTTCCAAATAAATTATTGTCGTCCTCCCAAATAAAATACAAGCCCTTGTCTTTTGGTTTCTTTATAGAGCTAAAATCGATAAGGCGCGCTAAAAAGTAAAACGTAAATTTTGGAGATTACGATAAGAACGCTGCGGGTGGTTCGGTTTCGGCGCCAAAAAGCATCAAAAACGACGCCTGCGCCGATAAAGGCTTATGGGACATTCTACAGTTCGAGAATTTCGAGAATTTCAAAAATTTTGTAATACTCGGTGGAGACTAAAGTCATTTACAAATGGATATTTATCATGATTTGAAAATGATGTTTTTCGCGTTTTAATAGACTTCAGTGTTAATTACCATGATTACCATGATAGTTGAAGTTTTATATGTAGATGGAGACTTTGAAACAAATAAATAGTACAGTTGAATACAGCTAAATAACATTGAGTATACAACAAATTTAGAAGAGCCCTTTGTCCAGGCTCTATATCTAGAGAGAAAAAATCTGGTTATTCCAGTTTTCCCCCTTGAAAAATCCCTCTTAGAGAGAAAACTGGAATTAAAAAAAAAAACAACAGTTTTTTCCATCTATCAGACGTCCATTTTCATATCTGCCACTAAGCATCATCGCTGCGTTCCCTCGGTTTACCGTATGCAAGAAGGTACCTATTGTAAAAACCTCAAAATTTCAAGAAAACTATTTTACAATAGCCATTCGATTCTCAAAACAGTACATTACAAAACTGTCATCGGGAATAATAATTACAGCGATATTTATTCTGAGCGCACGCGCATCCCATTGTACTGTCGCGCAGCTGCAGGATTTGCATTGAAGAGCTGGGTGTGGTGTAAATACTGTAAATAGGTCACAGATGACAGTTGTTCAGCATAATTACTGGAAATAGAGCTTTCGAATTTCAATGCGTGAAAGTTTTGGAGATATTAAGATAATAGAGAAAGCCCTTAGTTGCCTATACGATATGGATATCCAGATGTGGAGTTGGAGTCACATTTCGGTATCTCATTTAACGCATTCACTGCCCAGCCTCGGCAGCTACAATATTTATTTTTTTATTCGAAAGACTGCACTTTTACCTTTCCCTCAGATATGACAATTATGCCAAGCACGGCGATTGTTGTATAGGGTAGAATAAATCATCGAATCACATCACACTAGTTTGGATGGATGGATGGATGTATGTTATCCTCTTCACGCTAAAACTACTGAACGTATCAGGCTGAAATTTTGCATACAGGTAGCATATGCATTACTGAGCAAGGTTTCACAACACGGGCATAGACAGACAGTTAACAGGGTAGAAAGGGAAACTGTCATAACGTCGCGCGCGCGTTATAATTTTCTTCAACGTAGCTCTGCACAGGACCTTTAAAAGCAAAACTGCAAAATGTATGTGCTCCGACGTGGAAGCCTGGAAGAAGAACGCGGCCCACGCGTCGTGTGCGTCCATGATGTAGTTCTGGCTTTATCCTCCTGCATTACGCATATAAACTGCGGGTCTACTCGTCAAAACGCAACCGAAGTTTCTGCTTCGTTTTTGCGCGCAATCTTTATGTTAGTGATATAAGAATCGGTTTTGCACGAAGTCGAATTAGAAACTTAGTTTTTTTGTTTTCCGAGTAGACTCAATGATAAGATAAACTATGAAGTCTTTCCTATTGGTTATTCAAGGCTAGTGATGATGTTCTTACCTTTGTTCTGTAGAGCGGATTGGAGAAGTCCCAGCCCGGTGCCACGAACAGATATCCACATTTTGATATCTTTCTGCTTGCCTGTAACAAACGAAAATAGACTTTATATACATAGTTTTATGATATTTTTTGTAAATACTCGGACTAAATTTTGATGTATTCTTGAGTGTTTCACTCATAATTATTTTTCGCTGCTCAATGGCTGCATTTTTAACGATTAAGAGATGAGCTACGAAAATACATGTTTTTTTTTATTTGCTGTTAGTGGATTTCGTATCACGGCGGCCATGATAAGCCTATTGTGATCACCACACGAAAATACATAGTATGAGTGTTAAACTCACGAATACAGTCATCTGCATCGACTTGCTGGTAAACAACAGAAAGCACCTACCCACAAAAGACCTAGAAATGCAATGAACATGAAACGAAAATTAAGAACAATTGACACAAAACTAATGTTTTTCATTCATGGCAGGTCACGGCCCAAATCAAGTACATTTAGCTAAGTAACATTTCTGTGTTTTCTTTTAACAGGGCCGGTTCAACACGAACCAGTGTTTTAACATTATTCTCACAGAAAGTAAGTTACACAAACAATTGACCCACAAACATTTGGCTCGGATTCCCGTTTTCGTAAAAATGCTGTGTAAATGTTTATTTTCATTATTCTTTGGTTGGTACGGTTAGTGTTGAGTTACAAAGCATCGACATCGGCAGTATTTAGTATAAAACAGATCGGTCATTGCAAATTTCAAAAACTATTTTGAAACGTATAAACCGATACCAATTAATTTTAAATTCTAAAAATATTTTAGAATTTTGACATCAAACTACATGCGTAGTTTTACAGGCGCTCGTTATTTATTATTTTAAATTTCAAGTTATTAGATTGGATAGTTTCCGAGATATTCAAGAGGGGAAAAAGGACAGACAGAGCAGGACCATAATTTAAGGCGAAAATTTTGATCTATCGATAAACTTACTAACCTTTGGGAGGAGAAACAATGTAAAGACGCATTACTTCAGTGAAAGTTTTCAAAATCGGTTGACTATAAAATACCTTTTGAACATAATAATACAAATAACTATGTACGCAGAAATAATACGCTTATCCTTCCAAACATAAAAATAGCATTTTATTACCATTTTTGCAACAACATTTAAAAGATAAATTAGAGTAAGTAAACTCGAGCCCAGTTAAAAACTTACGACTTATCAACTTAATAAAGATAGCCCACAGTCATTTTAAGTCGGACAGGTCGATTCCTTTTCATTTTATTTGTACACAAATGACTGGATACAATGTAGAATATAGGCTGCACTGCGAAAAGGCATCATATTTTTAAACAACTTCGAAAAAAGAGGTCCTATGTTCGGCTGTACTGTATGTTTCTTTATGTTTGTATGTCCGTCGATTTCTCCGTCATTTATGGACCGATTTGGATGATTATTTTGCCTACTGCAAATGAGATGTAAATCTAGAGGATTCCGAGGTGGTCACAAACTAAAATATATAATTTTAAAATTTTATTATTTTTATCCCTTGAAAAATAGTTTAAAACGAAGGGATTCGAAGTCAGTTTGAAATTTTTAAGATATCAAATAATTTCCCAAAAAAAACAAGTTTCAGAAGGAATATTGTTGGTTGTTTGCGACAGTCTGCAGATAGCTCAATTGTTTCCATTGTAATACCTACTAGTTCTAATTTAAGGTTTTTTGATAATTATTATAGTGCGTAACCCCACAATAACGGTTTTTTTTTTTTTTTATTTGTGATATTATTTAATTTCTTAGTTCTAATTTGTTTCTTTTATTTGACTGTAATTTTCTTTGTGAATAAAGTCAATTATGATATAACTAAGAGATAATATTGTATACTTGGGTAGGGGGTATCATTTAGGCTACTTCTAGCCTCAAAGGAGTAGGTACTTAACAACATTCGTGAGCGAAACCGCGGATAGGAACTACCTTAAAATAATGACTCGAAATGCTTTTTGACGGTGTGGTTATCCTCAGAAAAGCTGTGATATTTTATCACATGTCGAATATCATAGATAGCCCAAGGGGTGAGATTGCAACCAAATTGCTATCTGTACTATCTGCATCAATACAATATCTATGTTCATTGTAAGTCTTTGCTTTTGCTGTCTGTTTGTTTTCTATGGAAATTATGTAAAGAAACTTATAAAATATCGTTTTTAATGGTATTACTGCGTTAGGACAACGTATTGTTCTGGAGAACCGCTTTGTATGAGTGGAAGGAATATCCACAACTTTTGGATATATAGGTACCATGTGGACCACGAGATAAGATTTGTTATGTATAGCAGGTAGGATAGGTAGCGTATCATCATAATCAGTCTTTTGGATCTCGCCTAATGAGCGCCACAGCGCCCTGTCATCAGCTTGCCACATCCAGCATCTACCACAGTCTTTCGACGATTGTCATCCCACCCGGTCGGAGGGCGTCCTACACTACGTTTCGCGTCGCGATCTCCATTTAAAAACACTTTTACCACAGCGATTGTCGTTTCGAGATATGGCCGGCCCACTGCCACTTCAGCTTGCTAATTCTTTGAGCTATGTCGATAACTTTGGTTCTCTGTCGGATGTATTCGTTCGAATTCTATCCTTCGGAGAAACTCAGAGCATAGCTCTTTCCATAGCGCGCTGATCGACTTTGAACTGGCGTATAGCGTATATCTCAACCAAAGACAAGGTCAACAAGAAGAAGGTCCACCACGCAGGCCACGCAGGTGGTTCGATTCCCAACCCGGGACAAATGTTTGTATGATCTGCAGATATTTGTTACGGGTGTTCTGGGTTTTTTCTATATGCTTATATTAAAAAGATAAAACTTTTAAATCCATCATGGTTTAACACTTAAGTCATTTACATCGGGATATTTGCCATGATTTGAGTTTTGAGCTTTCCAATATTTCATGGCGCATGAAACTATGTCGAACTAGTAGTAAGAGTATAATATATATGTAATGAATGTATTGTAAGTGTCTAGTACCCATAACAAAACTCTGCTTAGCTTGGGGCTAGGCGATGCTGTGTGAATTTTCCAGCATTATTTATTTATTATTATAAAGGAAAGAGGCAAAATAATAAGATTTTATCTTCGTAGAGACATCGATTTCACTGGATTTTCTTGTCCCATAACACATAAAAATTTAACATCTTTCTCAATCTCTTGATTTCACCAAAATCAATAAAATTTATATCAAATCTGTAAACATTTGTATAATTTACAATTTAGTAAACATTTAGTTGTGTTGGACCACAACAGTATGTAAATTGACCACATAAATCGTTTTGATAATATGTTTAAATACATAGATTACAGGTGATTTATTTATGTGACATAATAATGTTCTACCTAGTGCAACTTGATTTATATTAAATGTTGACTAATTATCAACTTACGTTGCATAAGGCTTGTAAAAACTTTTAATAAATTCATCATTAGAATTTTCAGCCATCTTCAAATGGTTTTTTATCATCTTCTCGTAAAACTTTTGTTCGGTTGTTTTAGAAGAGAAATATTGATATATGGAGTAGCTATCACTGGACGACACAGATGTTACTCCTTAGTTTTTACCAATAGCTAGGAATTAATAGTGAGCGAGTGTATCACTCATAGTATTTTGGCCGCTCATTGGTTCTTTTCTTTTGTTTTTTATTCGTTTTCAAAATCCAGCCAATTAATGTCAAAAATATTATATGTAAGTGATATCACGAATACATCTGAATTGACCAGCTAGTGTGCCCAGTTTTTTTATCAATTCCTTGGAACCAACGCACTTTTGCATAAGTATCCAATAATGAAAATAAAAACAATTAAGTATTGTGCGAATTCCTATCATTAGTTTCAATAATAATAGGATCGTGCGCTATGACAATATATCACACACAACACAATTCTACCTATAATGCTTATATAGGAACCAAATCTAGACATGGTGGCAACACTACTTTGCGAGTAAGTAAACGGCCATATTTTTGTGTTCTGCCTAGAGGGCAAACGGTAAATGTGGTTTATAAAAAATCTATAAAGACTTTGTAATGTACCTAGCTGCGAAGAGTGCCCAGTTTTTTTTTTGTTTCCAGATAGCGACAGTGGGTAAGCGATCGATTGCTTCGACGTCAAAAACGCATCACATCGTGTAAATTGGCCTTATGCAAAAACGCAGAATACCGCAATGTCATAAAAACCGAAATTGCTCCAATTTCCGAAGACACGCTATAATCAACTTAATCGATACCCCAGCACCTAGAAATAAGGTCGAATTTCGTGTAAGTAATGTTCATAACAGTACCAAACGTGAAACAGTGACGTAATAGAGTCAATGACTTCGAGATGTCAACAAAGATTTTAGCGATTTCGTACTTTTGTTAAAATTGTATAGGTATCTACTACAAAAGTACAGATAAAAGGACGTTTTTCGAATTATAATTTATTTGACTGTTTAGGTTATGCCAGTTCTTGATACAACATACATATATATCAACGAGCAACGATGACATTAAAAACATAGACGTTAGTTTATTTAGATTTTCACGAATTACGACAACGACTTTGAAAGCATTATGAATCTGGACTTTGGAATTCTCTGCCTGCTTCTGTTTTTCCGGCCAATCAAAATCTGGGTCTCTTCAAGACAAGTGTGAGTAAGTAAGTGTCTTCTAGACCTTTGTGTTACATCTTCGGCAACATCGACATGTTCCATCAGGTGAGACTACGGTCAAACGAAGGTCTATTGACTATAAATATTACAATTTACAGTTAATGAAGAGTTTCCTAAAATGTCAAAATTATGTTTCGTAAAAAAATAAAAAATAGAATTATCAAAATCGGATTACTCTGAAAAAAGTTTTGCGTGGTCATATCTAAAAAAAAATACGCGTCGACTTGAGACTCCTCCATTTTTCGTCGGTTGAAAAACATGTTGGTTTTGCAGCGATACAGTTGCCATCATTGTCGCGTTTCTAAAGAAACCCAGTAGCTTGGCTTGACCATGTCATAGCAAAAAGGGACATAAAAGAAGCATTTTCTATGACCCGGCATCGTTTAAACTAGCTGCCTATTCAAAGGACAACCGACTAACCCACAAATAAAGCTTAAGGCCTAATGCTAACAAGCACATTAACATATTTTCACCAACAACAATGGCTGAGGCAGTAAAGTCTATGGTACTTTATCTGTGTCAAAGTGTCACCGGTACATTACATGCCGTAAACATAAGTACTTAGCTATTTACTACTTTACATTTACTTTAGATGATTAAAGGTAGACGCACCTCTATCATAGCTAACCTGCGCACAAGGCTAGTTTCCGTTTAGATTGGCCACCGTGTCCGAAGATTCGTCTACGGGGAAAATATCATAAAGGAGCAAAGGCCGAAAAATAAAAATCTAAAATTATATCCGAAATCTTTACAAGTTAGGTACTCTTTTGGGGTTATACCAGTTTTCCCCCCCTGAAACCGCCCCTAAGAGGAAGAAATAGACTACCAAAAAAAAATATTTTGAAAATGGCTTTTAGCGGCTTCAGCTTTTGATTATTTATTTTATACATTATTCTTCCAAACATTCGAATCAAGAATAATGTATAAGAATCAAGGCAATGACTGGACTACGATACCTGCGAACGGAACCGTGGGCAGAAGTTTGTTTCAACATAAATCACTCTCAGCATTAGACCGTGACCTAAACTGACAAATCCTACGTAAGCCACCGCCTCGAATGGACGAAATATCACCAGTAGCAATCGCGCCTGTGAACTTCCTAATCTGCTTTTTATGGAGTGATATTTCTTTACTTTTTTGGAATACCTTATACCTTTTAAAGAAGACACTGAAGATGTTGGTAAGACTGAATACCTACCTTTATCCCTTATCCAGACTATTTAAATATTATAAATTCGAAAGTAACTCTCTTCTACTATTTCACGCCTAAACAGCTGAACGAATCTTAATGAAATTTGGCAGGGAATTAAATTATATCCAGGGAATGGACTTTGTGTACTTGAAAAACGCCTGAGGTATGACTTAACTAACGATTTTATACCTACTAAAAGATCTTGTTATGTATTTTGGGGTTAGTACGGAGCATGGGCTAAGTGTCTATGTCTTATGATATTCCTTAAGAAAACACAAAATCATTCCTAACATGCGTCTGCAACCACCGTAGAGAATCAGCTTAAATATTTTTTTTTAGTAAACACCAAATAAATTTATTTGAACCGAAGAATATTGAAGCTGAAATAAGCTCTAATTAAATCTAGTAGGATAACAATGTAAGTTCGTAACAGTAGCAATACAATCTACTTTTTACAGAAGTTTCTTCTCATATAATGGACTCTTTGAACTCGGCTTAGGTTCATAAAGTCGTAAAAATGTCCCATGACGGTGAAACGGGCGGGGAATGAGTGGGATAATATACGATTATCCCTTAAGAAGCAAGTTAGAAGCTGAAAGCGAACCAAAGAAAACAGTGCAATAAAGCAGGCGGTAAAGGCTGGTGATTGCTGCAAATCCCCTCCAGGCAATGGATGGACTTTTTGGGTCTGATGGATAATGGATAGTGAAGTAATAGAGCAGCTCTGTGCCCACGTTGATGATAGCTTGGGTCATTAAGGAGTTTTGTGACCATTTCTTGTTGAGCAAAATCATTCAAAATATAGTTTTATAGAGTTTCGCACTGCTGCGTCTTATAATTTATGCATGAAAAGGGAATCCTCGTAGTTGGAATCGAACGTGTAGAATTAAAAGAGCCTGTTGGTTGCGGCTTCCATTCTCGCCTCGGAACAAATTTTGTGTACGATCTGCAGAAATGTTTTCCGTTGGTCTGGGTGTTTTCTATGTATAATAAAATATCTATGTAATAATCATAATCATAATCATTTATTTGCCAGAATGTATGTACAAAAGTTCTTAAAATTATATATGTCCATTTACAATCTACCCATTAAGGTGTGCAAAATTTATACATTATTGTCCACAATTTTAATAATTAAAGATTCTTAATGTCAATTATTCGATAAAAAATTTAAAAAAGTCAAATTGAATTGAAAAATATGAGGAACAGTAAAAACGAAAAAAGTTAGCTAATAAAAAAGTAAGATTAATTTTTAAAATTCAAATAGTATTTTACACTATAGAAACATTTATCTAAAAGCCAGTGTTTCAGTTTAGTTTTAAACAAGTTGAGCGGCAGTTCTTTAAGACTATTGGGCAATTTATTGTAGATGTGTATATAATGTATTAAATATATCAGTTATCTAGTACCCATCACAAGCTTTGAGTAGCTTACTTTGGGGCTAGATGGTGCTGTGTGGATTGTCCAGCATTATTTATTTATTTAATATAATGTTTGATTTGGAGAAATTTGTGCAAACCCCGAATAGATCTTGGTCGCATGATCATCGGCATTGGTCTTGACCAATAGGTATTCTTCCTCTACATTCTATCGCCGATTGTTAGCTGATTAACTGAACCATGACCAGATCTCTTGTCAAATAGTCATTTTAATCATTGGTTTGATAAATATGGAGATGATCAGCGTACTAATAACCGGCTGGCTAAAATCCTTTCAAAACCAACCTTATGAAACCGCTACCGTCTTAACCTTGGACAGGGACATTCAAAAAACAGTCCCGAGACTAATAATATAATTTATGTGGCACCTTACACGACGTAAACCGACGTAAACCGCCGTAAACCTACGTTATACTGACGTATCACTCCATCAGTCTGCCACTTAACGCTTAAGAGCGGCTTAATTAGCAGCTCATTGTGATTTAAAAGTGTTAAGTTTCTTTATAGGGTTTGGTTTCCGTAAGGTATAGGTAGTTTCCAAAAGCTAGGAAATATAATGTAATGCGAAGTTCGAACCAAACGTGAGTTTACGAGAGAGAGTCGAAGGAATCCAATTTTAGAATTCGCTGAATGAAAGCCTATGAAACCTCACACTGAATCGTTTCTATTCCATTCTTCAACTCGGAAATACAAATCTTTCCCTCTTTATAAATGTTGCAGGTCCTGGGGTCCTATTCGGTTTAACAAATCGCTTCACTATGAAAATGGTATCGTCACAGAATAACACATTTTGGCATTCTACCTTCATTCGCAAACCGACTTCACCCTCTACTGGGTATAGGCCTCCAAATTTTGTGCCACTCCACGGTCATCCACCAATCTCATCAAAGGTTCGCCCCGCGATGTTAGTGATATCGTCCGCCCATCTCGCCGCTGCACGCCGACGCTTCTGTACCCAGTTCTTGGACGCCGTTCAGTAAGGGGTTCAGTAAGGGGTTCAGTAAGTGGGGGGCCCCATCTGTCATCTTGTCTCCGTGCAAGGTATCCTGCCCAACTCCATTCTACCTAAGATGAAAGAAACTACAGATGGAGTGTCAAATAGAACCGAACGCATATCTAGTGATTCTTTCAACTACGTGAGGGTTCTGCGACGATACCATTGTCATAGTAAAGCCATTGGTGAGCAGAATAAGGCCCCTGACCTAAGTGAACCAGCGTGGCTTCCTATACAAGACTTCTAAAATAAGAAGCTGACACATCACAAACATAAAACGTGATACGACATCGTAACGCCGAATTCAACGACGCAATCCGCCATTTCCTGGTTTTATGACAGGTTGCATCGCCGATTTTGCGTTACGACGTTGCATCCATTGGTTGCATCGTCCTGACCTCTTCTTCCAGTAGCGGTAACCATCGAGTCGCCGAGCTTTTTATTATGAAAATATCAGATTAGATAATGCCATGTTTATTGGCGGAAATATATAAATCTGTTTATTGATATTTAAATGAAATGCGATGTCGTCGATTAGCTAATAGGCAGTAATTAATGAGGAAATGAACTTTATGGCTGGTTAATTAGATTTTAGATTCGATTGAGAAATATATTCGTCATAAAACTGCTGATTAACAAGATTGATATTTAGGCTGATGGAGTTAAGATCTGGGTGGCTGAAGAATGCACATATTTATGACCAATTAAACAAATAAAATTTTACGTAATTTTTCTTTGGTCTTCCGTAGCCTTTCGATTCATCAAATCTTAGGAAGTTACTTATGACATACATACATTATAGTTAACATTTTAATATATCATTTGCTCCCCTTGGAGTCAAGACTAGGTCCGTGGGGTACCGATGCTCTCCGCTTTTTTAAAAATTATCTTAGTGTCTGGTCGAAGCGACGTGTGACCCGAGAGCTGGTGAGTTTCTGGCAGCGCGCGGGGCAATGCAGCCAGCATCTTGAGGACGCTTCCGACTGGTATTGCTATGGATCAGTTGAGCTACCTGTAGATTGTTTGCAACAGTCTGCAGTTAGCTCAATTGTAAATACTAGTTCTAATTGATTTCTATTATTTGATTGTAAGTAAAATGAAGAATATTACAAATCAGCGACAAAATGGCGGCTCATAATCAGATCGCATGCGCAATTGCGCACTCGCTATCCGAAAGTGTAAATAATTCGAATGTTAATCGATAGTTTCACGAAACGCCGGTAGATGTCGTGGGGAGAGGGTCGTGAGAACCGTGGGACTTGCACTTTCATCGATGCGCGGGCGCCGCTGAGTCTGCGCGCGAGACTCTAGGGCACAGATTAATCATTCATCGTAAAGTACCTACGTCAGAGGAAGTTATTTAGTGAGACGACGATGGGCTGCGAACGGTTGGTGAAAGGAATATTGAAAGACTTGTTGACAAGTATGATGAGTTTGATGAACAAAGGCCGGCCAGAGTGTCGAGTGAAGATGATGAAGATATGAAGAAATTCTTCGTTAAACAGCTTTGTGATGATAGTACTGGAGATGAGAAATCCGTCGCTTAGATACTTGAAAATGAATTGGAGATCAGGACCATAAAATGCTTAGGACATTTCGAAAATTGAGATAGTATCACTTCGGCTCGCAAGATTTTGATATCTGACATTCAAAAACATGAAAATGGAATGGAAATGTAAAACATTTGAATATTTAATAAGAAGTTGACGCACATGATTTTCTACACAATTTTCCCACAAACATACAACTATTCCAAATAAAGCGTAAAGTGAAAAACTAAAGAAAATTTACAATCAGCCTGCAGTTTATTACACCTATTATATCAAAGGGAAAGTTGAAGTAGGAGCAATAGATCTATGGAGAAACCCACTTGACGCATTAATTGCATTGAACTGGTCACTGGTTGATTGCAGAAAGCTGAACTGCCATGACCTTGGCAGCTAGTTAGAGTTGGTTACGACGGCATGGAGTTGACTTCCATGACCTTGGATATGGAATTGCGATTCTGGCTATTTATCAGTTCAATGGTATGCATAGCTCTCGAATTTAACTTCTATTCAATGGTTGCTTATATCAAATGCAAGAGTTTTCGATAATCGTGATCCTCTGGTCCTGTGTTGATAAATAAATCCAGGGTCAGTGAACGAACAATCTCTGGAACGAACCCATAGCAGTAGTAATAAACATTGAATATCGAACATTTGTTCGATTCTGAAACTTCTTCCAACACATTCTGCAAACGGAACATGCCTAATATAATACATACCTTACCCTCAACCCTGGATATAACGTCATATAAACTACGTTACTGTGTGGTGCTTAGAATTTGCACCACCTCAACTCTTTCCGCGGGTGTCGTGAGGCGACTGAGGGATATCCACCGGGGGCGGGCAGCAGCGCCCCCTGGAGATTAATACTACCAACGAACTACGATCCCCAATCCCCTGAGATAAAAACCAATAAGGCGCTGATCAGGGGGAGGCCTGCATGCAGCAGTATACCAGTATAGGCTGTTGAGGTTTGTTTCTACGTTACATCTTACATTTCACGTGAGGGAAGACTATGGAAGAAGCAAGTTTTCAAAATCCTTAGTTTGACAAACATGTTTGTAATAAAGAGAGGCGAAAGACTTTCTAACGCCCCTAAATCAAGGTGATTGATACAAAAAGTGCGACAATGAAAGAAAATGTCGGCGCAATCACGACTTTCAACGGCGCGCAAACAAATGGACTTATCAGAAGAAATCTACACAATGAAAGGAAAGTCAACAAACCAGCCGTTTGAACCGTGGCGCTAGATATTTACCGTATTATCAAGGAGCTATGAACTAGCTAGGCTTACCATTTTTGGTAAGACAATTGAATATCTTGATCAAACAAATAAGCGGCAGATCATGAAAACATTTCTCCAAGAGAGACACTTTCTTTGAGATTTCTTATCTTGAGTGTACTCTCAGTGCACCTTTCGTAAGGTGGATAATTTGTGTTACTAACCCATTTACCGGAATTTAGTTTTAGAAGCGTGCCTCCTTTTAGACCCCATTCTCAGATATTTTCTCTAATATAATTACTACTAAACATTTGCACAACTAACAAGTCAAATATAATGTTAATGATTTTATCGGGTTTAATCGCGTACCTTTTGTTACCCGATAAAACATTAACTATGTTAACAAATCGCGAAAGTTTAAAAAGTCAAATATAGTGTTTACGTTGTTCCATGACCATCATTGTCAACCTATATTTATGCAAATAAATACTATCATTTTCATCGATCTTAGTAAAATTCGGGAGATTGGGTGCTATTCCCGAACGTGGAAGGCTCAAATTAGGTGTAATTAGGTCCACCTACCTCAGTCACAGTTGGATTGGCGATGCCGCCGGCGTTCATGTTTCGCGTGCCTATTATTCTCTCGGTCGCACTTCGGTCTAGGTAAGTATTTCCATATTTGTTGTTCGTTAGGTAGGTATATTGCAAAAGAATGGAAATAGCATGTCTTTGCGTTCAGTTGTAATTATATTGTAACACAACACAGGCCATTTGTAGAGTTAGCGCTGGGAGAACATACCATATCTACAGAATTTAGTTAGATCTTTATTCACAAAGAAAATTAAAATCAAATAATAGAAATAAATTACAAATAGTATTTACAATTGAAACAAATGCGTAGGCTCTGTCGAGACAATGCAGCCAGATAATCTTGGGGACACTTCCGACTGGTATTGAATATGGATCAGTTGAGCTACCTGTAGATTGTTTACAACTGTCTGTAGTTAGCTCAATTGCTTTATTTGTATTTCTATTATTTTGTTGTAATTTTGTTTGTGATCAAAAAATAGAAACAAATTAGAACTAGTAGGTATTTACAATTGAGCTAACTGCAGACTGTTGCATACAATCTACAGGTAGCTCAACTGATCCATATCAATACCAGTCGGAAGCGTCCCCCAAGACGCTGGCTTTTTGATTGTAATTTTCTTTGTTAATAATAGTGCTCGACCAGTCGGTTCTTGAAAACCATAAACGCACGAGGTTTTTAAGGGTTAAAGATGAAGGTCAAGGTCAAGCAGATGGACAACAGGGTGTTCCATGGCGCTACCGGCGCGGCGCAATCATCGAATCTAGACCACTCTCACTGAAGCAAAAAGTACATCGCAACGTAAAGAAAGCACCGTCAAACAGGTGCGGTCGCATTTCACTTTCCGGTGACTTTATCTCGCGCGCGCGAAATCGAACTCTTGCGCATGGGCGTAAAGCTCATTTGGTATTGGGGATTATCTGCCGTGAGTCAGTAAGCATTTCATTATCAAGATTTACGAGGAAACCCTTTAAAAGCAGTTAATTGTGTTCATTTCGCTTTCTAAATTTTCTGTAAACGATTCTAGTTTTACGAAGTGTAGAACGTGGGCTTAGATAGACAGTTAGGATTCTGGAAAGGAGTTTATATGACTCAATAAATTCGTTGTCGAATCCAACCGTGTTTTGTTTTGATTTCGTATTCCTTAAAATAGTCGATCATAGCAGTGTTCTTAACCGACTTCGAAAAAGGGAAGAGGCTCTATGTTCGGCTATATGTATGTTTTTTTTTAAGGTTTTTCGATTTTTTTGTCAATTATGGACATATTTAAAAAAAAATCGCTTTTGTGTAGAATAAGATCCCGAGATGGTCTTATAAAAATGTATTTTTCAACGGATTAGTATTTGTCCCGCAAAACAGTGTAAAATTAAGGGACTCAAAGTCTATTTTAAAATATTTTTAAACAATCAATTGATTTTTTACGTATGCATAAGTCAGAGTGTGAAATAACAGAATCAGAATAAATCGTTTATTTGCAGAATAAAATAATTACATGCCAAGATCTTAAAACTATGTTATGACAGTGTATTCGACCCGGAAGCTGGAGTGAAAATATTAAATATGTCATTATTAGGTATAAAATATCATTTATAATGCTCTTAAAATTTAAAATTTAAGTATTCGTTTACACTATAAAAACTTTTTGGAGGCAACCAAATATCTAAGTTTTTCTTAAATAAGTTTCTATTAAAATCGTTCAATTCTTCTGGTAGCTTGTCTATACTATACCTACTACATATAATATAGTAGGATCTTTCCTCTTTATAATATAAAGAGGAAAGATTTGATTGTTTGTTTGTTTTTTATTAAATAGGCTCCGAAACAACTGGACCGATTTGAAAAATTCTTTTACCATTAGAAGCCCACATTATTCCTGATGAACATAGGCTACTTTTTACCGCGGGAAAATGCTTCCTACGGGAAAACGGGTAATAGGACAACGGGTAGTAATAATGCAGCTAGTTATAAATAATTATGCAACACTGCCTAGCAACTGTTTTACGGACCATTCGTAATGGCTTTAAGTACCGAACATGTAATATTGTTTTGACCTGAATAAATAATCTAGGTGGACTTATCTCCGTTTAAATTCGCATAAGAATGCGACTCTAAGCTAGAGTTCTTTAGTAGATGGTCTCAAGACCTGTTTGTATCAAGCCAGTTTTTTGAGACATCTAAACGCTCAAGAAGAAATGATTATAGCCAATTCGCGGTGGCAGCTATCGTTAGATCTGGACTGCGGCTCATGAGCGGCCATTGTGGTGCGCAGGCGCATGCCATAATGACATACCGTTTAGCGCTATCGCCTCTACGGGGCTATTTAACGTATGCAGTGACAGATACTTTACGGAACGATCAGAAAAGAGGTAGTACCTACTTAGTTATAATCTGATGGTTTTGAAAAACTTGCTTCGAATCTCAAACTACTTTTTTTTTCATTTTGCGGGATAAATAATCTCTCGGGGATATTTTATGGGACCATCTCGGGATGATCCTCTATATAATTGCTAAAGAATCATCTAAATCGGTCCAGGAATGACGGAAAAATCGATGAACATACGGTTGAGCTACCTGTAGATTCTTTGCAACAGTCTGCAGTTTGCTCAATTGTTTCAATTGTTTGTTACAAGTTCTAATTTGATAGTAACTTTCTACATACCTCCTACCTATCAACATAATGAACAGCCGGTTAAAAAAAACATACAGACGAATTAAGTACCTCCTCCCTTTTTCGAAGTCGGTTAAAAAGTAAAGATGTTTTGCTTCAAGCGAAGCTAGTGACATTCCTGACTTTACGGCACATTAATATTATAAATGTGAAAGTTTAGATGTATGCTTGGATGTTTGTTTCCTCTTCACGCTAAAGCTACAGAAAAGACGCGGGATTTTGCAAAATATAATTCTAGGCCTGGATTAACATTAAATACTACTTTTTATCCCGTAAAACGCGTGCGTTTTCACGCGTTTCGAAAGCTAAAGAAGAAATAGCTTCTGCTATTTCTTTATAAATAAATAATGCTGGACAATTCACACACCATTATCTAGCCCCAAGGTAAGCAGAGCTTGTGTTATGGGTACTAGATAACTGATATACTTAATACAATACACTACATAGATAGATATTTTTTATTATACATAGAAAACAACACTTTATATTAGAAGACTAAGTGATATCATTATAATTTATAAGTTATCCAAATTATTTTCGCCGCACCACTGACTGAGTCGACCATAAAATTATTTAGGTTACTTTTAGATATAATTTAGTTTAAGTTGTAGTTTGTTTGATAAAATAAAGGATTGACATAGTCATTCAAATGACAAAAACCATTGTGTGTGACACAATGTTTTCTCGACGACACAGTTTTTGTAGTATAATTTGAAGTTCAAAGCTCATTCCCACATACTGAATAATAACAGATAATTCTATCAACGGAATGAAAATCGGCTGACTGTGACGTATCAAAAAATACCGAAAATTATCTACATTTTGATTAATACGAGAGCTTCGAACTCAATTGATTGAAGTTTTTGAGTTTGAGATGGAAAGTAAAAAATTCACACGCTTAAGTTTGGAGACTAAGTTTTATTATGACACGCGGTGAAGTGAAATGTTACGCCATATTGATTTACAACTTTCGGAAATTAAATAATGTCCGTGCGAATTTATACAACGCGGAAGTCAAAACAGTGTCTTTTTGATCTACGGCCGACCAAGCCCCACCCGTTCTAGAATTCGAAATTCAATTTGACACTTATTTAAAATTGGATCGATTTTTCAATCTTCGGACAAGAATTAATTGTCTTTTATGAATAAGAATCAATTGACTTTGGCATGTTGATATTTCTCAAAATAACAGAATTGATAAATGACAGAATGATAATTAAAATCAATTCTCAAATTTAGGCTTGTGAATATATTATGTTGACAAAGCGTATTATGTTTTTGGAGACGGAAATGATAACGGAATTCAACAGTTTTCTTTCGTAAGAACTCTACAAGGTTATTCGACAACTGTAGTTGATAATATTGACATTGACATGTTAATACAGTCTTATTTTAATGCAAATGTTATTGATTTAAATACACCACGTTAATCCTGTCGTCTAGCTAGCTTAAACTTGAATATAATTTATATCGACATACGCCCTTGACTAGACATATTTATGACATACCAAAAAGATATCTTTATGTTGTTGGCGCTGGACGTAGACATATACAATGTTTGATATGCTCGGTCACAATACTATGTATACTTTGATTGAACGAAAATATTTGTTTTAACCCTGTACTTAATAGGTATCTAAAGCCCGCTGCAAAATAAAATTTAGTATTCTGAGTCGGCATCGGAAGGTTGAGTAAACGTTCCATTTTTTAAGGGGCTTTGAGTCATTTGTATGACTATGTCAGTCCCTTACTTTATCAAACAAACTACTATCTAAAACTAACCTAAATAATTTTATGGTCGACTCACTCAGTGGTGCGGATAAATAATTTGGATAACTTATAATAACGATATCACTTTGTTGATGATTACACTTTTTTTGAACAACGAGACAAATTAAAAATTAAAAAAACCCCCCGTCAGATTTTCTTGAAACAAGGCTAAGAACACTCGGGATAAAATTAACTATGACACAAAAAAAACTAAACGAAAATCGGTTCATCCGTTTGGGAGCTATGATACCACAGACAAATACACAGATACACAGACAGACACGTTAAACTTCTAACACCCCTCTCTATTTGCGTTGGGGGTTAAAAATTAGTAGTTGCAACTACCGCCCACCCAAGATGGAGGCGCTCTAACAATTTATTTTAATAACATAAAAGACACATACACTGGCAGAGTTGTAGCGAAAAGCAAGCAGCGCCATTAAAAAAAGTTGGGAGTATTTGTCGACTGACCCTACTGTTTTGCTCCACGCGTAAATTCCGCAATAGCATTTCCCCGAAGACAATAAGAATAAACAACACTAGAAGCAGGATCAAAGAGACCACTTTCGCTTATGATGCGATAAATCGAACGCCCACCGCGACGACAGCCAACGGTGCGCGCGCGCTCATTTTAATAGCTGACTCGATTATTTGCTTTTAATGTTTATAAGTTAAGTAATTATAGAATTTCTGCGAGTAAATGGAGGAAAATGTGGGAATCAAATTAAATGGAATTATTTTATTGTTTTTTCTTATAACTATTTGCAGTAGCCTCAATAACCAGTATCCGTCCAAAGTCCACTATTAAAACTCATAAGTGAAAAATGACTGTCCCAGCAGCACTATTTGAACGAGTCCAAATTCTTGGCTTTGGTCCAGATTTTGGACGATATTTTAACCTCTTAAGAGATTTCTTCACGACAGAATATTGAATATTTATATTATAATAAGGAATTGTTGGATATTTCTGGATTTCGCCAGATACTCCCAACTATTCATTATTCTAAATATTCACGCACTTGTTACAATAATTAGCACGTTTATTTAACTATTTTTCCGGACGTTTCGTTTCCCGTGAATATTTATAATAATATGGTTCTGATCGCGTAAGTTTAAAAAACTGAACACTTCATTCCGTTAAATAAATCAAACACCCTAGACAAAAGTCTAAACTTCAGGTGAATTCTAGAGCACTAACCTACCCTAACTTTTAGTCTAGCTAGGGTGATAAATAAACCCAGTTTTCCACGACCATGAACGAAATTGATCATGCGCGGGATCGCGTTACGTGTAATAAGTGATCTAGTTTCTAGATCACAGTGCCCTCGCCTGATGCGCAGTCAAGGCTCCTGCGCTAGCGCATCCTATTATTCTATTAGGACTTGTTGGTGCACAGTCGGTGTGCGTTTGATAACCCTGTATGTTTCATTTTCAGTTTCACATGATATAACAACCAACAAGGTTGCTTTTTCTCTGTCTTGTTGATGCAATGTCGAATTGCAGTACGTCTGATAACCCTGTATGTTTCAAACAAGCGAGAGGTTTCTTTTGCACTCCAGCTCCAGAAAGATTTAAGTCAAAATTACGATTATTTACGGGGTAACTTCTCCTCCTTCCGTTCTACGGTTAAAGCTATCACCTATTCGGCTATTTCTTATTCCTGAATACACGACCAAAACCACGCACAGAAGCTAGTGATAAAAGTGATAAACAAAGAGTCTTCCACTCTGAACGTGGGACAAGAAATTAATGAAAATTGTTCATTACCAATACTTTCCCTTGAGAAAAGCAGCTTAATAAGGTATCGAGGGTCTGCCTGACCGATGGGGAATCGGTTTCTTTCGCGAGGTCAGTAGCACCAGCACCGTGCGATTGTCCATTGTTCCAAAGGAGGTTAATATAGGTGATAATGATTACTTGTTTGTTTTGAGCACTGGATGGGAAAATATAAGATCTGCGAGTGTAGGAGTGTAGGAGGGAAGACTGGTTATCTGTAATACAGTTTAGATTAAACTAAAACAGAAACCAGGGACACCTGCCACTTGTTTTGTACATTTAATTTTGAAATAAATGATTTTGTATTTTGTTTTTGCGAGGCCTTATGTTTGAGGATAGAAAGATGGAGTTTCTTAAGGGGAACGAACCAAAAAGGTTTTCAAACTAGACCTAGATCTCAGTATACACGGGACGTGGTAAAATAACTCGAATTACATAAAATTCAAAACTATTTCTGTGGTGTATTTTTTTTCAATGGTTTGTCAAAGTGAAAACATTGAAAAAAAAAACTCTCTGTTGTGCGCTCTGTTTCACACATACTAAATTTAGTTGAGATCTCAGGAACCCTGCGGTCTATTGGAATGACTTTTTGATTCGTAGGTTTTTTACTACTTACTTATTTTGGTTCCTCTAGGCCAGTTTCTTAATTAGTTGCGTAGTTTACTTGTAAATATACAATAACTTGATTGTTGCCCTTACGCCGTTCCAAAAACGTATGCTCGGCAAGCGTTAAGACACAAAAGTTCACAAACATTACTCTTTTTACTCACCATCACGGCCAAAAAGAGCAACTTCGCATCTCTGCCTACACTGTACAAAATAAAACAGAGATATTAAAAGCTTATGATAAGTATCACAAACTGCAAATACGATTTTGAAAAAAATCGTTTAACATAATTAAATCATTAAAGATAAAATAGGTGTTGGCGCTAGTTTGGGTCGGGTATGCGCTTTTATATCAAAATTCAATTAGTTGAGTCCACTGAACCTACAACAATAACCTATACATAGTTCAACAAATCCATAAACATGTAAGTGGATAGATGGATGTACTATTGTAATTGCGTATGACAGGATGCATCGCTTTGCTCCTGATTTAGCTCTCAATGGACGGGTATAACTAGTTTACTCACGATTTGTTGTCAATGAATGTTGAATGACTCAAACTTGTTCTTCCCACAGTTTTATTTTTGTTATTCTTTTGAAAAAATACTGGTATTGTGCTGTACAGTCCATAAATGAATGGGAAATTATGTAATTTTATTTATGAAGTGTTGAATCGCACCTAGACACTAGATTTGAAGGTAAAACCGTTTACTCGATGGACAGAGGAATGACGGTATTGTACCTACCGGTCGCAGGAAGTCGATGGCTGTACAGATTGTATTAAATACATATCATAATAATTAGAGAGAGAGAGAGAGATAATTTATTTTACCTAAATAATATCTTATGGATATCAAATAGATACATATTTTCCCTCCGGAACCATCGGTCTATTTTCCCGATCGGTCTACTTTCACTATTAACCTATTTTATCAAACCGTACACTTTTAGGCAGATAAGATAACATAACATCAAAACAATCACATTAACTATGATTTGTTTTTTTGTATGCTTCTAACCAATAAGCTCAAAACCTACTGGACCGACTTCAAAAATTGTTTCACCATTAGAATGCTACATTATCCCTGAGTAACATAGGCTATATTTTAATGTTTAGAAAATAAATGTTAACCTGTGCGAAGCTAGGACGGGCCACTAGTATTAACATAAAGAGTTAGTGATCAAGGGTAAAACGGATCAAATCTTAGACCATTTTTATGAACCCATGATAAAACCTCGGTTAAATTGTATTATGGGAGCATTTGGGAATATGTTGATTTTTATTTTCCCAATTCCTCCAAAAATACTAGTGGTTCGAAGTTAGTTTTTTCATAAGTTAATAGAAAATGGTTTACCATTCGCAGCAAATTACTTTTCCGCAAGTTTCATTCCTTGTAGAACGCAAAAAAATTAAAGACCACAAATAAATTATCTCTCGCCTACACGAAACGTTCTAACTTAAGATGAACTCCTGCTTTATAGTAAAAAAGAATTAAGCTTACAATGTTGCAAAGTCGATTGTTAAACAAGAAGGAAGAAGTAAGGCATCCAATTTACAATGCAGTTCATCGCAAATTGGTCGCAAAAACAACAGACGACCGAATCAACTAACAAGTCTAAATTAAGAAATTGCAGGTGACATCAATCGAGGGGGAATGTCCAGATGATATGGAGCTCAGGGGCGGACCTAGTGTAGATAAACGGGGGATAAAGTCAACATTGAGCCGAGAACTTTACATCTTGATGTATTTATTTTAACGCATTCACTGCCCAGCCTTTACAAGCCGCCGCTACACGGGGATCGAGAGGCACGTCTGCGTCTTGGGCCATGAAAGTGGTAAGGCAATGTCAACATAACACATATTAAGACATTTATACATAAATAGTTTCTGCCCGCGGCTTCGCACGCGTTGTTTCTATGGAGAGGTTTTAGGGTTATTTCTATCCCATGGGAACTGATTTATAGGATAAAAAGTAGCCTATGTTTGATCCAGATTAGACTTACCCGTGTGCAAAATTTCAGCCCAATCCGTTCAGTAGTTTTGGCCTGAAGAGGTAACAAACATCCATCCATCCATCCATCCATCTATCCATCCAAACTTTCGCATTTATTATTTTAGTGTGATATAGAAACACCATGATGTTGAAAGCTTATGAAAAGTTATGGACAGGTAACTTCCTAGTAGGTACAAGGACATTAGGCGCAAGAGAAGTCAGAATTATTGATATTCCAGACGAACTTTCTAATAGATAATAGCGATAATAGATAACATACCGAAAAGATAACTTCACAATCACATTAGTATCTTTTAACTTCCACAAAATTAAAGCCTTTATGTGGGGATTTTATACAATAGGAAAAATGGAAATGAACTTTTTTTATACCTAACGTTCTGAAAAGCATTTTATTTTTGGTACTGGATTCTCCTTAAATTTATAACTGTCATAGGCATATTGCCCACACACATTGATATGCCATTAGGTAACGCTTCCCTCTGGATTTCCCTAGATCCGACCCTGAGCTCGCACAGCGCCGCTGAGGTGACAAACGATTCCCATCCTGCCGCGAGATTACCTACGTATGCTGCCATTTATCTCAACTTCTTAAAGTTTTTCAAGGGTCGGGAATGAAAAATTGGACGTGATATTGAGCACGTCGTATGCCCGATAATCTTTATTGGTAAACCTGTTCCGGCGCCATTTTTAGCAATGCGTCAGATAAAATACCCGAAGGGTTAAAATTTGAATTTGGATTCTTTAGTTTATTTTTGATCACACTTCGCAATTTGATTTTAGACCGGTGTTTATAACGTTATAAAAATTTAGCTACAAAAAAGTTTATATTGAAGAACGTGGGTGAACTGTTCTTTGGATATTAATTTATGTTATTTATATACTTACATTTATAGTTTTTAATCGTGGGCTATGCAGCTGCAACGCTGTGAAGCAGATCTCGTAAAAATTCAAGATCAAATAAATAAATACGGGGCTCTCGCATTATTATAAGTACCTTACATACAGGCCCACAAAAAAATATGAGCTCTATTATTTCTCTAAATAGAGCGAAGAGCGCGGGCGGGAATTTTAATGGGAAGGCATCTGCAATGGCCAGCTTTTTCTGTCCAAACCGGCGCTGCAACAAACTGCAGTTGAAAACTCTTTCTGGCGAGTTTTTTTTTATAAATATTGCATAAGGCAGCTGTCATAACAGACTCTAGTACGCACGTGATACCGTTTCGGAAATTTTACGCATTCATTTTGCAAGTCTAGGGTTGTACGTACGGTCCAAAATTCGATGGATTCTGTCTTGGAGATAGGCTTGATTTGAACGGTAGAAATTCGTACTCACTAAGCTAAAATAGAGATAATAGTAGTAAATAAATACCTACCTAATGCTGGACAAAAGCATAATAGGTATGATTATAATAGGTAGGTAAAATTATAGAATGCGATAAATGATTGACTATTACTTAGATATACCTTGAGTGCTCGATTGTAGGACCTAAACGTAGATTTGTTATCATGAATTGTGACTGTGTGGAACTCCCAATTTTCATTCAAAAATAGAACGTTCGCTTTATGTTTACTCAACCTTCCGTTCCGATTCACGCAATCCTACTACATAGCAGTAGCATTACCAACCATATTAATCACAAAAAGAGGCGGAGGTTTTAGCAAACTGGCAACCCTAACAATTCAATAGAAGCAGCATGAATTGCGAATCGAAGATTTATCATTCGTTATGATACCACATTTTTATATAACTTAAAACTTAACCCATTAGAAATTTTAAGGTTTAACCATAGAAATGGCGAGAGTTGCATAATTTACACGACTTTCTAATATGGCGGCGGTCGAACACAGGTGCGACACTTAGCAAATAGAAAACATTGTTACGCAAACAAACAACTTGGACATTTTTGTTTGTTGAGAAACAATGTTGCTTCGGAATACTGATTTGGGCAAGGGCACTTTCTGTTTTAGCCCTTTTGAATATTGTACCTTATAAACATTTTGAGAAAACTTGGTCAAATTTCCTGCTAATGCGTAACCTAGTAAATTGAACATTAAGAAATAACATTCAAGACAGAAATTCGTTAATTTGTTTAAAAAGTTTGCTTGTATATTATTATAATGTGTTATTGTAATAGGTACCTACCTATGTCACAGATTAGTGTTTGATAAATTAATTTTGTTGAATGTACATATAATTTAGATTGTGGTAAACAAGATCTCATAGACTAAGTTTCTGTTAGATTTTTTTTGTTTCGTTACATAGAATATAATATTATTTTGTTGAAATAAGCACTATTGTAATTAAGAATTACGGGGGTGACATGCCATGCTCGGCAAAACCCTCATGCACCAAATAAATGATTAAAAAAAAAATCCTTTGTCATATCAATAAACCCGGCCACGGTTGTCTGGTAGAGATCGCTTGAGCGATAAGACCGCCACTTATCACTTACATTTTAAGCTGTTTTGTTGAATTGTTTCTATCGATAAGTGTGTAACAAAGAATTTTCTATCTATCTATCCAATGCGAGGATACATAAATGGTTAAAAGTTATTATGTATTTATTTAGTGTACTTATTAAGTGTGAAAAACTGATCTCCGAATAAAACAAAATAAATAAATTAATAAATCCATCTATTTAAAGCACTTTTTGTTCAGTATAGGGAACAAAACTTTAAATGAAAATAGATTTGGAGTTTAACTGGGTACACTTTATAATCATCATGATCAACATCGGTCTATATTAGTCCACTGCTGGACATAGGCCTCCCCTAATGAGCGCCATAGCGACCTGTCTTCAGCTTGCCGCATCCAGCATCTGCCTGCAGATGTCTTCCCACCTGGCCGGAGGGCGTCCTACGCTACGTTTGCCGAGTCGCGGTCTCCACTCAAAAACACGTTTACCCCAGCGGTTGTCGGTTCTTCGCGTGATATGGCCGGCCCACTGCCACTTCAGCTTGCTAATTCTTTGAGCCATGTCGATAACTTTGTTTCTCTGTCGGATGTATTCGTTACGAATTCCATCCTTCAGAGAGACTCCGAGCATGGTTCTTTCCATAGCTCGCTGAGCGACTTTGAACTGGTGGCCCAGCCCTACCGAGAGTGTCCACGTCTCAGCTCCGTAGGTCATTTATTTATAATAAGAAATAACAATAATGTTTAAGGAACTTGGAACAATCTTTAGTGACATCTATAATATTGTCGGTTTGGTTATAATCAAAGAGAAATATATTAGGAATAGTGCCATGATGTCATTTCTTCCTTCCACATATGCCAGTACTTAATAGCAACGAAGCTACCTACTTGATTTATGAACACAACAAGCCCGTAGTTTTTATACTTACAAAAAAAAAACCTCCGAGCTAAAAATATTTCTCGTCCATCATGTATCAAATTGGATTTGTGTCATAAGCAGCGATGTATCGCTTATGAACTCGTTATAATAAAATTGGCGCCTTTTTAACCATCCGCCGCCATCTTGAGCGTCATTTTACCGCGAAACCGATCATTCGATTTTCAAATTGCCTATATAAATCAAGCGAATGTAAGTACGTACGAGAATTGGCGAATTGCGGAAAATAATTAAAATCAACATGGTGTTAAACAAGTTTTCGACTACCTAGTTTAATGTTTATCTCACGCGTATTTGTCAATAATAAAAGAAGTAGAGTTGGGACACTCAGATTGCTGATCATAAATCATAATAATATTAATGTTTTCCTAACCGAATTTCGGCCACGGCGGCCAGTCTCTTCGGAGACTAGCCAGATGCGCAGGACATATTATAGTGCACAAGTGTGTGAGCAAAAACAAGTGCACTCTCTATTCCCTCACTCTCATAATCCGATGGGACGGTAGACCGACACGACCAGACACGACGAGAGGTCAAGCGCAGGACCAACGGCTTAACGTGCTTTCCGAGGGGTGTAACACCGCCAACTTCCTGACTCGGGGCTGCTACTGTGAATTTTTCTTGCTAGAAAAGTCCCAATAACAACTATTGGCCCGACCCGGGATTTGAATTTGACCGCCAGACCAACGAGGCAGCATAAATCATAACACCCGTGTAAGAATTAATATTTTCAATTTGATTTGGTTGGATATACGTAGAAGAAATGAAAATGTACAAGGTGATTCAAAAGACATTCCTACGTGCCCAGAATTCGGCCACCCCGTCATTGGTTAAAAATTCGTTAACAATGTACAGTGGCACTCCGCGGCACTGCCATACGAGTAGCCAATGATTTTAGTGCCACACCGTACATTCATAATTTTCTTTGGGTCAAGAAAACTACCAGAGTACCCTGACCTCTCACAGCCACTTGTTACACTTGCATTCCAGTTTGGTGTTGATAGTGGAGGTGTCTAGGAAATTTGGATGCATAGTAGCACGTTCCTTTCATGGTGGCGTCGTACGTGAGGTTTCTAAAGGCAAGAAACAATGGTAGGCCCGTTATGAATAGGTTTAGCTCTGATAGGCATAGACAACATTGATTTTCGCCTCGTAAAAGATGACAAACGATTGTGTGGCCCACTGCGCCGCAAAACGCGGTCGCCGACGACATGTCATTTCTGGCGCCATGTTTCTTCTCGCGAAATTACTAAAGGACATCGCACTAAAAAGGTAATAAATTAATTCTTTATGTTGGTTTAATTTGCAAAAAACTTCGATCAGATTTAACGTAAAGAGATTCGAGTAGCTGAATACCAGTTGGTAGTGAATTAAACATCTGGTTATAATTATGAGGATATTAAACCCTTGAGACTTTTTCGCCCAAAATGGGTGAGATGGAAACATTCGAACAGATGTTTAGAATGTTTCTATGTTGTCTATTTTCGTAAAGTGTTACTTAATCAGAGACTCACAAAAGCCAGAATGATAATAACGACCCATCAGCCAAGATTGTAACAAAAGAAGAAAAACATCTGACAGATCTAACGATATGTTTTAGATTTTATTATTTTCTACAACAAAACTCCTAGTGAGTTGCAAAAATTATCAGTAACTAAATTCAAACAAATTGTCAAAACCTTGCTGTACCAAAAGGCTTACTATAAAATATCAGATTATCTAGAGGATAAAAAAGCTTGGGACGAGTTTTGCTCCAGCTCAAAAAATAACAACTAACATGCTAAAGGTTTCGGTGATAATTTGACCTTTTCTAAGTGTACATTTATTGTATTTATGGAAACAAAGAGTTTGTGTTTGATTTGATTTTAAAATGGTGTAAAATAGGTGATTAAAAGAACTTAACAAGTGAAGTTCAATCTCTATTATATGAATAAGTCCATTAGTAGAAGATTATAATTTTACACAGGTAGTTACTTGTTCCATTCGGTAGCTCGCACGTTTCAGAGAATCGATTTAAATCGATGCACAACACTAAAACACCTTCCCAACCCTACCACGCTACCAGAACGCCATTCTTTTTAGAGGATAGCAACCAAAACTTGAGCTGGGATGTGGTGGGTGGGTTCTTGTATCTTCTACTAATGGACTTATTCATATAATAGAGATTGAACTTCACTTGTTAAGTTCTTTTAATCACCTATTATATTTCATAGTTCCATTAGTAGAAGATTATAATTTTACACAGGTAGATGTTTAGAGTCTTAACTATCTACTTAAGTTTTGGTATAATTTCAGAGCAGTAATCTTTTCTGCTTTATTTAGGAATAGCGGATTTTATAAAGATAAAACAAATAGGTGTTTTTAGATTATGATCGTACGAGTATGTCGATATCTATAACACAAAATATATAAGAAAAATAATAATGTAAGTACTTAACTTTTTATCAGTCAATGCAATCATAACTTCTTATGCATAAAGTAATAATGAAGTCTCTATTGCCACTGTATATCAGCCGACCTAATAAAAAAATTCCGATGAAATTGGATGATTATAATTTGGGCAAAGGCTTGCGAGCTCTATCTCTAGCCAGCTCAGTGCCTTCCGTAGATCCTCGGTGGACCAGCAGCGTTTGCGCTCGACGTTGCAGCATGTCGCTGCAATGTGCGCCGAAATTTGCAACGCCGATTCCGCTTGCTCTCGTAACATCCTTAATCTACCGAGCCATAGTTTGCGACGATGCTCGCTTATGCGGACGTTAATCGGTGATCAATAAATTACTATTAATTTCACTTCATAATTTACTCGGGGCAGACATAATTATAATCTAGTTAACATTATTTATTTTGTAAAATATGGTATAATCATATTTGGTTGCTCGCGAGCTGCTGCATAGGTTTATAATAATGCTGATATATACAGGTATATAACAATTTAATAACGCTAGTATTTTAGTTAATTTATCTAAAGAATATCAATGTTAGGGTACCAATTGTGGATGAAATCTAGAACTTTTTGGTTCCTTACAAAATTGTATTTAGGTACACTCGGCCGCTGCTTACGCGTATAAGCTCCTTTCAGGAGGCGAGATAATATTGTGTTCGTCAGAACCAATTTTGAGGCCTAAAAGGCGCCGATCGGTGACTTGACTAATACTAAGTGAACTATATTATGAATCACCCTTTTGAAATTGTTCTGTTAAATTTTAATATACTTCTATTTTTGTATTTTGCTAAAAATAATTCCACCATAGCTTATAAATAGTGTTTTAAGGTCCTTAGGAAAGGAATTTTAGGAATTTTTTTCATTAGAAAAGGAAGCAATCATGACATCTTAATATTATTAATACAATTATAGTGATTGCTGAAAAACTGGTCGCAGTGAAAACGCTTCCGGTGACGATCGCAGCCCTCGAAGGGTAAGGTCTATCGGCAGGAGCACCCTTTATTAAAGCGCAAAATTTTATAATTATTGTCTGTGATTTTGGATACCATCAAACGATTCAGTAGAGAGAACTGAGCCTAGGAAGGCTAGTTAGGGAATACAATTATTCCTGTTGATTGTTCGTTATTAATTTTGGAAAACACTTTAAAATAATTGACAAAGGCGAAATTCAGTAAACGTGAAAACCGAATCGGGGTTCCATTTACAAAAGTGTCACATTTGGCGTTGGAGCGAGATGCGCAACGATCAATGTAAGGTAGACTAAAGTGATGTACCTACTGAGTGAACTATATACCAAAGTTAATACAGACATGTGAGTTTAGTTCTAATTCAATACTGGGTTAATTTTTCCCATTCCTATTAAATAGCTTATTGCCGTCGTCTTAACTGTAAGCATCAGTTTTGCGCAATTAGATTTATTGTGAGCAAACTCTCAGGGCCTAAACAAAAAACGCTTGTTTCAATTAAATTAAATTATTAGTGTGAAATTGTAGGCCACATTATTTCCAGTGACCATTTGCGCCCATGCCATTGCAAGCAGCATCCAATCCAGGACGATAGTCAGTAAACATTTTATGGGTCATAGAAATGGTATTAGAAATTAAGGATTTCTTAGTCTTTTTAATATCATCTATCCTGTTGCCAGTATATATCGAATTTTTGTCTGTTATCAGTTGATTATTATTATTATTTTGTAATGATGGCCATAATTATTATTAAGCAGCGCGAAATTTTTTCTGTCTTCAAAACCTTTGTGTAAACTTTGTGCAAAACTCAAATCGTGGTAATTTCAACTATTTTTGTGACAACTTTATGGTTCACGTTTTTCTTCAGGTAAGGCTAAACTCAAAATATCTGATGATGTATTAAATATGAAGCCTTAAAACTTTCAGCTTGCATGTCTGTTTAGTTTCAATTGTATTTTGTTTATAATTAAATACGAAACCATTTCGAGATCGTTTTATTGTTTCAATAATGTTACTAAAGCATTTTTCATAGTTGGTTACTATCATTTAAATATGAGACTGAACTGTAGATTCGAGTCGAAACCTTAACACTTTCATGGCCCACGACTCACATGACCATCTCCATCGCGCCGCAAGGCGGCTGCTGCGCGCTCCTGCGCCTGCGCGTCGCATCATCGAGGCTGGAGAGTGAATGCGATATAACTAACACTTATATGGCCCACGAAACACATGTCCATCTCCATCATCGCCGTAAAGCGCCCCTGCGGATCGCACCTGAGACTGGGCAGTGAATGCGTCATCTAAATGACCCATGAGACACATGTTCGCCTCCATCGCCGCCGTTATGAGACCGATGGCGCCGTGCGGCGCGGGCGGCGGCAAGGCGGCGCGCCCTTTTGCGGGTCGCTCCTCCGAGGCTGGGCAGTGAATGCGTTAACTAAATACATAGTTATCTTTAATAATTTTGATGAATTGTACATATCAATAAGTATGGGTCCTTGTGATCAATTGTTGTACATGACTTTAAGATAGTCTTGTTTTGGTTATTACAAGTGGTCGCATTATATTTTATTTTGATTGTGTTCCTTAGGATACATCAAATGATTTTAAATAAACATATGGGTACTGTTAGGTGTCAACAATGTTGGTTATTATGATTGCAATGTACCTACCATAAATTAGCTAACAGTCTTCATTTTACACTATGATATTGCACCAAAATGTACTAAATCCTTTATTTTTATGTTAAGTGTTAGACTTATCAACTTGAGCTAGGGTATTTTTAGGCATGTATCACTGAGTCAGAGAGAAAATCGGTAACCGTTCATATTGGTGTTTTGGTAATAGATAACCAACATTTATAACAACGCCGTCACGTAGGTTAGTACCTGATCTACTGTTGCAGTGGAGGACGTCCGTCGGTTCGTATTCTGTCGGTTGTGTTGCGCCGACGCTAGGGACACAGCTGACGGCGCTTGAGTTTCTCTGTGCCTGGCGATGCGCCATGTACCTGTACCTCCCCCCCCCCCTTGTTCACCGCGGGTTAACGTGGAGGGCATCCCGTTTGAAGCTTGCGGGGTGGGTTTTGACAACCCCTTTTTTTTTTTTTTTGCTTTTAAATTGTTTTAGCAGTTTTGATTATAACTGACAAATTAGAGCCAAAACGGGTGTCATCTCGAGTTTCGTCTTGAATGATGTTCAGGGACGATTTATCTAGATATTGGCCTATTGCGTGTTTTCGTCTCGATTGAATGTTTTGCGAGATCTGAGTGTATATTCTCACCGTAAACAACTGGAATCTCTTCAGTTGAGTCACCTAGTGCACGACCACATGCACGACATAATATCAAGACAGGATTACCAATTTTGACATGGTATCCGACAATATCCCAGTATCAGTTTCGATGGTGTCTAGATTTTTTGTTATCGGGGATACAATACCTATATTATATTATTATTATTCTATACCGGCTTCTTTATCTACACAGATATTAGCAAATAGGGGTTCATTAATTATTATGGCTTCGAATTCCGTAAAGGAAAACCCAATTCCACTTTAAATATATTTGCGGGTAGTGCAAAATATTTTATCGGCTCAATCTTAGGAAATGTTGATTTTATGAATATTGAACCCAATGATATGCGGAGTAGTTTAGTTGCCTACTTACATGCTTGATGACCTTCGTGATGACCTACAGTCGAACCTCCAGGTATTTTACTGACAATTTTTTGTCGTCGAAACAACATTGGTAGGTATGAAATTTTTGGTTCTAGGCATGTTAAATCCAATGGTATGCAAAGTAGATGACTTCCTACTTGCTTTATGGTCTCTGTGAATGACCTAGGTACTGAGAATCCGCTTGGTTTTTAATTGGTACCTAATCATCTTTATATTTTTATGAGATAATGAGTTCTAGTGATGTACAAACCATTGATATGCAAAGTAGATGTTTATTTGCTTTATTATAACCTTCGTGAGTGACCTACAGTCAAACCTCCAGGTTTTTAGCTCATCCTGTCTAGCCTTCGTGGAGTACCTACAGTAAACCCTCCAGGCAGACTTTAAGATGGTATGGTATGATTGAATTGTAAAGGATACAACATCTAGATTATTCTAGGTAGGTAGGTACTTGTTTTATAACCTTCGTGAGTGACCTACAGTCAAACCCCCAGGTTTTTAGCTCATCCTGTCTGGTCTTCGTGAAGTACCTGCAGTAAATCCTCCAGGCAGACTTTAAGATGGTATGGTATGATTGAATTGTAAAGGATACAACATCTAGATTATTCTAGGTAGGTAGGTACTTGTGTAACAAATAAATGACTTTTACTTGTTTTATAACCTTCGTGAGTGACCTACAGTCAAACCCCCAGGCTTTTAACTCATCCTGTCTAGCCTTCGTGGAGTACCTACAGTAAACCCTCCAGGCAGACTTTTAGATGGTATGGTTTGGTTGAATTGTAAACATTTGCAACCTCTAGTAATGAATTCAAAATAGAAGTTACCTTCTTTTTTCGAGAATTCAATAATTGACCTCGAGTCGCTTGTTTTTGTTCAAGCTTTTTGATTTCTGCTTGATACCGCTGAATTGCTTGGTCTTCCCTTTTCCTCTTGTAATTTTTCGTAGATTCACAAATTTTATTGTTAAATAAATTTTTAGTGTGCTTATGCTACCGCGCACGGAAAAAGAATGGCGTTCTGGTAGCGTGGTAGGGTTGGGAAGGTGTTTTAGTGTTGTGCATCGATTTAAATCGATTCTCTGAAACGTGCGAGCTACCGAATGGAACAAGTAACTACCTGTGTAAAATTATAATCTTCTACTAATGGAACTATGAAATATAACAGGCTACATTTGGCTTACTATTAACAAAGGGAAATCGATTGATCTATGTATTTATGATCATGTTTTTAAAACTTCTTGTAACGTCCTGTAACTATTAATTTGTACTTCATTGCGTCTACCACTCAGGGAAGTATGAATAGAAGCAACACTATACATAAGTTTATAGATATCTTGGTGGGAAAAAAATACGTAAAATTGCAGACATGTGTCTTTTTACCCTGAATGTCAAAATTAATTATAGAAACAAAATAATGTGGAACACTGAATCACTGATATTCGTGCAAATTCTAATTTTAGCGATAGGTATTTGGAAACCAATGAGTCAAAGGACATTTTGTTTATACATATATTCCGATGTCACAGCAAGTTGAAGTTCTGAGAATGAAGATTAATCAATGAGGTCGAATGTTATCTAGAGGAAAAAGCTAACAAATACCTACTCAAGTAATTATAGAAGACTAGCTTCTGTCCTGCGGCTTCGCACGCGTTCTAACGGGATAAAAAGTAGCCTGATTGTTAGTCGAGGCCTAGAGCTACATCTAAGCAAAATTTCAGCCCGAACCGTTCAGTACTTTTTGTGTGCGGTAACAAACATCCAAACATATAAACTTTCACGTTTATAATTATTAGTGTGACTATCTTCGTCCTGCGGTTTTGCACGCGTTTTACAGGGCATGATAGAGCCAGATTTTCCAGATTTAGAAGTACATTTTAGTCTATGTTCATGATTTCAGCTGGATCCGTTCAGTACTTTTGAAGCCCTGTCCTGTAATTTAAACGGTATCTAGCGAGCGAACTCACAGGTAAAACTAGTAGTACACATCGTCAACATACCCGTTCACTAAATTATGCAGGTTTTTACAGAACTGGTACCGATATGGTCAATTAGAGCAAAACAGCCATAAATAACATAACTAAATTAAATTTATGTTACAAATCGCTCAATTACCAGCCATCTGGCGGTAAAAGTGATCTAATTTAGGTAAAACGATGTTGACATTGAATATATTAAGTACCTACCTTGTTATTTTATGATGCCTTTATTTAAAGTTTAGAGGAAGTCATAAACTTAAACCTCTTTCGGCAAACGAGTCATCGCTTTCGAAAAAAAACAAACGTACTTAATATTGAATTATAAATAGCATGAATTAGGGATGTTAGTTAAGTTACTATTTATTGCAAGAGATTATTATTGCCGAATATAAGATAGATCTATTTTGAAATGAGAAGGCTAACACGGATTACAGAAACTTGTTGAAATAAACGTTTACATAACAAATTATAATTAAAATGTAAACTGTTTCTCATCACCATTGTGTAGTAATCAAAGCATGCTTCGTAAACGCACCTCTTAGCAATTACTCAGAATGTGGAATCGCGGAGTTAAATAACTGCCTGTCTGATAGAGTCGGGCAACACTCTGCCTTAGTTTCGGCTAGTTTTCTAGAATTAAGAAAGAGAAAAAAAATATTTTCTTCGTTGTTCCACAGCTGGGCAATAATCTTTAAAAGATCTATTATTTTTGCTAATTTTCTATCATTTACGTTTTTTCTTAGAGACAAGAGTATTATTTATTTCGGTTCGACTGGTGTGACGTAGCTAGCGAGAGTGTGTCATGGAAAAGTTTGGGGTAGACAAACTTTTCCATGACTCACGAATGACTCATGCATGTTAAAAAATACTGGGGCATCAAATTAATAATTTTGAATCTACTGCTAATAACTAGCGTTCGAAGAATGATTTCTATCTCAAGCTGTTTTCGGCAAAAAAAATCAGCTTCGGTTTCGGCCTCAACTTTCGGTTCCAACTACTACATTAGTTACGCAGCCGGTACGTTTACGGAGCAAGCTTCTGCGAATCACACCAGAATGCGAACACAGCATTTTGTCATTACATCTGGCATCTAGTATTTCCGAGATTAAATAAAAAATGGGTGTCGTAACATGCTTTAATTGGCCATTGCGTAAATGAGACCGAACGAAAGTAAAATATAGCGGGTTTGTTGAACTTCAAGATTGTCATTTGATTTACTTGAAAGTTACGGCTACGTGACTGAAAAGTTTCTAGGTATGGGGCCGGTACAAAGACCTATGTTGATATCTAGTCTCTTTGATTTCTGATGGCCCATAGGCCAAAGGGTATCTTCTATACGAATCAGTGTCAATATACCGAGGCTTTCGGGTTTATTTTCTAGAAAAAGAGTTGCCATGTCTAGCATAAAAAGATTTAAGTACTCTTTATTAAACACTGGCACGCACGCGTTGTTTCTATGGAAACGTAAAGGTGATTTCTATCCCATGAGAACTGACTTATGGGATACAAAGAAGCCTATGTTTGATTCCAGGATTAGAATTACCTGTATGCAAAATTTCAGCCCGATCCGTTCAATAGTTTTGGCGTGAAGAGGTAACAAACATCCATCCAAACTTTCGCATTTATAATATTAGTGTGATAGTGTGATAAATAGGTAGGTATTTAAAGTCAAGTGCGTTTTGCAAGTGTATGGAAATAAACGCTATTGATTCTTACCAAAGTTCATTCAAAAATGCCTCGGTGATTCACCAGACCAATGAACGTAAATCGCCCTGGCCTAAATGGCGTAGGTAAAAAAATCCAATTACGTTACCAAACATATTCCCCGTATATCAGAGCCTTCCAAAACCTGAATGGACTCACGTCCGTGCCCACAGTTTATATTATTATACCAGGGGGTCCGAAATGGTGAATTAAAGTGTGGATACGGGAATTACTGGCTTCAGAGTAATCTTGGACGAGGTTCCATCGATCCTACCCATTAGTACAGGCTTGGGCCGAAATGATGCTGGGAGGGCGCGCGCGTTTGCATTGTTGCAAAAGAAATCGTCCAGATCCGTCAGGTTTGGTTGACGATAGTATCGAGACATGGTCGTGACGTCTCCTTATTCTGTGGGATTTCCGTAGTTCGCTGTCCACCCTATAGAGGCGCTGTATGTACCGAATCCTTTAGAAAAAGTAGACGGTACAATCACGTCGAGACGACCAATATGGGTCCCTGGTGTGATGATATTGGATTAAAGACAGTGGGGTGGCTGATAATGGTGATGATTCTCGATTCAAGTTAAATTTCGACAAACATTTGAACATGATGACCGTTTGCAAGCGACTAAATAAACTTGATTTGACTAAAACATGAAAATGAAATTGTCTGTCTGACGTTGCCATGTCGCCGCGTCGTCAAGCCCAATAAAAAAATCTTGCATTTTTATTGTTGTGAAGATGACTTATAATTATAACTCCCAGAGACAGAAAAAACTAGTGCTGCAGAGCAAAAGCCTGCCACCATTGTCCTGCAGTTGGACAGTGCAAAAATCAAAACGGTAAAAACTTTCGATCCCTAGTTCCCGGCTTCCCCGGCTCTACATCCAAGTTCTGTAAGACAATGGAAACACACCAGACATTTTTCCGTCGGTGCCCGAGGGTGCAATTAGCCGTCAATTTGCCTACGCCGATGTGATGCCACCACGCGTCGTTTCTGAATGATACCTTGGATCTTGACTGGACCGGAATCCATCAAGGTACGTTTAATAGTTTACTTGTCTGTTGGCCGAGTCATGAACCTTGACTTGCTTAGCTTGTACTGGCTGTCTGAACTGTGTCAAATATGTAACCATAGAGTTGGTTGAAGTTTTTAAAACTTTGAGGAGGTAAATCTGACAATTTAGGATCACATAATAAAAGAGCGAAGGTCCAAGCGCTGGATGGTTTAACCAAAAGAAGCTCATTGACATTTAAAGACCTTTTTCGGAGGGCAGTAAGAGCGGAAGCCGAAATATTACAGGTTTTTATGGATCTCTTGCTGGATGCGGAAAGCTGAAGACGGGGAGCTATGGCGCTCATTAGGGGAGGCCTAGGATTTATATAGGCTGATGGTGATGATGGATCTCTCGATCGCGGGCGAAAGTTCCTTTGGATAATGTCTGCTGCTTGCAGGAAAACATCCAATATGAGGTTCCTTTTGCGTGTATTCAGGTAGCAAGCAAATGAAGCTACGGGCTAAATCTAGTAACAAAACCTGATAATATTCCCTGGATTGATTGTCCAGATCCGTAATGGACTACTGCTAGCCTTGTTATGACATCACATCACACTGGACAGGTGGACGTTGATTTAAATACGTACGTTCACTATGTGAAATACTGCGGAAGTCAGGAATGGTAACCGTTTCTAGGCGTTCCGTTCGGGTTACGAACAAAAATGGCGGTTTAGGGCTGCCATATTGGATTCCCTGTTTGATATAATTAAAACGGCGGCCATTTGGATAAAAATATTCTGATTGTATTTTTTTGTCAAAGGCAACGTTTCAAAGAATGGTATTAATAAAATAGTTGATAAATGAGTGCCAAAATACAAAGTTCGTAATATTACCTCGATCTGAAGTTTCACACGATTTAGTAAATTTACGACCTTCGAACAAATAAGGACTTAAAGTGAAGTGAATTTAAATTTAAATTTCAAAAGACGTCTTCAAGATGTTCCAGATGATTATGGTGACGTACCTGTAAAGAAAGAAACAAGGTGTTACTTTTAAAAGTCAATAAAGTTGTATTAAGTCTGGTTTTCATCAAAGCGGACGGAAACAGATATGTAAAAATATTTTGAAGGACATCATCATTTTTTAAGTGGGTTGAAAATAACTAGTAAATTTTAGAACAGCCTTTTTTCGCGGGCGATATGTCTTTTAACCCAAAATAGCGTCCCATGACCATCACTTGTATAAATTCGAGATACTAAGTAACGCAGTACTCTCCGCTATGCACCACTTTGATAAGACTTCAAAGACCAGCCCTTGACAGAGCCTACAAATTTGCTTCCCTTGGAGTAGAGACCCTAGATCCGTGAGGTACCGAGGCTCTTTGGGTTTAAAAAAAAATATCTGAGCGTCTGGTCGAAGCGATGCGTGACCCGAGACCTGGTGAGTATATGGCGCAGCGCATCAGCATTGCCATACAGCGGGGCAATGCAGCCAGCGCGTCTTGGGGACGCTTCCGACTGGTATTGATATGGACCAGTTGAGCTACCTGTACATTGTTTGTAACAGTCTGCAGTTAGTTCAATTGTAAATACTAGTTCTAAATATCTATTCCTAGATTTTAATTTTCTTTGTCACTTATTAGAAATGGATATTAGTAACCAATTGAACATAAGATTTGTTAGATATTTATCTGTAGGTGTCTGCTCCTTGTTTTGTAAAGTATTAAGTTCAAATATTAGGTCCTTACATATGAAATTGGCGTTTTGTATGGGAGGAACAAAAAGTCGAATATTTTTTAATATAATATATTTAATTAATCAAAGTATGAACCATTATTTTCTATGCACTTTTGCCATCTTATAGGTAGTTCATTGATCCCTTTACTAAAAAAACCAGTCGGACGGGAATCAATAAAATCTTTGAAGGCGATTTGGACTGCCCCATCGGAGTTGAATTTTTTCCCTTGCAAGAAGTTATCCAAATTTCGAAAAAAATGGTAATCTGTTGGAGCAAGGTCCGGGGAGTACGGAGGATGTCTTAGACTGAGAATGTAACGCAGCAGTCGACGCGCGTTTGCCGGTTTGCTTCAGTCAATTCGTGAGGTACCCACCTTTCAAGCTTTTTAATCTTCCCAATTTGCTTCAAGTGAATTAAAACAGTTTTATCACTAACACCGCAGCCTGCAGCTAACTCGGACGTGGTTTGCGATGGATCCGCTTCCACAATAGCCTTCAACTCTTCATTATCAACTTGAGTCTCAGGCCGTCCACGGGGCTTGTTCTGCAAGTCGAAATTTCCAGAACGAAAACGTTGGAACCAAAAACGAACTGTGTTTTCTTTTGCAACACGACCGCCATACACATCATTCACCCTTCGAGTTGTTTCCGCAGCACTAGTGCCACGGCGGAACTCGTACTCGTAAATAATGCGATATTTTAAGTTTTCCATTTTGTAAAATGAGTGACGCAAACAGAAAAAAACAGAAGAAAAAAAACAAATGAATGACGATCATCGAAGCACAAATACACGAGTCTATAGCTGTACAAATTTGAATTTGGAATTCCTTACCAAAGAGGAGAAATTTGTGATTAAAGTGGCCAGTACGAAAAACGCCAATTTCATATGTAAGGACCTAATACTTTTAAGCTAATGCATTCCTCAGGTCACAACAACGTCAACTCAAGGTTTATTGTCCAGTTTACGAGATCTAAAATACCTGACAAACCTTCACGTAAAACATTTCGTTTCATCAATTCAAAACTCTTAAGGCTCCTAAAATTATTTACATTCTTCTGTCAGCTATTACAGACAGCGTAATTGAAAACACCTCTTAAACATTTGGTAACTAATAATCTCAGTAAAAATTGCATGATATCGCAGAGTTAAGAGTCTGTGAATATGCTCAAATAGCAGTTGTTGAAGGGTCCGTTGGTAATGTTTACAATCGTCGTCGATTATTTGATATTTTGACAGTCTTGGCAAGTTACATCTCGTCATGACTCGGACAAGATGGATGCATAGTCAGAATTTAGATATCAGAAGTCTGGTTACTAATTCAGTTGATCGGACTATGTGGCAAAAGACTATTGTCGACGAGTTTACACACTGTCGTGACCACGACAGTGTGTGAATCTGTTGAAATGTCGGGAAAAATACGTAAATAAACGCGAATATTAATAATAAATGTGTTCGAATTAAAAATATTTAGTGTCGATATCGGTATAAAATTAAACTTAGACGGGACCGAGTTGTAAATGTTCCAAGAAATGACTGGGATGATGCATTGGCTCCAATGTCCGGTTCAGAGTAGGCTGCTTCTGAGAAGATATTACTCGTTGATCTGCTCCGCGAGATTTCAAGGAAAATATGAAACCGATGTTTTCCAACCTTGGCTGTCTAATATTCGGAAATGTAGCGAGAACATAATATTGGCTAACCGTGACTTGGGCGCGAGGCATTGATGTGTTTATTTTGACTTCATATTTAAGCTTACATCAGTAGAAATAGCCTACAGATGGGTAAAAATACTAAATAAAAAAAATATTAAGCACCCTTTTCTGAAAGTTTCAAAGCTAAATAGGCACTGTTATACAATCGAACGAGCGTTAAAAAGAGTCCTAGCCCTTGCTTCATTTCCAAACATCCAAGCAAAGATTGGAAAACATCAGCTTTCAAACGAACCTGTTATTTTTATTGCGTGAACCCTATGTTAAAGCTACTGCGTTAGTTTTCGCAAGGCACAACTTCTGTATACTATTGGTTTCATCACCCGTCAACTTGTCAACAGACAGCTTGATAAGTACCAGGTATTGGTGAGGTAGCCAGTTGTGCAATAACTAGCCACTTGTTAAGTCGACTGCCGAGGACTTCTGTTACGTCATTCGTGAAAGAATAAAATGTCACTTGTTGGTAGACGATAACTTGATTACATCTTAGCCATCAAGCATTAGAATGATACGAGACCGGGTTCGGTGGACGAGGTGGTCGGTCACTTGGATACTCCCACACTTTTCAAGGACTGTTCAATCAATGCAATAGAAACAGCTGGCAGCCTTATACTACAAATGTGCTTCGATAGCGATGTTGTTCTCTGCCTTGTCTGGGGGCATGGGTCTCAAGAAGAAGTGTAGAATTAAGCTACTTAAACGAAGTATGTTATTTTAGTAAAGGTAGCGTGACCTTTAGAAAAGTGAAGATAGACAAAATTTCATAGTGGGTGCTCTGGTGGGTAGGTATGCTAAATTGCTAATGAGACTCTGACAGTGACAAGTGGTCAGATGTTTCGCCATTAGAATCTTAGTAAGGCATTGTAGTTTGCCATAATGACTTTAGGATTACCACACAAGATTAATTTGGCACCAGCCCACCTGGGCAGTTAGTTTATACTAGCGTCATGTCAGCAGCGACGATTGCATGATGATAGGACTTATTCAAACATAAAATTGTGGAATCTTGCAGAAACCGAAGTGGCAGAATCAGCCAATAGTCCAACGACCTCAACAGAAGGTACTTCTGGGAACCACTGGATGCTACAAGTAGTAGACTTGAAGAAATGGAATGCTAAAAAGAAGGCATGACAGTAGGTGCGAACGTACTGAAATGACGATAAAACCTCCTCATTAAAACGTTTTCAATCAGGCAACTAGTTACTGTATGATCTTTGGCTTAAAAAGTGGGATTTTCTTAAGATTTCTCTTGGAATCTACTCTGTTGAAAAGGGTTTCAGTCCAAGATGGAACTGATAAAGCCACGAATAAGTAACGCGTAAGTTCAATAACTTGCAGCAAAGTACTGGCGCAATAAAACCAGCGATTTTACAACGCAACGTATGATTTAATTCGTGGCGCAAATGTCACATACGAGTACCAACTCGTTCTGTGACCCACTGAGTTTTTTCGCAAACGCCATTGCTGTGACCAGTAAAGTGTTGAATTCATTAATGTCATGATTTTACGCTAAAATATTGGCTTGGTCTTGCGAAATTTGAAGTGGCGACTTGAATTCGCTCGCAAAAGTTATGTCGTTGAAGTATTTCGGTTCGTTTAGCAGACTTTTCCCGCATTACCTATGGCCTAACTAACCCATCGATGAAGTATACCGTCGCGGGAAAGACCCTTCGAGGTACTGATCTTTCGAGGTAACGACCCATCGATGAAACGCACAGTCGAGGTATTGAACATCGTTTTTGGAACTTGAGCACGAAGCCCCATTCAGGACCTGTCGAGGACTTTGATGGCGATCCGTCTTCTCGCCTTTTATTAAGATCCTTTCAGCCGTTAAGTCGTTGAAAGGCAACAAATAGACAAACACGGTAGAGGTACTTTCGCATTTTTTATAAAATTATGGATGCGATCATGATCGGATTTATAGTTCTGCAGGCTCTTTGAATTACTGTAAAATACTTCTATCCAATTATGCCTCTCTGTTCAACGCAGTAACAGGCCATGATGGTAAAAGCTGTGCAAAAACTTCGTCTCTATCACAGAAATGACAATATCCCTACCATTCCTGTAGTCTCTGTTCTTAGTATACTAGTAGTTCAAATTACCTATCGATAACAAGCCCGTGTGCTTTAACCCTATATCGATTAACCCGATAAAATCGATATAATATCGCCGTAAGTGGAACAAACGCTTGTGAACCAACATTTACATTACTCTAGGATACGGCTAATAAGGCAGCGCTCACTTTCGCCGAGACGAAAAAGGCGGCGCGGCGTATATGGGTAATTGGTTGAAGGTTCGACTAATTTACGTCGATTGAGGTGTTCTGGCCTCTGGGTGGTTTCAGGGTTAATAGTCGGTTTTGTGGATGTTTGGTGATTTATAGTGATGTGAAATTGTGTGTAGGTTAACTTTAAATTTTAGCGACAACAGAATTATTTAATCTCTAAGGAAACCATTCTCAATATCTACTCTCTGCATCATGCATTGCATTGCATGGCATGCAAAGCATTCCACATTTTTTGGATCTCCACAGAGATCAAAGCAAGCAATAGTAGCAATAAGTATGTATCTATTTGTTCTTTACAAAAAATACTCTAGTTTCATAAGTTCTAGCAGTAAGGTATACCTTATCTTGTGAGAAAGGAACGGGTTTCAGAATCTCGTTGATTGAATCAACCTCACTAATAGCAGTATTTGATAAAATTAAGATATTTACGTAATTCTAACCAACTAAAGTAGCTAGGACTGGTTAAGATAAGCATCTGTTTGCCTTCTCAATAACTAATTAGGCGATAAATATCGAGTACGCCCAAACATCGTGTTGTAATTGTGTTTAATTACGATTTATATTCATGATATCTTTGAGCTCGCAATGTAATAATCCAGCTTAAAACATATACTAGTAGATAAATAACATTAACTCATATTTATGTTATATGTGACGACCGATCTGGCGCGGCGGGCGAAGGTCCGATGCGACTCAGGAGGTTGCGGGTTCGATTCCCGCCTTGGGAGAAATGTTTGTACGATCTGCAAAAATTAGTTCCGGGTATTCTGGGTATTTTTTAAGTATAATATAGTATATATTATATCTATGTAATGCGTTATGTATATCAGTTATCTAGTACCCATAACACAAGCTCTGCTTAGCTTGGGGCTAGATGATGCTGTGTAGATTGTACAGCATTATTTATTTACTTATTTATGTTGCGTGTGATTGATAGGCTTGCACATCATTTGGTTGTTTTGAAAAAAACAATAAATCGACTTAGTATTTACACTTTTTTTAATTTATCGGCACAAATCCCTCTGGAAAAAAAATATAGAACCACCTCGGGATAATTCTCAATATACTTGCCAAAAAAATGTAAATAGATCGGAGAAATCGACGAAATTACAAAGGTAAAAAATAGAAACATGCATACAGCCAAACATAGAAATAGACCTGCTTTTTTTGAAGTCGGTTATAATGTCGTTTGTGTTGGATGACTGTTACTAACTTTTTTACAGGAGTAAGATTAAGTTGGAGGAAATCACATGTAAAGGTTCCATTCGAGTCGTGATATTGTCATACCAGATTCGTGAAGACACACATTCAACAGTTGAGCGACAATTATTCGTGGTAAAACCAAAATAGTAAAACAAGAACACATAGGTAAAATGTCACCCAACTTGAATTAAACATCCAAAAGAAGCTAACCAAGGTGAACTGTTCAAGCTACCATCGCAAAAACCTGCCGACATTGTAAAGAGGTTTTATCCACATAAATTCAGTAATATCATGAATATACCGAATTTCGGCCGTCACGATTTCACAGTACCATTGTATGTTAATGTGAAGTCACCAGTTTTTGCAGGATTCACGAAATAAGGCACTTTAAAGGGCAGTAACCGATAAAGATGTCGGTCTTGACCCCTTTGAGATGGAGGAGGGTCCTTGCTCCATTCAGAGGTAGATGATGGAGGGGAACTTTATCATTCAGCTGCGTGAGAGACTCGAAAACACAATTACTATAGAAAGCAGAAAAATATTATGGGAAAGGTTTTCAGGTCGATGATAAAATGCACAGTTTCGACGAAATTTTCAGATTTAAACGTATTAGTCTGACTGAAGCATAGGTTCTTCAACATTCATAGAACAAATTGCATCAAGACCACATATAAACAAATAGGTAGCAACGTTTATATAGGAAGCAGATAATCCCCAAGAACACATAAAACTATGAATGAATGATGATAACCCACAATGATCTCAAAGTTTCCGGTAGTTAGCATGTGACGTCACGAGTCACGTGGCGCGTGGGTCGACGCGTGCGCAGGTGCTGCTAGATAATGTTACCTGCACTTCGACACCTCCGAGAGATTCAGGGTCGTGGAGATTACACTACACATTGATGGAATAAAACGGAATGATGTAGTTCTGGGTTCGTGGTCAGGTTCTGGTTCGTTAGGGATCTAGGATTTACACCAACCGTCGTCGTCGCCTTGGTCTGTCTCCCTAGAGGCACATCATCATCTACAGCCTATCCCACTGCTTGATGAGCCTCCCCTGATAAGCGCCTTAATGCCCCCTATCCTTCTATCATAGCGGGGCCATATTCCCTACGCTATGCACGCGGGTTGGTGATCGCAGTTCGGTGTTGGATCTGTTTTGCTAGAGGTGCTGCAGCCCGCTCCCCGATGGAAACCTAGGGCCGGGCATTTAGCTCCTAAATTACTTTAAAATTACTTATTTCAAAAAGTTTCAACTTGGGCAACAGCGGAGGCTTCGTGACGAAAATATCATGCTGAGTATTCCTATTCAGAGGATACAGAAACAGAAGCCACTCAGGACAAGCGAAAGCGGTAGGAGGATGAGCTTTTTTGTCTGTAGACAATAGAAATAGAACATTCACCCGCGCTAGGTGCTTTGTGCTTTGAAAGGTGTCAAAAAGCTCTCGAAAATGCTCACCAAAAATGTGCTCGAAGAGTAAGGCCGTATGAATTGGATACCCATTGTTTGTTTATTGTGATTTGTGTTGTGAGTGTGACAGTCCTGTTAAAGCCGTTATTGGAGGTCTGAGAACAATTACATAACCCAGCCTGACCTAGACAGTAATTAAGGCCCAAGTAAAGACCGACTAGAAAATTATGGATGTGCGAAAATCGTTAACCTAACAACGTCCAGAGAAAACGTCAGAACGCATAGTGTTGCCAAATGGGTCAAGCAGAATGTTCTGGCAGCTTTTAGTGCATGAGTCTTGCCAAAAAAGTTACGACCTAGTTAAGATGTGACCAAAAAAATCCTAGAGTCATTTCAAGACACAAAACAAGCGATTTGTTAGCAATTCGTCCAAATCGCGTTTCGTCCGATAAGCAATCGTCAAGCACCTATGATGTTCTCCTAGCCGAATTTCGGCCACGGCGCGAGGAGTATGTATATATTATAGTGCACAAGTGTTTGAGCAAACGCAGATGCACTTTCTATTCCCTCTCTTATAACCGACACGACCGGTGAGAGGTCAGGAGCAGGACCAACCGCTTAACGGCCACAAAGGTTTACTAACCTTTCCTCTATATACTTTTAAGTAGGGGAATTGGCGTATATGGATAGATAGTAGATAGTTGGATGAGTTCTAGAATCCCTAAGCCTATTTTCAAAATAAACTCAACAGGGTGCACTGAATATCTAGTTAGAAGTCAAGTCCATTACAAAGTCTGCCAGCACTGTCAGCACTGCCAGTCTGCACAGGCAGTGTCAACATGCCCTATTTTCTACATGATGACAGCTCGTGCCCGGCACGGTGATAAATGCACCGGTTCGCGTTCGCATCTCGCAATTGTAATTTACACGAAGCTGTTCTGTTCAAATCATTTGTTGTGCTGTTGGAAATGACAAAAACTGTGTTGTCTTATAAAATACTAGCTGCATTCTTACCCGTCGTCCTATTACCCGTTTTCCCGTAGGAATGAAGCATTTTCCCGCGGTAAAAAGTAGCCTATGTTCATCAGGCATAATATGGGCTTCTAATGGTAAAAGCATTTTTCAATTCGGTACAGTACTTTCGGAGCCTATTCAAAACAAACAAACAAACAATCTTTCCTCTTTATAATATTACTATAGATACGACCTTCGCCCTATTAACTCAAAGAGACCCAAGTTGTTGTTGGCCGGGAAAATAGAGGCAGGCAGCTTAACGCATTCACTGCCCAGCCTCGGGTCTACGCGGCTACGCTGGGGGAGTTCATCTGCGTCTTGGGCCATGAAAGTGTTAGTATATCATGAATGAAAAATGAAGATTAATATGACACTCACATCTAGAAAATTTGGTAGTAAACAAATCTATGGAACCTTTTCTTTAACAGTGCATCTCCTTACCTGGATCGTTCTTCTGGATCTTCGACCGAGATATTATGAGAAATAAACAATGAATCAATCTTATATCATTGACGACCTCTGTGGCGCAGCGGACGAAGGTCCGCCTGCGACGCAGGAGGTTGCGGGTTCGATTCCCGCCTCGGAACAAATGTTTGTACGATCTGCAGACATTTTTCCAGGGCGTTCTGGATATTTTCTATGTATAAATAAAAAAATATCTATGTATGTAGTATAATGTATTAAGTATATCAGTTATTTAGTACCCATAACACAAGCTCTGCTTAGCTTGGGGCTAGATAATGCTGTGTGAATTATCCAGCATTATTTATTTAGTTATATCGATGAGCTGAAGACAACATTCATACACAGAAGTTCAGCAGTGGCCAAGCTTGATGCTGATGATTATATCGATCAAGTGATGTTGACACGTAAGTACGATCCAGGAAAAGCACTTGATAAATATTTACAGTCACACGTGTAACCTGTCCACTTTCATATAACACGGATATCCTGGAAAACCGGCTGGAGTGGAGGGGCTTTGCTTTTCCTAAAGCGTTTCCCGGGACTTCTATGATTACTAGGGCTCGCTGTCGACTATAGCACATCTTCATACAATGTTACTGCGAGTGCCGTTGTTTATGATAAAACGATTTTATCTGATTTTGTCCGTCCAAAAATAGTGATCGATTAATTCGTTTTAGCGATAATGTCATTCTACCAATCAATGACGTAGCTGTTAGCAATGCTTACAATATATTGGTTGGTTAAATCTAGGAAGAAGCCAAGAAACAAGACAAATCGATAAGTAATAAATCTGTTCATAAATGATGCAGAAAATGCCTTATCAATTGCATTACTACAATGTTTAATTTTTTGTTGATTCAAAAGTTCTACGCTCTTATTTATGGTTAGTTGGTTTTCGGTCTGTTTTTTTAGTGTCGCGTGTCGAGTATCGAGATGAAAAACTTAGAAGTGCATCTCACGAACGCTATAGTGGATAATCGATTCGATTGCATACATTAGATGTTTATAACGTGTCGTGTCGAGAGGATGTTTGTCAACAATTTAAATGCAGCCCGTTTTATCGAGCTGTTAATCAACTTTCTCGAATATTCTAGATTTATCTCGAAATAGACATGTTATGGAAGGATGCATTTCCAGTCTGGTTCATAGAACAAGGAAGTGTGAAAATAGCAGGAAGACTTTTTTAGCGCGATCACGAATTCAAATTCAACGTTCCATATGACGTCATGATGATTTTTTTTCGAACGAAACTTTTTTCTGGATATTTTGAGCACAACCAAAGAGATTTTAAAGAGATGTAGAAAACCTCTTTAGTGTTTTAGTGATTTGCAAAAAACCTTTGCAGATAAAATTGTCTATTCTATCTTAATCTGTAGGTAATTAAGCATACCATTAGCGGTTAAAGTTAACCGCTATTTCGCTATCTACTAATGTGCATTGTTAGTTCTATTGTAACTTACGTCAAGGCGATAGTCTTATCTGCCCAGTGCCCAATTAGTAGGAATATGACGAACAGCCATAACTTGTGCTTACCTGCAAGGAAACACAATAATGAGCATGATTCATAGTATGTACTTAATATACATTTCGAGGTAATATGTTCACTAGCTTAGGCAATGTTTTAATTCGAATTGGCGTCTTATTGTTATTACTACACTAGGTAGGTACTAACTATTATGAAAACTGTAGTGTCTCTTTTGAACGAATCAAAAGTAAACAATTTGTCATTAGACGTCACTTCCGGTAAGTTCGTTTAATACTTTTCGTAACCAACTACGCGTACTTATAGTACTAATGCTGTACCATATAACTAGAAATTACTGTAATTTATTATTCCGTCAATTAAATTGACATTTCTCGCCACACAAATCATACATAACCGTTATTCGAACTGTCAGCTGGAAATGACAACTATAAAATAGGCATTCTTGTATGATTGTCCATTATGTTATGTAAGAACAGTTATTTCACCCATTCATGTTCACAACTTTGTTGGTTGCCATTCATGCTATCTGCAAATGACATGACATTCTTTGACCTCTCTGCTCAGATTATAAAAGACGATATGTCAGAGGTCAAACACGTGTTTACACCTCTTAAAAGTTATCTGAGGTTAAAAGCTTAATGGATGCAAGCAGGGTCTTAACAATGTGATAAATAAGTGATAACTGTAGGGGTCGACGGGGATTATTGCAATTAGCAACGGTAAATACGATAATCTTGGTTCCGGCTGGCTAGTTTTTGTTTATTTACGATTTTACTTTAATGTACCTACCTTATTTATGGAAATCAGCGATGCTGAGTCCTTACCTTTTCATCATTATCACGTCACCCAAGTACTTTCTTTATATAACCTTATTTCAAAAATGTTCTTTGTTTTGCATATATCAAGTGTCTAAGTAAGTATATACTTATAAGGTTTTAGTTAAGTCTATAGTTGTAAGTTTAATACTGTTTGAGAAAATGGAATCAGAGTTCCAAGGTAGCGGGTGGCCCGGTTTATTTGCTGTAGAGTGTAGTTTTGATGAATAAACTCCTTTATATTTTATTTATTTATCTATACTTATTGCTGATGCCTACAACAAGTGCAAACTTGCTTTTCTATATCGTTGATTTGATTAGCATTGACGAACATCATAACATTTTTATAATTTACTTGCACGTCAAGATTCAAACTTATCTACGCAGATAAAATAAACTCAAAAACCAACAACAAAAACCCGTACGCAATAAACATTAAAAATAAACAACTTTGCCATGCTGTTAAATCGTGAAAGTAAAAAAAAATTAAGTGTTACAGAATTCAAACCACACCATAAAAACTTCCACGCTATAATTTTGACACAGTTCCTACAACAATAGCGAGCCATAACAGAAGTCCATTGTTTTTTAAAGCCGATGTTTTGTTACGCTACAATTGGGCTATGAATGTCCCTGTTTTACTTGACCTGAGACCTGTCACGTACATTTTACCGCCGCGGTAGGGTTGACGACAACCTGATATCTCGGCCGGTCGGCGCACGCGCACCGCTAATTGAGATCACGAGGATTGACAACCCTATAGACAGTAGTTTTTATTGGAGGTATAAATGTACTAAGTACAATTTCCTTTAAAGGAGTGTTTGGAATAGTGGCGTTTTGGGTTTCTTAAACAAGAATAATAAGTTACAAGAGATGGGTCTTAGAGCCTCTACTGAAAATTACATATTCCTGTTATTACGACTTTTCTGAAAAAAAAAGCAACAGCTAAGGTACTTATGGTTTTGACAATGCTGGCAGTTTATATGTGAGTTGCAGCGGAAGTTTACGGGTTAGACGTAAAATTTGATGTCTATATTTTAAATAATTTCTATCTATCATAGCCAACAGTGGGAGTCAACGGGTTAGTTATGATAATAATAATAAAAATATAATTAATTTCTCTTCACAAAGACAATATAACAATGGATACACTAAGATTAAGAATTGGTTGATACAATGATGATTAGAAGTAGAGTCTTAAAGAACAGAACCTAAAAGCGAATGCAATAAAGTTAAATTTACATCACCAGACGATACAAAGTGACAACGCTAAGGATAACGGTCGGATTAACGATAAGGGAATAGGTACGTGCGTTGACAGGTTTTATAGAGAACGTCTTTTATATTTAGTTGCCTATGGTAAGGTTACATGCGGGTTAGGTCACAGTGCCGTAATAATAAAAATAATGTCCTCCTTGCCGAATTTCGACCGAGGCGGCCAGCGGAGACTAGCCAGATACGCAGGACATATTATAGTGCAGAAGTGTGTGCGCAAACACAGGTGCACTCTATATTTCCTCTTATAATCCGATGGGACGACAGACCGACACGACCAGGGAGAGGTCAGGCGCAGGATCAACGGCTTAACGTGCTTTCCGAGGCACGGGGGTGTAACACCGCCGACTTCCTGACTGAGGGCTGCTTCTGTGAATCTTGCTAGAAAAACTCCAATAACAACTATTGGCCCGACCCGGGATTCGAACCCAGGACTTCATAGCCAGCGGTTGAACAAGCTGATCGCTAGACTCACGATCACAGTGTCGTGTTTAGCTGCTGTAACACGCACTGGTAGACCACCTGCTAGAGGGGTCGATTGCAAGGATTGCAAACAGGAGATGGATCTGATCAGTCCAAGACTGATATAAGTGGTATTTTGGGGAGCTCAACGAACAGCATTATACTCATATATTTATTTTTTGTTAAGTCAACATTTCACATTAAAATAGCAATAACTAATAAGAGAAAATTAATAAATAAAGTACCACAAAACAAATAAATCAATATTCATAGGTAGCTGCTGTAAACGGGCATTGTCAATAATCAAATTAAACAGAATAATTATAAAATTAGAAGCTAGAGGTGCTGTAAAAGCTCCAGTAATAAATTTTAATTAAAACTAGCTGCATTCTTACTACCCGTTGTCCTATTACCCGTTTTCCCGTAGGAATGAAGCATTTTTTCGCGGTAAAAAGTAGCCTATGTTCGTCAGGAATAATGTGTCTAATGGTAAAAGAATTTTTCAAATCGGTCCAGTATTTTCGGAGCCTATTCAATATAAACAAACAAACAATCAAATCTTTCCTCTTTATAATATTAGTATAGATGATGCAGGCTGATAATGATGAAGATAAATATTAGTAGGGCCATGATAATGAACAGGCTGGTCGTATGCCTGAACGACGATTCTCGGCCAGTAAGCACCTTTGGTTTGACGAAGCACAAGTAGGCAGAGCCTGGATACATACAGCAGTGCCAGACATGTCGCGTGGATTAATAACATTCTGGCCAATAAGCCTTTTATGATCGTCTCATGCATATAGGAACAGCTTAGAGAGCTAATAAAAGGGACACTAACATCGGGTTACAAAAAGTTCAAGCTATAGATGTACGTTGGATGTTAGAAATAAAGTTGGTAGAGAAATAACTTGAGCATGTCGCTTGAACTAATATTACACTTAAGATTGAGTTTCTACAAGTACGAACATATAGATTAAATTCGCTGAAATCTACGATGAATTCTGTGCCTAAGGTCTCTTTAGGCACCTATATGCGATGAACTGGAGTCGAGACCACCGGTGCGCATGCCCACGCGACACTTGTCTCGAGAGCATTGAGTGGCACTCCTGCGCACGGCTTGACAGTGGACGTCATTGATGCGTCCCAACCAGGGATAGCTCGATACTTATCTAGATGCTGGGAAAAACTGTTTATTTACTTTTACAGGCAGAGTCTAAAACGGATGAGAACACAGAACGAGTATTTAGGAATACAAACCCGATTTGACCGGAAGTGGATCAAAGCTAACGGTGAAATTGCAAACGTAACAGATCCAATTATTACAAAACACTCCCTATTGGCTTCCTAACTGAATGCGCGAGTCACGCAACGTGTAATAGTCGCGGTTTTGTACATTCGCTAGCGTTGCGTGTGTGGACCGCAAAAAGAAAACCGCCTAGATAATGTGCTCTATTTCTGATGCCACTTAGGGCGCTGCTACATGGATTGCTAAACTGGCGAGTAATTTGTTTTGCTTTAAATTTCGCATGCCTACTATGAAGAGAAGAATATTTCAAAATAGACACGAAGCCCTTAAGTTAAGATGAAACAGAGTAAAGTCTTTAGTAGCACCTTTTTTCAAATAGTTGCGCCTATTTTCGCAATGATTGTAAAACGAAAGAACTTTAACCAAAATAACTACAGAACAACCAGGTTTTTTGATGGAATTTTTATATTGAAGTAAAACAAACGCTGGACAGTCCATGTTATGGGTACTAGAACTAGATAACATATAAACTTAATACATTGTATTACAGAGATACCCAGAACACCCGGAACTAGTAATTTAAAAGAAAATATCTTTATTTGAACAAAGTACAGAGAAACATGAAATTGTGTGAAAACGATAATAGCTATACAACTGTGTCGCGAACATGAGAGTTTCTTAAGTGACTATTTGAGATGCCGAAACTACTAGACTAGGTAGTAAAAGTAATACAATAGCAATGACAACAAAATATTTGCTGATCGTGCAAACATTGTATCGACACCGCAACTTCCTGTGTCGTAGGCGGTCCTTCGCCCGCCGCGCCACATCGGTCGTCATCAGGCATTATTATCCGAAATCTCCAATCATCATCATCGTCATTATGATCTAATGTAGAGCATATCCTAACACAACACATAATGCGTAAAAAGCTTCGCAGAAAAGCCACTAGTAAGTGCAGACAACCAGACTAAATAGGCGCTGTTGCATCATCCAGCATAATAGGGGGTTGCCAGCCTCACCGCACCGGATTTCCCAGTTTTATAGTGCAACAAAAAACGTCCACTTACGAGCAAGGGACGATTTTAATGGATAAGTCCTAGCGTTTCCTTGCTGTTGTTCTGTCAGTCAAGTAAATAAGGTTTTGTTGGTTTTGTCCACTGACCACTGGGTAATAGTGTGGTCGAATGAGACTTTTTCCTCGACAGCAGGCAGGCCTTTGTTTTGTATGGAGATTCAATTGGGCATAGGACTCGCATGAACATTGAATAGAAAATAATTTTATAGGAAGATCTTCTCTACAATGTCTCAAACATTCCAATAATTTATCAAATGTCAGAAGACTAATATGTTACCTTTAAGGTTATAAATGTTATAATACGCTGCAATTTTTCACCTCGGACCTAGTATGTCATCAGTCTTTTTATGGTTTGTGTGTTAATATGAAGTTAATAAAAGAGTAGGTATGAATTACTAATGAAGGTTCCTATTTTAAAGAAACCCCTCACCATCAGTTGCGTCACCTGTCAATCAAACGTCAAATTAAATTAAAATTACTTATTTTATTTGTGGATGGCGCACGTAAATTATCGAAGCTAAGTATTATGTTAAGTACTACTTCACAATTCACATGATTGCAGGTTTCATTAACACTCTCAACTAATGCTCTTGCTTGATGCAAGAAATTTTAAACGTTTTTGCTTTTATTTATGAATTTTTTAAAGGTTTTTATTTTTCAACGTCAACGTAATCCCTCTTTCGTCTATGATTTACGCCTAGTGTCCGTGATTTGTCTACGTGTGTGAGCAGTAATTATTGGGGGACAGAGATGGATGCTGGCTAATGACGAGCTAGGATCCTGTGGGCCCGAAGGGAGTTATTCCGAGCTGTGGTCAGGTAGATCTGGCCTGTGGTGTTACTTGTTCTGTTCGGTTGCATTGTGCGTGTGAATAAATGTTGTAGATCATTGCACTACTAATAAAATTAAACGAACTTACCTAGCCTTATGAAAATAGAAAATAGTGAAAGATGGTAACATTCTGTGTGCATATAATATTGTGAAGGAATGCAAATAATAATTAAATACGTACTTACCTAGATTAAATAATTCTTAAAGTTGTTAGCTACCTGCACGTTGAAATGTTATCAAAACATTATTTTGCAATTAGATAATAATAAACGTCAAAGCATAAACGCTAGCTTGTATGCAATTATGGACGATAAATAATAAATAATTGTAATAATAACAGATTTCCTATTCAAATGAATAGTAAAACATGAATAATATTTAAGATTTCAATAAAAAAATTACTCATTCGTTTTATTTAACTTAACGAACTTTATCGTTTTACAATGCTTTTCGAAATTCAATTCAAACATTACATGAACAGCCTTTTTGCACCCAATGTTTTTAAATCCACATGCTGCAGAATTTTAAGATTGATTGATTGATTGATACATAGATAGATAGATAGATAGATAGATAATAGCTTTATTGTACCATCAATGCTTATGAAATATCTTACAAACTACTAATTAAATCTAGTATGGCACAATCGGCGGCCTTATCGCTAAAAGCGATCTCTTCCAAGCAACCTTTGGATGGACAGGATCGGTTAGCGTAGAACTTGACGGTGGCGTATATGATACTACAAAATACCTAAATAAATATTTTGGCTAGATTGATTAAACTAGAAACAATTCATTCGTTCAAAAAAGCAAGATCGTGAAGAATGAAACTTACGGGAATCGACGTGCGAGGAACAATTCGTACACTGTGGAACCAAGAATTTTCTACTACTTCCTTACCCCAACCGGTATATGAAAATACCGCCAATAAACTATAACTTTATGAATTTATCTCACAGGAGAGCACGCTCTGATACCCTCATGCAGCATCCGTGAGACACGCGACTACTTTCTGACCAAATAGTGATGCTGGAATGTAAATGTAAATAAATCGTATGCTCTGCCTAGCACCGTTACATGCCGTTAATATATTGACGGCACGCAATGTCTAATGCAGACAGACGGACATGTTGCTAGGGAGTGAAATATCGTTGAGCTGGCAATCGAGTTCAGCAACTGGCAACAACAACAACTGGAATCTGCACGACGCAGTTCGACAGAATTTACGCGCCAAGTGTTGCCGTTGGTGGCGTTGGTTGGCCCAAATGTTTTTGTTCGAATTTAGAATTTGTTGTTTTCTTAAGACCGTTGACAAACAAGCAACACAGGAAAAATTAAAACAAACGAGGAAAATTAGCTTATTTCGTTGCATTCACGGTCTTTATCGAAGTCCGACATGGAACACGACATGGACATGGGATTAATAAATGCGCCAAACGCAGCTCCCCGATTGGCGCATTTCTAAGTTCCATTTCTTTATAACAAATGCCAAGCAAGGAGATAGATAGTTCCATATTTATATTGCCACGTTCAGGAGAGAGTTCTAAGCTTTCGTAACCTCCTTGCTCCCACATAAGTCCGAACAGCTGTCACCTCCTCAAACGTCAAATGTCACATTCCCCGCCAAAACTCCCCGAAGCATTTCCTGATGAAATACCGCAAATATCTGTAAATCATAGATAATATTGAATATCTATGGGCAGTCATTTCCGCGCACGCCCACAGGTGCTGATTATGATTTGTGCGCGCGCGCAGGATCCGGGGTTACTTTAATTGGTACCAGCCACTGTACAAGGTAGATTTATGCGATGTCGGCGCTTCTTGATAGCGTATCCATGACGTTTGCCTCTGATAGGGGTTTATGAGAGTTTTATTTGAGTAGTTATTTTACGAGGGAAACGGGAAGCTATTGAGTTACGATTACGAGATGGGCGTGAACTTGTTGGCTTCATAAATTGTTATTTACTTAGCTGTTTATTGGCTGGACAAGCTTCTGCTTTGGTATTCGACTGGGCTTGAAGTTTTGCACATGCGAAATTCTAAAGTTCAGTTTAAGTTAATCATATTTGTATCATTGTATCATAATATTAGTTACAATTAAGCTTTAGATTTACTTTTAGCTCAGCGTAGTAGCGTTCTACGATGGTTAGTCAACTAAGCTGGTAGAGCTAAAAACCTAGAGGTTTTTTTTTTGAAGACGTAGTATCTACTTTCAATACTCAGACGGCCTTAAATTTGAGATGCCTTCAAGATTGTTTAGTGTACCTACTGAAGGTGACTTTAATTACCCGGCGTAGTTTTATGAAGAAGAGAATCTAGACTCTAGTCTAGACTATTTTCCTTTTCAACGAGCCATTAAAACTCTCAACGACTTTTTCTAAAGCCATTCACACCACAAAGCAATTATCTCAGAGAAATTTCATTAAATTCTAACCACACGAGCTAGAAAATAGATCATTGATAAAACAGGTCCTGATTGGTCTGTATCGCTTCTAATTGCAGCGCGGGACCAGGCTAATGATAGTCTGCCGATAAGGCCTGCTTTACACGGTGATAGTGCGCGTAGAACCTGCGCTAAATAACTAGTCCAGTGCTAACTCGCAATCTCAAACAAACAAAAAGTATTTATTTTCAGAAAAATTAGACCCAATATAAACGTACATTCTATCATAATGTACTTACTTACATATTTACATAACTACATAAGATCCTGTAAGTTTGAATCCTCGCTCTAACTAAGTTATTCTTGTGTGAAGATGCGAGGGATCCCAGCTTCGGCTTAGTTACAAGTTATTTATTAGTAATCGCTAATTAAACCTAAGTATGACAAATATATGCTAAAATAAATTTTACATATCCCAAGTTTCAGTTTCTTACTGACTTGCTTACAATCCTGGGCCCGTACTCTTAAACGAAATCCATGTTTCTGATTCGTTTTCTTGCAAACGCTTATCTTGTGCAAGCGACATATGCACGACAACGAAAACGAAACTTGGATTTTCCTTTTCCGAGTAGGCCCCCTGGCAGACGCGCATTCGTTCCGCCATTGGGTCATACTCAGCTCTGGCACACATAAACGTTACTGGCTTTTGTTCTTTATTATGCACCGCTTCCACCAGTTCCAGTTTCTGGTCCCTTTATATTAGTCACAGTATATTAAATAAATAAATAAAAATGTTGATACCGTTGCATCACACGACAAAAGTGCTTAGAGACAAACTTATTCTGCAACTAGGATGAAAGTAAACACGACAATGTCGCTGGTGTCTTGAAGCCATGTCAAAAAAGTATTACGAGGAGTTAATTCCGTTTTTTGCCACATTCAGTAGGTAAGGTGCCTTAGTCGTGCTATTCGATTTCCATACACGTCAGTGGTCACTGTCGTCGTATAAAGCCCCCTTTACACTAGGAAATTACACTGCCCGCTGGGATACCAGCTAGATAGGATGAAATTGGTTCCCACTCGGCTCTCACTACTTTATTACGTTCCAGGAATCAAAGCTTGATGAAACTGCCGTCTAGTGTTGCCAACTAGGAAATTCTAGTCCTTGACTTTTTTTTGTTCCTGGCGCATCAACCCCGACGTAGTTCTTTGCCTCTGGTCTGATTTACTTAGTAAAGATTTAAGGTCGTTCTTAACCTATCGAACTATTAATTTATAGGAAATTATTGTGCAATATCTACGTCTCATTTTTTTTCTGTTTAGGTAAGTAAATAATCGAGTCAACCATAAATCACTAAAAGCGAAAGCTATAGAAAACAAAAACCTTTGTTTATTGAAACGGTTGTTAAATTATAGACCAAAGCGAGCTTTCAAAACATAAATTTTATTAGTGGACAATTTGAGCCCACACTAAGCACAGAAGTAGATAAAGCCTGTCAAATCTCTTCGCTAAAATAATAAAATATTATCAAACCCACGATATTAATGGAGTAAGAGGCGTTAATAGAACTAGAATAGATACCTAGGCAAATAGAACAAAAGTTATTATAAAATGATATTTAATAAAGTTTAAGAATACGGAACGAAATCCGGTTACTTATCCAAAGTTAGAGCTGAAAAACTTAGGTTAGGTAGGTACCTAAGCTGAACTTAGTTTAGTTCAAGCTAAGCGAAGTTTAGTAGATCTAAGCGAAAAGCTTAGCGAAATCAGCATTGCTGTGCACTTTGGATTAGTTTGGGTAGGGGGATTTGGACCAGATACCACTAAATATAATTTTATCGAGCTAGCAAGAGGATGCTTATGATGGTATTTCTTGGCCCCGCTACATTGTACTGTAAACTCTAGTTATTACAGACCCAACCTACAACTACAACTTAATTAAATTACAGAGTAAAAACTTGATAAATTCATTTATTCAGTTTCCTCACAGTAAACAGCCGTTCACTATGCACTGCAATTATGTCGAGCCCACACGAGAGAATTATACCAAAGCACTGCGGACGATTGGTTGGACTTGAGGCTAGCTATCGGCTTGTAACAGCATTTTCCAGGGGGGCTACTCGGAAAAGATTCGTCTTCGTGCAAACCGGCTCGGTATATCACTTAAATAAAGATTGCATGAATCAGAATCTTCAAGTAGACCCCCTGGAAAATGCTGTTAAGCACAGCTATTGTTGTCTGGATAGACAACAAGAACAAAAAAAAAAAAAATTAAAAACCCCTCCCGTGAGATTTTCAAGAAACATGGCTAAGAACACTCGGGATAAAATTATCTATGACCCAAAAAAAACTAAACGAAAATCGGTTCATCCGTTTGGGAGCTACGATACCACAGACAGATACACAGATAGACAGCCACGTTAAACTTATAACACCCCTCTCTTTTTGCGTCGGGGGTTAAAAGTTATATCGCTTCGTCATAAATAGCGCTAATAATCATTGAAGTTGAAAGAATGAATTTTATTTACGCATTCGATGACGTTGCGAGGTAATTTTTTTCTATTCTACCCTAGACGACAATCGCAGTGCTTGGCCTACTGCTGCGATGTATTAATATTTAATATTCTAATTCACATAGAGTAAAGCAATACGGTGTATGAATGGATAGATGAAGTTCAACCCCAATTCACCACGAAATTTCCGGCGCTTTAGATAATTTGCCAGCTAAAGACCTTACTTTGTCGGTTGCGAAAACTCAGCTCAGAACGTACGCTTTATGTATGGCAAGATTTCTCAATGAAACGGAAACGGAAAATATTTTCATTCCAAGTTAATTACAAGTACCTACGTACAAAATCAACACAGATTAAATACTGCCTTAAAATAATCATATCACACTAATATTATAAATGCGAAAGTTTGGATGTATGTATGGGATGGATAGATGGATGTTTGTTACCTCTTCCCGCTAAAACTACTGAATGGATCGGGCTGTAATTTTACATACGGGTAATTCTAATCCTGGAATCACACATATCATCAGTTCCAATGGGATATAATCACCTTTTAACGTTTCCATTGAAACAACGCGTGCGAAGCCGCGGGCACAAACTAGTGTTTACGTATAATTTTTCTAGTTGAGAAGTTCAATGAGTAGGTATAGTATACTTATATGTATGTATCAATTCATAGGCGCACACACAGGAGCGAGTTTTTTCCCAGTAGAATTTGCTCATAAAAGACTCAAGCCAGGATTGATTTTGCCAGTCAGTTCGAAGTAAGCTCGCAAATTGCCCAACTAAACGATTTCGACAAGACTGACTCACTGACTTTCTGCGGCGCCTGGTGCGCCTGCTACTGTCAAATGACGCATCTGTCACAACCCGTTAGATTTGCGCTGATTTACGACTTTATTACGTTCCGGGCATCATAAATAAATCTTACAATTTCTTATAAATTTTAAGATGGTCCAGAAGCTGAACTAATTATGGAAAATGCTTGATCAATAAAATTCACGTAAAGAAGATGCCGTACGTCTGCTATGCTCTTCTTGAATTTGTTTTTAAAAGATAAGACACACACGTTATTCTTAGTGTTATATGTACTTGCCTGTTGTGTTTCTTTTTTTATGATAATTTATAGACATGTACGAATACGTCACAGGAAAAAAGCCAGAATTTGAAGTCTGTACTAAACATATTCCACTCTACCCTTCTGACTCTACTCACCTTACAAATAGGCAAACGCATAAAAAAGGTTCCGGAATGTGAGCGCGCATACAATCACGAACGAATCGATTTCCTACCTGTCAATCGGTTGATTTATTCGATTCACACACGACACCGATCGAAACGAATGTGGAACGAAATCGCATTTAAGTATTGCTTATTATAAAATGTGGCACGAGGAATTAGTATGCAAATTGCAAAGTAGAAATTATTTTAGACAAGCGACATGCAACATGTCTAGGGTCCAGACGTCTTATGGCTGGATGAATTAATGGAATTTATGGCCAAACAAATCTACCGCAAATATAGATAGATACATAATGGAAAAGAAACATTAAACACGCTTGAAGCCGTGGGATAAGCGTAGTTTAACTCACCTAGGTCAACGTTTACCTAATTGGATTACATTAAAACGTCCTTAACTAAAAATGTTAATGTAAAAAAACGCCTAACAAACAAGAAAGTTAATTATGTAGATATAGAAGCATTGTACCAAAAACATGTTTAAGTGAAATGTACTCGTAGATACACATTATTTTTTATTTTTTTTGACATGTCTAAGTGCTTTGTAAAACTTTAAAGATGAAATAAATAACTTTTATGACATGTTCAATTTCAGTTTTAAAATTTCTTGGTCACCTGTACAAACGTACAAATAATCAACTATAGAAATGAAGAGATTTGGTAGAGTCAAAGCTAAAGTTTTCATTTTCATTCATTTTTTTTTTTTCAAAGTATAATATGGTGGGTGCTGCATCATGGACATAACTTTTTGCTAAGCAACATTTTGCTGCATGGTAAGGGTCCATTCATGCTCCGTTTGAAACAACTACGGAAACTCATAGAATTGAAACTTGGGGACATTACAGGCAATGAAACCCTGTAGGGATCTAGGGACAGGCAACGGCATGTGATGTACCGTAAGCCGCTAAAATAAGGCACTTGTACAGAACCTGCAGTGGACACAGATCTATAGAGTCTAGATCCTTTTCTGAGACAAAAAAAAACAGTTTCTTTTTTCATCTGATATATTGAATCTTTTGGAAAAAACGAGACAAAAGAGTGGTCTTGCAGCTGAGAAAGAGAGCTAATGGCACGTTAGGAAAGAGATAGGATCATGTCTCTGGTATGATGATCATGCTGTTTAGCTAGCTGTTTGTGAAGACGTATCTGTACCACTGATTTGTTCAACCGCCTTGTATAAAATAAACCTAGCCGTCACTTCACCACTCTCTACATCTTTGTCTCGATGTCCATCGGTATGTATCTAAATTGCCATCTTGTAGATAACGTCTATTATGGAAGACGTTTAATTTAGGTATTTACTGGTCGTTTCTTTAGTAGGATAACTTTAGCTCCTCATTCCCGTAATGACTGGTCAGGTATTCTGATGGAATTGAATACATTATTATTTATTGCAAAACCTTAGATGTTCATACCGCGGAGCTTCGATTCTTGGATAACGGACTTTTAAACCATTATTCAAAAAAACTAAATTTCTTCCCTTGTCATGTATGTACATTAAATAAATCTGTAAATTCATAAGACAATACCTTTATTATTTCAAAACTAAGGAAGAAGTTTTATTTAGGCATACTAGACATAAAAATAAGATTTTTATGCCAAATCAACATTCTACGCTTTTGCTAGAAATTCGTTTTGCATGGCAAATAAGATATAATATGGTTCCTGACTCAGTGGTTTTATAGCGTGGAGGAATATTTTAATTTTAAGCAGCCAAGACATTTTTAATTTAATTCCAAATCGTTATTAAGTAGGTTTATTCATATTCACACACCAGTCCAAAACTACTGGTAGTATTGCATTGGCACCACTGATACAACAACAGCATTGTAATGTTTGACATGTTTTCTGTGAATAAACGATTCTATTACCTATATTATATTGGATCGATGAAGGATTTGGCTAAAATTAAATGTGCGAATGCCTACCGACCGGACTCACTCTTTCGGGTTGGTATATTATATTTTTGAGCACTCTTTCCACTTCAGATCTTCAATGTACGGTACCGATATTGTCGTCTTCTTTCATTTGACCAATGTAGAGAGACGACATAACAGCTTACGGATTCTTTAAAATAATAAAACAACGACAAAACTACATTTTTTGCAAATATCTGGAATCATGCTTTTTTACATACTTTTGTTAAAATTAAGTGGCACTTTGAAAAACGTAACGGTCTCACAAATTTCGGCTCTAAGCATTGAAACTAAATGGAGCATAGCATACATACATTCAGACGGGCTCTCCTCTCAAAAAACATACCTGAAAGGAAAAAAAAGCAATTTAAAATGAGATTAAAAACATTTTAGATACGTACAATAAGAATCATGTCTTTGGCGCGCGCAAAAAGAAGTCCCGTTAAGTTTGTTCTATCAAAAACCTGTCCGCTTTTGGTTCATTCACAAAAGGCCGCTATAGTATATATACTGCAACAACTATACCTTCATACCATACGCTCTATACGCTATCTTTAGTTTTAAAAATCTACTTTTTAAATTTTTGCAACAGTTATAATCTTATAATTTCTGCTCCTTTTTTCAAAAAAGTTGTTTTATTTCCATCTTCATATAGTTACTAAGTATAATTGTAATTTTGTATGTATTAGTGTATTAGTTTAGTAGGTATTATGTGTATATTAACATTTTAGATTTATGTTAGGTAGCACCGCCATCCTTTATTCTTCTCCCATCGTTTGGTTGCCTGGAATAAATCCTTTTAAGCGATTTATTCCAGGCCGCCAGTTCCATTGCTATTCTCTACATGTTTCTATGTTAACTTTTCTATGGTGATGAATAAAAGTATTATCAATCTTTATTGAGTATGTATGTGCTCTGTATTTTATTTATTTATTTAAAACTTTATTCTGGGGTGGGATTAATGCCTTATTTTGTATTGTTTTAAACATCTATATAGCGTTCAGTTTGTGCTCTGTACGTTTTTAGCGGTATAAATTGTCTTCTGCATATTTGCAAAAAGAAACGTATTCTGTTGTTAATAATCAAAACTACATCACGCATACGTGAGTCACGTGTTCTAGCTATAAAGGCAACCACTCTCCGTGTCACAGAAAAGATAGTAACTATGCCATTATCTGCTAGTTTTTTCATCGCACGCGCAGCCTGATCAAACCGCTGTCACGTTCTTAATATAAATATTTTTGTTGTTTTCATTTTGTAGCGGTTTTTGTGTTTGGAATTGGTTCGAGTGTCCGTTTCAATGGGCTATGATTGCGGTAACAGTGTGCGACAATGAAAGTGTTTTTTTTGATTGCGGCTAGCGGGCTTTTAGTCCCAAATAAGGTTACATGGCAACAAGTTGAGGTAGAAAATGTTTATACGCTGTGCTATTTCGGAAAAGAAAACTAAATGAGAAACTGTTTCGCGATTCTTTATATTTTTAATTAGCATCTCCATTTGAAATTTGGAATTGCTATATCTTACAACTTACAAGTTCATTGTCCTTATCACTTGGATTTGTTAGCTTGTCATTCTAAATTACCATTTCAATTTCAATCACGCGCCAAAAGAGTGGTTTTGACGTTTCAATGTCAGGCATCAAACTGACAGTTACGCTTCGCGGCTCTATGTTTTTTACGTAGCTAACATATATGTAGTACAAAATGGTTTTGAATATAAGCAGTTATGGTATTGTGTTGTGGTTTTTAAAGTAAAGACATCATAGCACAGCTCCCTGTCAGCGAACATACCATACTCTGCCTCAGAAAAAAAACAATGTAAGATACTAAGATGACGTCCTCTTAGCCGAATTTCGGCCACATCGACCAGTCTCAACGGAGACTAGCAATGTCCTCACAACACATTGCTCGGCTTCGTCGAGTTATTATAGTGCACAAGTGTGTGCGCAAACCCAAGCGCTCCCTGTATTCCTTGACTCTCATAATCCGATGGGACCGCAGACCGACAGGACCGGGGAGAGGTCAGACACTAAGGTATTACAAGATATGTTATGTACCACCTACCAGCAAATAAAATGCCTCCGACGACGGATTGACCAGATTCCTTCATAAAAGATAATCGCCTTCATACTTTAGCGATTTCGCTCAATAAATCATTAATTATAGAGATTGTAAAACGTGTTTACATTTCATCATTTGCTACAGTGCCCGGCAATTTCCATGGCAGTTGCGATCATCAACCAACACAGGTGTGGTCGCACAAAGCACTCGGATACTCAACTGACAATTATCGAGGTGGGGACGGAGCGATTAACCTCAAATGTATTTGGGCAAAACACCTGTCCGGACGACGTGGTGATGGTGGACGAAAGCTACGAGTGTTGGCCAAGATCAACCAAAGATGTCGTGGACGTCTGAAAGCACGATTGACAACGTAAAAGTCTCTGGAGTTGCTAGACACCTGGATGAACGTACTGGACTTAAAGGAGGAGGCTTTTGCTCAGCAGTATGTGACCACAGCTGTAATTTTTAATGAATAATAATACTTTTAGGAACCAGAAGTAAAACCAATATTTTAAAAAGAAGTAACCTAAGCGATTTATTACGAAAACAACAGCAAACAAATTATCTTTCAGAACACAAATTAGATTTTAGCAACACACGAAAAACGTCCGCACACCCCATGTTCCGACCAGTCATGAGCCCACGTCTATTGCCTGCTCCATAGATAACAAAACTTTATTTTACGACTCCGTATCTCCTGACAATACCTTAACTATATTTTACTATAAAAACTATCGTAGTTGACGAAATTATTACGGCTGTAAGCGGTTTAACTAAGAACCTTATTTGTGTTGACTGCCTCAGGGTGAGTGCGGTTCTAGACGCGCGCGCATCTCTCTCGTCATCTAAACTAGAGTTCTAACCAAATGTAGAGCGATAATCTGTCATTTTAGCTAGATCCTTGGTTTATTATGACTCTGCAGGGCTAAGATGCGCGCAACGAGAAGCGTGTTTCGTCTCGTTATCTCGTGAAAAATGGCGGCATCTCGATTTCTCGACCGTAGCTAGCATGCAGCACCAATAGTCGTCACGTCTCATCACGTGAACGACTTTAGTGAACGTATATCTTATCTGTGGTAACTTTTCTCGTCAAACGCTAAGATGCGCGTCAAATTTTCTCAACTTTTGACTGTTCAGCGCGGGAATAACTCTCGTCTTTCAATTTGAGCACGAGAAGTCACGAGAACTTTTCCTTGAATTTTTCTACGAATTTTGTTTCGTCCTGTATCAATATTATTTATTGGCATTGATAATTTTAACTAATGCCATCGCTTTCTGACTAAAATGTACCCATAGGTAGGTACATAAATGTTACATAATTTACCTTGTCATAGGTCCTGTGTTCCATGCAGTTTGTGGCTTACGGGGGATATCAACGATAAATACCTAGGGCAGGACCATACTTTATATCACTCTCAGACTGGAAACAGCCGCTTTCTCAGTCAATTTACTGACTCAATTTACAGGAGGTTGGTAATTTTATCATACAAAATAGGTAGGTAGGTATATACCTAGGTACCAATTTTGCACTGCTAAAGTGTCCTTTCCCAGCAGATTTCCATTGGTTTCTATTTCAAAATCCAAGTTCGAAGAATTAGGTAGGTATGTACAACAACCTACCTAAGTAGGTACTTTTATTCATTTTTACAAAACTCAATACACACATAGAGTCTATGCTGCCATCCTAACAATATTATATAGTATGTAAACTCTTGTTCTCTGATAATCTACTACCTACGGAAAGTGTTCTATTGAGGTGATTTTGTGTGCGATTCAAAATATACCTAAGGTAGGTAGGTCAGGCAGGATCAATAGTAGGAAAGGAACCTACTGAACGAGAATGCCTATGTGGCACCAAAGTGGCACAGAGTTGACAGAGTAGGTAGGTACCTACTATTTGTTTTTGTATGTGGTCATCATTTTATCCTTCCAAGGCGCGAGGCAAGGTATTAAAGCTAGGAATAGACGGCTGATTTGATTTCCGATTATATCACTCGATAAGTAGGGTAGGTAGCTCGATTCACATTGCGTTGCGCTCTAGATAAGATTCATAACTTTTGCGGTTAGTATGTTCTTCTGCGTTTTACAAGGACACTAGATAAATGCTTTGTCAACTACTGGGTATAATATTTATCATATTCTAGAATATGAAAGCTCTCTTGTAATTATCAAAATTTGGAGTTAGCCAGAAATACCACCTTCTCTTCTCCTTCTTTTTTTGTTTTTTTTGTTTCGTGGTTTCTTCGACTGATTACCACCATTCTACCATTGAAAATTTGAAAATGTTCAAACTGCCAATAAGAAGGTGAAAACTAAAAAGGTTAATTTATTTCTTCCGTACATTTCACAAAAACCATAGATATTTGAACGAAGTAGGCGGCGCTTCGTCTGTGAGGCTATCTCTACGCGAGAAGGACTACTCGAAAACGAGTATTTTATCTTTCGTTGCGCGCATCTTAGAGTTAACGAGAAAACAACCGACGACGACAAAAATTGTCGTCGCGCGCGCGACGTCTTTCGTGGTGCGCATCTTAGCTCTGCTGGTCACATGTTTTGGTTTACTTCCTAACTTCCGTCATGTCTTAAAACAATTTTAGAAAGGACCATAGACATGATCATGATCTTGGCTGACATAGAATGAACTAAACACTCCGAAAACTTTCAGAAATACACAAATACAATTTATTAATGAAGCCAATTTACACGTCATTAGCTTTGGTACATAAGTAGGTATACAAGTTTTTAAATAATTCGAATGACGCATAATTAAAATACACAAAATTTTTAAATAAATAAACATGAATAAGTTGTAAAAAAGTCTAACAAGTAACATAAAAAATAATAAAACAATTTATTTAGTTATAAATAAATAAATAAATCATTAGTCTCCTTTTTAAAATGGCCAAATGATATACATACATAATGTAGGTCTCATCAAACTTACAACAAATTTTGAAAAATTGGCCCAAAGTGCCCAATGCCCATGGTCCTTTCGTCGTTAGGACTGTTTGTAGATCTGTGGGCCTACTCGGAAAAGGACAATCGTAGTTTCGTTATCGTTGTCTTGCAAACCCAACTCTTATGTCGCTCGCATAAGATTAGCATTTGCACAAAAACGAATCAGAAACTGCGATTTAGTTTGAGTACGGGCCCAGCTCTCAGTTTGAAATGGACCACCACAGTTTTGTTAAATGTTGTGCAATGTGAAGGTACGTGTAGTATACCCACTGGTGGCCTATTTCTTTGTCAATAAAGTTTTTACAGTGCGGTAGTAAAGTGCGATTTGCATGTATTTATAACTCAGGTGTCGGGATTATGGACTGGAATTCAAATAGCGTAATTATTTATTAGCAGTTATTTGAAGACACAAAGGCTGATGGGGAAATGAGCTGTAATGTTTATTTGATACAGTTTATTATGCGGTAGCACTTAGCTTTTGTATGTGTACGTATAATATTTTGAAGAGTACTAACGGTGTCTTTAATAAAAAGCGAAGTAGGTAGAGGCGATAAGTAAAAATCGCTAACTGGTCAACTTTCCGACAGCGTTTTTCTAAAAATTATTGACTATGTTTATGACAGCAATTTTTATGTTGACTGTACTTTATCTACCTACAAATAAAAAAAAAAAATTTTCTTTAACTGAATACACAGAAAATCTGAAGTCTCGTGTTGAGCTAGGTCCAAACTTACAGAGCTTTCCCGATTTACCTACCACCATTTCAAAATCATTTTGACAGAAATAGAAAATAATAATGCACCTTGAAAGTATTAACATTCCATTAGAATAGATAATTACTGCGCAGGCCCATTATCATTCTCCGGAAGTCCGCATTAATATATTGGTACTTAATCAATACATAGAATAATAATAATTTAGTTCTATTATTGCCCACGAGCTTTTCATACTGATTGGTACTTCTAACCATTAATTATTTATCAACGTTCTAAGGTCTATGAGAGCGCAAGGCTACCAGTCTAACTTATTGATATTGAATATTGAACATTGTTCCTTAGAAATGAGGTCTCAAAGTTCACTGGGACTACGTTTAAAAGTTGCTAAAATATTGACTTATGGAATGGACATGTTTGAAAATAGAACCGATATCAGATTTATTTTACCAAAAAGTTCTAGGTTACACTCAAGGAGGTTAGTTAGGTTACGATAGTTTTGATCTCTTCACATCCTAGTGTCGTTTCATTTGTTATGATGAGCACATGAAAAATGCGTTTGAGGCAATCTACTGACAAACTAGTCGAGAGAGACATTGGATATACTTACTCCCCGCGACCGGGAAAATATGTTCAGAAGAGAGGAATAAAAGGAAACTACATTTCACAGGAATAATAATAAATAGTGCTGGACAAATCACACAACATTATCAAGCTCCAAGCTAAACAGAGCAAAGAACAGAGCTTGGGTTACGGTATATAAATGACGAAACGAAACATAGAAAACGTGGTATCGGTCGACCCATGCTAACGTGTCATTGGAATAGGGTAGAGAAAGAAGCGCTACCTGCGGGCCTAGCACGCCGTTTCTTGTCTAGGGTAGAATAGACTTCTAATGACATAAAAATGACACTAAGATGTAGAGAGTAGAAAGTTTTCTTCGATCGGGAACACGGCGTTCGAAAGAATGAGCGGATAGAAATGTTTTCTAGTCTACCCTAGAGATGAGTCTACCACTGCGAACATGCCGATCAATTTACTCTACTTTTGACATTTGAGAATAGAAACATTTCTTCTAAAATTCTCTACACCTCTCGAGACCTAGAAACGCGTTTCTCTCGCATCATTTATAGATTATTTTTCTACGAGAATTATGAACGGGGGTAGAAATTGGCTTCTCAGCCAGTCCGAGGAGAAAAACGAAAGGAGAAAAGAAAGAAACGCAGTTCGAGAGCTCACAGCAGCTCTCGATTTACCGATTCAATTTTCACGCGGGAGACCATGGGTAAATGACATTGACATAGGCATGGGGTCTCATTCCATAGAAAAGGTTTTTGGTTCAAAAAAATTACAATTGATGGCGTTAGGTGTATCACTTCGTTATCGAAGTTTGTGTATACTGACAAAATAATATAGAATTTCATTACTAAAATGTTTGCACGCTTTTAGGAAAAACCCCTAAGTACAATATAATTGAACTTGTATGCCTTTAAATAAAAATAATCATAAATTTTATAATTTCATTGGGATCGAAGTTCTCCTTGCGGAATTAAAATGAACTTATCAATTCTCATGATTATTTTGTATGATAGTAAATAGTAAGCGCTACTCCTCGACAGATGGCGAAACAGGTTTTTTATTGAAATGCGTTTCGTTTTTTGTTTGTTTTATTTTCTAAATAATTATTTGTGTCCACCATGACCGAATGAACCAAACGCAAAATTGTCAGTCAAGTGTCACGAGCGGTTTAAGCCTTTACCCCACAAACGCGATTTTGAAGCGCGTCTTGTGTCGCGCGATTTGTCACGATTTTGTAGCGCGAGTCCTTACACACAGCTGCGTTTTTGTAAGCGCCATTTCTAAACCCCGGGCGCTGCCGGCGCCCCCCCAAAATGCAAAATGCATGCGTCCTAAATACAAAATGTTAAAATTTAATTAATTATCGCAAAATCACAGGACGCGGAAACGCGCCGTCAGTGTGAGTAAGATAGTATGCGTGTTAGTACAAAATGTACTGCAAACAAATATATCGCAACAAATCGCGCGACAGAGAGACGCTCTTCAAAATCGCGGCTGTGGGGTAGAGGCTTTACTTTGTTTCTTGGATTGGATGTACTTCGCACTGTATCCGTCCTGCCGTTTGTTAATTGAGAGTTTTTCATTGATGTTTTAGTGACCCGGCTAGATTTATATTATAACTGAACTTGCATTCTTTCTTATTCGAACCATTTTTGGCAAGTTGTCGGACTTTTGCATGTCTTTATATTACAAATCACCTTCGGCTTATTAATTAATCATAATTCAGGGATAACATTAGCAGCACCATCAACAATGCAACGTTGGCTGCAGGAAACAAATTGTCTGCCAGGAATCAATAACGAAATATTTGAAAATACAGTACCTTTTAAAAATAAATTCGCAAATTAATTAATTATGGAGAGGTCTTGTGCTGTAGGTATGTCTTGAGTAAAATGGTTGATTTGTTGATTTATTAGAAGGAAATGAACATTTTTGTGGTGATAGTGATCGAAGTAATAAAGAAGCCAAATACGCTTAGAATTTATTGCAAGAGGTATACAGGGTGGTCAATTTTCTATGAAAAATTATAATTCCTTGGTCGATTCACTCAAAACTCGGTTTAAATAAACTATAAAGTAAATAATAAATTGAGTATTTTTTACTTTTACAAAACTACCTCCAGGGTAAAGTGCAGTAAATTTCTTAAATTTGTATGATTTCAACGCGGGCGAAGCCGCCGGGCCCAGGTAGTTTACCACAATTTAAGATATACTCACTCGCAGTGCCCTCAGTTATTCCGTGATCATGGCGCATGAAGCTGTGCCAAAATATTGGAAAGCTCAAAACTGGTACATAGGTGAGTTTTTTTTAGGGCCACTGAGGCTCTTAAACCGTGAGAGTTATCGAAAAGTCATCTTAATAGTTACGTGCTCGATTGAAATAAAAAATTAAGGCCTTCATTCAATAGACATTTTTTTTAGTTTTAGTTATTTTTAGGTTTTTAATTTTTGGGTTCTTTGTTCGATATTCAATAAATAGTCGTCATACATTATGACGACTATGTCATGACTAGTGTAGGTATGACTAGCCCCAAAGTGGCTCGAACACCTTCAAAATAGTTTATTCACAAAGAAAATTACAATCAAATAAAATAAATAAATTAGAACTAGTATTTACAATTGAAACAATTGAGCTAACTGCAGACTGTTGCAAACAATGTACAGGTAGCTCAACTGATCCATATCAATACCAGTCGGAAGCGTCCCCAAGACGCTGGCTGCATTGAAAATCTACAAAATTGATTTTATTTAAATTCATTTTTATGAATTCAGTAGAGGTTACACGTTCAGATTAGAATCGGAACGTTCAAAAACTCACTTTATTAAAATAAAAAGAATTAAAATTAAAAAAACAACTTGACTTTTTCAAAGAAATTATTTTTTCAAAATCGAGCACCGTGCAACATTCGATACTTTTCGATAGCTCACACCGTTTCTGACTTCTCCTCAGTGGCCCTAAAAAAACTCACCCTGTATAATCCGTTGTAAATGACTTGAGTGTAAGAATAACTTAACTATGATAGTTTTAAAGAAAATATAGATTTCAGTATATTATTATAATAAGAATATTTAGATTTAATTGGACTTTCTTCTTAGTTTAGTCCTTTTAGTCACCAGGGATCTATTCTACGATGCGCACCTTAAGTAGGTACCTACCCCAAAAAACTAAGTGGAACTTGCTGTATTACTATACACTACCTATCTTTATAGTACGATATGAAAAACGTTATTCAAGTCTATGTTCTCAAATTAAATAAACCGTAAGTACCTATCTATTGTCGCTATTTAGAAAATTATAAGCAAGTCTACTCACTACTAGATGGCATCATTAAAATATCGCATAAGTCGACATCTAGTAGTGGAAGGCGGTATTTTTTCATTCGTTCTCGCGGGCCAAGATTTGCGCCATCTAGTGAATTTAAAACAACAACTAGTTGGCCCGCTCAAATCTCGCCCGAAGCGAGTCCCATTTTTTACTATGAGATGAGGCATCTGTACTAATATAGTATTATAATATCTGTGACATAGGCTATGATATGACAAAAATTGTCGGAAACGTCAAGTCAATGTCAAAATTAAAACGTTTCATTTTACGTATAAACTGTATTTCTTGTTTCGTGTTGATATTTTGTGGGTAATGAAACGCAAAGAACGAGCTTTTTACAACATTTTATGTTTTATCTGTGGTTTCGCTCCCGTTGCTATAGAAAGAGCTTGTCTACGAAGAAACTGTTTTCTAGGGTTTGTTTCGAGAAACGGTATGCTCGGGTAATAGAAAGAATAGGAAGACAAGAAACTTTCTTCTCTAGTCTATAGTAGAGTAGAGATGAAAACGCCGTGCTAGGCCGGCTGAGATTATTATCAAATAATCCCACTGCCATCGTTTGATAAGGTATCAAATGAATCCAACCTTTAATTACGACGACCTCAGTGGCGCAGCGGGCGAGAGTCTGCCTGCGACGCAAGAGGTTGCGGGTTCGATTCCCGCCTCGAAACAAATTTGTGTACGATCTGCAGAAATTTGTTTCGTTGGTCTGGGTGTTTTCTATGTATCATTAAAAAATATCTATCTATAATATATACTCGAACCACGTGGCCTTATGCGAGATGATGGTAAAAGGCCTGATGGTATGACTCTGATTCCCTGGAAGATGGGTCTGCCTTTAGTTTGGGATGCCACGTGTCTAGATAGCCTAGCGCCTCCACATCTTGCAGGGACATCGGTAAGGGCCGGTTCTGCAGCAACATCAGCGGAGTCCCTTAAACGGCGAAAATACGCTAACCTTGACCGAGGTTACCTATTTGAGCCGTTTGGGGTAGAAACCCTTGGTCCTTGGGGTCCTGGGGCATACGGAATTTATAAAGATCTCACTAAACTTCTTATAGAGTCCACAGGTGATCGGAATGCTGGCTTCTATTTCGGTCAACGAATTAGCATTGCCATTCAACGTGGCAATGCTGCCAGCATTCTGGGCACTCTGCCTTCTGGTGACGGCTTAGATTTTTAAGAAATAGTTATAAGTGTATATATTAGTTGTAATTGTTTTATTCTGTTACTGTAATTTACATATACATAATAATAAAAAAAAAATCTATCTATATAATGTATTAAATATATCAGTTATCTAGTACCCCACACAAGCTTTGACTAGCTTACTTTGGGGCTAGATGGTGCTGTGTGGATTGTCCAGCATTATTTATTTATTTAATTACGAAGCCACAGCTCAAGTTTCTAGGTGAGGACGGCGGGATACCTTACACGTATCGATACATCGAGGCATGGGTAACTTGATCGCGGTACTCCACACCGCCGATTAAACTTGACTGACAGTAACTGATGATATTTTACTTAAAAATGTAAATCAGTTACGTACGTAACCCACCTATGATGGGATTTTACAATGCGAGCGAAGACTGACGGTCCGTTAATGGTTTCCGAGTTACTGAACTTCCCTGAAGAAATTCCGATAAAAAAGTAGGTACTTAGTTAATGGGTAATTATAATTCTAGTCAAGGTATTCTGCGATATTTATTATAGAAAGAAACCTCTAACTGTTTGAAAATTTTGTTCAACCCAAAATCCTTCGTTAACCCACCAAAAGCAAAAAGGATACCTATAAATACCTATCCAAGAAATTACGTTTATGGACACCGAAGATAGCAACCGAGTCGCTCTTGAGTCTTTAATTACATTTTGCCGCCGAAAATGACACCGCGAGGTCAAGGGCTTGCAATTATCGATTTTTTGATCGATGTTTTACCTACTTTTTATCGAAAGCTCAAAGAGACAAGTCATCTTTTACAGTCTGTCAGAAAAGTTTGGTCGATTGGGATACAAAAAAATTATGACACATTCTCAGACTTATAAAAAAGCAGGTCAAAATTATACCAACACGTATTCGGAAAAACTTACTAAAAATCAAGAACTTTGTAACTATGTCGCAACACCAAATATAATATCAACAACGATAAAAATCGTACACAAAATATTAACACAACGGTGCCAAGCTAATCGTCTTCAATCGAAAACCAGTCTTGGGTTATAAAAAACGAATTGGCCTACATATTGCGGGACAAATAAAAGGAATTTTACACAGTTCGCCTAGAACTGGTCGCACCGTTAAATATATTGTGCGCGGATTTCTAGATCTCGATTTTTCCACTTGTTCCCATAGTTCTGTAGCTTCAACAGGTTACGAGATGTCACTTGTTAAAAGCCGAGAAGGAAAAGTGACGTAAGGAACTTTTTATTTCATAACTAGGTACTTATTGTCGGTTCCTAAGAAGGAAGGTACGACGAGTAAAGTAAGAAATAATCGTCAAAAAGCAAAACATGATTTGTTTCAGTTATGTTGTTTGAAATTCATTTAGGTTACGAGTAGACTTCGAGAAAAGCCCAAAGTCATTCACATCATGTGTCGGCCATTGCGCTATAAACCTTGTCGATTCACCATAAACCACGAAAAAGTTCACACATACGAGTAAACTTATTTACCGCACGCAATCAAAATTCCAAAGGTTGTACCGCTACCTAAATTCTAGGAACATAATATTGCGTTGTGACTGCCTATCGACAGTTGTCGCAACACTGGTCACGTATCAGTGGTGACAGGTTGTGTGCACTAACTAATAATGTTCTAGTTATCGATGATCATGGCGATAAGAAATAGTGCTTCGGAAAAACTGCAAAAGACATTTTTTATGAACGTTTTGCTACTTATATTTTTTGTGAAGATGTTGTCATGTTTCTGTGGTAAGTAAATCAAAATTAAACGCATGTTCCTACCTCACTAACTAGCCTAAAAACATTTTCTGTACCTTCATAGGCCAACCGCAAAGGTTTGTTGATCATTTTCAAAGAAAAACCAAGTATCCCATCATCGGGAATGAGACATAAAAAATAAATAAAAACTAACTGTCCTGTCCGGGTCCCAGATTACGACAATAGTGCGGCGCCATGACTCGACCGATATCGAATCGATACAGTTTATAAATATTTCAACATCGATTACGATCGCCGATACGCTTGTTGTGAATTTTCACATAAATAGTTAAACAACTGTCTATTTTCATAATCTATTCAGCCATCCCCAGATTACACTTTGAATTTTTATTTTAGGAGTGTTACAAGATAAGGTAGACCCGTTGACAAGAAGTTTTTGATTTGTAAAATTTAAATACTTACATGAGTAGAGATGTGGCGTGGTGCTAAATTATGTCAATAAACCGACTGTTGTTTTCTATAAGCAGTGCCATTACAGATAATTAGGTACCCAACTTATTGCTCGGGTGAATTAATATTTAAGTCAATGTTATATTTAAGCTGAATTGAAAAATGAATTGATCTTCAGCCAAAAAGAGGTAGAGTTTAGGCTCTTCTCATAATATTTCATCCTGCTGTGCCTAAGTTAGTTACGCTATTCATGTAACTTTAACATTTACTTTTAGGCTTCACTTATCTCGCTGTTCTGCACTTTACCACCATAGCAATAAGGGCGATGGGTTGGCCGGTAAACTTTGACTTTAGCAATGCGTGTCGCAATGAATCGCAATGCCGTGGATCAGGTTTTGAATCTGTTTTATAAAACATCAAAGTCCTTGATATTTATCGATAACTTTTTATTGTAATTCGATTGGGCTGCAAACCGATGGTATCGATAAATCAATCAAGCACTATTGACTAAGTAAGAGACAAGTAGCATTGCATTTTTTCGGTTCACATAGCCTTGATACTTTATTATGAAGTACCTAGGGTTGTCCTGGCAACCAAACCAATCAAACCTTCCATTTTCAAAATGTATTTTGTAATTCGAGCATTGACATTGCATTGACGTATATTATTTTATTAACTTCCGATGTTTACAAAATTATAACACCTACACGTAAGTAGTACAATTAAGAAAAACTTAAATTTAATGTGTATCGTACTGATTATGTTTTAAAAGGTTTTTATTTTTGTTATGTTATTTATAAGTGCGAAGAGAGTATTAATTCATTTATTAAGGCGTTAGGCGCAGTAGGTTCCTCTCAGATGAAGTTTCAAACGTTTTCTATTTGGAAAATGGAAAAGTGGCTAATCTGTTACGCGCAGTCAGGTACAGTTGCATCCATAAATGGGAAAATACAAAATGTTACTTCAACTCCAATGGATGTGGACATGTCATTGGAACTTGGAGTAATGTCGGTATTACGGCCCATAGATGGAGCCTGCGGCAATTTGTATTGTGTCCCTTTTTCGTAGTAATTACTTAGTACTATCGGGGCCATGGTCCTTTACGGCTGATTTGGGAAAATGAACTTTATTTTAATGTCATTTTTAACTGTGGAAATTTACGGCTTCCTATTTAATTAATCAATTCCATTTGCTTGTTTAACTACCTAATTTAGGAACGGTTTTGTATAAGACTCCATGATCCTGTCTAGTCGGTGCATTTTTATGGTAAAAATATGCGCATAATTAATTTTTTGATCTGATATTATAAATTAGTGGTCTGACCTTCATAATGTCTGTTTGGCCCCAATCTAATATTAATATCGCACCGGTAAAAAACTAACAACTCAATCAATTAACACATGCTTAATATGTGGGAAAATATTCATTTTGTATTTAAATTAGGACAGCTCTAAATAATTCTTTAAAAACCCATTTGATTTCAGTGGAAACCATTTACAAAAGACCAAACACATCAAAGCTAAGTACCTTATTTTTGAGTACTTAAGTAGGTAAGTATCTGAGCGTCTGGTCGAAACGACGCGTGACCCGAGAGCTGGTGAGTATCTGGCACAGCGCATCAGCATTGCCATACAGCGGGGCAATGCAGCCAGCAGCGTAGCGGGGACGCGACGACTGGTATTGATATGGATCAGTTGAGCTACCTGAAGATTGTAAAACTACTATATTGTGCAACAGTCTGTAGTTAGCTCAATTGTTTCAATTGTTAATACTAGTTGTTATTTATTTCTATTAGTTAAATGTAATTTTCTTTGTGAAGTAGTACTTACTTACCTAAAACATTTTCAACGTGATTGTCCATTAGAATATTAGTGCAGTGTACCAGTCGACTGCAGCACTGAGATGTGACTTTAGAATTTAGAACCATGTCATACTAAGACTGGGGTTGTTCGAAAGATAATCAATTAGGAGCTTTGTTCGTTAACTTGACATTTCTTGTAAGAAAATTCTGTCAAAAACGCCAATTCAAATGTAAATTTTTTATTATTTTTTTAAGAATGGATGGCTTACGTAGCGTTTATTGACAGACGCAACGCGATCGTCGAGAAAGCCGACTTTAAAGCGACAAAGTTCCAAAGTCTCCTTCTTCAGTGCAGATCACTGTACCTCCCATAAACGACAAACGAGGTAAAAACGCAATGGCAGACAGACAACAGCGCCATGCAAAAACAAAATCAGAAAGCCTATTCGAAGTGTCAAGACCACTTCATCATTGTTTACTCGTGCAGCATAAAAGGCGTTTGTTTTCTACGCTTTCGACTGCGCAAACGCATAAAAGCAAGCTTCCCGTCATTTGTATGCGGAACGCATGCGCAAACTTTTGTTTCTGAGTTTGTTCTTGCACTTGCACTTCTGTTTGCAAGCATGTATTTTGTCGTTGTTTGAGGGATGGCTGGCTTTGAGCGGGGAAAAGGTTACAAGCGAGAGACCATAGAGTATCTAACCATATATTACTCTATGGTTAATTCGCATGTTTTACTCATGGTGTTTTACTATTTAACACAAGCTCTACTTAGCTTGGGGCTAGATGATGCTGTGTGAATTGTCCAGCATTATTTATTTTATTTATTTATTTGGAGCTGTTTTGTGAAACTTATTACCTAGGTATTGTGTAAATAGCGCACATTTAAATAAATATAATTATAGGTAATAAGACCGTTTTTTAGAAACAAAGCAAAGGACAGGTAAGTACTTATCTAAAATAATACCTAATCTTATCTATCAGCTCATTCAGCTCCTATCAATATTTCTTATTGAAAAGAAACGGAACGTGTCATCGCTAATGCAAAAAGCAGCGCAGAACCGAACTGAACTGAAATGTGAGCATTTCATCATTTACACAGATAGGTATTTATAATACGTATGTATTTCCATTACCTACCCATTCATTCTGTTCTGTCAATTGATTATTCAACGTTGCGGTATCCCAGCTCAAAGGTTTCAAAAAAAAATTACTGGCAAAATCGCTGCAAAAGTTTGTGTCTTAGAACACCTGCCAGTTTTTGTATTGTACCTACCTACCTGTTGCAGAAAGTTGAAAAGCCACGGGTTTACTTAGAAATCTATTAAGTCGTGTACATGGCAACACAGCTGAACAACTATGTTACAGCGTTAAGCGGTATTTGTTCCTTTTGTCCCTGTACATAAACCTGCCTATGAAATGCAAACTAAGAAAACTTGTTGCAAAAAAAAAACATGTACACCCGTTTCGGCGTTTTCAATAATTGGGAACCAATAAGCACGAGTTGGGTTATAATTTTTATTTAAGTAAGAACCAAAGAAGTTCACTGTGAAAGGGTAATTTCGGTTCCTGGTATAACTTTTGTTATAAAAATAAACTTCGCATTAATACCTTAACAAAAATAACTAATGATGACTTTAAGCAATCATCATCCATCCTACACAAATACGTAACTCAAAATAAAGAAGTAGATTTGGAACAAAGTGTCTTCTCACTCTCACTGAATGCAGCCTGTTTGAATAAGACAGGGCAAGTAGGTGTATTGAAAGCTATTTTCACCCAGTCCAGAGGGCAGAGGTCACAAGCCTGACCTTGAGTAGAAATCGAGTCCCATTTCGATTCCGAGACTATCGAGTAAATCGAACAAATAGTAACGTATAACGAGGATTAACTGAAGAGAGACAGAGAGGGTGATAAGTCCATAAACGAGGGAGAAAGATAATTCGGGATTAACATAGTATTTTACGACTGAGACCATATTATATTATAATAAAAGTAATATGAGTAGAGTCGGATCATCTAAATGCCAAAATAATCACTAGATGGCATTGAATTCTTACTCGTAACTTAAAAATAAAAGAAAAACTAAAGCTAGTAGAAATAAAAAGGACTAAGCAGGTAGGTATGCGTTTTCTGAAGACTTCCCTCTTGACTGTTTGCATTGCGAGGTGTTATTTATTTAAGTTTTCTGCCATTTCGTTTTGTCAACACATAAATATTAATAATTCATCTGCACGTATGGAAGAAACTAGGGGTTCCTAAGATACCAAAAATGATATCCAGAATTATCTATAATATAGATACATTTATATAATATATATACCTATTAGGTATAATGGGCTATAAACTGTGAACCTGTTAAGAAAATCAACAAATACAAGTAAACATTCTGCTTTTACTCAACTCTATCAAAGAAAAATATGTCAATATGTATACATAATATAAATAAAGTGATCGGTATATCGGCCGGTATTAAACGAAACATAATTATTAATAGAGGTATTATAAAACGTCCATGATATACCGCCACCGCTAACATAAAGACGTGGATAAACAGTCATGCATATGATCACAAGGATGCATTTAGCACCTTGCCGCGAGTTATCGTACCGTGAAGGGGAGGGCAAGTAAACGGCCGTGAAAATAAGTGAAATTAAAAGTAAACACCAATGATGACTGGTGATTTGTTGATGATTGTGCGAAATAACACATGCGGTGAGTAAGAATAATATAGGACCAAAGTTACACCCTTGAGCTACGCTCTAAAGTCTTTACTTGGCTGACTGTGTGTGACCCATATCTGAAGGATTGGTCAACTTCAAAAAGGATTTAATGTATTCCAAAATGATTGTCTAGTGATCAAAGTAAACAATTTCAAAAATTAAATAGATAAATTATATTGGTAAAATATAAGCGACAAAAGATGGGGCACTTTTATTCTAAGATAGGTAGGTATTTTATTTTAGTTTTATTTATATATATTTTTTTTATAATTAATAAATAATGCTGGACAATTCACACAGACATTACCTAGCCCCAAGCTAAGCAGAGCTTGTGTTATGGGTACTAGATAAGATAACTGATTTACTTAATACAATACACTACACAGATATTTTTTTTCTATACATAGAAAACATCCAGAACACCTTACCTTGAACAAATATCTGCAGATCGTACAAATATTTGTCCCGAGACGGGAATCGAACCCGCAACCTCCTGCGTCGCCCGCTGCGCCACAGAGGTCGTCGGGTAGTTATTTCTATGACATTAAACGTCAAGATATATCCCAAAACATAAGTCAGATTTAACGTATTTCCTAGTGCTCAATAACAAATTGATAGGCCTATGTAAATCGACCATAAACCGAGGACACGGGGAGGACCACCGCGTCGCCATTTTATGGTCACGAGCGACGCACGCGCCGCTTTCCCGCACCTGCACTTTGACACGCTGGAAATGTTAAACCAACAATGCGAAGAATTTAAGTCCTAGGACTTAAAAAGAAAATAAAAACATGTTAGTGACCATTGGATAAACTTTACCTCGCATATTGAAATACTACTTTGATTTGTGCAAAAAGTTGGTACTCAAATGACGATAAAAAAACATAAAACAAAAAAACTAAAAACATCGCTGAATTCCAAAGTATATTTAAAAAACTCAAGAAAATGAACAATAATACCTACTACATGAAAATTTTAAAAAGAGATGAACAGAAAGGCACGATAATGAAAAAATTGGATATCTGTTTGGGTGGCAATGGCATGTGGTCAACAGTCGGAACTGTTAGGTAAACATCATCAAACGGTATAAAGATGAGCTTTTAATGTTAACGATTAATAAATGAGAGTTTATGAATATTCCATATTAATAAATTAGTTTTTTATAATGAATATTCATCAATAATTAGGTTATTGTGCCACTGGGGCTCCGAACACCCGGACGCCTGACCGTAACAGACATAAGTTACCAACAAGGTCGAATATGTATAATTATTTGCAACCATTTATTTTGTCAGGTTCTGTAGCAGAGTTTGAGTAATAGGCTTTCGACTATGAGCTACGATGTTAAAAACCCAATGGCACCATTCCACTGTGTGTATTTTATAGTAGGTTTTTAAATTGTTACAACTTGAATTTCTTCTGTTCCGTAGGCGTCGGTAAAACCTAATGTTTATTTTTAAACTAAAACTTTTTTTTAAACTAACAGTCCTACTGGCTGCGACCCGCCGTGCATCCCTGCTAACAGCTAAAGGTTCCTCTCTCATACAACCATCCCTACTTCAGAGGATTTAAAATCAGAATGTCATTTACCCTGCCGAGCCAGGATTCCTAACTGTATTTAAAATTAGCTTCTTGTTTCAAATCTTCCGCATATCAACGTTCTTTGGCACGTATGTACATAGTACCATCCACGTACAGTTACACAACAAGTTACAGCATTGACTAAATGCCAGTTAAAATTCCGAGCAGCATATTCTTTAATCTGTGGTTAGTGGTCTATTGACAGCCAACGGGGCTAGTGGTCCCAGTCCTGATTACGTGTCGTGATAGGCGATGGCTTGTCGATGCTATGGACATTGGCAAGTGGATCAATTAGTCGGAGGACATAGCTGGAATGGAGGTCAAATCCTTGATAATGTATCTTACTTCAAAAGAGAAATACACAGAAATATCTGATTGGATGATAGACAAAATGCGCCTATTTCTTTTCAACCACAAAAACTTGCTCGGTCCAAATGTAGAGAGAGGTACTTGTACGAGTATTACTTAAACAGTAGCTTCATAAACAACGGATACCAACGATACCAAAAACGATTTATCGATAGATATTAATTGCACGTTACATCACTAATTAACAGACACTAACGTAACGGTAGTGCGAGGACAGTGCCGTGTCGACACTATCGACTATCGATAGTCGAAAGTGGTCGATAGTTTGCCGACGCTATCTAAGAATCTAGTACCTATCTACCCATCTCGACCTTTCTCAGCAACAGGTATCGATATAATCGTATCGATAAATTGCACTGCTATCGTGTGGGGTTTACAATCAGGGCTTGAAAGCGGTATAGGTATAGGGTTAAGCTACCGGTAAAAAATTACGGTACCGTTTTGATTTAAAGGTAGACCTATACCGGTATACAATAACGGTATTGGTACAGGTATAAAATAACGGTACCATTATTTTAAGGGTACCGGTAGCTACCTGTATTTTTCTGGTACCGTAACGTAATTCATTTCGGTACCAAAAAACGCGTGAGTAAACGACGCTAGTGCTCTGTTTACAGTTCGCTCGATAGGAATGCCACTTGCCTTGTCGAACGAGGTTTCACTCTAACACACTTCTTAATACACAGCTATGACGTCGCGGTCGTTCTTATATTCGTCAATTCGGCTTCTTTCCTTGTAAAAGCATGGAAGCATGGGGAGAATGCGAAAATATGCTTTTTATTGTTTCTTTTCATTCAGCGTGGAGACTAGATTGTCTACACTAAGTGCCAAATATTAGCGTTATAAGTGCCTTGCATTTGCATTTCGTCGCCGTAGAGCGAAAAGTCACTAAGTAGGTCATTTGGTGTTTTGAGTTATGAAGGTTTAAAGTTTTGAAAAACTAATAAAATCATAACTTTGTTTCGATATGGGATATTTATAATTTTATGGTCTCATATGTTAGAAAATATAAAAGCTATTAAGGTCAATTCACTACAGTCACTAAATGACTGATATTTTCAGGGATAATGAAGAAAAACTGACTTAGTTAATTTTCGCCCTCAAATCTTCTACCAATTTTGTGAGAAAATGATTTGTTAAATATAGTTGGTGACTTTCACCCTCGTTTGGATAACTTATTTAGTGTTTTAGTAATTTTCTAACTATCTTTTTTGCCTAATTTATATAATTTATATTCCTCGAATCAGATAATGAATAAGAAAAAGATAGATAATCAAATACAGTTGTCAAACTTCCTTGAAAAATACCTAAAAATAAATCATTCAGAACAAGTTATTAGGAAATTACTGTTTTTTGATGTTTTGTTACAATTTTATATATGAAAATTCTATTATAAACATTAATGATAGCGTTTTGGTCCAGTGAGTCTGAACATTGTAAATGTCTTAATTCTTGATCTTGATTATCGCTTTTCCATGGCATAATCGCTTCTCGTACACAGACCGATGACTGAGTAAGCTTTCATAATACGGCCCATAGTGACATCGGGCTCCAGCAGCTATTCTGCAACATCGTTGTAGCTGTAGGGTAGAGGATAGAGACTCGCTCGTACAATGAATGAAGTCGGGGAATGGTCCAGTCCAGACGACGAACAAATATCAACGGGTTTTGTTTTTTGTGGCCTCTGAAATACATGACAGTGTGGTACAAACGAACATTACCTGGATGGAAGGCAGCTACCCGAAATATTCAAGTTAGCAAATTTTACCAAAAGGAAACACTCCTCTGTATTATTTAAACTACTGGACTACTTGACAATGCAGCAATCGCCTTGGTGTACGTACTTGCCTGCATGCGGTAGCTGCTATGAGTACCTACTTCGGGTAGCTGCCCTGCAGGTAACGTTCGTTTGTACTACGCTGCATATTTAAGGGGACATCAGAAAGGGTAAAATGGGTCTGAAGTAAAAGACTCGCTATGATGGCTCAATAATAAGCTACTTGCGATCTCAATGTATTTGCTCCTCTTTAGATGCCAAGGGCTTAGACAAGGGATTTTGTTGGTCTTTCTGGCAAGAGTAGATGATTTCTCAAGAGCTTTATTTATAGTTCACTAACCAGCAAATTAGGAAACTACGCCGAGTCTTCGCCGAGTCATCCATACTGCAATGCTTGAAAACGACTATCTTCAATCAGTGCGTCCTTCCCGTCGTGACCAACGGAACTGAGACGTGGACACTCACTTTAGGGTTGATCCACCAGTTCAAAGTCGCTCAGCAAGGTGTGGAAAGAGCTATGCTCGGAGTTTTTCTAAAGGATAGGTTTCGTAACGAATACATCCGACAGGGAATCAAAGTTATCGACATGGCTCTAAGACACATACATCCCTACAAGCATGCTGAAGTGGTAGTGGTCCATGTCTCGCAAAAACTAACAACCGCTGGGGTAAACATGTTCTTCAGAGGATGGCAAACGTAGTATAGGACGCCCTCCACCCAGGTGGGATGACGACCTGCCAAAGACTGCATGCAGATGCTGGATGCGGCAAGCTATAGACAGGGAGCTGTGGCGCTCATTAAGGGGAGGCCAGCTCCAGCTGTCTCAGTACAGCTGTAGACTAACATAGACTGATGATTAACCAGCAAAGACGTTTTGGACATGTCGCTGGGGCCTAATAAAAGTCACTAGCCGCAGAGTAAACGAAATCAAGAGCGTAAAAGAAACCAAATTGTACATTTAATTCTCTAAAGTAACATAGACGTACGAAACTTATGGCTATAATAATCAACAAAACACTTTAGATATCATTGAAAACAAAGCTTTGTATCCATAATATTGGGGCAAAAACTAACTTAACATGTTAAATGATTTCTTGCGCTAAAATTATGAAGAACAATTATGGCAAATAGCGATCTAGAAGACATTAAGTCGACTTGGTTAGTTTTCGCTTTCATGTTGTGTATCAAACCAGTTACTACATATCTAATCATGTAATTTTAGTTATTTCTCGACTAGAGTGGGTCCTAGCAACAAGCTATTATATAAAAAAGAAAGTAACCAACCCGACTTAGGTTCTTATTTTGCAATTCTTTCAAGTAGGAAAAAAGTATCTAAGTAACTTAATTAGTTTTCGACTAAAATGTTTTAGGCCAAATGTAGAGTTAGTGAATTTTTGCAAATCCTAAAATGAAAACTGTGGTAGCTAGGGATATGGTTGTAAGACTGAAAAATGCAGAAAAAATCGGTGATTTTGATGGCATATCTAACTCGATTTTGCCCATTATAGCGAGTTGATGACTTTTCGCCCTACGGCGACGATTTTTGCATTACAGCTAAATGATGAATTTACTCCTTTTGTCTAAGTTTATTAGTTTTAATTAAGTAGTACGTATATTTTTGTTTTGTGTATTTTCTAAATTAAGGCAATAAATGATTTTCTATTCTATACTAATTTAATACGTACTAATAATAATTTTCAAAAATTTTAAGCAGTGCCTTTTTTTAATTTCATGAAGGTCAACGTATTGCCAAGATATCTGGCATCTGGTTTTCTTATAACTGTTTGGTCCCTGACTGTGACAAGGCATTTTCACACAAGAAAATCATTTTTTTTTTCACACAAGAAAAACATTATTTTATACCGGTATACATACTGGTACCGGTATAAATACCGGTACCGGTATAAATGCCGGTACATACCGATACCGGTATAAATACCGGTATACATACTGGTAAAGATATAAATACCAGTATACATACTGGTACAGGTATAAATACCGGTACCGGTATAAATACCGGTATACATACCGATATTATTACCGCAATACATACCGGTATAAATACCGGTATTATTACTGGAATACTTATAAATATCGATATCGGTATACATACCGGTACCGGTATAAATACCAGTATACATACTGGTACCGATATAAATACCGGTATACATATCGGTACCGGTATAAATACCGGTATTATTACCGCAATACATACCGACCGGTATAAATACTGGTTCCGGTATAAATACCGGTATACATACTGGTACCGGTATAAATACCGGTATACAAACTGGTATTAATACCGTAATACAAACCGGTATAAATACCGGTATTATTACTGGAAAACATACATAACGATACCGGTATAAATACCGGTATACATACCGGTAAACATACCGATATGATTACTGGAAAACATACCGGTATAAATATCTATCTATCTATGTATAGCTGTCTGGTCCCTGACTGTGACACGGCATTTTCACACAAGAAAAACATTTTTTTTCACACATGAAAAACATTTTTTTATACCGGTATACATACTGGTACCGGTATAAATACCGGTATGCATACTGGTACCGGTATAAATACCGGTATACATACCGGTAGCGGTATAAATACCGGTATACATACTGGTACCGATATAAATACCAGTATAAATACTGGTACCGGTATAAATACCGGTATACATACCGGTACCGGTATAAATACCGGTATACATAGGTGTCTGAAAATCAGCGCCGCTACTCGCTGTGGCTTGTAGCGGCATAATGCTGAGACAGGGACCTTTTTGGCCCCTTTTATTTATTTTTTATTTTATTCCTTTCAATATTGTATTTTAATTAGGGTCAAATAAATGGATTTTCTTTCTTCTTTCTTCTATCTTACATACCGGTTTTATTACCGCAATACATACCGGTATAAATACCTGTATTATTACTGGAATACTTATAAATATCGATATCGGTATACATACCGGTACCGGTATAAATACCGGTATACATACTGTTACCGGTATAAATACCAGTATACATACTGGTACCGATAAAAATACCGGTATACATACCGGTACCACTATAAATAGCGGTATGTATACCAGTACCGGTATGTATACCGGTACCGGTATTTATACCGTTGCCGGTATGTATATCGTATGTTTTATAAGTACCGGTATTTACACCGGTATGTATTGCGGTAATAATACTGTTGTTTATGAAACCTACCGGTATAAATACTGGTATACATTTCTGTACCGGTTTACATACCGGTACCGGTATAAATACCGGTATATAATAATATGATAATAATATAATCGGTAGGTAATAATACCGGTATGTATACTGGTAATGATACCGGTACCAGTATAAATAGCGGTATGTATACCGGTATTTATACCGGTACCGATATTTATACCGGTACCGGTATTTATACCGGTATGTTTTATAAAGAACGGTATTATTACCGCAATAAATACCGGTGTAAATACCGGTACTTATAAAACATACGGTATATATACCGGCACCGGTATACATACCGGTACCGGTATACATACCGCTATTTATACTGGTACCGGTATGTATACCGGTATTTATACGGGTACCGGTATGTATACCGGTATTTATACGGGTACCGGTATGTATACCGGTATTTATACCGGTATGTATTGCGGTATTAATACCGGTATATATACCGGTATTTACACCGGTATGTATTGCGATAAGAATACCGGTATTTATAAAACATACCGGTAATACCGGTATTATAACTGGAAAGCATACCGGTATAAATACCAGATTACATACCGGTACCGGTATAAATACCGGTATACATACCAGTACCGGTATACATACCGTTATACAGACCGGTACCAGTATAAATAGCGGTATATATACTGGTACTGGTATGTATACCGGTATTTATACCGGTACCGGTATTTATACCGGTATGTTATCCAGTAATAATACCGGTATTTATACCGGTATGTTTTATAAATGTTTTATAAATACTGGTACCGGTATGCATACCGGCATTTTTACTGGTACCGGTATGTATTCCAGTATTTATACCGATACCGATATGTGTACCGGTACTTATACCGGTACCGGTATGTATACCGGTATTTATACCGGTATGATTTTCAGTAATAATACCGGTATTTATACCGGTATGTTTTATAAATACCGGTATTATTATCGCAATACATACCGGTGTAAATACCGGTATACATACCGGTATTATTACTGCAATACATACCGGTATAAATACCGGTATATATACCGGTACCCGTATAAATACCGATATTCATACCGGTACCAGTATAAATAGCGGTATGTATACCGGTACCGGTATGTATTCCAGTATTTATACCGGTACCGATATGTATACCGGTATTTGTACCGGTGCCGGTATGTATACCGGTATTCATACCATTATCGCAATACATACCCCCATAAATCAGTTCACATGGGATAAAAATCACCTTGAAACGTTTCCATAGAAACAACGCGTGCAAAGCCGCGGGTATAAACTAGTAGTAAATAAACGCAGCCCACCGCCGCCGCCGCGCCGGCGTGGCCTGTGCGCGGTGTGGCCCCGTGCGTGCAACGCAGTGAGGGATGTGGATATTTCGACCACGGCGGCCAGTCTCATCGACCAAGATGCGCAGGACATATTATAGTGCACAAGTGTGTGCGCAAACATAGGTGCACTCTCTATGCCCTCACTCTCATAATCCGATAGGACGGCAGACCGACACGGCCGGGGAGAGGTCAAGCGATAGACCAACGGCTTAAGCCGTCTAACACCGCCAACTTGCTAGAAAAGACCCAATAATACAAATCTTGGCCCGACCCGGGATTTGAACACGGGACCTCATTTTCAGCGGTTGAACAAGCGACCACTATACCAACGAGGCAGTCGGATAAAAGTAAATGTCCTGCCACAGAAATAATAGATACCTACATTTAATCTACGTTTATTCCAAAATGTTTAAAAATAAATGTCCATCCGTGCGAAGCCGGGTCGGGCCGCTAGTTATTAAATATAATTGCAGCTTGTCTCAGCTAAGCAAACGGTTATACGAAATAAAACTTCGAAACGCACGAGTCACACGACTGTCCGGTCTCACTCGCTCGACTAGAACGGAACTGGCTCGATAGAATCTGCAGCTGAGCCGAGAGCTATTTATAGTTTTCTCATTTCGGTACTCTTATTTTAAAATTACGCTACTGCTAAAAATAAAGCTATCGCTATTTTTCGGTATCGGAACATAACGGTACCGTTATATAAGGATATCGTAATATAAAGGTATGACGTCATACCGTTAACCTTTTCATACCGGTATTTTCCGGTTATTCAAGCCCTGTTTACAATACAAAGACGTATCAATTACAATAGATTTGTTCTACAAACCGAGAACAACTCATGATTGATTACTAACGGTTCTTTTCTGAGACCAAATATGATGCAACTAACAAAAACATTTGCAGAGTTAAGATTAATGCCAGACAAAATCGACTGTATACTAAGTGAAGGATAAAATAATATCGGAAAAATAATAACGACGGGAGTAATTAGGTATAATTACGCCGCCATTGTGACTGACAGCTGAAAATCAGAGTAAATAAACATAGTTTTTCATCCATCAATCTCTGAACAAAAACTAAACTCTCCTAGAGTGAATTTATTGGACACGCCTGCACTGGACGTGAGCGCACCATAGTGCATGAAATGCAGTAGCTCAGCTTCTTGCAACAAAATGGCGACTGCCTATAGAATTTACATGACTTTTTAAATTTCTGTGGGTATCGTCGGAAACATCTGCGGATATTCGAATGTATGCGCGCTCTAGGCATACAGGGCAGGTCCGCAGATATTTCCGATGATTTTTTTTTTTCACGGATCCCAACTAGAGTCTTCAGGTTGTCCACCAGACCGACTAAAGTAAGGTGCCTCAGGTGTACATCCTACAATTCGTCCACTACATCGTCATATGGGTCATTTGCGCTTTCCAAAACCACGTCAGAGGAACTCATACGTAATTCGATGCCTTTCTTTCTGTGACGTCATGAGTCGTCTGTCGGCATTTTTGTATCATTCCTTCTTATATGACATACTAGTTTATGCCCGCGGCATCGCACGCGTTGTTTCTTGGAAACGTTTAAGGTGATTTCTATCCCACGGGAACTGATTTATGGGATAAAAAGTAGCCTATGTTTGATTCCAGGATTAGAATTACCTGTATGCAAATTTCAGCCCGATCCGTTCGGTAGTTTTGGCGTGAAGAGGTAACAAACATCCGTACATCCATCCATCTAAACTTTCGCATTTATAATATAAGTGTGATATTGTGCTTCTAAGAGGGCTCTTTCTTTCTTGTGGGTAGGGGAACCGCAATCTGCACTGACATCTCGCATAGGAGTACGGTGTATCCCCCTCTCTACAGGCTATCAACTCATTGCAGTAGTAAGCAGTCTTCTCTTCTTACATGTAAGCTGAGTTACTGCCTCCACTGCACTATGTCGAGCTCTATATCGGGCGTGCCGGACGCCGCTGGCTATATATGTCGAGATGCGCCCGCGCATAACGGGCGAGCGACCTTCTATTAATTACCGTTCGCTCTCTATAGGGACAGGCATTTCTTCCTACAGATCGACTTGTTTCCTACATTCCGGTAAAATCGTTCATTAGACGAATTAGAATGCGATGGACGATGAATTGTAATCAGTTAGGGCACTGATGGCAGGTTACCGACGCCAAGGCAACTGCACCCGTGGACGGCTGCCGTTGACCATGACGTAGATATCGGCCTGTGGGCACGAGGGGTCACAAACTGCTAGGTGACCGAAGAATGGGGTCGGCGAGTGTGTGGATCGGTGGGCTCGCCGGCCATGTATAGGAGGAAGAGGGGACGCCAGTCGGGCTGCGAAGGTTTTAAATGTTCCCGTGGTTCGGCGAAAATGGCGAGAGAGGGACACCGGAGAGGTTTTAGTGGGTAACGTGGTACGTTCTTTTCAGGACGTCGAGTCCACAAACTGCTATGTAATACCTGTACAGCTTGTTCCATAGGCTCTATGATAGTGGAGGACCTTTCATGTAGCACATCTAACACCAGGTAAGTACGCGGTGGCACCATGACGACATGTCAACTTTGAAGAAATGTGGCAGCCGTCGTTTACAGGAGCCAGTTGACGGGTGCAGTTGCCTTGCCGTCCGTGCATAGGAGCCCTTAGGTTTATGACAGGATGTGTAATGTATGTCTTTCATGAGGACGTCACGTCACAGTTGGCATGGATTTGTCACTATTAGGTGGATCAACTGGACTGAACCTGGATGAGATTGGCGCAGGACCGTGTTGAGTGGCAGAAGCGTTTAGAGGCCTATACCCAGCAGTGGGTGAAGTCGGGTTGCGGTTGATGATGATCAGGTGGACCTACTAATCTTCTCTGTTCAAATGAAATGATCATCATTCAGCCCATATAAGGACTTATATGGTCCGAATGATGATGATATCATAGGGAGGTCTATGTTCAGCAATGTCCAGTTCACTGCTGAATTGATGCCACAAATAGTTGCTATACTTGCTATCATAAAGGGTCCGATGCAAATTGGGTTGGCCCGAATTTTTATTTTATTATTTCGAGAGGCCGCTATTAATCTCGCACATTTTTATTTGAAAGTCTAAAAAACCACGCAACAGTTAGTAAGAACTGTTGTAACATAACAAAACCACTAGTTTGCGCTCCTCATTAATTGGATTGGCAGCCATGTATGGCTGTTCGAAAGCAATGAGCAAATCAAATTAATATTGTTCCGTCTGGCCGATAAAGGCAGCAGTCTGTATCGGGACCGTACGCCAATGTAATCACGTGTGAAATGAGTGCCCATCGGTAAATGGAGCTCGTCAAAACTTTACACGCACCACTTTATGCCCTCTGTCGTTTCGAAGAGGTTGAAGTTTTATAACCTCTTTGATTCGAATCGATTATCATTCGAAATTCAAATGACGCTTTATAAATAACCAAAGAGTTTCCAATTATTTTTTATAATTAGAAAATGAATATTTACTGAGTTACATGGCATTTTCAGTTCATTTTAAATTAGGACATTTTCAGACGGATGCAAGTAATTCGCGCTTAATAGTCGTCGATTAAGAGAACGAATCTTTTATAGCCAGTCTGGTGTAAGTGTAGCATCAGATCTAGTTAACTACCATCGTGTGTAGTGTAGCAATCTTTATGATCATTGCGAGGAATTGATATTACATTGTATTTATCGTGGTCTAAATGAAAGTTTACGATGGGCATGGTGGGGTGATTGTAAGGGTTTATGATACACTTCACACATTTGCATAAATTACGCGTTCTGAAGCTATTTGAACGTGTAAGTGACTCCCTCACGGAAACCGGTACCGGACATAGCCGACAAATTACGAAGGATAAAAATAGCTGACCTGTCTTTTTTATATAGGTAGGTACTAGTTTCTACAGCTTCGCACGCGTTTTTTCTATAGTAACGTTTTCTATCCCATGGGAACTGATTTATGGGATAAAAAGTAGCCTATATTTGATTCCAGGATTAGAATTACCTGTATGGAATTTCAGCCAGATCCGTTCCGTAGTTTTGGCGTGAAGAGGTAACAAACATCCATCCATACATCTAAACATCCAAACTTTTGCATTTATAAAACTAAGTTTTTTTGTTATGATTGTGCATAACCCCACACTCAGGGTAATTTCTAAGAAAAATAATAATATTGCAAAAAATTTCGGCTTCGACGGGACTTGAACCCGCATCCTTCCGTCAGTACCGGAATGTGCTAACCAACTACACCACGAGGTCAAGTGACGTAGGAGTTGAAAATCTCTGCGACTTCCTACGGACTCGAGACGGCGGCGCTAGAGCCATGAAATTTTACATTTCATGGTCTTCCTTTTAGGCCTGCGTCCAGCAGTAGACCAATATAGGCTGGTGAGGTGAGGAAGACAGCATGAGAAATGACGTCATTCCCAATCCCATTCTATTGTAAGTACGCAGTTTATGCCACGTATATCCCGTTTCCTGCTCCACCCTCCAAGGCCGAACTCCGAAGCCGCATTCTTACAAACAATGGTCTACCAATTACCACTACCAATTACGGTAAGAGAACAGTTAGGGGTTGATGTAATAGATTGTTCCATTGTTTATTTTACCCTAATTTGAGGAGATAAGCTGGCACTGGCAACTTTCTACGCGGTGGGCTTTTGATCTTGTTAGCGATCAGGTGATTTAGGGAAATCGGTGGGCGATATCGAGAATTGTTGGGTTTGCCCTGCTTTAGAAGATAAAGTGCCCAACATTTTATTTTAGTAGATTCGCCTAATCCGATTGACAATTTAAACTTTACTATTTCAATTGTTTCATTGTAAATACTAGTTCTTATTCATTTCTATTATTTGATTGTAATTTTCTTTGTCAATTAACTATTTGTTCGTTCGATACTTTTTGTAATATTTGTCCGAGAAATCATAGTCATAATTGGTAAGGATAGGAATAGTCTATTATGAAAACAATACATTGGACAAAATCCGCACATAACTTACCAAACAAAAGCCCCGTTAAACCAAACAACTCGAAAAAGCTATAAGCTAAAATCTCAAGTGCCAAAAAGTCTAGTTCAATTGGATATAATTATATACCACCAGGTTTCGTTCTCCATACAGCGTCGAAAGATTTAGATTCGTGTGTTGACAGCCTTATTTTTAGCTCTGGAAGTTGTCAAAACTAGGGCTGGCGCTATTTAAAGTTCAAAGTTCATTGAAATTATGAATTATCCATACTATTTAATACTAGTTTATGCCCGCGGCTTCGCACGCGTTGTTTCTATGGAAATGTTTAAAGGACTTCTATCCCATGGGAACTGATTTATGGGATTTAAAGTAGCCTATGTTTGATTCCAGGATTAGAATTAAAAGTATATAGTATTTGTAAGCAAAATTTCAGCCCGATCTGTCTAGTAGTTATGGCGTGAAGAGGTCACAAACATCCATCCATCCATCCATCCTTTCGCATTTATATTAATAGCGTGATTATAAATTTGAAAGCTTTCGAAAGTAACTGTCTGTTTGTCTGTTTGTTACCTTTTCACGCCTAAACGGCTGCACGGATCTCAATGAAATTTGACAGGGAGGTAAATGGTATCTTGAGGAAGGACATAGGCTACTTGAAAAGCGCGTGCGCAGCCGCCGGCAGAAGCTAGTATTTCATTATTTTCAAATTTCCTACTACGAATTTTGCGTAAAACTATCTAGAAAACAAGAAGGAACTGAAGTCAAGTGCGATAATAGGGACATCACATAAATAGACCTAATTAGATTTTAAGCTAGACTGGAAGTTCATTCATGTTTCCCTTTTTATGTTTCTGTTAAATATCAAATAAATAATCTGAAATGTTTGTTATAGAAGAGCGAGACCTTCTAACACAAGTATTTTACTTAAATGAAGGTCTCCACTACGGTTATAATTATTGTAAAATTGTTACTTACAGAAATTTTTTTTTTTATTTTTTTATCACACGCATTATAATTAATAGACTTATCTGAGCGTCTGGTCGAAGCGACGCGTGACCCGAGAGCTGGTCAGTATCTGGCGCTGCGCATCAGCATTGCCATACAGCGGGGCAATGCAGCCAGCGTCTTGGGGACGCGACGACTGGTATTGATATGGATCAGTTGAGCTACCTGTAGACTGTTTGCAACAATCTGCAGTTAGCTCAATTGTTTCAATTGTAATACTAGTTCTAATTAATTCTATTATTTTATTGTCTTTTTCTTTGTGAATAAAGGCTCACGTATTTGGTTATAATAATAAGTACCCAATGATCGTAGCAGTCTGTGTAACGAACGAGGGTCTCAGTGAGTCTATGGATCCTCTTTGTTCCAACCTGACCACCTCCAAGAAGTCTTGGAAGGCGACTGGTAGCCCTGCATCCGTGCCATATGGCTGTTCGCAATTAACAGCGCTATTCTAAGAACCAGTGTGCAAGCGGTACCAGGAACGACCGTAAACTTTGAAACCATGTGGGGTTTTAGCTTTATGCTGCGGTTAATCATTGGATAGGTTAGGAATGGAAAATCGTAAAAATCGTGTCGGTCATAGCAATGAAAAGCGAAAAAGTAAAAAAAAATTGGTTAATTCACAGGTTATTTAATAGGGATGGAATGTCTGCGTTTTAACGTCAAAATTTTCAATATAAATGGCGGTGGAAATGAATGGCTGTATTTTGAAGTTTAAGATAGCCGACAACAAAAATGGCGGACTATCATTGAAATTTTAGGTCGAGCTCGTATATACGATGATATAAAATGAGATCAATCTCTCCGATTATCCAAATAATACTAAAACACTAAACAAAACCCATGTGAAACAATATGAAAGCAATTGAATAAGTGCTTTCCATCTTATTTATATCCCAAGTATCCACCCAGACACAACAAAACGTCTAAAGAGTTCCAGTATCGATTCTGTCTGCAGTCTAGAAAGCTTAGACTTGTTTGTTTATTTCTGGGTAGGTATTTCAATTACTGACTACATCTAACGCGGGGTTTTACATCCCGTTAAGATTATGGCTTCAGGAAATTTAGTAGATAAAAAAATGGACAACTAGGACAATGTTTAGATGGTCTATGGATTACCAAAGTATGGCTCAGCATCTATCATCAATTCAACTTCCATTACTTCCAACTTCTCTGATGATTTCTGCATCTGGTTTGACACAATTCTACAAATGTGCGTCTCATGATAGTATCGCAAGCTTTATTGTGCACTTTAAACAATTAAGAAAAACTTTCATTCCCAAGAAAAAAAAATACAAAATATCATCAATTCATCACAATTCACAAAGGTGCTGGACAAGATGGTCGATTATATTCAGTTACCAGCGCAAAGAATCAGTTTCAGAAACAATAAAGTTATTTCCAGACTTTAAAGGCAATTTAGAAAAGTTAAAAAGTTTATTTGGCTATTGGCTAACACGGGAGGATAAATCACCGGAGAAAAAAAACGGCGAAAACTGGAAAAGGCCTCGGCACAGTAAAGGTACGAGTTTGAAAGTATTGACTTCTAAAAAAGTATATAAAGTATGTAAGAAATAAAGTGCTATTTGATTCTCTTCACTTCAATTACGAAAAGTGAGATCACGGTCGTAATTACAGATATCGATAGCATTACATGAATATTATTGTTCATGGTCGTATTGGTCATCCAATATCTTACTTCAAATACGGATTATGAAAGAATTTGAGTCGGTTTGACAAAGGCAAATCACCACCATTCTGTTTTTTTCTAGACCTCAGTGCATTACGTTGAATATCAATTTATCGATACCGATATCGTAATATCAGATTACCGCGTTTTGTCCTGTCAATGTCAATATGACAAAACAGCTTCACCGAGCGTTTGTATCGTGTTACACAGTTTTAATAAAGTTTTATGTGGTCTTATGCAGTCTCGGGCAAACGAGGACGTTTTAATTCCATCTTCAAGGAATGGGACATCATAAAAGTCTCGAATACTAAGAATCATTTAACGATGCAAGGCAAAATAAAGTTGATAGGGTACGTAAAATGAAAGGTCATCTTATTATAGTCGCTTTAGTGCGTCTCATTGTCCCTAGTTCCTCATTCTTGGGGGATAAAAATGAAGGGATAAATTACGGAGACATTTTGCAATTTATTGGGCGCCTTGGTCGTATAATGCGAAAATTATGTTAAAGGACCTTTTTGACCAGCCCGCGGGTAACATAAACCAAGAATCAAAAGACCAGCAGTGCATAAAGGTGACTATGGAGTGACATAGGTTAAGTGACATTTACATGGGACAAGACATTTACCTGGGCTTCAGGTGATTTCGCTTAAAAGAAGATGTCGGACAGAATCCATACTGCTACGGAACGTAGTCATAGGATCTTTGCCATACGGCTATGTCCGTGTCGAAACCAGTCCAGAATAACTAGGTAAGTCAGTTTGAGGAAACATAGCGAAAAAAACCTGCATTATACTTACTATCGCGATGAAGTTTGACAAGCTCGATCTGGCACGTGCGCGGGAGTATATTTCGGTAAGCAGGTCGGCGGTCAACGACCGGCGTCACGACGGCTAAATAAAGATGCGCGCGCAGGTGCAGATGCGCCCTGCCAGGGCTGGTGCAGGGGTGCTTAAGAATTATTGCGATTTGAAAAAAGAGGACATACCTACTTGAAGTTTTGCATCGCTATCGAAACATAAATAAGGAGTAGCACAAGAGGTTGGAGATCTGTACCCAGACATGGATGCAGTTGAGTTGGTAATGATGAAGATGAAAAAGATCGCTTCTAAGAAAGATAGGACTTGCCTGGTTTTGATAAAAGATAAAAGTTGAATTAGGAATAAAGCGTGTTCTGGAAATGATGAGATTTCAAAACCAAAATGGAGTTTAGTTCTTATTTGGTGTTAACTGACATTTTTGATCAGATCAGAGGATATAACGTTGATAAATAATTGCGTGTGTTAATTTATATAATGATGACAAATTATTAGCGTACATATACCTAAGCTTTTGAATAGATTACAGAACCATAAAGTGCCGAAACGGATATTTGATGTGAACAACTGTTAATTCGCAGTGAAAACACGAAACCATAAACCGACTGATATTCCATAAAACCCGACACACTTTGTGAGCTTGTCAATTAAAAACCTGCCATAAAACCATAACGATCGGTCTGTTTTCGTTAACAGACCTCATCATTAGTTGATTATTTTCAAAAATTGGAGTTTTATCATCGAATATATCATCGGATTTATTAACCTGGATTAAAAGAGGGCAACTCGACAGAAGTTTAATTTTCTCAGCCTATGCGGTCTCACGAAACACGAAGTGGGGTAAAATTATAGTTTTAATTAACCCACAGCTTACGGGACATTAAAAGACGTTCTAGATTGATGAACTTTATATTCCAAAATGGAATTTGAAGATTTATGGCAACCGCATGCGCCAGCGCCGAAATGTTTTTGTTTTTGTTCATGAGATATCGTTCACTCGGATAGATCAATAAGGGATCCGAGATATCAATCAATCTACCTACAGACGTAAAAATAGCATCAAAAGAAGTAGGTAATGACAGCATCATTTTAATAATAGGAGAAACAAATTAAAATTTTTAAAACCCCGACAGATTTTCATGAATGTGTTGTTATGTTCATGGTAGTCATGTACTAAGAACACTCGGGATAAAATTATCTATGACACAAAAAAAAACTAAACGAAAATAGGTTCATCCGTTTGGGAGCTACGATACCACAAGAGAGGGGTGTTATAAGTTTAACGTGCTGACGTTAAACTTATAACATAGCACCCCTCTCTTTTTGCGTCGGGGGTTAAGAATGAGCTCATACTAGCATTCAAGTTAATATACTCGATAAATATCGAAGCTCCCGATATTGTTCAAGCCTAAAGATTCCCATCAGTACTCTTAAAAAGAGAGAACATAAGAAGTAAACAAACATACGGTTGGAAACAGTCGAAATGAGTTATATATTTAATTTATTGAAAAATCAACGACTTACACTAACTTGATCAAATTACGCTAGAGTCAATTAAATATTTTCACGTATAGTGACAATTTAACTAACGTCATGTGAAAATAAATTAAGAACAGCTCAAACGACAATAACGTGGAGTAAAAGATTATAGAAGAATTAAACTAGAAGCAATAGAATAGAACTAAGAAGACAAGACATTGGTCGAAAGTGAAGGTGCACCTGCGCACTCCGTGACTGGACTGGATGCTGCAGGTCACTGTGACGGCCGGCCCGTTACACGGTATTACTTTACGCGGGAAACACTGCTTTGACAGTGACATTTGATAAGCTTTAATTTATGACGTTTTGTGCTGGGAAAATAACACATTGCCTCCATCCTTTCTGTGTAGGTTTGTGTCATCGTTAAATTACATAGCTTATTATTTATTAGAAAATGTCAGAGAATAGGGTAATACTTAAAAATAAGATAAAAGAATATGTGCACTCATTAGTAGATAGACAGCTTCCAAAACTTGCATTGTTCTCATTTTTCTCTGGTTACGTTGGTCAAAAATGTTTATTCTATTTAAATAAGTTTCTGACTACCTACAGCTACCTCAAATATTTTTTTTTTTACTAGATAGCAAGACATTTTTTGTTATTTACAAAGATCTCAGAGGTTCAGACACGTATGTTTATCTCATTGTAAATGAACTATATTATAGTTTGTATAAGAAATAAAGTTCTTTAAGCCTAAGTGCTTTTCAACTCAATTTCGTTCTACGGTAAATTCACTAAATTAATTTGCAGTCGCACTACCTACAGCGCCTCGTCTAGGGGACTTTCATGAAAAGCACTCTAGTTGTAATGGCCTTGGTTTCTATTTTGTCGATGACCACGTGCATGGAAAGGCTGAGTGAATATCGATAGGTTCACTCAGCTGACTTACTGACGGTAGAGTACCTACCTACATGTTTTTATAAATATGGACTCTCGTTTTTGGCAATAACAGACAACATGCAGCCTTCTACAGCCAATGTATATGGACTTTTGTCTCGCCAAAAGGGGTGATTCTCTGGTAGTGGTATGAATATTGTTCCATCGCAGAACGAAAAACCGTCTGCATAAAATGATCAGTACATGACGTGGCACGCCTTACATGATTCATCCATGACAAGACAATTGCAGAAAAACGCTGTCGTTTTTCAAAACGGGACCCGAGTAAACAGAGACCGTTCGATGATTGAGTAATAATGCATGAATATTTACGATGTGGTAAGTGGTAACAGCGGTAAGTCCTCCCGTTTTGGGATGCTGTCATCGGATGCGCGTACGCATGACCTAAGGGCAGGAGTAAACGAGGGCAGTAACTGTATCGTATGGGATAGTGTAGCTTGTACAGAAGATCAGGAATATATGGAAACCAATTAGATCATGGGCTCATTTAATTGATATTCCCTTAATAACTGACGGGATTGTTGTGATAGTAGGCACACACTTTAAAATAATTCTATTTTAAAGTGTCTGTATCTGTACCGTGCCTACTTCCATAAATCCCGGGTCGAGCCAATAGTTGTTATTGGGCTTTTTCTAAGAAGAAAAATTCACAGTAGCAGCCCGGAGTCAGAAAATTGACGGTGTTACACCCCTGTCCTGCGCTTGACCTCTCTCCGGTCGTGTCGGTCTGCCGTCCCATCGGATTATGAGAGTGAGGGAATAGAGAGTGCACCTGTGTTTGCGCAAACACTTGTGCACTATGATATGTCCTGCGCATCTGGCTAGTCTCAGATGAGACTGGCGTGGTCGAAATTCGTCTAGGAGGACATTATTCATTATTATTAATTTAACGACAAGGGAAGCGACGAGGCAATCATTATATTTTACAGTTAATTACTTATTTACTTCAGTAACATAAGTTATCGTTTAACACTATCACAGCCCAAGACGCAATGCCACTCTACTCTCCTGGGTCGCACCGCCGATGCTGGGCATTGAATGCGTTAAAGGGTTTTTACTAGTACCTCTACGTATGAAGTACATATATGAGATAAATTAAAAGCTTATTTAGAAACAGTTAAGCCATATGGCATCAGTATAAATATAAAGTGTCAGTAACTCGGTCCAGTTTACTGCCTAGGTTGAGGTTTGTCATAATAACTCGCAAGAACATATTTATACTTCAAGAGTAATATAATATCTCGCAAGATTTAAGATTGTTCTGTTTTCGGCGTTCCCGAAAAGAATAATGTTTATTTATTGAATCTCTGGACATGAAATTGAATGTGCGGTTCCCAAGCTCGCCTGGTTCGGAAATAAATAAAACGGGGAGATTTTTTTAGTAAGTACTGGCAACTTTTTTGACTGCTGAAGAACTGGAACGGAATATTTTGTGTTTATTTATCCATTCTGTTCCATAATATTGATATTATAAGGTAAAAGTTATCAAGAAACTAAAGTTACCAATAAAGTTACTAAAGTTAATATCAGTTGAACTACCTGTAGATTATCTGCTACAGTCTGCAGTTAGCTCAATTGTTTCAATTGTAAAGACTAGTTCTAATTTATTTCTATTATTTGATTGTAATTTACTTTGTGAATATTGCATATGGAAACTAAATGATACTTTTGCCATACAGCGAGGCAATGCAGCCAGCGTCTTTGGAACGCTTTTGACTGGTAGGTATTGATATGGACTAGTTGATTGAGCTACTTTTAGATTGTTTGCAACGGTCTGCAGTTAGCAGTTGTTTCAATTGTAAATACTAGTTCAATATGTTTCTATTATTTGATTGAAATTAACTTTGTTAATAAATTAGGTCCACCCACATCAGTCATAGTCGGACCGGCGGCCGTTCGTGTTTCGCGTGCGTAATGCTGTCTCGGTCGCACTTTGGTCTACATAGGTATGACTTTCCATCTTTTCCATCTTTGTTATTCCTACGGTATATTCCAAAAGATTGGAAATAGCGCGTCTTTGTGTTAAGTTGTAACACATCACAGGCCATTTGTTGAGCGTGGCGCTGGGAGGACTTACCATATCTACCGAGTTTTACTTAGATCTGTGGATAAATAGGTATAGGTACTGAAAATTATTATTTTGGAAAATTAAATCTTTCACTAGAGAGAAACAGCAAATACGAAGGTTATTGTCAAACCGGCATGATTAAACATCCTGATGCTGGAGAGCATAATCCGACAGTTCAGCGGGGGCGGACGTCAGATAAACATAACGGAACTACGGTTAATGTTACACTCACACCACGATTCTATCAGCTGACAGATCCAGAAATTAATACAGAACTAACAGACGGACTGGACAATCTACCTGGTCAGACAGACGCCTCCTAAAACATAATATCCTAACTTACTAAAATTATAAATTAATAATGCTGGACAATTCACACAGCATTATCTAGCCCCAAGCTAAGCAGAGCTTGTGTTATGGGTACTAGATGACTGATATACCTTATACAATACACTACATATGTAGATAGATATTTTTTATTATACACAGAAAACACCCAGACCAACGGAACAAATTGCTGCAGATCGTACACAAATTTGTTCCGAGGCGGGAATCGAACCCGCAACCTCCTGCGTCGCAGGCGGACTTTCGCCCGCTGCGACACGGAGGTCGACAAAAGTCAAAAGTTTGTGAAATGACAATTTTATTTTGTAACTTAAGATCTAAGATAAAATTTGGCGTACGTTTAGAACATAGCCTAACTTAGATAGTATGGTACTTATTATACCGAAAATCCTTGTGCAAAACCGCGGAGGCTAGGTGTGAAATAAAAGCACCAGCTGTACGTAGGCTTTTTATAAGTTCTACGTTATATTTTACTTCATGATTATTAGGTATGGTTACATAATGTTGGCCAAGTCATCACAAACGTCCTTTGTTATGACTTATTATGACAGATTTGGCAGCATGTTTAAGCCATGGTCTAAGAAAACAAGGTCTGACACTCCGAGCGTGACACAAATTCTACGTCATCGATGGATAAGGCCAATTTTTCTTTCGTAACCATTCTAAGCTTTTCGACAGAAATTCGTTTTGCTAAAAAGTTACCAAACGAATTTAACCTATATATGCCCAGAACTATTTTGTGTCACCGATTTTTGTAATTTTTGGATATGTTATTAGTAATAACATGTTTTAAAACAAAACTCGAGATTTTTCAGGTTTGACTCACTGAAAGTGTATTATTTTCAGTGGGTCGTTAACGACCCCATGGGCACATCAGGTCTCATTATTTATCTTTTATGAATAGATGAAATAAAACCATTATCTAAGTTTTTATAAGAGTGAAATTTTATTATTGTGCATGAAAAGCCTCAAAGCATTTGTAATATAGGTTCGCGTTGCATCTTTTACACATTTTGACAGTTTTGTTCTTACAAAGAGCACATCGCCGTCTAGTCTGACCAGCTAGAATAAGGTATTCTGCTGCGTGTCTTCGTACCGAGAATGGAAGAGTTATTGGAATGTTGAGCTGTGGTTTCGGTGGCCCAGTCGGTGCTTTAGCTGCTCCATATTTCTGAAGAAGAGACCTTGCAATAGATCGACGAAAATCCCACGTATCTAAGCCGGCTCCAAAAGGTATTGCAAGCATAGTTGCATTATATATAGAAACATCTACCTCTCCGGGTTCTAGCCCTCCGGAGACATCCTCAACAGCACTTGCTTCCTCAGGCTCAGTTCGACCCTGATTGATGACCTATTCAGCTGGAACCAGGAGCTGATGCTTATTCAATCTGTCCAGATTATTGACCTCCTCCCCACCAGAACCACCATCGGATATTGGCACCACACCCTGGCGGCTCCACATAAACGTGGATAGTCTGTAAATTTTCATCATCCAAACATTTAAAGGCATCCAAAATTTCATTAGTAGTAAGATAACTACGATTTGTAGAACAAAAAATAAAAATTTGCAATACATAGACAAATATCACATCTGCCCACGGGGTCGTTTTCGACCCCATCAAATATTTATTGAAATTTAGATATCCTAAAGATATGTTTTCAAACATTTTATTATCAGACAGCATAATAGGCACATCAAAATATCTAATTTGCCTGTTAAACTGGTATAAAGACAACTAAAAACACTAGATATACTTACATTTTGCATGCGCGATCCAACTAATGTCCAGTTTCAAAACAATTACAACTTTCCACTACTCTCAGAAATTAGCTTATTTTTTCATGCCCTAAAAATAATAAGATCCTGATCACCTGATGTGTAAACTTACGTTTGATGGTAGTTTTTGACACATTAAGTATATTTCCCGTACAAAAAAATAATAATTACAAAGTACCTTTTTTCGGGTCGTTTTCGACCCCTTGGGCATATATGGGTTAAGGACTTGCCAACATTGTTAAAGACACAATAAATGGTTAGGCACTAAACTCATTGTTTTTAGAGCGAGTTGAATATAAATTTGAATTTTAGGCAGACAAGACTTTTTTATTTATTTTTTTTTTAAACGGGCAGAAGCCTTTATTCACAAAGAAAATTACAATAAAATAATAGAAATAAATTAGAACTAGTATTTACAATTGAAACAATTGAGCTAACTGCAGACTGTTGCAAATAATCTACAGGTAGTTGAACTGATCCATACTATACATACATCCATACATCCACTGATACATTAACAGCATTGTAATATTCCACATGTTTTCTTTGAATTAATGATTCTATGATTAATTTCTTTTTTGATAATGCTGCTGTGTGAATTGTCCAGCATTATTTATTTATTTTATTTTCCAATGGACTTATACAAAAACCTTCGTGTTGGTAATTTGGGAAAACTTACGTGGCATGACCTGGTAACATTTTATCTCTGTATGTAGTCTATGGTATGCTTCTTATCGGTGTTTATTTAAACGGATACACTCAGTAAATAAACGTCGTCGCTTACCTGAAAAGAAGAAAATATCCATTAATTAACGAACAAGCACAAACGTTTAAAATCGCATTTTAATGGGTGTCGTTAAAATAACGTTTCGGTACAGTAAAACAATTTATATGACCCTTTTTAACCGTTAACTTGTCAAAGTTAATCTTGATTAAAGATGCCTGGAATATCGTAAACGAGAGTTTTATAAGACTACAGATTATTACACGCTGACAAATCATATGACGCCATAATATAACGAGGTGTAAAAGCCAGTATGTATAAGTAATATATTTTAGCCCTTACATTACAATAACAACGGTAAAAAGTGAAAAAGCAGATCAACATTTTCTTTATGCAATCGATCTTGCTTTAGATGAATTATTATTGTTTTTCGCCTTTGAATACCTACTAAAGAATGAGGACCTAGTATTTTAATATCGAAAAATTCTCTCGTCTTTTACCTTATCATCCTGATTCCTGATGATGCTTGGTATGAGAGTGTGCAAAAAACGTCGATAGACTATAACTTCTACCTCGCTTACACGTACAAAAAAGAATAAAACAAATATATTCCGTAAGAATAGCCCGTGCCAAATGTCTTCAAACCATTCGAAAACTATACTTAATAGAGATCGCATGAAACTATTCAATCGCTGTCAAACTAGGAAAAGTAGTTTTTCTCTATCCGGTAGAGGTAAGGTGCCAAAAGAACGGAAGGAAATCTTTATTTATTTATTTATTTTAAGGAAAGCCTACAGCTTATGTAATAACAAAATAAGTAACAAGAATTATCAACATAAAAGCTAATGAATGGCCTTCACGGCTAAATGACTGTGTGGATATAAAATACGCTATGCAATCATATAATTTGGAAAAACAAGTTAAGTTAAAAAATTGTGGTATATTATAGACTCTGGAACTGTTTTTCGCCTACGAATATAACTTATAAGGACCTAGAAAATGTCAGTTTATAAACACCTAGCCTCGAAAACTAAAACCTTCGTTGTTTTACATTTACACCATATACGGCGTTGTTAACCCACTTATCCTCAATTAGCCTTGAAAATGTTCAATGGGTACATTGACTCAGTCCATCTGAGTACAGAATTTGCCGAATTGCCCCTGTCGGGCCGTGTTAGCACAGTTGGTATAGCGCCCTTGTTAAAACAACGTCATTTGTTATTTCTAAGTAAGATTCTACTGAATTTGTAATTTTTTGTCTTTTAATTGTAATTTTATACGTCATCGTGATGTTGATACTATTTTTAAAGGAACAATTTTCTAGGCCATAATTACGACCTAAATAGAAACGTTTAAAATCTGAATCAAAATGATCAGTTTGACAATAGTCAGATCTACCTATCTATTAATTTTATTTATATATTTACATTATAAAGAGACTACTAATATTATATTTATTTATTTATTTATTTATTTATTTACAAATGGACTTACAGTAGAACCAAAACGTCCAGGAGTCAGATACATATGAATAACAAAAATAGGCGCAAAGTAGTCAAATCTTGGACACAATACAAATACAAAACAATGAATACAAACAATTTTAACAATCATAATGTTATAAAGAGTTATAAAGAGGAAAGATTAGATTTTTTGTTTGTTTGTATTGAATAGACTTTGAAAGTATTGGACCGATTTGAAAAATTCTTTTATCATAAGAAGCCCACATTATTTCTGATGAACATAGGCCACTTTTTACCCCGCGAAAATGCTTCATTATACAACAACAATAAATTGATACGGAAAAAAAAGTCCGTATCAGCATTGCACCCGTGCGAAGCCGGGGCGGGTCGCTAGTAGGTTATATTTCCAGCTCCTTGTCAAGCTTTTCTAATACCTACCTACAGCATTTTTTGTAACCACGACATTGCTCTCATGAAGTGGTCAATAATCACACCAATATTATAAATATGCTAAAGTTTAGATGTTTGGATGGATGGATGAATTTTTGTTACCTCTTCACGTCTAAACTACTAAACGAATCAAGCTGAAATTTTGCGTATAGGTAGTCCTTGGCCTCGAATAAAACATAGGGTACTTTTTATCCCATTAATAAGTTCCCATGGGATAGAAATCACCTTTAAACGTTTTCATAGAAACAACGGGTACGAAGCCGGGGGTAGAAACTAGTAATATTATAGACTACTAGTTTGTTCCCGCGGCTTCGCTTCCCTATGTTTGATTCTAGGATTAAAATTACCTGTATGCAAAATTTCAGCCCGATCCGTTCAGTAGTTTTGGCGTGAAGAGGTAACAAACATCCATCTATCCAAACTTTCGCATTAAAATATTAGTGTGATGTGATACTAAGTTGATACGGAAAAAGAGTATGCGTTGGCGTCGAGGTCATAATACAGGTAAGTACACAATTTTAGGCATACAATATTACAATTAATGAATGACAAATTGTATGTAGGATTACATTGAGACAGAATATTGAATTGTTTTTGTTCATATGCCAATTAGTGCTATACAGTCAGATTTATGTACGTTTTTTACCTTTTTTTACTAGCAAGAGTAAATTACGCCCTGGTAACATTTTACGGCCCTTAATTAGGAGCTCAGTACGCACTAATGTGTCAACCGCGCGTTAACCACACTAATATTATAAATGCGAAAGTTTGGATGCTTGTTACTTCTTCAAGCCAAAACTACTGAACGGAGCAGGTTGAAATTTTGCATAGATGTTGTGCAGGCCGGGAATAAAACATAGGCAACGTTTTATCTTGCTAATCAGTTCCTATGGGATAGAACTAACTTTTAAACGTTTCCATAGAAACAACGCGTGCGAAGCCGCGGGCAAAAACTAGTTCATATTTTAGTACATCTTTTCTTCAAGCAGTGTGCAGTTGCAACATCTTTAGTCAATCAAACCAAAAGTACAAAAGCGTTTACCGTGGCAGTATTACCGGTAGTGCGTATGGACTATACATACGATTCAAAGAATAGCTCAAGATTACGAATGCGCGTAAACTCCGTATATGGAGCAAGAAATCTACAAGAAATCATTATCGAGGAATGAATATCCGATCCGGAAATAGCACGTAACGTTTCCGCTATTGCTTCACCTGTTTGCTGAATGCTGTTTTATGAACGCAGATTCATCCGAGTTGAAGGAATCGTATTGAAACCAAAGAGTTATTAAGTATTTGTCCGAATGGGCGAGGTTTCTTACAAAGTTGATGGAATCGAATTAAAAATACATGATATGGATCTATATATCTATGGATCGATATTGTTTGCAACAGTCTGCAGTTGGCTCAATAAATACTTGTTCTAATTTATTTCTACTGTTTGATTTTCATTTTCTTTGTGAAGTAAGTAATATTTCAATAAAGAAAATTTACTGCTCTTATTTCATAATATTCTATGGTTTATAGTAAAAAAATTGAGGTAAACGTCCTTGTTACTATGTCCTAGTTTCATAGCTATCAAGGCTATGTTTGAATCATTGTGTACAGTTTTGAAAAAAAAAACAACATAGTGACCAATGTTAGAGACAAAATAACAAAATAGTGACCGACTTTTGGGACAATATAACAAAATAGTGACCGATGGCAGGGATAAAATAGCAAAATAGTGACCGACGTTTGGGACAAAATAACAAAATAGTGACCGATGTTAGGGACAAAATAACAAAATAGTGACCGATGTTACGGACAAAATCTTCCAAGCCCTTTACGAAAGCAACAATGATGAAAACCACTAACACTTCTGAAAACCTACCTGTTCCATGAAACACGTAGGTAACACGATCAACTGTTGTATTGTTCAAAGCTGGCTTGTTTCACTTGTGTGAAGAATTGTGTATTACAATTTACAATTGTCCATTGATATTGATACTGATGCATCGATGGAATTCTGTGTTGATGTTTGTTTTACATTGTTTGGTAAACTCCTTTCGTGTGACGACGGATGTTGCTGTCGTTGAGGAGTTGTTATGATACAACTCCTCAACGACAGCAACAAGAGATGGTTGGTGATCATCATCATCAGCTTATGTTAGTCCACAGCTGGACATAAGCCTGCCCTAATGAGCGCCATAGAGCCCTGTCTTCAGCTTTCCGCATCCAACATCTGCCTGTAGTCTTTCGCAGATCGTTATCCCACCTGGCCGGAGGGCAAAAACGTAGGGACCTACGTTTGCCGAGTCGTGGTCTCTACTCAAGAACACGTTTACCCCAGGTTGTCGGTTCTTCGCGAGATATGGCCGGCCCACTGCCACTTCAGCTTGCAAATTCTTAGAGCTATGTCGATAAGATTGGATCTCTGACGGATGTATTCGTTACGAATCCTATCCTCTGAGAACTCTCGCTGAGCGACTTTGAACTGGTGGACCAGCCCTACCGTGAGTGTCCACGTCTCAGTTCCTGGGGTCATGATGGTTGTATGTTTGTAATGTTAATTGATGTTGGTGATGAATGATTGTAAATTTATGTGTTCAATCGGTCCCATCCCATGTGTGCGAGAATTCTATTGATGTGAGGAAAGACTCCAAAGTCACCCAGTAAGTTTATGAAAGCACTTCTTCTAGGCTCAGTTGAGTACACAGCTCAAAATGATTTCTCGTCTATGTCATGAATTCCCAAAGTAATACCAAGTTGTCGCAACATCCAACAATGAACAAGGCAAGCATAGGTAAGCTAGGAATTAGCATACCTGCACACTGCACAGCATCCAACCTAACCCACGCACTGCGAACTCGCAGACGATCCATCATAATCCCAGTGCGTAAAAAACAAACTTACAAATGCTGCTATTGTACTTCAAACCCTATTCTTCTTAGATTTTGATTCATTTTCTCAAAATTTAAGTTTACTAGACTGTTCACAAAGGTATAGGGGAATTTGAACTCTATAAGGTAAAGATTTGGGAGTGGTTTGGGTTACGACTGGATGGTAGGGTATCGATCATCTTTTGTAGCCAACAAAAAGCCATATATTATAATAACTGCGAAGGTCCTGGCGGTCACAGGTTGTAAGTAAGCTATGAGGGTTGAGAAAGGAGTATTTAACTGCAGACCTACGTAGACATGCAGATTTAACCATGGGATTTCACCTGTATGTTATGTTTGAACCAAGGAGGTTGAAGCTCGCTCCTGCCAGTTTCATTCGACACCACTTTTCCGTGAAGTTAGGTTTTCCCATGATAAGTAGGCTTTGCACGGGGATTGTTTCTACTAATTCTACTAAAACAATTCCTCTTAAACAATTTGACTAAAACATTTCGCCTAGTAACAATTCGACTTACGACTAAAACAAATGGTTACAACAAAAAAGAGAGAGAAGAGGTCAGGCGCAGGACCAACAGCTTAACGTTCTTTCTGAGGTTCGCTTACGGGGATTTTATCTAATAAACCACCACCCATAAATTTCCAGTACGAATGTTTTTTTCCTTGGTCATCTTTGATGGCTTTTATTCAATGACTAATGTCACGTTTAGCAGTGGTTGAAACAATGTTTGTTGTAGCATAACACCAACGATGAAAAATGTCAAAACTCGCCTCTCTTTCTTTACCTTTACAAAGGTCAATAAATAACGGTGCCTCTACGTTATCTCACAAACTCAGATTTTACATTTACCCCACATTTTTCTTGATCATACAGATTTTCGGAAAAGATCTGCCGTTTATGGCTAATTTCAGTGGTCATGCTTAACACGCGATTACATTATTACCATACGCGATCGACTAGTATTTTATTGGTCGCCCATCGGCCACTAACGGTACCCCGAGAGCTGCGCCAGCGCATCGAACCAGCTGCGTCTCCACATGACAGATAAATGTTAAACAAAACATTATAAAAAACAGACCATTTACGAGTCGACTCGCGGACGACGGGTTCCATATCTACCTTCGTACAAAAAAAGCTGAAAAAATCACGGTTCTTGCATTATTTTCTTATTGTAACGGTAATATAAATAAACATTGAAAATTTTAGGTGTACCTATTGCGGTTGATGAGATACACCCCGCTGACAGACAGAAAGGACACTAAGGTACTACCTAGGGCTCCGTTGGCACTGGCGTCCTTTGGGTACGGAACCCTAATAATACAAAAACAGTGTATGCAATTTAGGTACGTATCCCCATTTACTACAAATACGAGACGTTATCACCACACGAACTAGAATAAAACAGAAAACTTGCAATTAAAAGCACGTATGCAAATCCACGCCGCCATATTGATTTTTGCGTCTGCGCACAAAACGAAACAAATTGTTTTAAATGTTTTAATTAGGGACGCTTTATTTTGCCGCTATCAGCTGGATTCTGAATATAAATGGCGAAATTAATCGTGACTAAGGATTTTAGCGCGATAATGCCATTAGACCTTAGCTATTTAAAACTACCCTCATTTATTAACTTGATAATTTTATTCCTGTTTGCTTAGAGTGCTAAGCGTAAAGGCTTCTAACGATAAGAGAGACAAGTCAGCAACATTGTAGTCTACCTAGCCTTACCGCCCTAAATATAGTTGATTATAATTATTTCTTTTTCAATTTGATAGCTGACTAATGTAATGACTATATCCGGCTCACTAGTGCTCGGTCCATGAAAACTATAAATAGTTATTTGTTCAGTAAGTGGGCAAAACGATTTTTTGTTGAACGTGCCAATATTAAATCCCGATCTAGCGTAGCAGTCTAGTATAGTCACGAGAGTAGCGAGTGGCTCTATTGTAGACTGCTGAGGTAGCGAGGGATTTTAAAGGCACGTATTTGCCGTTTAGACACACAACTTTTCACCACAACTAGCGAGAAAATATTTTGTAATTTTACGAGGTCCACTGCAGCTGTTGACATGACACCAACTGAAAGACATCTGAAGTTCCATTCATTTAGAATTTCTCGGATATATCAGTGGTACCACCATAACAATGCGAACTGCCATTAGGGCGAATACCCCGTAACCCGACCGCCGGAATGCCATGGAGTATATCTAAGTGGGTCGCAGACATGCCATCTTATCCAAGCATGAGTCATACGTATCAACGATGCCTTGTGTGGATTATCTCACGATAATATCCCAAATTATTTTATATATACATTGACTTTGTCATGTTTTGTTTATTTTGGTCGAATCACACATGAGAGGAAGCATTTTGCCCAGCATGTGTTATGTTATGCTAAAGAATGGGCCATATTTTAGGTGACTTTTGATTACGGATTGCTAATGATATGTTTTTTGCGGTTTTTTTTTGCGCTGCGACTAAAGACATGCTGGAAGCTGAAGCCCGGGTGCTATGGCGCTCATTAGAGGAAGACTATGTCCAGCAGTGGACTATCATAGGCAGATCATGATAATGATTTGAGCTTGGTCTCGGTCTCGGCAAATTAGCGAACTTTGTAAACATGTGAATGTACACAAAATTTAATAAAAAGCAGTGTACTTTATCTTATCTTGCAAAATCAAGGAATATTAATCGCCAACAATATGTAGAGAAGAGATAACAGAACCGTGATTACGTCATACAAACGACGTATCTACCTACTCTTATCAGTTTTATCAATGTACTTTAGCGTAATTTTAATCTATTGTTAGCATAAAAAAACATGAGAGCCAACATTTGTTTTAGCTATCTTATTGATAAATATTCGTGGCTTTTTAAGACTTCCTAATTACTATTACAACTTGGGCCTTTCAAATTATCTAATAGCGACGACTCCACAAATCTAATAAAGCCTATCCCAAAAAATTACCCCGAGTGTGAGGCTTAAGCACTACTTTAACAAAATCCTAAGACTCAAAACTCCAAATTTTTGGGTAAATGCCTCATTAACGGCCCGCGTCGAAAAACGTAGAATTTTGTTAAGCGGTCGCAGCGTAGCCTATAGTTACGAGTATATAAATCAAGATTCACTCACAGACTCTACAATCCAACGCTCCTTTTATGCCTTGCTTGTTGATTGATGATACATAATCCTCCATAAAATTATCCTATTATGCCCCTGGACAAAAGGTAGCCAAATAAAGCATTTTTATTCAAGACCATCCAGTTTATAGCCTCATCAAGCAAGACCATAGTCAAATACCCTATCCTTTATTCACACTCTATAATACATGTTTGTACCTATACTTTACAGTCCTACCAAGATATCTGTGTGATGTTCATACTTTTGGTTTCTTGGTAGGTTTTTAGCGCTACAGGTCAAAATGTGTCATTCAATTACAAGGCGAAAATGACTATGACATCGCAGGACCTCTACACAGTCAGTTTTAATGGTGCAATAAATACATTATCTATCTAAACAGAAGCTGATATGTATGTGAGGTTTTGTTAGGCATAATTGACGAACCACCCAACTGCCGTGAAGCGGCCCTTACCCTCTAATACAGATGCTAATATTTTAAAATTACTTACCTTTATCATTAGTGAAAAAAAATCGCAACAGGTAATTGAAGAGTTAGTACGACCGGAGCGAATAGAGCGACGACGTGACGCTCCTCAGTTCACAGATATCTTTGTGGATATGGGTATAACAGACACGCTTCTATAGCATTACATTACATGTAAACCTTATTTATGCCTCGAATTAAAGTTTACGAGCCACTCTGTCTACGGGCCGATGTCACATATCAAATTCTTAGAGGAACCAGTTCTCGCTGCACCTGTCAGGTTAATCTGAGCGTATGTGACAGAGTAAACAAGTTTTTATGTCACATAAATAATGCTTAGATCCTATGGGTTGGATCTCGTCTATCCGCTGGAACTGGACTTTCCACCCACCTTTAAGATTAGAGTCGTAAGAAGCGATGGGAAAGTATTTGAGTGTCCCAGACACAACTGGCTCCCGATACCTGTACCTTATCACGCTGGTGTCAAAAAAACACTCCTGTTGCGTAGAGCAAAGAGTTTTTATCTTGTTTGCCAGTACTCGAGCCTTTAAAAAGAAGATTCCGAGTGGATAAATTAGTTTCACCCCACATTGCTCAAGTAAATTACAAAAAAGTTCTCTATTTTCAAGTCCCCTTGGGTTCGGATTAGATGGATTAACTCTGTGATGTTCAATGCTAGTAACTGAACCTCTAATCAGGGAGTTTACCCTGCAAGAGGGGGAAACCGGGTCTTAATTAGACCGTATCTTATGTTGTCTGATGGTTATAAGGTAACTTTGTTGGAATAGGCATCCGCCTATGTTAAGCAGTGGGACGTTGACAGGTTTTTAAAGAATCTTCGATTCCTCTAGCTTCTTCGGCACATTCGACCTGGAAAGGTGTGTGTTCAGCTCAAGCATACCAAAATTAACAACAGGGACAGCAGCCATTACTAATCCCTTACATCTTGGCATCGTTAATGACCCGTCTACCTAAGCAGCGGTATTGGTCTACATACAAGAGACGTTATGATAGCTGTAGAAAAGGAATTCATCATAATAAACCTCGCTAATTTAACCGGTCCGAAGACTTGTTATCCATCTCACTCACATTTGTCAAGTAGGTGCTAATGCCAGACCAATTGTTCTGTTTACTGCCCTGTCGCTTCTCGACCTACCTACATTTTAATGTTATTTACTGCTGGCAACCATTGTGCGGGTAACGGTCTCACCATTTGAATTTAGGCACATATCGATTTGCTGATTCAATGGGGGATTAGTGACGAGGCAACTCTGCCTAATGTGAGCCCTCGATCGAGTTTCGATATTAATTGGCTACTTCTCCAATGAAATTACCAAGATCTATCTTCTCAGAGCATGTGCACAGCTTGATGACTTTCGAGCAGACGCAGCCAGGACAGTGGTAAAACAAAGTAAGGACGGCAGGAAAAACGAAGGCAATGGCCGTCGAATCTGTAGTTGTTCGGACCGATTACAACACGAGCGGTTTATTTAGAATTGATTGGCGCCAAGTCTCGTTTTCGGGCTCACACATTAGGCGTGTTGTTCACAAAAATGCCGGTCGGGGGCGGGGCGGCCGGCCGTTGCACCTGGCCGCGGCGCATTCCTCACGCACTCCTTTTTATGCTACACTACAAGTTTACCAACCAAGCAGAGCTGATCCACAGCCAGAGATTAACAGACAACTAAAGGTCACAACGGAACGGCTCCACTTAAGTCGGTCAAGAAGCAAGATCCTATTTTCTTTTTAATTTCACTATTTTGAATCCTTTTTGGGGTCTCCGAGTCTTTGAATCGGTTGTTTCAATCTGTACAAATATTGACATGACAGTGGTTTGTTGGATTTATGATGTGTTTAGGGGCACTCGACATTTTACGTTTGGAATTAGCAGGTACACTCGAATTGGTTTAGTGTTTAATAGAGCAGTAAAGCTGTTGCAACACAGGTAGGTTAGGATTGAGTAAGAAGGGGATAGGTGAACTTGAGACATTATTCCTACGACATCTCGGTAATTAATTTGGTGAATATCATTAAATTAATTTTACGTTTCTGCACCGCCATAGGAGCCTCTTACCTAGTTCAAGTCATCCTATCCTCAAAAGCCCTTTACGCATCAATCTTTTTGATCTACTTTCTGGGTTCTGCCTGACGATGGCTATGCCCCACCCAACGCATTGTGTCACTCACTGACGGACGTTTTTCTCTTGACTAAAGCTTGTCCACAGTTTATCATTGCCCTAAAAGGCACCTAACACAATCTAACAGGACGCCCTACCCACTCTCCACTGGGTATTTTATAGCTCAATCACAAGAAAATGCTAAAAGCTGCGAGAAAATCTTGAAATGTGTTCTAATCGTGACATGTTCAAAGACAAAAGTATGTCAGAGTACTTTAAAACAGCATTTGCGCACTGCGCTTACGCATTAACCGCAAAAGTGGGGTCCTGGCGCCACCACTCGGAGACATTAAAGAACCTGTTCATGCAAAACGTTAATTTTGTAAAACAAATACACATGTCGACCCACAAACCCAACGTAACGAGAAAGCGGGAAAAGCTAAATTATTTTCACTTTAACTCATGTTATTTCTCATGAGTGTATTGTCAGGGTCTTTGGTAAGTGGTTTGGTAAATGGAATCGGGTTTCACCCAGTTGAAGATGGAGTACGAATGGAGGAATGGCACAAAATCAAAGATAAATTAAATTAACAATTTGTAAAATCATCCATTATTTTCAGTACCGACCATACCAATGATTCTTAACTTATGTTCTAGTTTGACACATGAATTGCATTGCCTTTTGTCTATCTATACTGCTCCACACAACCACACAGCAGCCTATAATGGTCCACAGCTGGACGCAGGCCTCCCCCTGATAAACGCATTATTGGCGTTTATCTCATGGGGGACAGTGCCCATAATCCTCACGCTGGGCATGCGGGTTGGGGATCGCAGTTCGGTGTAGAATTGTTCTGCAGGAGGCGCTGCTGCTCGCCCCCGGTGGATATCCTATAGTCGCCTCTTAGGACACCCGCAGGAAAGGTAGGGTGGTGCATATTTTATGCCGGCACCACACGGCTCTATATTGTTCGACAGCTGGGAAAAGGCTTGTATTTTCTCCTTTCACTAATCGCAATTGAGAGGGCCAACTCTGTAAGTTAAGAGGACTCAACGTCAAGAATAATCAAATGAAAGCTATACGCGACAAAGGCCCCCAACAATATACAATCAAGTAAGCAGATTACTTCGAAAACTCCTCGATCGATAAAATAGAAGCCAACCCGCCGGATGCGATTTCTAAAGCGCATGAGCATACGATGTCGACGCGAATTGTCAAGTCATCAGTAGACATTTGCCTAATAAGCGGCAACTTTCTCCGATAGTTACACAAGCAAATAAAGGTGTCTATTTAGTTGCGTGTGAGTCTATTGTAGCTATTGGTAGCTTTGATATACGCCATGAAGAGAACTTTTTTTGTTCGATTGTGAAGCTGAAGGGTGATTAACAGACAACAATGTATCGAAACAATGGATTTTTCTGATCAAAATAATTACATGATACAATACCACTGACACTTGCAGTAACCGTTAAAGAAAACATAAATATAAGTCAGTTCCTGATTATTTAATAATGCAACAGGTACTAAATAATGAAGATAGAAGCGAAATGCGTTTCTGCTCATACCCAGGAGTGATTCATCCTTCAGGCTGATTTGATAATGATAATTGAATACCTAATTATTTTCTCTGTGCATGGATGGCCGATGACTAAACATGTCGCAATAGTTGCGGATTCGCACGAAAATAATACGATCCCATGGCACGATGTCTATATAACAAAATGGGAAGAGTGAAGCTGGCGCAGGACCACCGTACGTAGGGAGAAGTAAGCACAATGCTTAGCAGAGTCAGCGCTGTAAAGCACCCGAGTGTTTGGGGCGCCTTGAGCGAGGTTGTCTCCGAAATAGGCCTGTAAAGGCTCCGAGACTGTGGTGTGGATGTAGGAGAGAACAGTTCTCATGGTCCTGTATTTTTTTGAGTTCAAAATTCCAAGACTTTTTCTACTAAATCTTTGTACCAGTACAAAGATTTCTGACGAAGTTTTGTTGAATAAAAATATAAAATTACTCTCGGAATCCTTTTAAATGTATGGCAAAAGTTTTTTGCGTATTCTGACTTTTTTAGTACTCCAACCTCAGTTGGTCCGATAGAAGTTTTTTTTGATCAGTACTTATATACTTATATAAGTAAAGTACCTTGAAGAACTAAGAAACAGGATCGATTGGCGCCAATAAAAGTGTTTGTGTAAAATGCCCATTTTTTTAACTTTATGAACTTTTTTTTCAATCTGTGCATGGTGATGAAAATTTCTAAATCTTTCTCCAAAGACCATTTATTTTCCTTTAGCTATAGCTACACCGGTACCTCTCCTTACTGCCTCGTCCAAAAAAATCTACCTTTTATATTTGTTATTCTATGATTGTAGCGAATTAAAGGAACACCCCTGGGGCTGTAGTCACGTAAAGACTTAAGTTGACTGTTATTATTATTACTTATGCAAGGTAATTTAACCTTATCAACGACTACGATTTTTAATGCCTCTAACCTTGAAAGTCGAGATAGAGATATTTTTCTCGTGCGTCCGCGCAGCCTTGGACTTGACATTGTCTGGGTTTAGTGGTTTTCCATACTCAGATGTTTTGTGTAGATAATTGACAGGTATTTTTTGCTGTCTGGAAACTCAATAGTGTTAACGATAAGTAAAGTGTAGCGTGATGTTTTGTTTGTCCTCAAATCATGGGGCACTTTAAGGTTGTCTGTTTACTTTACGCGTGCAAGGATTATGATTTTGAGGTCTACGCCATAACCTCTCTAGTTTTCAGTTTTACATGTATGTGTTTTATTTCATGCAATAAAGAATTAAAGAAAATTTTATGATGTACCTACAAGCTTGTGTTATGGGTACTAGATAACTGATATCACATGACATCACACTAATATTATAAATGCGAAAGTTTGGATGGATGGATGGATATTTGTTACCTCTTCACGCCAAAACTACTGGACCGATCGGGCTGAAATTTTGCATACAGGTAATTCTAATCCTGGAATCAAACAAAGGGTACTTTTTATCCCATAATTCATCAGTTCCCATGGGATAGAAACCACCTTTAAACGTTTCCATAGAAACAACGCGTGCGAAGCCGCGGGCTGAAACTAGTACATAATACAATACACTACATAGGTAGATATTTTTAATAAACATAGGAACGTCCAGAACACCCGGAACAAATATCTGCAGATCGTACAAACATTTGTACTGAGGCGGGAATCGAACCCGCAACCTCTTGCGTCGTACGCAGACCTTCGCCCGCCGCGCCAAAGAGGTCGTCATAGGTTACGCACGTTTGACGAAACTTATTAATTACCTAAGTACCTGATGATGACCTTCTACCCGAATTTCGTCCACAGCGGCCAGCATCGGAGACTAGCCAGATGCGCAGAACGTTATTATAGTGCACAAGTGTGTCGCAAACACAGGTGCACTCTCAAAATCCGATGGGAATGGGACGGCAGACCGACACGATCGGGGAGACCTCCTGGGGTTACTTACGATACTACCTATATAGGTATCTATTACTAACCGATCTAGGTATTGTGTTTGAAGGTTGACAAGGAATTTGTAAGTCTAGACCTAAACCTAAAGGTTCATTTGAACGGAGGACAGATAAAATCAACATGCCTGCCTATCTACAGCCTACAAACTGTTTGGAATTATAATGACTTACGATTAGGCAACCTAACAATGTTGGTTAGCTACTCAGGTTACCTATATCCAGGTACTTCCAGCTTGATTATAATACCTAGGTATATTTGGTTCTAGAAACCTAGATATTTTTGTAAACAAAGGGGTTACAGAACCAAAAAAATGATGATGGAAAATATTTTACGACACTGGTAGGTAGGCAGGTACTAGGTTAGATGCCGGTATCATCGAGGCAAACCACAGACAGCTTTTCAAACTAATTATGTAGGTACCTATCATGGTTATTAACACTAAAGTCATTAATAACTTAATAGGTATAGGGATATTTACCATGATTTGAGTAAGGTACTTAAGTAGGTAGGTATTTTGAGTTTTCCAATAGGTATTTCGCTACAGTTGCATGAGCCAACCTGATCAGTGATCATAGAATATCAAGTCACAGAAGTTCGAAACAATTTTTAGTTTTTTTCGCCTTTCATTCCTAAGTAGGTGCACCTACTTAACGAGGAAATACGACCATCGAAAACTGACTGTCTTGTCCGTTTTCTAACTAGAATTTCCACCGTTCTCGCTGCGCGTTAGGCGTGATGTTAACTAGTTTTTCTGTGTTATTCTTATCAGTTTTTGATAACTTCATGAAAGAAAACGTCTCAGCTGCTTACAGGAAATATCTTGGATTCTGGAACCGAGTACGAATAGGAACTTTAGGAATCTACTTGTGGCTAATACCTATCTAGCTACAAATTCAAGCAGGTAGGAAACCAGTACCTACGTACGAAACGAACAACTGAATTTTATTACAATATCTCAATGAATCCGTTAGATCAACACTTCTCAAACAGCATGTAGGTACCTGTACCTACCTACCTGACTGAACTACCCACATGCACACATGTAAACACACACCTACATTGAAGCGAATAGGAGGTAGGTATTTCGATTCAAATCGATTGAAAAAACTCTGTGAAAACTTTAGAAGGTGGTAAGTTTGTACGCACCCGATTAGACTCCAAAGCCTCGGCGCTGTGCTCCTCCTTTTGCCTGAAGCAATTGGTGCACTTGCTCTTATTGAATATGTTCGGTGCAAATTTCCTGCAATCACTGCCAGATCGCCCAGACATGTTGTCAGAGGTCAGGGTCATGCAACGTTCACTACCTATGTCACCTTCCACAGCATGGTGCAAACACCAACACTAGCGAATTTCGCTTTTTTTTAAAAAACGAACACGTAGTTTATCACGCCCGCACCCACCGGTGAGGTGAGCTATCAGCAAAATCACTGCAAGTGAGCGCTAACGTCATAAAAAACACATGCACTAATCCACATTCTCGGATACGAAATACCGAAGCAGTCGTAAATTCGCGTAAACACCAAGTATTCGTACACGTCAAATATAAACAAATTCGTAACACAACAACATCGATATTAAATCGAACACGCGGAGCTCTCGCGCACGCCACGACACACCGACCGCCCGTCCATTTTACATCTGATAGAAAACCAACCTACGAACCGAACGAACGAAACGACGAGCAGTTTGTTGTTTTACAACTTCTCTTTTCTTGTTCCCTGCGCTGCGGTGTAAACACAGTTTTTATCAATGTAGAGGTAGTCCATGCATGTAGTTGTAAATAACTTCATCTCTTTCTGATGTTCACGTCTCAAGATAGTCGATCCTTGTCACACAATTCATTAATTTTCCACTCATAGCGCCATCTAGTAGTATAGATCCATAACTTTTTTGTGTTGGCTTGTTACCGATTCTGCACCTAAATATTATCGTTGTCGGTGCACCAATTAACTTCTCAGAAGAAACGCTAGATGTCGCAATCCATCACAAACATCTTGGACATTGACATTGACAACTTAACATGTCAAAATGAATTGACAGTTCACTTGGAGTCAGTTTCAAAAAATGTTTCCAGCATAACTCTTTTATCGCATAACGTAACTAGAATTCGCAAATATCAAATATCGCTCACTTTGGACACGTTTTCGTGCGAATTTGCGGGAACGTACGATTTTGCTTAAATAATCCCAACCTTCCAAGTATTACGGGAGCGCGTAGCAGACTGCGTGCGATTAGTTATGACTACGTCCAAAATCAATCCGAACCGAACTTGTTGGGATTAACCACACATTCGTGCGTTGCGTGCGATATCACCGGGAGTCGGGACACTGCCTATGTGAAGGTAAAAAACGTATTTATTGTGTGCACTCAATTATTACAAACAGTATTCAGCATTCATACTCTTATATAAGTACAATACCAAAAAGTGAGCGCGGCTCAACTGTGACGTCACGCGTCGCTTCTTAACGTAAGCCATATAAATTTTGTCATTCCAACGACAGTTATTGAGTATATTATAAGACTATTTAGGCAGGCATCTTCCTACCTAAGACCAGCAGGGCTAATTGAAGTGGAAGTAAATTTCAGTCGAAGACTCGGTATCTGACTCGGGTCTGCGCGAAATTCAAATATTTTGTGCATTGTAAAATGTATTTTATGCATTCTACAGGAATGAAACTGGCGACAATGTGGTTTTTCGCAAATCTTTTACTTTTTTATATTTACCCATGGAACAACAAACTTTGATTCCAAATCAATGGGAGCATTGGTAATATTATTATGCTGATTTTTAGTATTCAATCTCTAATAATTACCAAATTAAAACTGGCATTAAATCGAAGTTTGGTAGAACAGGTTTATAGAAAATCGTTAACTCTTTGCTGAAAACTATTTTGTCGCTAATTTTATACATTGTTAGACGCAGAAAATGTTAAAATCTGCAAAAATATTTCAATTTTGTGTAGATCCATGTTCGATTACGACACTCTGAAACCAGATTCTGATCGAATTAGAATACACTGCTGCATAGCTATTCTAAATAGACACCCGGATACGGATCCTCCACCGAGTGAACCTAAAAACCCGATTCACATTCGGTCCCAATTGTTATTGTGACCTGAAAACTTTTTACGCATATGGTAAAAAAATGAAAGTCTTTGACTCGAAAACTTGGTTTCTGAATATTTACACCTACTTTTCTTGTTTATCCTAATCCATCTATCAGTTCAAATAGATTTGTACCACAGGAACAGAACACAGATAATTAAACATAGCAATATCATGTTTTGTGGTAGGTAATATTATACACGTGATAGGTAGTTAATTTAAGTACCACGAAATTAGAAATTAGGGCATAACTTTTTAATTCCGTGGTAGGTACTTACATAAATCGTTTTCATCCCACAATGAGGCTAGGTTACATCTTTCGTGTTCTGTTACTCTACTCGTTGGAAATCAAATCAGTGTTCCAAATCCTCTTAATTTGTTAAAAATTTAGTTTCTCCAACAGATACAGATTGATAACATATATGACTTTAACCAAGGTCATCAACTCGTTCATTAAGTTTTCTCGTCTCTTAATAAATCTTTCTTTGATGGAGCATCAATTTCCGTCTGGCACAGTTGGCAACTCTGTAATCAAAAGTAGCTTAGCTTGATCGCCGCGCCCGCCCGGCCTTCGCCTCATGAGCTACATCATGACGTGTTTTCGCGGAGGATCTACCCAATAAAACGTGAGCTCAGCCGCCTGCCGCCTTCGCGTTATCAGCCGATTTCCCCTTCTCCAAAACCTTACAAAATTACATTAGTCTCGTGCTATACGTGTGGTGCTCCGGTGTACATTATTCCGCGCGCCGTTTCTACTACAACCATTCATTACCAAGGTGAGGGCTCAATGTTACTACTCCGAACTCCGTCTATTGAATGAATTAAAATTCTAGGAGGCAATTTCAATGATCTCCTTTTAGAGGTTTAGTCATCCGGTGTAATAAAAGTCGTTGTGCCGCTTTGTAAGTGTAACAGGAATTTATTATTGTTCTAGCATGGATGAGCTGAGTTTCGTCCCGGATCTACCGAGCGGTCCCCTGGATGTCTACAGAAAGAATGCTAAATTTGACTGGAAGCGCTTGAAACTAGCTCTGGAGGGAGATTTGGAACTGCTAAAACTCAAGGTTAGTTTCATACAATTGAATTACAAGGTAACAAGCAGTAATAATAATAAAAATAATTGTCAGACAATAAATTAATATGAATGTCTAAAACATGCCATGAAAAAAATCAATTAGGTACTTATGCCCCACCCGTGCCTGCCTTGATAGCTTAAAACTTGTGTGTAGTGAGGGTTGATTGTTCAATTGGTTCATGATGAAACAGAACCTGTTTGGTTCCATGAATTTCAGAACAAACTTTTTTTAAATTATCTTTGATCTCATTAGCTATAAATTAGCTACATAATTTATTAGACTATAACCTACTGGAAACTTGTCTTATTATACTGAAGTATTGTAAGTTAAGCCTTTTCATTTTAAGTAAGCATTAATTAAGTTTAGTATTAATAAATATATTTTTTTTTTATTTATTAAATAGGACTCCTAGGTCACAAAACATTTTAATTTTTTTTTCAATAAATATATAAATTTTAGTACAAACTAAAACTACGAATAGGTCCTCTCAGTTAGAGGGAGTCACAACACGACATGGCAAAAATATTATGGTGTAGTATTGTTGTGATAGTTTTTATTTATTTATTAAATATTTTAATTTATTTAAGTTCATGGGTAACCTTACTATCTGATGTGCCATGCCTAACCTGCTTAGATTACTAGCTAATCACTAGAGACCGGATTATATGCAACATAAAAAGCCCAAAATATGCATGAAAAATGGTAGGAATATACATGAAAACTAATGAAATGTGTCAAAATATGCAACATTAAATAGGCTTTAATTAAAAATCATATACAATTAGTAAGATATCGCAAATAATATATGTAATTATTATAACAGTTTGTAGTCTTGTCGATGCTTACAATCAGGTAGTGTTCCAAATCTTCTAAGTACGGCCAAATGACTCAGCTTGTACTAGATACTCTCGTTTCGTCATGAAAAGTCTTTTTTCAGACGAATTTTATGACTCGTGACTTATTAGTGCATTTTTACATAAAAATCCGGAATTGTTTCAGTGTCAATTAAAATAAAAAAATACTAATCGAAATTTCGTAATGAGGGTAGGCCTCCAGTTTACGAGAAACAAAAGACAATCATGTCAACTTCTAGCAACAGAGCTAATACAACATAAGATTTAATTTGTTAATTTCATAATCATTGACTGTCTCACCTAGAAATATTGCAATATAGCGAAAATATGCATCATAACAAGGTTTTAGATAAAATATGCAACTATCTATGAAAATGGGCTAAATATGCAAATGCATGCAAATATGCAATTGCATATAATCCGGTCTCCACTGATCACTGATCAGGAACCTTGGCTTTTTTTTTAGAATTTTAATAAACTATGAAATTCAAAAATATACTTGATAAAAATATAAACTTCTTAACTAACATAATGCTTGAAGACTAAATTAATAATGTAAAATTGTAGCCCATTTATTTGTACTTACTTAAGAACTCTAACTTAGAATGTTGCAACGCCCTTACAGGGTTCATGTAGATTCTACCAAAAAATGTTAACACCTTATAATGGACATGAATGCAATAAATATATAAATAAATAAATAAATAAATAAATAAATAATGCTGAACAAATTTAGCCCCAAGACTAGCTGGAAAAAAAAATCAAATTAATATAATAAATCCAAGTTCGACTCCACAAAGCATTATCTCATTGATAATGTCTCTGGGTGCCTTTTCCTGCAAGGAAGTACGCTCAAGGTTGTCCCCTGAGGGAAAAGCCATGTTAATTAATAATTTTATTTTACTAACTACAGCTGTTTCCTTATATTACTTTTATGATTATTGTAAAGTGGTATGATAACAGTCTGTTTACCTTTAAACATGATTCAGTCATGCAAACGATAATAAATAAAACGTCAAGCGTGAGTCGGACTTGCGCACCGAGAGTTCCATATAATTATGAGTATGCATGTCCCTTGGAAATTTCAAAATATTCGGGCATAAGTGGCGGTTACTTTGGTAGTGTTGACTCAGGTAAAAGTTTAATTTATACCACGCCTCCAAGAGGTTAGGTACGGACTTGAGTATTCTATGTTAATTTGAATTAAATACCTCCATGCATTCTTGAGAAAAGAGGGTTGACAGATGGACAACAAAGTGATTTAATAAGGGTTCCATTTTTCTTTTGAGTTACGGAATCCTAAAAATCGGAGACAGTAAGGTAATCAAAAAAAAGCAGAAGCCCCTCAACCATTGGTCCACTGCTGGACGCAGGCCTCCCCCTGATAAGCGCCTTATTGGCTTTTATCATATGGGGGTAGTGCCCATAATCCCCACGCTGGGCATGCGGGTTACGTATCGCAGTTCGGTGGTAGAATTGTTCTGCAGGGGGCGCTGCTGCCCGCCCCCGGTGGATATCCCTTAGTCGCCTCTTACGACACCCACGGGAAGCGTTGGGGTGGTGCAAATTCTAAGCCAGCACCACATAGCTATTAATCAAAAATAAAACGTTAAGTGCGAGTCGGACTCGCGCACTAAGGGTTACGTTTAATTGTAAGACCTTGTTTCTTGCCAAATATCATGATTCTAGGTCAACATGATCATGAAGTCGGTACCCTATATATATTTTGGTCGAGGAAGAGAAGCAAAAAAAATTTTTTTTGTTAATAAACTACGAATTTACGGTTTTAAGATTTTTCTCGTTATTTGTGCTATAAGACCTTGCTGCTCACCAAATTTCATGATTCTAGGTCTACGGGACCTATACCTAGGTTTTGTGTGCGTGTGATTCCCTTGGAAATGTCAAAATATTCGGACATAAACGGCTGTAACTTTTGAGTGCGTTGACTCAGTTAAGTTTTATTTATATTGCGGCTCCAAGAGGTTGCGGACTTCAGTATTCGACGTCAATTTCAACTCGACACGTCCACGCGTTTCTGAGAAAAGAGGGTTGAGACGAACAGACAGACAGACAGGCGGACAACAAAGTGATCTTTTATGGGTTCCTTTTGAGGTACGGAACCCCAAAAAAAGCAAAAGGTTACTATAAAATATCCGATTATCTAGCTAGATAGAGATAAAAAAGCTTGGGAGACTGGTTTTGCTCTGACTCGAAAAATAACAACTAACAGGCTAAAGGTTTATTCGTCGCTTCTTTTCATAAGTCTACATACCGAAGCGACGGAAATCAAAAATATTACTTTATTTCCGTGTCAGTGTTTAGTTTTATAATTTGACCTTTTACCTACGTGTACCTTTTTTTTTATTCGGCGAGGAAATTCGTTTACGAATAAACTGGTCTATTGTATTTATTGAAATAAAGAGATTTTGATTTGATTTTGAATCAGAGGACAATTTTACCGCCAGTCAGTTCATATGTGATTATTCGTAAGTAAGTAATGATTTTATTTGTAAGCCTCATAAGGGCCAAGCACGGGGATTGTTCTCTAGGGTAGAATAGACAATAATGACATCGCATATTTATACATTATACATTATTGAAGTTGAAGAACGAATTTCAAATTATCTACGCAATCAATGACATACTGACCTTATTTATCTCTATTCCACCCTAGACATTCCCCGTGGTGGGATAATAAAAATCGGATTATTATTATTTTCTAGGTTCTACATATTATGTAGATAGCATAGATGCTTTGTGCAATTTGTAAGCCATATGCTATGAATCTTTGCTAAAACAAACTAAGAACCTATTATAGTTTTGGAGTCTATTGATGGATAGATAGATATTTATTTATTTTTTCAAAGTTGTTACAATTTAAAGTTAATAGCGTCTTAAACTCTACAAAGGTTTATCTTAAAAAAAATACAATAATATGTCAATGATTTAAATAATAAATCTCTTCAATGGACTTAAAAACGATAATGGATTCGTAGTTTGTTAAGCGTGGGTTCATAGCAAATGGTTTACAATGTGCGTAAAGCTCCTTATAAAAAATACCCTTGCCTGTAGAATCTAGAAAATTTTAACCGATTTTGTTACGCGTGACTATATCTGGAAACTAAGGGGTGCTCTAGAAAATCAAAAATTAATAACTCTTATTTATTTAGGTTTACAAAACCAGCCCATAGACAATTTATATTGTACCTAAGCAAAAACGTAGTCATAGGTAGGATCTTTGTACCTAAGTATCTTTTGGATTTTAAATGAAAACTTTAATTGAAAGATCATGAATTAAAATAAATGCTATATTAACCTTTAATCAAAACAACCTCTATAATTTTTATCTCAAAATAGGTCCACCATATTAGGTAGGTTGAATAATGATATCTAACAACAAGATTTTAAATGGTGGGAAGTAATTTTAATATAAAAAACTTTACTACAAAACAACAAATAACACCAGATACAGTAGTTAAAACAAACCACTATCGTTATTTTTGGCAATGTTACACAACAATATTTAATTATTGCAAAATACCGTTCATAATTAAATCTCAAATATTTTAATGATGTGTTTCGTATTCCGTATGATGTCAAATACCTAAAATGTTTGAGCTTTATCTCTTGAATACATTAACAATCATTCGAATGCCGGCCACGAGGTCTCGAGACAGACCACCTGCCCGACGGTCAGACATTGTTAGGACAAGACAATCCCTCCACCTTCCCCATGGTCCTGACATCCTTGCGGTTATAATAAATCTAGAATAAAGTAATTTAATTATTAAGTATAGGTATAGACTATACTACAGAGTTCTTCTGATGAACTTAGATAATTATTTATTTAAAACTGTAATGGACATTTCTTAGACTTACCTAATATAGCACTAATTTTGTTAAGATTGTGAATAAATAAATCTGAATCTGAAATCTATACGGACCGAAACTGTGAGAGAAGAGCCAGTCGGGTGACTCAAGAAATCCTGCGCACTTTGTCCCGTACTCACCCTTCCCGGGGCATGCCACATCATATCACAGACTTCATTGCCGGGTTGGTCCACCCCAGCTCAGTGCTCCTCGAAATGAAAATGTGCTGTCCTCACCGTGCCGTGGTTTATGCCAATCTGCCAGGACAGGATAGGAGAAAGACAGTGGTTCAGGATGGCTACGAACGCCAGCGGTGGGAAAGAAGTGGTCTTTACTCAGCAGTTGCTGTAGTTACCGGATAGATCACCATGCTCATAGCAGTCCTGAATGCTACCGACTGTTACGACGACCACTGTTGGACCACATACCCAAGTCTATAAGGCCCCCTTTAATTTTTGCCAGCCTCGTTTTCTGTGCTTTTTGCAGAGATATATTACAAATTATAACATGATTATGATGTTGGCGATGGAGACATGGTTTTGTTTTTATTATTAGTGATAAGTTGACAATGATGATAGATAACTAATGCACAAATAATCAACAGAGGTGTGGAACGTGGAATTTAAGAGGTCCTTTAGAAGTGTAGGGCAGTAGTAGTATATTCCTACGATTTTGGGAAATGTTCATTGTATTACGGAAATATTGTTCTTAGTTACTTTATATTATACTGGTTCGCGATAACGCTGCGCAAGAGTGGGCGGACTGATGACGAGACGTAGATCAGATTTGGCTTCAATGTCGAATTGTTTAATCTTAATGTGATTTTAATGCGTTACAAATGCCGTAAATCCGCGATGTTTATCCGAATAGTTTAAAACATAGAGTAACAACTACTTACGATTAAAACGTGTTTCGGATGTTTCTGGTTATAAGGTGGTCACACAACAGTCCACTGGACATAGGCCTCCCTTAATGAACGCCTATTGGCTTTTATTTAGGTTAATTATTGATCTAATTTGCCGAGTGGGCTTAGAATTTGCACCATCCCAACTCTTCCCGCGGGTTTCGTAAGGCGAGCAGCAGCGCCTTCTGCAGAACAATTCTGCCACTGCACTGCGACCCCGAACCCGCATGCCCAGCGTGGGGTTTATGGGCATTACCCTCCAAATGATGAAATCCGATAAGGCTCTTATCAGGAGGCCTGCGTCCATCAGTGGAACGGTATCCTACTAATATTATAAACGCGAAAGTTTTTGTGTATGGATGTACATATGTTTGTTACTCTTTCACGCAAAAACTACTGAACGTATCTGGATGAAATATGGCACAGAGATAGATTATAGTCTGGAATAGCACGTGTGTTTTTTACTCTTTCACGCAAAAACTACTGAACGTATCTGGATGAAATATGGCACAGAGATAGATTATAGTCTGGAATAGCACGTGTGTTTTTTACTCTTTCACGCAAAAACTACTGAACGTATCTGGATGAAATATGGCACAGAGATAGATTATAGTCTGGAATAGCACGTGTGTTTTTTACTCTTTCACGCAAAAACTACTGAACGTATCTGGATGAAATATGGCACAGAGATAGATTATAGTCTGGAATAGCACGTGTGTTTTTTACTCTTTCACGCAAAAACTACTGAACGTATCTGGATGAAATATGGCACAGAGATAGATTATAGTCTGGAATAGCACGTGTGTTTTTTACTCTTTCACGCAAAAACTACTGAACGTATCTGGATGAAATATGGCACAGAGATAGATTATAGTCTGGAATAGCACGTGTGTTTTTTACTCTTTCACGCAAAAACTACTGAACGTATCTGGATGAAATATGGCACAGAGATAGATTATAGTCTGGAATAGCACGTGTGTTTTTTACTCTTTCACGCAAAAACTACTGAACGTATCTGGATGAAATATGGCACAGAGATAGATTATAGTCTGGAATAGCACGTGTGTTTTTTACTCTTTCACGCAAAAACTACTGAACGTATCTGGATGAAATATGGCACAGAGATAGATTATAGTCTGGATTAGCACATAGGCTATATTTTATCCCGGAATTTTCACGGGAACGGGAATTACGCGGGTGAAACCGCGAGGCGCTGCTAGTAGACTCTATATTTTTATATAAAAACTACCGTAGTTTGTCGTATTCATTACGGATATATACTTCCAACACAAATAAGGTTCGTAGTTAACCCGCTTACCTCCTTACATCCAAGTAATGGACTGTAGTGTAGGGGGTAATGCCGTAATCCACGCTGATCATGCGGGTTGGAGATTGCAAGGCACAGCTTTTTCGTATTTATTTATTTAGCTGTAGGTACCTTTAAAGACTGTGCCATACCGCAATCAGCCAATCGGGATAGGAAAACAGGTGAGATTGCTAGATGGCCGGGAGCAGAGCAGGAGCAGACCGGCAATGAAGTCTGTGATGTGATGTCGCATGCCCCAGAAGGGGGAGAGTGTACGGGACAAAGTGCGTAGAGTCTTGAGTCACCCGAGCGAGTGGCTCTTTTCTCACAGTTTCGGTCCGTATAACCGCAAGGTTGGCGGGACCATGGGAAGGATGGAGGGATTGTCCCGAAATTCATGAACAATTTTTCCACAAAGTTACGACACCACGAGGGGCTTAATTTTTTTTTTGAACTAAAAAGACTAATATGTACCTATAGGTAATACCTAACTAGTAATTTTGTAATATTTTTTCTATTGCCTGTCCAACAGCAAACATTGTAAACCCAGAAATGTCCAGGAAACGATCAGCCCGTATCTGGCTACCCTAGAGACAGGTGAGGGAATAATGGGATAGGAAATCAGGGAGCGTTTTGAGGGTAGTACTACCACGGGGATAGGGGGATGTGGCATTAGCACCTAGAGCAGTTCGAGATCGCGCATCCGTAGCCAAACCGGTCAGCTCTCGGACAGATGCTTGCTAGATTCACCCTCTGGAAGAACGGTGCTGGTTAAACGCTGGGGGTTAAAGGCATTGCCAATAAGGCGCTGAAATTGACTTTGTGGCAATAAAAAATCTCTTCAAATACAGCTTCTCGATCTACGCTACGACGACGCTTAGGTCCGTGGGTACGCCTAATCCGTGCTGACTCTCGCCATTGTGACTGACTCCATTGTAACATTGTGTGGATTCCTGTAAACAGCAGTGCAAATAGAAAATACCTAGTACTAATGTAATACGAGGAATGTAGAACCTATTGTAAGGTGTTGTATAACGTAAACTGTTTAGTAATCTATCATATTCCTGATCTATCAGAATGTCTACTTAACAGAACTACCTCTCGTCACACTATCCTATAATATTATAAATGCGAAACTTTGGATGTTTGTTACCTCTTCACGCCGAAACGATTAGCTTAAAATTTTGCCCTACCACTGTGATTCATAGGATTTACCCTATACAATATTACTATATTATATTACTTTTTATTAAAGAAACACGCGTGCGAAGCAATATTATAAATTCGAAATTCACTTTCTTTGTTACCTTTTCTCTAATATCCTTACATTGTAACCGAGGGCATAAAAATTGTGTTCATTTAGTAAATGGAGGTTTTTTTTTTTTTTTTTTTTTTTTAAATCATATGTTGTCGGCAAGCAAACAGAGCTGCAAAAACTTGTGTTTTTTTTCAGTTATTGGAAGTTATGTTATTATTTTGTTATTTGTTTTGGTAATTTAAGTATATTATCTTATTAACAGAATTTACATCAATTTGTGCTGATTTGTATATCACCAAAAACCCTGACATTTTCTAAAAACCCACGATACCCTGACCACTACCTAAAAAGCTTGGCATGTCAGGCTAAATCCTGACATCTGGTAACCCTACCTCGGGGTACCCTTTCGGCTTACACCCTTTCCGTGGCTCCCTGTATATGTATTGTAAAAATTATCTTATTATTGTAAACCATTATCGTATTATTGTAAACCATTATCGTATTATTGTAAACTATTATCGTATTATTGTAAACATGTTGCACAAAAGGATTCAAACTCGGGCCGACTATGTCACAACAATGGTATCTATCCGTCTGTATGCATTTGTTATAAGCGCTGGTCATTATGGTGTTTTCAGTATTTTTACTGGTGTCCGGCAGACCGTGTGCCTGTAACTGGGGGTAGGTAGAAACAAGTGCAAAACCGTGGCGGCTTTTTTAACCCTGAAAAGCCACTATGCTATTTTAAGAACTTTAAAAAAAATATAGTTTTTTCCATTATTTTTCCTTACAGCACGAAACTTACAGCCTGCAAACTTTTTGTTGTGAATGTTAGCCCATAGGTACTTTTAAAAATTATCATTTACGTGAGATCTAGGTAAATAAAGCAGTTACGAGCATGCAAAGTGTAGAAAAGTGTAAATTAAAAACAATGAGTTGAATTAAAAAAAACTAAGTGTGCACTGATCTTCCAATGGACTGAATACTTCTCTTGTATAACCTGAAAATTACTAATTAACTTTTGTCTCTGTCAGAATTCATGCCAAAGGAGAAGCTGTGGTAGGTAAAACCAGGTGCAATAGTATGGTGGTCTCTTTAATCGTCCTCAACATCATAACTTTTTTGATGAACTTTTATGAATTAATAGTAATATTATTTGATCGTAATTAATTCTGTCTGTTTGTTACCTATTCGCGCACAAACGGATCTCAATGCAAAATTTAGGAATAAGGTAGACTACTTTTTATCCCAGAAAAAAGCCTGAGAAGCCGCGGGCAGAAACTATTTTAAATAACCTATTCTGTATTGTTTTAACCGGCTCAAGAGAGGAATAAATAGCAAACTTTAGAGGAGGCCTTCACCTTAACAGGGGTTCTCAAAAATGAAACCTAGGAAATCTTTACCTAGATATAATATAATAATAAACAATGATAATTAAATAGATAATTCTTCTTCATGCATATTGATAATGATAGGTAATTTCAATTGAATTTTTAATGCATGTTATAAGATAATGATAGGTAATCCAATTATGTTTCGAGAAATAAAAGGCTTTTTATTTTATTTTATTATTCTGTATTGTTCTAGTATAAAGTATGGCAGACGCTGGAGAAAGACCCACTGTTCGCACCCTCCCACGTGACCCCGCCAGTAGAAGAACAGAAGCGGATAACCCAGCTCCAGCTGAAGAAGGTCAACGAATACAAGTTCCTGACGAAGGAGATGACTAATGCTAGCTATAGCAAACGGGTGAGTTAAATCTATAAATTCTATCTCAGCCATTTTTAATTTGTGTGTCAACCCTAAAATACGCCTAACGAATGAACGCCACCGCAACGAACCTTGCAAGGCTAAAAAAGATGACCAACGCAAAATAATATAAGTATTTCATTTATAAAACCTACACAAGCAATATTGCTATGTATGGATAGAATTATTGGATAGTACAAGGGGATATGTGCCCCTTGTACTATCCAATAATTCTATCCATTCAAGGCTGTCTGGTAGAGATCGCTATTGAGCTCTTAAGCGATAAGACCGCCCATTGTCACTTAGCTTCTAAGTTGTTTCATTGTAAATGTCTCAAAATTCACGAGTAATAACAAGAAGAGTACTGCACCTATTTTAGCAAACATATGTATAGTTAAGGTAATTAAATACTTTTAGAAATTTCAGTTTTCTTACTAAAATAACGCAGTCTTGTAATATAATATCTTTTAAAATAACAACGTTGGCAATATTTTTGTTTTGCTGGGAGACAAACCTTTGCACAATTACGTAGACTTCAATATACAAATCATAAGCGCGCCCTTAGAACGGTAATAATTATTAAAATATAATAATAAGTAATGAATTGTGCCGAGTACTTCAAAATATGTTTTTCATGACGTTTTATCAAGCCCCATACCTAACATTAAAAATATAATTTGCTGCTTTCTGATATTCATACATACCTAGTGAATCGAGGGATTTTTCTTTAACGTATATTTATCTTAAATCGAGATTTAAACATATACCTTTCAAGTACTACATTGAAATCTTAATAAGTAAATATGCTTAAATATTAATTTTCCATGCCATTAATCATGCTTATAAGAATTCTAACGCGTTTAAACAATTTTCCAATAATCATAAAACCTCTTTGCATATTTTCGAGTCTGCGATAAACCTCTTATGTTACTATCGACTTTATCAAGATCTTGATTGTGTATCTACATACACACTAAACATTCATGCCTATGACTCACTCCACTTATTTAGAGGTACCTTCTGTACTTTGTTCGCCGAAATTCAATTACTATCAGCGAGACCGTAGTTCGTAGATCTGTCTTGTCTGAGTCACATTTACTGGTCGATAGTTATAGTACTCAGAGTCGATAGTACATAATATCACATCACGTCACACTGACTTAATATTACTCAGTGTCACTTTCACGTCATGTGACGGTCACACGCTTATGAACGAAGTTTAATTGGATGGATAGATGTCCGTCACTTCATGCATCATGCTAAAACTCATCATCATGAGCCTAAATTAGTCCAATGCTGGACATAGGCCTCCCCTAATGAGCGCCATAGCGCCCTGTCTTCAGCTTGCCGCTTGCCAAACCTGAATGGTTCTAACTGAAATAAATGTTGTCAAGGAAAATAAGTAGGAAAACCTCGAATTCTAGGCCGCTTTTTCATGAATTTTATTATGTCCAAAGTTCAGCGTTTACATTCGATTTAAAGGTGAGACCGGAAAATGAAAAATGGGTTTATTATAGGGTTGTATGTTCGGTGATATGTATGTTTTTTTTTGGTTAGTATGTCCGTTTATTTCTCCGTTATTTATGGAGGGAATTATAATGTTTCTTTTGCAGTTGTATAGAGGATGATCCCGAGAAAAATTTTATGGGACCACATAAAAATTGTAATCCTGAGGTATAAGTTTTTTCCCGGATATCTTTAAAAATAAAACAGTTTAAAACGAACAGATTCGAAGCCAATTTTTAGTTTTTAGAAAACAATCAAATTTCATTTCTAATTAAAGGTGTTACCGGAAAACAATAGATATAATACCTACTTAAAAACCTAAATGATAAATGATGGATGATACATACCTACTATTGATGTAATATTTGCTTTCGCGTAAAATTTGCAATCGTTACAGTGACATCACATAATGCCTACAGGAAAAGCTATGCAAACAAAGCAAAACTAAAAAATGTCTATTTACTAAACTGAAGGTTGCCGCTTGATTGTACGCAAAACAAAAAGAAACAACAAAAAGTCGGCGATAAAATAGCTAAACAGGGTCAATCTTTCAAAAAGCAATGCAATGTTTTTGCTTCACAACTGTTGTAATAGAACTAAAGCCGGTTTCCACCGCGAAAGGGTAATGAAATGAGAGATGAGTGAGCGAAGTTCTTCATTTCGAAGCTTTCTGCTCGCTTACTCCTTTCCGCTTGAGTATTTGTTGGTAGAAAATGTGGAAATACGTAGGTATGCAGTTTACTCTTGCGAGCCCTTGTCGCTCCGGTCGCGGTGGAAACCCGGCTTTAGATTGAAAATTCTTGTTTTATAATGGGTGTTTCTCACTAAAGCAGAGCGCAGACTTTAAAAAACGCAAATAGCATGCGGTCAAAGTAGCAATACATCGATAGAGCTTGTCCTATTTCTAAATCTATGGATAGATTCTTCCAATATTTGACGACCGATGTGGCGAGGCGATCGAAGTTTTCGATTCCTACTTCAGAACAAATTAATGTTTGTATTATCTGCAAATATTTGTTCAGGATGTTCTGGGTATTTTCTATGTAAAATAAAAAATATCTATCTATGTAATGTACTGTATTAAGTATATCATATCAGTCATCTAATATCCATAACACAAGCTCTGCTTAGCTTGGGGCTAGGTGATGCTGTGTGGATTGTCCAGCATTATTTATTTATTCAATTATATCCGTTCAAATATCAAAGTACTTTATTTCATTTAGATTAGACCTTACAGGACACTTGGCCACGTCACAAAAAATCAAATTACATAAGTAAATCTAGCAAATATCACTTTGATTTTTTGTTCCCTTCAATCTTTTCAAGGAAAAGAAAGAAAAGAAGCAAACAAGAAACCTTTACCATGTTAAGATGTTTGGTTTCGAGCTGGAGCAAAACTCGTTCCAAGCTTTTTTATCCTAGCTAGATGATCTGATATTTTGTAGTAAGCTTTTTAACAAAGGATGTGTTTGACAAGTTGTTTGAATTTATTTATTGATAATTTTTTCAACTAACTTGGTTCGTTTGGGAGTAACCGGTCCATAAAATAGATGATTTCTAATCGAATCTTTAGTTTATCTTATCTAAAGTTACGTCTGTTACGTTGTGATTATCTTTCCGCACTCGAAAAAATGTTTATAGAAAAGAAACATTTTCTCGAGTGCACCCTAAATAAGTACATGACATACTGTGATCATGACTAACCTAATCTTTAGGACCTGATTGTATGAATGCAATAAATACAAGAACAAAATTAAAATTGTTAAAAACCTCCCCGGCAGATTTTCTTGAAACATGGCTAAGAACACTCGGGTACTAGTATACTATTATAATATCTGTGACTCGGGATAAAATTATAAAAAAAAACTAAACGAAAATCGGTTCATCCGTTTGGGAGCTATGATACCACATACATATACAATAGACAGACACGTTAAACTTAAAACACCCCTCTCTTTTTGCGTCGGGGGTTCTAAAATAACATATCACAGTAGTAGGTAAGTATTTTGAAAAAACTATAGCCGAATCCAATTTGCCCTCAGGCGCGAACAATAATGACGAACTCTATTCATCATCATCATCATCATCATCAACCTAAATTAGTCCACTGCTGGACATAGGCCTCCCCTAATGAGCGCCATAGCGCCCTGTCTTCAGCTTGCCGCATCCAGCATCTGCCTGCAGTCTTTCGCAGATCGTCATCCCACCTGGCCGGAGGGCGTCCTACACTACGTTTGCCGAGTCGTGGTCTCCACTCAAGAACACGTTTGCCCCAGCGGTTGTCGGTTCTTCGCGAGATATGGCCGGCCCACTGCCACTTCAGCTTGCTAATTCTTTGAGCTATGTCGATAACTTTGGTTCTCTGTCGGATGTATTCGTTACGAATTCTGTCCTTCAGAGAGACTCCGAGCATAGCTCTTTCCATAGCTCGCTGAGCGACTTTGAACTGGTGCACCAGCCCTACCGTGAGTGTCCACGTCTCAGCTCCGTAGGTCATGACGGGTAGGACGCACTGATTGAAAACTTTAGTTTTCAAGCATTGCGGTATGGATGACGAGAAGACTCGACGTAGTTTCCCAAACGCTGCCCAGCCTAGCTGGATCCTCCTCTTGGCCTCCTTCTCAAAATTATTTTTACCCAACTGCAGAATTTGCCCAAGGTAAGTATACTCGGAAACAATTTCGAGAAGGTGGCCATGTACGACGACCGGTCCCGGATCAATGAGGCCATTGATCATGACTTTGGTTTTATCCAAATTCATGCCAAGACCGATGCGTCGCGAGGCTGAAGCTAGGCCGTCCAGCATCTGGTTCAGCTCCTCTAGCGACTCCGCCATTAAGACTATGTCATCAGCGAATCGCAGGTGTGAGATGTAGTCGCCGTTTATGTTAATGCCCTTACCATTCCAGTCCAGCGTCTTAAACATATCTTCCAACGTGCTCGTGAACAGTTTCGGGGATATAACATCCCCCTGTCTCACTCCTCTGCGCAGTTGGATGGGTTTAGACTGCTGGCCCTGTACTTGGACACTCATGGTGGCGGCCTCGTAGAGACATCTCAGCACCTCGATATAACGATAGTCTACTTGGCATCGCTGTAAGGATTCCAGAACAGCCCAGGTTTCGACAGAGTCAAAGGCTTTTTCATAGTCCACAAAGGCCAGACACAGAGGCTGATTATACTCTTCGGACTTCTGTATAATCTGCCTCACCGTGTGAATGTGGTCTATGGTGCCAAATCCTCCGCGGAACCCGGCCTGTTCTGGTGGCTGGAACTCGTCGAGTCTCCTGGCGAGACGATTCGTGACCACTCGTGAGAACAGCTTATAGACGTGGCTCAGGAGCGTGATGGGTCTGTAGTTTTTAAGGAGGGTTTTATCTCCCTTCTTAAAAAAGAGCACCACCAAACTCCCGCTCCACGCCTTTGGAGTTCTCCCACTGTGAAGGACGGCGTTGAAGAGGTTCTGTAGCTCCTGTATAACAGGGGCACCTCCAGCTTTCAAAAGCTCTGAAGTTATTCCGTCCTCACCGGGGGCTTTTCCATTTTTAAGCTGCCTCAGAGCTAACACGATCTCGTCTTGACTGATGTCTGGCAGTTCGTCGGTATAGTGGCGTGTCAGGGTGGCTCTAGAATCATGGTCGTCTCGCCGGGAATGGGGGGCATGTGCAGCGTATAAACGGCCATAGAAATCCTCTACCTCGGCGGAGATCTCCGGTTTCGACAATACGGTCCTCCCGTCGTGCGTTTTAAGCTTCGTCAGGTGGCTCCTGCCAAGCTGCTGAGTGAATACTTTGGACCCTCGGTTTCGCTCTATCGCCTCTTCGATGAGGCGTGTGTTGGAGCTCCGAAGGTCGCGCCGTACCATCTTCGCAATTCGCTTGTTCAGGTCTGACCTCTCTAACGAAGACGCTTGAGTGGTTTCCCGTCTTTTTGTCATCAGACCGAGAGTCTCATCCGAGAGTTTGGATTTCTTGCCAGTGCGCTGCTTTTTGCAAAACTTGATGCCCTCATCCCTCAGCGTTTCGACCAGATTGTGTAGGGTCTCGTCAGCGTCATCAGTGGGATCCAAGGCAACAAATCTATTCCCGAGAAGCTGCTGGAACTTCTCGGTGCCCGCCATGATTTGGATTGGGTTAGGTCGGAGCGTGGACTTCATCAGACGGTTTCTTTCAAGCTTCAAGTTGATATTCAGAGAGCCTCGGAGCAGTCGGTGATCAGATCCGGTATTGAACCTGTTGATCACTGAGACATCTCTGAATATGTGCTTGCTATCCGTCATGATGAAGTCGATCTCATTTTTAGTCACAGTGTCGAGGCTTTGCCATGTCCACTTCCTTTGAGGCTGTTTCTTAAAGAAGGAGTTCATTAAGAACAGCCCCTCTTTCTCAAGGAAGTTGACAAGCATTTGCCCCCTGTGATTCCTAACTCCATAACCATGCGTGCCTATTCGGGATTCGTTGCCAGTCTGGGTTCCCACCTTGCCGTTAAAGTCCCCCATAACAACGTTGAAGTGGGCCTTAGTGGTGTTGTGTAAGGCTTTGGATATGTCTTCATACATATCCTCCACTTCATCATCCGAGTGTGTCGAGGTCGGTGCGTAGACCTGAATTACCTTCATGCTATACCGCTTGGATAGCCGAAGGATCAGGTACGCTACCCTGTTCGACACACTGGAGATTTCTTGAACGTTGCTAGCGAGAGCCTTATTTACGAGGAACCCTACGCCACCCTGGGATGTTTTATCACCCTCGCGAAAGTAGAGAAGATGGCCTGAGTCTAGAGTTACGGTGTCCTCCCCCTCTCTACGGACTTCACATAACCCCAGAACATGCCATTTAATATTCTCTAACTCCACTTCCAACTGCGCTAGATGATGGTCCAGCCTCAGAGTTCGTCCGTTAAACGTCGCCAGGGTCAGTTTTTTGAGCAATGAATGGTAGCCTAATGTAGCCCGGGGATTCCTAGCACCCCCTGCCCCGCCGTTACCGTGGCCGCTACCATGGCCAGGAATAGCGAGGCGGCCGGGAACTGGGGGCCATTTTTTGGCTTCTTTAATCATTGGGGGTAATGCCCATAATCCCCACGCTGGGCATTGCGGGATGGGGATCGCAGTTTGGTGCAGTTGCTCTGCAGGGGGCGCTGCTGCCCGCCCCCCGGTGTGTGTTTCCCTTAGTCGCCTCTTACGACACCCACGGGAAGAGTTGGGGTGGTGCAATTCTATGCCGCCGCCACCACACGGCGAACTCTATTGTGTGACTTTAATGTTTTCATTTTATTGTTTTGCCAATCTTTTCCAATATTACAACGACCTCTGGCGAAGGTCTCTGAGACGCTGAAGATTGCGAGGTCGATTTCAGCCCCACGATATGTTTGTATGATGTAGAGGTAAAAATTTCATGATTTTAACAGGACTAAGAAAACACTAACAAAAATGGCGAACAGCACTTGAAGACTTCCCATTGTGTGGTGAAACAAATATTTAAAGTATTTGTTATTATAGTACCTACGTTAGTGTGAGGGCACACTCAGGGTAATTTCTAAGCATCTTAAGAAATCAAATAATATCCAGCATCGCACCTCGCAGAAGGAAGTCCCGTCGAAGTCGAAAGTTTTTGAGATATTGAACATAATTTGTACCGAGTGTGTGTGATGTGATAACTGATGGGACACCGATCAGATACGGCACATTGAAACTGTTCTACATTTATCGCGCCGACTGTTCTGTTGACATCGAATCCGTCAAATAACTTCGCTTCGATATAAGACGCTACGTATAGGGAACCACTCCTTTCTTTGTATACTAATCATCATCATCTTCCGGTCCTTATCCCACGCAGGTGGGGTCGGTACAACATGTATTTTTCTTGATACTACTTTCATGTATACTAATGTAGAAAAAAAATATAACTGGTTTCCATGACATAAGCTCTTAGAGGCTAGATGATACTGTGAAAAATCATCATCAGCAGCATCCTAGCATAGCAATGCTAGGCGGAGGAAACGCGCCTCTGCATCTTCAAGGAGAGTGCGGAGCGCTGATGCAAAAACGTAGCATCCATCTGGGCAAGCACCTGCACAGCCCAGACGAGATACGAGACCGTCGAAAATCCTACAGTTCCTAGCAGCTGCAAGGGTTAGTGGCGAATTATGAACGCCGCTGATTGGAGGCTGAACACACAAAGTGGCGATCTCAATAGGCCCATTATGGCCGCAGTGACACGAAAGCCACCTAAAGCAAAAAAAAAAAAACAATAGTACATTGCTGGATCCAACATCTTTCGCAGATCGTTATCCCACCAGCACACCGCGCGTCCACTGCGTTCATCTAATCGCGGCCTCACCTGTGGTCCAGCATTATTAATGTAATTTGAAGGATCTCTAACAGCATTCAATTTGTCCACAGACGCGTACAATAATGACCATAAACGAGGCTATCCAGTCGCTGAACCCCAGTGTCTCCGTGAAGATGGCCATCGGTATCTACTTGTATGGAAACGCGCTCCTCTCACTCGGCACGGAGCGGCATTTCAAGTTCTATGAAGCTACGGTTTTTAATAGAGAGGTGAGTTTCTACGAATCTTTTATAAACTTATTTAGTTTTTCATTATGAATGTCAGCTGGTTAACTGCGTTTATGTTGGAAGAACACCAATGTTTCACCAACCCTTAACGAGTTATTTACAAAGAAGTCTTGGGTTTAAATAACTTTATTTCTCATACAAACTATACAGTTCATTTACAATGAGATAGACATATTACTATACTTATAAAGAAGTATTCACAAAAGTGTTAGTAATGGGCATAACCTGCAACGCAGTGTCAGTGAATTACCAATAAAACTGTGCTGTAAACTCATAATAAAACTGTAACAGGTCCAATTCTGTACATGGAAGATTTTTTTTTGGAGGTCACTCTTTTGTCCATACTGAAGCCAAAACAGTTTTTTTTTCTGTCTTTTCTTGGCCGCGCATCACGCCGAAACTTCTGAATGAATTCAAATGAAACTTGGCATTCATTACGGATGTAAGCGGGTTAACTACGAACCTTATTTGTGTTGGAAGAACACCAACGTTTCATCCCTTAACGAGGGACATTCAGGGTGAGTGCGATTCTAGACGCGCGCGTTCCGCATCCCTCCGATCACTGAGCGTTGGTGTTCTTCCAACACAAATAAGGTTCGTAGTTAACCCGCTTTCATCCGTAATTAATTCGTCAAACTACGATAGTTTTTATAGTGAAACTTGGCATGTTTGAGGAATGTACCAGGAAGGACATAGAATTTTTAACCCGGAATTCAGCATAGTTCCTAGTTAGTCTTTAGTTATTTTTCGCGAAACGGAGTGGTGGTAGACCATCCAGTCGATAGACCGAGGATATTATAGCGGTTGCAGTGAGTTGATGGATGGAGGCGGCTCAGGACCGCTATTTGCGGCGTCTTATGCGGCAGGCCATTCTGTGTGGTGCCGGCTTAGAATTTACACCACCCCAAAACTTCCCGCGGGTGTCGTAAGAGGCGACTAAGGGGGCACACCGGGGGCGGGCAGCCACCGAACTGCGATCCCCAACCCGCATGCCCAGTGTTAGGATTATGGACATGAAAATTGGTAAAAAAAAATTGTAATCAGGAAAAACTTCTTAACGCGCGCTGTTTTCTAATCAGAAAATAAAACTGATCCGTCACGCTCGGGTCGGTTACGCTTAGACAGGTAGGTATACTAACCTTCTCAGCACAGCAGCAGCGTAGGAACGTGACTCCACTAAAGGGAGGATTTGCCATCACCACGGGTAGGAGAACCTACCAGAGGAAGGGTAGCAGCTTACTTATGTATATTTTTAATACCTCAACTCCAACCTTCATCCTCCTCCACAGCATAATTTGGTCCACTGCTGGACGCATGGCTCCCCCTGATAAGCGCCTTATTGACTTTTATCTCATATAACACCCATAATCCTCACGCTAGGCATTCGCGTTGGGGAACGCAGTTCGATGGTAGAATTGTTCAGCAGGGGGCGCTACTGCCCGCCCCCGGTGGATATCCCTTAGTCGCATCTCTAGACACCTTATTTACATGTAATTTTTGTTCCCCTAGGTCCTAGCTAGTTTCGCACTGACCGAGATCGCGCACGGCTCGGACGCTCGACTCATGCGCACCACCGCGACCTACGACGCGCACAGCAAGGAGTTCGTCATCAACACGCCAGACTTCAAGGCCGCTAAATGCTGGGTTGGTAATCTAGGTAACTTTTACATTTTTACAACAAATTTTTATTTACATTCGTATCCTTTCTTTCTTGAGATTCGGAAGATCCTTTATTCGTTTTATAAAAACAAAAAGACTAAACTTTTAAAGGCTCGAACCTCATTCGCACTGAAGAAGCTTCTCGTTAAGGGATGAAACCTTGAAACGCATAAGGTTGTGGAATGCACAACCATAGACTATTAGAAAAGCAGTATCCTTACCAGTTTTCAAAGCTCGTTTCAAGGAGGTTGTCTTGCCAGAAAAGTTTTCCTGCCAGAAAAGAAGTTGTGTATGTTTTATTTATATATATTTATTATTTGTTTCTATTTTGTATTTAAAATCGTATTATCTATTTTACATAGTCTTTGGTACACCCTCTGCCTTTCTTAAATTCACATAATTCTTTCCATACAAACATTGTCTGGAAGAGATCGCTTCTAAGCGATGAGGCCGCCCACTGTACTTGTCTTATGTAATGTCTCCTTGTAATGTTATTTGATGGTGTACAATAAAGCAGTTTTGTATTGTATTGTATTGTACTGAAACGTTGGTGTTCTTGCAACACAAACTAGGTTCGTAGTAAACCCGCTTACATCCGCAATGGCTGCACCACTGAATACAGTCTTGGGCTGATCACATCCAGAGTCCATACCTTATTGACGATCGCTAGAACATTTATTTACTACTAGCTGCGCCCGCGTTTTATTAAATTTCCACGCGGCCTGGCCCGCGTGGAAATTTCAGAAATTTATTGCACATTCGTTTTGTAAAATAAAAAATACGTGATTAATTATTAACTTTAATAGTTCTAATTATGATTATGATAATATATAAAGCTCGATTACCACTGACTGACTGACATAATTGTTCTCCTTGATGGTGGAGGGGGAGGTATATTTTTTTTTGCAGAAATGTAGAGGAGACCTCAATGGGACCTAGGGAAAATTCCGACTTTTTGAGATTTGCCCCCCAGGACCCCCGCCCCCCAAGGGGGCTTCGTAACGGAGTCATACTTATCAATAATTTTAAGGGGGTTGTATAGAGGGGGTCAAGCGATTTCGATTTCAAAAATAATTTCACCCCCCCTTGCCCCCCAAGACCCCCCCTTTTGAGAGTGCTACGAGATGCCGTCGCGATAGAGGGGTTCTGATTGCGGGATCGAATAGAAGGTCTCTTCTCCAATTGAAAGTAAAAAAAAAACACCCCCCCTCCCGCCCCCTTTTTCACCCCCCCTTTTGATATCTCCCAAACGAAGTAAGCTATAAGAAAATTTTTTTCACAGTCGTGTGAAGAGCTTAACACCATTTGGATTGCAAAAAAAAAATTTCGCCCCCAACCCCTCTAGACCCCCCTTTTTATAAAAAAACTGAAATTTGCCCATTTTTAGCCTATATTTTGACCACTTTTTAGGGTGGAGCATTGCGGCGAGCGAAGCGAGCCGCACTGCGACTACGGGGAACAGCAAGGCGAGCGAAGCGAGCCGAGCTGTGACCCCCCCCCCTTGCCCCCCAGAACCCCCTCCCCGTGAACCCGGTGGAGCATTGCGGCGAGCGAAGCGAGCCGCAATGCTCCACTTGCGACTTCGGAGGAACAGCACGGCGAGCGAAGCGAGCCGTGCTGTTACCTCCCCCCCCCCCCCAGGCGCCCTGAACCCCCTCCCCCATCAAAAAATCTGATATGGATATCGTTTTTGACTAACATTGGGGTGAGGATTACGAACTTGATGTCGGCGGGCGTGTGTCGGATTGCGGTGAGCGAAGCGAACCGCAATCCCCCCCCTTGCCCCCCAGAACCCCCTCCCCCTGAACCCGGTGGAGCATTGCAGCGAGCGAAGCGAGCCGCAATGCGACTTCGGAGGAACAGCACGGCGAGCGAGCGAGCCGTGCTGTTACACCCCCACGCCCCCAGGCTCCCTGAACCCCCTCCCCCATCAAAAATCTGATATGGATATCGTTTTTCACTAACATTGGGGTGAGGATTACGGACTTGATGTCGGCGGGCGTGTGTCGGATTGCGGTGAGCGAAGCGAACCGCAATACGTCACACCGTAAGGCGAGCGAAGCGAGCCTTGCCGTGTGGCAGCACGAGTGGGGACTACAGGGGAACAGCACGGCGAGCGAAGCGAGCCGTGCTGTGACTCCCTGCGACCAGCCCCCCCCATCAAAAAATCTGATATGGGTATCGTTTTCGACTAACATGGGGGCGAGGATTACATAGCAAGGCGAGCGAAGCGAGCCTTGCTTTGCTGTGTTAACCCCCACGCCCCCAGGCTCCCTGAACCCCTCCCATCAAAAAATCTGATATGGATATCGTTTTCGACTAACATTGGGGTGAGCATTGCGAATTTGATGTCGGCGGGCGTGTGTCGGATTGCGGTGAGCGAAGCGAACCGCAATTCGCACACCGCAAGGCGAGCGAAGCGAGCCTTGCGGTGTGCCAGCACGAGCGGGGTCGTATTGCGGTGAGCGAAGCGAACCGCAATGCGACTAAGGAGAAACAGCACGACGAGCGAAGCGAGCCGTGCTGTTACCCCCCCACGCCCCCAGGCTCCCTGAACCCCCTCCCCCATCAAAAAATCTGATATGGATATCGTTTTTGACTAACGTTGGGGTGAGGATTACGAATTTGATGTCGGTGGGCGTGTGTCGGATTGCGGTGAGCGAAGCGAACCGCAATACGTACTTGCCGTGTGGCAGCACGAGCGGGGACTACAGGGGAACAGCACGGCGAGCGAAGCGAGCCGTGCTGTGACTCCCTGCGACCAGCCCCCCCATCAAAAAATCTGATATGGGTATCGTTTTCGACTAACATGGGGGCGAGGATTACACAGCAAGGCAAGCGAAGCGAGCCTTGCCCTGCTGTGTTAACCCCCACGCCCCCAGGCTCCCTGAACCCCCTCCCATCAATAAATCTGATATGGATATCGTTTTCGACTTACATTGGGGTGAGGATTACGAATTTGATGTCGGCGGGCGTGTGTCGGATTGCGGTGAGCGAAGCGAACCGCAATTCGTCACACCGCAAGGCGAGCGAAGCGAGCCTTGCCGCGTGGCAGCACGAGCGGGGACTACAGGGGTGCTTTGACCCCCTGCGCCCAGCCCCGCCCCCATCAAAAAATCTGATATGGGTATCGTTCTCGACTAACATGGGGGCGAGGATTACGAATTTGATGACGGTGGCGGGCGTGTGTCGGATTGCGGTGAGCGAAGCGAACCGCAATACGACTCACGTCACACAGCAAGGCGAGCGAAGCGAGCCGTGCTGTGACCCCTCACGCCCAGCCCCCCTGAACCCCCTCCCCCATCCAAGAATTTGACATGGATATCGTTTTCGACTAACTCGACAGTGTAGATTACGAAAAAGATGTCCATTTGAAAGTCCAAAATGGCTGACATTCTTATATCGCAAAACCCACTCTTGCTTATAAATTTCCATGAAATCGATTATGTAGGTTACGAAAAGGGGAATACAATGAAAAAAAAACAATATACACAGCCGCCGCGAGCTGCTTGCAGCTCGCGCACATATAAAATACTAGTTTATTTATATTATTTGATCGTAATTTTCACTGTCGATAAAGTTTGCTTTATAGTATACTAGCTGCTGCCCGCGGCTTCGCCTGCGTAGTTCCCGTTCCCGTGGTAATTCCGGGATAAAACATAGCCTATGTCCGTCTCCTGGTTCTAAGCTGCCTCCCCACCAATTTTCAGCCAAATCGGTTCAGCCGTTCTTGAGTTATAAATAGTGTAACTAACACGACTTTCTTTTATATATATAGATTTATACCGAGCTTTGACTGAATCGAACCAAGGAATAATAATTTTCCATAGAAACTTTACCACCCTTTTTAAACCCTTCAAGGGTTAATTTTTGAAAATTAGACATGTTTTATTCTAGAACCCAAACTATCTACACACCAAATTTCATCTAAATCGGTTAAGTAGTTACGCAGATACGTGATAAGAAAAAATCCCACGAACTTTCGCATATATAATATAAGTCGGATTGTGGTGTTGTGGCACGTAGACATAATAAATAAATAATAATAAATAATGCTGGAGAATTAACACAATTATCTACATTATCTAGCCCCAAGCTAAGCAGAACTTGTGCTCGATAACTGACATAGGTACAATACAATATTATAGATATTTTTATTATTCATAGAAAACACCCGGAACGAATACCTGCAGATCGTACAAATATTTGTCCCGAGGCGAGAATCGAACCCGCAACCTCGTGCGTCGCAGGCGGACCTTTGTCCACTGTACCACAAATTTTGTGATAATATCTGGTAAAAACATTTAATGTGGTTAGAATCGTATTAATGTGTGTTGTGGTGTGTGTTACTTCGCTGTGATAATGTGTATCTTACCGCAACGTATTAAAACACACTACACCATAATAGTGTGGTTTCAGTTTTAAAAAACTTGATATACTGAGACATAAGGATTATTCTGAAAGAAATCGTAAAAAAACCAGGTAATTCATTTATAGTTTTAATTTTGCAAAAAACTTGACGTTTGAACCTACAATCTAAAAATACATCTAGTCTTTATACTTAGGTTAAGCTCACGTCTGTTAAATTTCCATTACTTTGTCTAATTTATGTTCTATTTGTCATACGGTCATTAAATCTTGATAAACTATCATGTAGTTTTAAAGCCCTGTGCCGAACAAATACAATAAAAGTAATCTAAATCATAAAAAACTCACAGATCAGAATCGATAACCGCCGTGGAGCTTACGGTTCGAGCGTGATGCAATCCGAAATGGAGAAGAAGTCTCCCACTTGATCAACCGATGGTGTGGTAACCTTGTGACGTCATTTGGGGAGGCCTAGATTATACTCATACTTATATATTTAGTCGTCTCTTACGACACCCGCGGAAAGAGTTTTTTTTTTTTTTTAATCATTTATTTTGTGCATGAGGGTTTTGCCGAGCATGGCATGTCACCCCCGTAATTCTTAATTACAATAGTGCTTATTTCAACAAAATAATATTATATTCTATGTAACGAAACAAAAAAAATCTAACAGAAACTTAGTCTATGAGATCTTGTTTACCACAATCTAAATTATATGTTCATTCAACAAAATTAATTTATCAAAAACTAATCTGTGACATAGGTACCTATTACAATAACACATTATAATAATATACAAGCAAACTTTTTAAACAAATTAACTGAAACTAATCTATGAGATAATGTATAACCTAAACTATTCACTATCATTTAGGTAGGGTAAGGTACTACCTATTACGTGACTATATTTACGCGCTGATTATTTCCAAACCTATCAAAAAATACAGTGTTACCTACCTAACTTGTCTCCTCTAGGGAGGAGATGTAAATTTTAAGCAGTTTCTTGGCATTATCGGAAGTCCGGAAAGAGTTGGGGTGGTGCGAATTCTAAGCCGGCACCACACAGCCGGTGTACTCATATCCATCCGTTTCTTCCAGGTAGAACATGCACACACACTCTTCTATTCGCACAGCTGATCACGCCAGACGGGTCGTGCCACGGCCTGCACGGGTTCATAGTGCCGGTTCGAGACCCGGCCACGATGGAGACCTATCCCGGGGTCACGGTCGGGGATATGGGGGAAAAGATCGGAGTAAACGGGATCGATAATGGGTAAGAAAGACCAGAGTCCAAGAAAACAAGGTCTGACACTCCTAGAGTGACAAATTCTACGTCATCGGCGGATATGGTGTCGATTAAAATGTCACCAAAACTAAACTAAACTAAATTGACAGTACTAAAAATGTTGCCGTCCTTTTCATAACGATCGAAATACAAAGACAGGCATCATTTTTAGTGTTGTCAAAATGGTTTAGCTTAGTTTTGGGGACATCTGAATTGACACCTATATTTTAGTTCTTTGATAACAAAGTTTGGGGAAGAAGTAGATCTATTCATTAGCCAAACTAGATATAGATTGCTTGTAAACAAACCGCCCGTAACCTAAATTCCATCTGTTGCCGCGTTAGAAATACGCAATTTACGTTACTTGTCGATTTGAGATCCTTCCTTCAATAAGTATTGCTTACATTTATATTTGAAACTCGACGCCAATAAGTACGTTATTATTTGTGTCGCGGTTTGTTTACAAACTTTCTACATCCAATTTGGCTAATAAATATAATAAAAAGTTTTAGAAATATTTTCTTAATTTAACATAGCTAAGAACACTCTTAATAAAGTGAACAAAAACAAAAAAAAATATCAAAATCGGTTCTTCCGTTTGGGGGCTACGACGTCAATGCCACAGACTTACAGCCACACACGCACACATACACACACACACACACAAATACACAAGTCTAATTTCTGACGCGCTTTCTCGGGGGTTAAAATTACGAAGTCCGAAATAAATAGCAATAAATACTTTTTCCACTACCCGCATTTGCCTAATTTTCAAGTCTTCCGCCTATAGATAAAGAATTTTGACCGTGATATGATAAATTAGCTAAAAGATGGATAGAATATTTAATCACAAGGCCGTATCATTTTTATCTATAAATAATTTCACTCTCACTACATTTTATAAAACAAACTTACCCGCCGCGTCTGTCTATCTGAACGCAATAACTCAAAAACTACTAAACCTATTTTCATACGGTTTTCACCAATGGACAGAGTGATCAAAAGGAAGGTTAAGGCGTTTAATTCATTCAGTTAATGTGAAAATTGTCTGAAATATGACAATAGTTGTTGAAAATGTCGGAAAAAAACTTGCCGACTGGGAGCTTTGCTACCGCGCGCCGCGTAAACTAAAAGAGTTTATGAAATTGCAATTACAATGTATTAATAAACATTATAAATAATGCTGGACAATCCACACAGTATCATCTAGCCCCAAGCTAAGCAAAGCTTGTGTTATAGATACTAGATGACTGATATACTTAATAAAATACATTGATAGATATACTTTTTACTATACATAGAATCGGAACAAATATTACGGAAATAAACCTTTTAAAAGGATCTATTAACTAATCTGCTACCCGAACAAGTTAAACTGGTATCTATATAGACGACCTCTGTGGCGCAGCGGGCGAAGATCTGCCTGCGATGCAGGAGGTTGCGGGTTCGATTCCCGCCTCGGGACAAATGTTTGTACGATCTGCAGATATTTGTTCAGGGTGTTCAGGATATTTCTATGTATAATAAAAAATATCTATCTATGTAGTGTATTGTATATCAGTTATCTAGTACCCATAACACAAGCTCTGCTTAGCTTGGGGCTAGATAACGCTGTGTGAATTGTCCAGCATTATTATTATTATATATTATTTTTGATTGGGATTGAAATAGACATCCTCGCTCATGCTTGAATCATATTTCGTCAAATCCATCCGAACTAATATTATAAATTCGAAAGTAATTCTTTGTCTGGTAACCTTTTCACACCAAAACGGCTGAACGGATTTCAATGAAATTTGGCAGGGAAGTAGACGGTATCCCGGGGACTACTTTTTCTCCCGGAAAAGCGCGTCCGAAGCCGCGGGCAGTACATACTATATTGATATAAAACCGATGCGTGACTCATTGGTGTTCTTTTCTAGATAATCGGATTATCAATGTATTTATCAGTAACATTTTGTCTACGCTGTGTGCATTCAGTCATCATTATCATCACCTCAGACTTCGACGACCTCAGTGGCGCAGCGGGCGAGAGTCCGCCTGCGATGCAAGAGGTTGCAGGTTCGATTCCCGCCTCGGAACAAATTTGTGTACGATCTGCAGAAATTTGTTTCGTTGGTCTGGGTGTTTTCTATGTATAATAAAAAAATATATCTTTGTATCAAATATATCAGTTATCTAGTACCCATAACACAAGCTTCGTGTAGCTTACTTTGGGGCAAAATGGTGATGTGTGGATTGTCCAGCATTATATTCTATTTTATCAGCCTATGTTAGTCCACTGCTGGACTTAGGCCTCTTCTAAAGTTGTTGCGTTCTGATTCTGTATAAACAAAATAATTACAAACATAAATTAATAAATCGGTTAAACTTGGCTACATGTTTTTTTTCTTTCCAAAAATAAAACAATGGATTCCGTTATACCGTTAAATACAAAATTATTCGGTTTTAATTACTAGTTACCTGAATTTTAATTAACTTAGCGATACCAACATAACAAACTGTTATAATCGTTTTATTACAAGATTATTATGTTCTCGTATGTTTTGCATTATTTTTAATTAAGAGTTTTTCTTTGGCTTAGCTTAAATTTCCAAAAAAAATATAATTGTAAATACTTCCCATAACACAAGCTCTACTTTGAGGCATGAATGTTGCCATCATCATTTATTTATAACTAGATTCTGTCCGCGGCTTCACACGCCCTTTTCCGGGTTATAAAGTAGCCTATGTCCCCGGGATACCGTATACTTCCCTGCCAAATTTCATTACTATCCGTTCAGTCGTTTAGGCGTGTTAAAGTAACAGACAGAGAGACAGAAATACTTTCGCTTTTATAATAATTATTAGAATGGACAAATTACAACAAAACTTATCGGTCTCACTGTTGGGCAAAACCTTGCCCCGTGGTCCTCACCATCATCAGCTTATAACAGTCCACTGCTGGACATAGGCCTCTCCCCCTAATGAGTACCATAGCGCCCTATCTTCACCTTGCCCGGGCCCCTAGGTTCATCAAACATTTAACAGATTTTTAAAATGTCTTTAATTCTTAAAATTTTGTTCCAGCTTCATATTGTTCAACCAGTACAGAATACCCCGGGAGAACCTTCTGAACAGAACTGCTGACGTCACAGAGGATGGGACCTATGAGAGTTCCTTCTCGGATCCTTCTAGAATACTCGGCGCAGCGCTAGAGAATCTATCGGCAGGTAATTGTAGACTTTATCATTAACAACTTAAAGTCTAAACCTGCTGAACCGAACAGCGAACGTCATAGAGGATGGTTCCTATGAGAGTTCCTTCTCAGATCCTTCTAGAATTCTCGGCGCAGGCCTAGATAATCTATCTGAACGTAATTGTAGACTTTAAAATTAACAACTTAAAGTCTAAACTTGGTGAACAGAACAGCAAACGTCACAGAGGATGGTACCTACGAGAGTTCCTTTTTGGATCCTTCTAGAATACTTGTTGCTGCACTAGAGAATTTAGATGCAGGTAATTGTGTACTTTCTAATTAACAACAAAGTCTAAACCTGATAAACCGAACAGCTGACGTCATAGAGGATGGTACAAGGTACGAATACTGAGCGCCGCCCTAGAGAATCTATCGGCAGGTAATCGTAGACTTTATCTATATAACTTAATATATATTAAGTTATATAGATAAAGTCTATAACTTGAAGTCTAAACTTGCTGAACCAGCTGACGTGACAGAGGACCTATGAGAGTTCCTTCTCGGATCTTTCTAGAATACTCGGCGCGGCGCTAGATAATTTATCTGCAGGTAACTTGGTCTGTTGATCTTAGAGTCTGGCTACTGAGAGTTAATACTGAAAAGCGCTAAGTTTTTTTTTATTGTACGAAATTAATATTCTAGCGTTTTCTCTGATCTCGGACTCGTAAATGATAAAGATCAAGATCGATTGTCTTAATATACGAACTTTTGGAAATCAGTAAACGTTTGAAAAATAGTGTCGTATTCGCTCTTGTGCAAAAATATAATGACATCAATTATTTTGATGATATTACTACACATTATAAAGACCTAAATCAGGGCAAAAAAAACTCCCTGTAATTTATTCATGTGGGTAAATTCATGCTAATTTACTTTATTCATGTTAATTTTGATTCCAGGTCGCATAGGTATAATGCAAGAGAGCTGCCACTCGATCTCCAGTGTTGTCGCGATAGCCGTGCGCTACGCGGCGACGCGGGCGCAGTTCGGGGAGCAGGATGAGGAGACGCCGCTTATAGAGTACCCCTTACATGTGAGTAAACCTATCACGTAGCTGTGTGGTGCCGGCTTACAATTTGCACCACCCTAATTCTTCCCGCGGGTGTCGTAAGAGGCTAAAGGATATCCACCGGGGGCTTGCAGCAGCGCCCCCTGCAGAACAATTCTATCCGAACTGCCATCCCCAACCCGCATGCCCAGCGTGGGGATTATGGGCATTACTCCCATGTGGTAAAAACCAACAAGGCGCGTAGCAGGGGGAGGCCTGCGTCCAGCAGTGGACCAATACAGGCCGTTGAGGTTACATGTGAGATGTTTACTGAGAGCGCCATCTAGTCTTTACAGCGGTATTCGCCGAATTTGTTTTAGGTTTTTTTTGTTTGATGGGTGACTTGCTCGAAAGTTTTCTAAACCATGTTTAATTAAAAACGGTGCAGCCGTTTTTATGTCAGGATACGGTTTTTGATATTTTGTAAAAATTTGCTTGTTAGTCGTTATCCTATAATAAACTAGAAAAGCATAGCGTACAACACCATCTGAGTAACGAGACGTAACATCTCCTTTTTCCATACAATTTGTTACAGCGCCTCTGTCGTGTGGATATGGAACTACGCAAATCCCATCAAAAAGGAGACGTCACGATCACGTGTCGTTACTAACGTCAAATGGACTCACTTCTCTGGTTCCCTCTTTGGTTCCTAATTTGTATTTAATCAAGTTACATTATATTGGGATGAAACAATACTTAGTAACAATTCCGCGCAAAACCTTCTCTGATGAGATGCAATAAAATCGCACAACAAAATGGCATGCCATGCAATCAGAGAAAGTAAAAACAGACTTACGCAATATAATTTCTTTTTATAAATTTTATATTGCGTTAGTCTGTTTTACCTTCTCTGATTGCATGGCATGCCAATTTGTGGGATTGCGGGCGGTGCATGCGAATTGCTGAAATAGAAGGTTTTGCGTGGAATTGTTACTAAATATTGGTTTATCCTAATATTACGCCCAAATATTCAAGTTACATTGTCAATTAATACTTCAATTTACGATAAGTCAAACAGAGAAACAACATCTGATGTGACATGAAATCTAAATTCCTAACTATGAAACCTAATTTACCTTTATCTATTCTAGCAATGGCGTCTTTTCGGCTACGTCGCAGCGGCCGTGGTCTTCAAAATGTATATAGAAAACTTTGCGCGCGTGTACCTGAATATAGTGGAGAAGTCCAACGCTGGGATAAAAGTAGACAATTTGGTAAGTTTACCTTACTACAGTTACCTTTGCTTTACTTTTGTTGTTAAAAAGTTTAGTTTTAGAGAAAGTATAGTTATATGTAAGTACATATTTAGATGAAAAAAAATGGATCAGTTCAGAAACTGGTTTAAGGAACCAAATAATTACTAATAGTAATAAGCTACGAATCAAATCATAAGTCATTTCAATAGACCGCAAGGTTCCTGAGATCTCGACTAAATTATGTGCGAAACAGTGCACTTTCATGATTTTTATACCGTAATTATTTTCTTAATCGCGTTTTCACATTCAAGGAACCAAAGAAAAAATATTTAATTTTATGTAATTCGAGTTCCTTACCAAGGGGACCCCGTGAGTAACTGAAAAATAATTGTTTACATTGATTAAGATCTTGTCAAATGTGATCCGCATCATGAATCCATATATGAGCCTGATAAGATCTTGTCTTCTGTGACTATGAGAACTTAGTTAAATCGTAATAGTTCCTTTTACCAAGTAATGAATTGGCCTTATAAAGTGTAGTTATTTAATTTAATTCATAGATTAAATGCAAAAAAGTTGTTCGCTAAACCCGTGCACATAAATGTTTAATATGACAAAAGTGAATATTTATTTTGACTCAGAGCATTGATATGTCAATGATGTGCCTATTTTTGTTTTAAACAAATTCGATATGTTGCAGCTACCATGCATTCTTGTTTGTATTGAATGAGATATTTATCATTCCAACTATTTTGACGCCAACTAAGATAAAATGCGTCTTAGTTGGACTATATTTTTTCAGTGTACTGCGAGCTAGGCCTAGTATGACAACCAAACCCGTTAATATTCTATAGAATAATCAAAATAGACAACATTTTCATTATCTTTCAGAAAAAACATGTAAGTTTCGTTTATAAGACAATGAAAACTTTATTGCGGCTGATCTCTATCTGTTAAGGTTGTAACAGGTTAAGTTAATTGAGGTTACGTTATGTAATTAAATTAATCTATTTCGGAGGTCAAGGTTACAAAAAATACTCCTTAGTTTCACGCTACAGTGGACCACGTGTTTTAATATTTACGTGTTAAAGGTTAACGTAATTATTACTCGTATAATCTATACTTATAATAAAACTGTAACAGGTCCAATTCTGTACATTGAAGATATTTAGAAAAATTTTTTTGGAGGGCACTCTATTATCGATACTGAAGCCAAAACTGTAATTTTTTTCATTCATGTCTGTCTGTCTGTCTGTCTGTCTGTCTGTCTGTCTGTCTGTCTGTCTGTCTGTTTCTTAAACGCGCATCACGTCGAAACTACTGAAGGTATTGAAATGAAACTCGGCACGAGTTTAGGTCATACTACGAGGAAGGACATAGGATACTTTTTATCCCGGAATTCAGTCAGGTTTCCCTGGGAGAGGGGATGAAATTAAAATTTCTTCACCGCGCATGACGCCGAAAGTGCTGAATGAGTTGGAATGAAACCTTGCACGATTTGATTTCATACTACGAGGAAGGACATGGGATACATTTCATCCCGGAATTCAGTCATGTTCCCCTGGGAGAGAGGATGAAAGTAAAATTCTTTAATTGCGCATCACGATGGAACAACTGAATGAATTCGAATGGAACTCGGCATAATTTGATTTCATACTACGAGGAAAGATACATTTTATCCCAGAATTTAGTAAGGTTCCCCTGGGAGAAGGGATGAAAGTAAAATTCCTTCACCGCGCATCACGCCGAAACTACTGAATGAGTTGGACTGAATTGGCACTATTTGAGTTCAAGGAAGGACATGGGATACATTTTATCCTGGAATTCAGTAAGGTTCCCCTGGGAGAGAGGATGAAAGTAAAATTCTTTAACCGCGCATCACGACGGAACTACTTAATGAAATCGAATGCAACTCGGCATGATTTTAGTTCATACCTACTATGAGGAAAGATACATTTTATCCCGGAATTCAGTAAGGTTCCCCTGGCAGAGGGGATGAAAGTCAAATTCCTTCACCGCGCATCACGCCGAAACTACATAGGTAATGAGTTGGAATTAAACTTGGCACGTTTTGAGTTCATACTACAAGGAAGGACATGGAATACATTTTATCCTGGAATTCAGTAAGGTTCCCCTGGAAGAGAGGAAAAAGTAGAATTCTTTAACCGCGCATCACGACGGGTCACGCGTCGTCCGATTTCATGCATTCTTTTTGTTAGAAACAGTGTTGCAAGATCGAATTTGACTAAATCAGTAGAAAGTCGAGTAGAAAATCAGTAGATTGATGAAATAATCTGGAGTTAGAAGAAATAAATTTGTAGATAGAGGGTAGGTAAGTTCCTATCTATGTATTTTTGCAAGACGCATCCATGGAAAAATAAGTTAATTTTTTGTATTTTTTTGTACCTTACATGATATATGGTGGTTTAGCTGGTCCAGTTAACTGTACTACCGAAGTTTGGTTGCAGTAAGTGGTCCAATTAAACTAACTAGACCACAGAAAAATATTTTTTACTGTGGTACACAGCCAACTGTACCTACCTACTAACGAAAAAAAAATTACGGTGGTCCAGTCAAATGGATCAGGAGCCCAATTCTGCAATTTAATTGCTTCAGTATGACAATGGAATCGTCGCAGAATCATCACGTAGATTTATAAATCCTTAGATTTATAAAACTCCAGATGGTGCGTGCGAGATAAATTAATAGTTTTCATCATCTGCATTCATCATAATTTCTTTCATCTAAGGTGGAATACCCAAACGTGTCATTCTGTGTCGATACCCCTGTCATAGTGAAGCGATTAGTATAGCAGAATAGGGCCCCAGCTGAACGGAACTATCAGTAAGAAGTGAAACGAGTATGACATTTCTTAACACTGACGCTGGCCGAGTCGTAGCTAAAAGTCGTGTGGATAAAGAATGGGATTGAAGATGACAACATGCTATCCCCCGTAGACACTACAGGATTTTTTGCACGGCGGCGTTTCATAATATGAGAGACTATGGTTAAATGTGAACTTAATTAATCGGCAGGTGAGGCAATCGCGAACGAAGTCGCGGGTACAGCTAGTAAATACATAAAGTTATTCATAAATCATTTTCCGACTCTTAGGTGTCTAGTTTTATTTTTATTTTATAAACACTTTTAACATTGACGTATCAAAAAAAAAAAAAAACAATGAAATTGGCTCCCATTTACCAAATTTGAGGCCATTACTTTTATAGGTTATTTATATCTTAAGGATCTTTTTTGTAAACAAGATCCGTCAAGTGCGAGTGTAACTCGCGCGCCGAGGGTTTTGAACGTTTGTCAACAAATATGAAACAAAAGTACCGGTTAGAGACTTCGCAATTTAACGAATACCAAAGAATAGTAGGTACCAACCTACATTTCAGATGGATCTCTCTGCATGCTTCGGTTAAAGTGGGCAATGGTCAATTTTTCGACTTTTTTCAAAATATTTCAAAAAGTATGCAACCTACAAAAATTTCAATAACTATTTTGAAATGTACAAACTGCTGATACCTTTCATTTGATACTCCACATGACCCTGTAGATATCTTTTAAAATTTCGGCATCACAATTTGTATGGAAAACATTCATTTTCATTTTTCATTTATTTTTCTTTAAATCTGTACAGGCGCACGAAATGTATCATTATTTCAAGTAGCAAGCTGCAGTAGTTGCTGAGTTATTAAGGAGGGAAAAAAGAACAGACAAAGCGAGACCATAAGGGTTTCGAAACCGATCTTCGAAACCCTAAAAATGATAAGAAAAGCTACTAAAAATGATAAGAATAGCTAGTATTTTTGTAGCTATTCGAGCTACAAATACTAGCTATCAGTTTACCACAGCATGCAATACAACAACGCATAATTAACTACGTAGTAGTAGTAGTAGTAGCGAAGAAGGCTCAGATTTGAGTTCGAAAACGGATGAGAGCCAAATGAAATTAATGACAGCTTTTAACTGGTGACGTGGTATTTGTGTAACGTTAGTGGTGACGTTAGGCCTGACAGGCCTCGGATTATCATAAGTATAATTTGCGATGTACATTAATTAATGACTTAAGCCTACTTATTTGTGTTAATATGAATATTGAGGTATTAAATAAAACTATTTTGTGTACTCTAATTATAATTTTTATTTAAGAACAGACATATCAAAGTTCGCTCTCGTATTATCACAAAAAAACGACATGAGATCAATATTTGATCATAAAATACAAAAATCAACATTCTTATTAATAATAACATTTTTAAATCTTAGTATAAACTTCAATCATCTTATAAAGTAACATAAATCTCTTATCAAATTTGTTATCACAAAACTGACAATGGGTAAACTTCACAATTTTTTATTGACACTCAGGACACAACTGTTTCGCGCAATGCAGGCATACATGCTTTTGACACGAAACACATTGGTAAAAAGATTTTCGGTCCCGCTTAGGTGGACAGGTGGCACATTTCTTTCGCGTCTTCTGCGTGATTTGCGTGTTTTGCGGCTCAGGTGGCAAATCTGAACCCAAAATTCGTCTGATGTTCGACCTTATTTCAAGTGGCATTCGTGAGTTATAAACTCTGCGCTGCATGTGCTGTAAAACCATGCCTCTAGCCAAAGTTTTGATGAAAATACCCCTCTCAATGGTTCTGCCTCCGTCAGCTTGATACAGAACATGAGCGTTCACCGTACTTATGTCCAGCATGCGATAGAAGATCACCATGGGCCATCTTCGTGTACGGCGACTGCAGGTGTAGATTGAGCATTTTTTATCAATCTCGTCCACTCCTCCCTTGGTAGAATTGTCTTCAGTGTCTGAGTTGTGGTCAATTTGCTCTGGAACATAGTTTTCTCCTAAATCATCAGCTTCAGAACCACTAGAGTCTTCACACCCCAACCATTCTTCGATTTGTTGATCGAAATTTGAACTGGGTCCAAGTGTAACTTGTCTACTAGTACTTGGTACTAAATTTCGCTGCTCCAGTACTCTACGTCTTTTTCTAGGCAGTTCTATATCATCCATCCTTTATGTTTGCAGGTACACGCTATAATAAACCACAAATAACAATTAAACAACACTGACAAAAAAGTTACGTAAGTGGTGACGTAGGGCCTGAGAGGCCCCAGAAAAACTTTAAATACGCATAACTCACCGAATTCGCTCCCGCCAACACTATTATCCCTGTCTACGGCGTGGGCGCAACTAAACTTGAAGCTACTGAGACGCACAAACCCGGGACGCGCGGGGAAAGGGGTGAAATAACGTTTCGTTAGTGCTCTCGGGCCTGTGAGGCCCGACGTCACCAGTTAAAGGTTAAACCAAAAATAGTTTCGAACTTCTGCTATTTGCCCCGATGATACCAGTGTCGTAAAATACACTCACAGGCACAATTAACCGCCCACGTTGTATTTCGTTCAGTTTACAGTAATCGTCAAATTAGGAGCACATTTGATGGAAGTTATGTTAAAAGCAACCATTGAGAATAAATAAAATTAAAAAAGTCTTGAAAAAATCCGTTTATTTAAAAACATATGCCAAAAAATCGAAATAGTGAAAAATTTGCATGAAAATGTAATTTGTTTAATTTTGAAACAAATCTTTTATTATTTTTTTTATTTTAATTTTAATAATGTGTGTTACCACCTCGGGCTCTAATGACTTCTTGGAGCCGGTTTGACAATCCATCAATGATGTGTTGAATATCCGACTGAGGGATATTGTGCCACTCCTCTACCGCAGCCGTCTTGAGCTCTCCTAGGGTCGTAAGGGCCGGTACTCTTGCTCGGATACGTCGTTTTAGGTTGTCCCAAATGTGCTAAATCAGGTTCAAATCGGGACTGCGTGCCGGCCATGGCAAAACTTGAATCCCGACCTCATCGAGGTATTGAGTTTCAGATCTTGCGGTATGGCAACGAGCATTGTCGTGCATTAATCTGAAGTTTTCACCAATAAATGGTGCAAAAGGTATGACGTGGTCTTGTAAGACTTCCTCCACGTATCTTTGTGCGTTCACACTGCCTCTATCAAACACCACAAGATCGGTACGAGCCTCGGTAGAGATGCCACCCCAAACCATTATTGACCCTCCCTGATATCCCACGGTTTCAGTTATTGCGCATGGAGCAAACCGTTCATTTTGGTGCCTGTATACACGTTGACGTCGTTCTGGACCACTTAAGGCTATTCTGCTCTCATCTGAGAACAGTATGTTCTTCCAATCCTCTATAGTAAAGTCAGCATATTCTCGCGCAAAGGCAAGTCTAGCTCTACGGTGTTGTGGGAGCAGTTGTGGAGCGCGAGCTGGACGAAAAGCCCTCAGATTCCTTTCAGCCAGTCTTCTTCTAATGGTACGTTCACTCACACTGACATTTCTCACCTCAAAAAGACGTGTACGCGCTTGAATAGCGGTGCAAAAGCGATTTCTGAGCACGTTACTGACAACAAAGCGGTCATCCCTAGCTGAAGTGCACCGATGTCGACCTTGACCTGGCTTCCTCGTGTATAAACCAGTCTCCCGAAAGCGTCTGATGGCATCCCGTACCGTAGTTCGTGGTACTCCGAGTGTATGAGCGATGCGACGTTGGCTATAACCAGCGTCAGCTAAAGCTACTGCCCTAGCAGCACCAGTTGCATCAAGAGGCATTTTTTTCAGTCACAAAGAATCAAGAAGAATCAAGAATACACTAAAAACTCAAATTAGACAATATTCGCACACGATGGCAGAAAAGAAAGATTAATGTAAACACGGTAACGCAATTGCAACAATTTCAAACAAGGAATAAATTCACTAAATTCCATAAAAGGTTTCATTGACACAGGTTTATTCGTCAGAATAGGTGTTAGTTTATTGCTTAAGTACTCACTCAACTTAAAACAAAACATTCGATAAGCCACAGTTAACATAAACAATCAGGGTGACGAAAAATATAGGCGGGCGGTTAATTGTGCCTGTAAGTGTATTATCCACCAATATATATTTAGTTTTGTTACCACTTTGATTACAAAAAATATCTAGAATTCTGAATAGAGAATACGAAAAAAAATAATTAGCTTTTTTGAAGACATGCATATTCCCAATGGTCACGCGTCATCGCGCGAGCACGGACATAGTGATTTAGCATCGCGCAATCGTAAGCCAATTAGGACGAAGCTGACTAATTCTTATGTATTTTGACCAGAGCGAGGCAGTATCAGAGATCCACGCGATGGTGTCGTGCAGCAAGCCGCTGCTGACGTGGGTGACTCTGGAGGCCGCGCAGGAGTGCCGCGAGGCCTGCGGGGGCCACGGCTTCCTGAAGGTAAGGCCTCGAAGTTAAGAAAACACATCACTGTTCCGTCGACCATAACAGTCAGTCGCGACGACTGCTAAGAGAAGAACGAGGCCTTGGAAAGACTCACACTCTTGGATTCACAAATGGATTATCTTCCTTAAAGATTACCGCCTAGCCAAAGGAGCCTTTTCTGGAAGCTGAGTCCTCACTGTGCATTCTGACTCCTGATTAATTAGGGGTAGGTATTTAGGGTGCGCAGTGTGCCCCCATAAGTTCTTGGTAGAGTTGTAAGTTAAAAGCGTTTGTTAAGTTTCACGGTTTAACCGTACGTAAGTTTAGGTTGATGGTCGCGAGTGTACGCAGTGACGTGTTGCCGTTAAAACAAGTCATAACGTAAAGTGCTGACCCGCGGGAACATGCATAGTATGGTATGCAAACCGGGTTTCACTGACATTCTGAAGAAGTCAGCCACACCTCAATTACCTACTATGGAGACGAGTGATAGCAATTACAACCCTTTACTCTGAGTGCCTACACCCAGACTCTGAAATATTAACTGCGGATAACTCGTCGAAATGTGCATCCTGCCCAGGATGGACAGGATGCACATACGCAACCTACGGTGTGCAGACATGGTCGCTGACTGAGCTACCAAAGTCCAGGCTCAAGATATGCCAGAAGGCAATGGAGCGTGCTTTGCGGAAAATTCCCCCGCCCCCTCCCCCACGCTTCGCGGGGGTGGGACGCCTACAGGTCGGGTCAACTCAAGATGAAATTCCTTTAGTCGAATTGTTTCTAATCGAATTGTTTTTAGTCGATTTTATTAGACGAATTGTTTTAGTAGAATTTTCCGTAGACGATGGAGCGTAGCTTCCTGGGTTTCCGGCGAACCGATCGCGTTAGGAACACGACGCTACGCTCCCTGACTGGTATTGCCGACGTGGGAGTTAAGATCGCCATACTTAAATGGCAATGGGCAGGCCACATTGGCCGAATGCACTCCGAGGTGAGCTCATATCACTACACATTGGGTCCCAGAAGGAAGCCGGTTTCCTAAATGCCTGGTGGAAATCGTGCAAGATCGCACGGAGTGGAAAGATTTGGAGGAGCCCTTTGCCCAGCAGTAGGACGGAATAGGCTGAGGAGAAAAAATCAAGCATTGGCTCCGCGAATCAAACACTTCGCTTGCCAAGCAGACCATTCCACTGCACATACCACCACAGGTCGCCGGCACCACTAAACGTTTTATCCCTTTCCAGTGTGCAAACATAGGCGACATCCGCAGCAACCACGAGCCGACAGTCACCTACGAAGGCGACAACAACGTGCTCTCCCAGCAGACCGGAAACTGGTTGCTGAGGCAGTACGAACTGGCCAGCGCCGGAAGTGACGTCGACTCACCACTAGGCACCGTCAGCTTTCTGAAACAGATGGGCAGTATTCTAAAACAGCGGTTCAACTGTACCACCACGGACCAGCTCAAATCTAGAGAATGTAAGTCTCTTACCGATTTGGTCGAACGACAGGGACAACCAACTAATTCGATAGGTACACTTCTTTAGTATTGAAACTAAAGTCTTTGAGCTAAATTCTAAATTAAAATGGCCTACTCCTTCGGTCGCTACTGTCTGGACTAGAATTTATGCATTTAAGCTGGCTACTGCACTGGTGTCAGTCAATTAAGATGGCACAAAACTAAATTGATGTCATCTTTTGTATTTCGCTCGATAAGAAAGGGACGGCGAAGTTTTTAGTGCTGATATATTAGTTTAGTTTTTGTGACATTTGAATTGACACCACCTGACAAATCATAGTTCAAAAGTTGTAGTTTTTCCCTTTAATTTCGGGGGAGGGCGATTCGGTTTTAAAACTTCTGCAGATGGCATCTTTTTTAATTTCTAACCATGTAACTATTGTTTTTGTTCCATAATAAACGATTTATAGATTTATTATGTTGCAGAAGAAACCTATTCTTTCTGGCAATATAAGTTCTTTTTTTCATTGTTTATTCATTTCAACAACCAATCCGATAAAATGTTATCACTACAATTTTTATTGAATGTCAAGTGGAACAAAATAGTTACCTACTATATAAAAAAAATATCTGAGTGTCTCATCGAAACGACGCGTGACCCGAGAGCTGGTCAGTATCTGGCGCAGCGCATCAGCATTGCTACAGCGGGGCAATGCGGCCAGCGTAGCGGGGACGCGACGACTGGTATTGATATGGATCACTTGAGCTACCTGTAGATTGTTTGCAACAATCTATAGTTAGCTCAATTATTTCAATCGTAAATACTAGTTCTCATTTATTTCTATTAATGATTGTAATTTTCTTTGTGAACACCTACTATATTTAATACCTATATTTTCTTTCCAGTCATAACCTCAACCTACAAATGGCTCCTCTGCTACATGCTGAAAGAAACCCACAGTAAATACGAGAGCGAGCTCGCTGCCGGCGCTCCGAAGTTCACGGCGCGCGCGCGCAGCCAGGTGTACAAGTGGCGGGTGCTGACGCGGGTGTACGCGGAGTACCTCTCCGTGATCTTCTTCCTGGAGGCTCTGGATAAGAAGGAGAAGGAGCTGCAGCCGGTTTTGACGAACTTGTTCTATTTGTACGGGCTTTGGTCGCTAGGTGAGTCATTCAACTTAGTGATAGAGTGTGTTCATTACGGATGTAAGCGGGTTAACTACGAACCTTATTTGTGTTGGAAGAACACTCGAGAAGCTCGGAGAGATGCGGAACGCGTGCGTCTAGAACCGCACTCACCCTGAAGATCATCCCTCGTTAAGGGATGAAACGTTGGTGTTCTTCCAACACAAATAAGGTTCGTAGTTAACCCGCTTACATCCGTAATGAATTCGTCAAACTACGATAGTTTTTATGGTAACTTAAAGTGTGTGTTGTAGTGTCTTAAACTAGATGGCGTTACTTGTGATGTCAATTTATTTGTCACACCTAATGCTGATCCCACCAGCTCTCGGGTCACGCGTCGCTTCGACCAGAAGCTCAGTTAATTAAAAAAAAGGAAAAAAATAATATATGTAGTAGTACTTTTTATGATCAAACATTTTTAGTGCTGTCAAATTTGTTTAGTTTTTGCACCAACAAATCGATTACACTGGAGACCTACAGTTACAACTGTACTTGGGAGCCCATTTTTCATAATGAATATGAGCGGGTTAACTACGAAGAATACCAACGATTTATCCCTTGACGAGGGACATCTTCAGGGTGAGTGCGGTTCGAGTCAGGCGCGTTCCGCGTCCCTGCGAGCACATGAGAGCATGACATCGCGCGCTACTCGAACCGCATGCACCCTGAAGATGTCCCTCGTCAAGGTATAATAAATAAATAATTTATTCAAAAATTTCTCAAGACAAATGCTTAACATAAGAATAATAATAACTTAAATTCTGTAGATTACGTGTGCCTGAACTAGGTAAAACCTGTATCTCAGGCAAAATTGCTTACAACGAATACATAGGTATAAATAATTACACAAATAAACTAAAACAAAGCGTCAGTGCAGATTTTCAACTTAACTAATGCTAACAACACTAAACTAGGCTACATTTTAGGGGTACCTATAATACGAGTAAATACGGATGATGGTAAAAAACAAAAACCTTGTATAAGGAAATACCTATTACTATTTTTATTGTATCGGCACTTTTAGGCACCTCCATAAGGATGAAACATTGGTATTGTTCCAACGCTAACACGGTTCGTAGTTAACCCGCTCACATGCATAATTAATTCGTCAAACTACGACAGTTTTATGAGCACGTTTTTGTAATATTCCAGACAAGCACCTAGTAGAGCTGTACTCCGGCGGGTTCGGGTCGGGCGGCGCCCTGGCCAGCCTGCTGCGTGCCGCCGTGCTCGAGCTGTGCGCCGCGCTGAAGCACGACGTGGTGTGTGTCGTGGACGCGCTCGCCCCCACCGACTTCGTGCTCAACTCCGTGCTCGGCAAGAGTGACGGGAAGGTAACTAACCTACAACTACTGAGATGCGAGTTCACCAAGAGATGGTTAAATTTTAAATAGTTGCTTTGACGTTTTCGACACAAGTTTACTTCAAAGTTAACCGACGAAGCTTCCTTACTGTCCGATTATTGTTTGGTGAACACCAGCCTAAGAATTAGTCTTTAATCTCTCTACTCTTGTAAGTATTGATCAGGCCATTTTCCATCGTCATTTACTGCCCATGCGCCTTCGAGTGGGGTGAGTTTCGCCTATTTATACTTACTCAGGTGTACTCAACCAAAATACAATTAAAGAATATAAAGATTAGTTCTAACTAGTATTTATAATTGAAACTTGAAATTTGAATTGAAATCAACTATCATTTCAAAGTTTAAAAAAAATATATAGTTTAAAATTAGACTTGTCTGAATGCTTAATATATAAACCTTAAAAGTTATTGATTTCTGATTTCATAACCCGTTTATATTTTGTTCACAGCTATACCAAAACCTGCAAAAGGCGTTCTTCACACATCCCAGCGCATTCGAGCGCGCCCCCTGGTGGCGAGAGATGGTCAACCCGCCGTCGAAGCTCTAGAAACTATACTATAGTTAAAGATATTGAGATTCTCGCGTCTACACGGTTATAAACTTTCACCAAAGCGAAGATATGTAAAAATAACCACAGCATAGTGTCCACTTAGCTCTACATGACCACCACTGCATGTATTTGAGACTTTGTTGGTTGTTTTTACTCAACATGTATGATAAAGTGTAAAAGCATGTCTAGTAGAAAATATTCTTGACAAATATCTATCTATAGATGTATCTATGACTACACCACTTTTATAGGCTTGTGTTCTTCGGAAAGATGGACAATTATATTTTAATTGGAGTTTTTATACATAATACGTCAAGGTTAAGCTGCCTAATTGTCCAATTTATCTTTCAAAGAACACAACCCTTAGTGATTTAAATACCAAATAAGGTATTAAACAAACCGAATATAATTTAGTGTATATCAGTTAATATATTTAATAGAAACTTCCCAATGGTACTAAAGCTGTGAATTTTATCAATTTATGTCGCACCAAATGTATTTTTAATTATGTAAGTAAAGTAATCAAAATGTACACCGATTAGAATCGAACTATCGCATTGTTTCGAGATCATGCTTGACAACAACTGGCATTGGATATCTAACAATTGACTATATAGTTTTCGAAACTTATATTGGAAACGCAACGCAGTACTTTTTTGATTTGTTACGATTGTTTTTAAAGCGAAAAACATCAAGATGTATTTCATAAGTAGGTAACCGCGCCTATGCTTCTTCTTAACATTAGTACTATACAAGGTATTCGCCTAAATATACAATTTGTTCGAAAAAAGCGCTCGAAATCGCGGGTACGTTAGTTGTACAAATTCAAACAGGGGTTTTTTCAAGCTGTCGTTAACATGCTCAACTCCCGATTTTTATAGCTTTTATTTCTGTATAAATTAATTTAATCAATGCATTTATCTGCATTTTTATTGTTGCGTACAAACTGTACTTTATTTATATTGTTTTTATTGATAAGTGTGCAAAGCTGACATAGAACGCATGTATTGCTAAATCATTTGAAATTCGTGAAAGATTGAATATCTAACATACTTTTGTTAATATTATCCCGCGGGACTATCCAGAAGCGCATCACCGACGCGCGAATTCTTGCAAAATGACCACAACATAGAAGGGGATATGGTCAGTGGTCATCAAAGTAGTATGACCACATGTATGTGTAGCTACAACAGTGCGGTAAAAAGGTTTTACCTGCGGTCATGTATCACATCCACTTCATGAAATTAGGTTTTCACAAAAAAACTTTTAGTAATGAGTTGGTATATATTGAAATGATTCTACTTAGCATGTTACACTATACAAACATTTTTGTATAATTTTATTGTAGTTCTGATATGTAGAAAGTGTTCAATATTTTTATTATTTATTGAAAATCCAACTCCAATGTTACCCCCTGAAGTATTATTTATGAATAACAAACGATGCAAAGCATTTATCTCTACAAACAACAACTGGTATTGATACAGTTTTATCTTCAATATTATTTTTAATGGCGGCTTGCATTATTATAATATTTTACTAAATATCATAAATTATATTCCATCAAACATATTTTTATAAAATCATTTATTTGCACACAATGTGCCAAATTCTAATTTTGGAATCATAAAACCACTTAATGCGCAGGAGTGTATAAGAGTAGGTTTTTGCGTACATTTTTTGCTATGGCTTATAAATTGTATATTTCTATATGTAAGTCATAGCTGCATTGAGATTTTATGAAATAATCAGGGTAAAACCATGTATTTTTTTCTATTAACATGAATAAAATTATCATACAAATTGAAATTTTGATGTTACAATCGAAATTATTCTATATGTCATTGAATTATGTAGGCAATCAATTTGTAGTTTTAAGGCACCTACATGAAAAATATACATATTCTAAAAATAAACCTATAAAAATTATTGAGATTTCTCTGTATGTTAAATTAATTATTATCATAATTAGTTAGATCCATAATATTCGTATCAACTTCTTAAAACTACATAAAAACTGAAAACACATGAAATTGTCCATACTTTGGAATAGTTACCACGTCACAAAATTTTAATCTCGAATTTAAGATAAAAACAACGGTTTTAAAGGTACCGATACAAAAATACTTTTTTCTTGAACTATAAAATTGATATTCAGACACAGTCATCTGCGTGGCAATGGCAATAACAATGTTTTTTCAACAGGGAATTTAATTATCTAAATTCTTCTCAACAACTCTATTCCCTTACCGTCGAAAAGTGTAACCTTTGAACCTATGTATGTTTATTTAGTTTATTTCGAAATATCTACTATTTATTTTCAATATCAATGTTCTTTAACTATTGTTTATTTGAAAATGTATGATATTGGACATTTATGTAATGATAGTGAGTTTTTGTGCCAAATTAAAACTTGGATACATTTCTTCACATATGGCCAATGCCCAACTTGAAGCATTGCATGAAAATAAACCCCATAGAGCAAATATTTTAATAGTAAGATACGCTCTGACACCTAAAACTGTAGCATTGTCTTTGAATGCGTGCGTCAAGGCGCTACCCGTACCTATAGTGTAGGCAGAGATGCGAATTTTATCTTTTTTGCCACCATGGTGGCCAAAAAGAGCAACTTCGTATCTCTTCTTAAACTTCAGTAAAACTTTTACATAGGCATTAAAAAAAGCTTATGATAGGTATCACAAACTGTTTATTGGGCAATCGTATTGCACGAACTTTTAACCACAAAAACTCACAAATTATTTACCTATGTCCTGATTAACTCGTATTATGTAATTGTATGTTTAATTCCCAGTGCCTTCCTTCTGTCCTGGACAAGTTCCACCATGTTGTTCTAGTTGTAAGTTGTTAGAAGCTGTCTAATGAATTCTTGGAATAAATGGATTGTAAACGAAATTGATTTTTTTTCTTTAAGCCTGCGTTTCTAGATTTTTGACTAAACGGTTAAGAAGATGCAAATGGGCAATAGCATACCTCAGAAGCTGCACCAGATAAGATCTGCCGTAGGTGGCTTGCGGAGAGATGGGGATATATCGTGAGGCGAGCGGATATCATTAGGTATCAGCCCATACACCAAGTCTCGTCATGACGACCACGATTGTTCTGCCAAGAACACTATGAATGAGAAGACACTTGACGTACCGGCAACTTAACCATATTTTTGGACAAAAATGACAATATTTCCCATATTAATAGATGCATTACAATATTTGTTTTTGCATGACATATGGTTGCGCGCATATTCGACGTTTAGATATTACCAGCGTAAGTTGATCGTTATTTGTGGCAACACACACCCTTATTCCTAGTTGCATACCCCATCCTGTTCCCTCGCACATAAACCGCTACGAGTGAGTGAGACGCATACACTCCCCGCGACTTACCACTGCCACCTAGGCAGTATGGACGTTGTCTCCGTGTGCAAGCAATTCGGTCGGTGTCACTCTGCATCCCGAATTTGTATCCCGCTTATTCCCGAAGCGTCCCGCTGTGTCCCTGCCACCCTGCCATAGTGTGCTGCGAGTGTCGCTTGTGTCAAATTAGAGGAAGTCCTGGAAACAAGGTATGTGCGATTCCCTCCTTATACACGGAGAAAAAAATGTTGTGAAATCAACAGGAAAAGGTTGTTAAATGGGAGCCGTCATAGTTGGTTTGTTAGCGCAGCAACCTTAATTTTGCGAAAAAATATTGTGATTATGACAATGTAGAAGTATTTACTTTGTTAATTACTACATAGCGAATTTCACAAACGCATGTTTTCACAAATTTACACTGACGGCTCCCATTTAGCAATGTGAAACTTGAATAAAATTGCAGTGTTTTGCCTATGGTAATATAGCAACGTATATTTTGCTATAAAAGCAACTTTGACATTTGGATTTGCACAACGTATAACATTGTTATTCTAGCTATGTTTACTTTGTTATATTTGAGCTTTTAAAAACTGTGGTTCTATCTATGTACATTTTGCTTTAATGGCAACCTTAAAATTGTGGTTTTAATAGAGATACGATCTAACATTGCGAGGATAACATTGCGATAAACGCAATATTACGTTTAAGCCTTGTGGTTCTAGCAATTTACACTTTGCGTTATTGGCAATCTTGAAGTTGTAGTTCTAGCAGAGGGAGCAGAGTATAGCAATGTTACTATTGAAAGATAGCAATAATACCATTGCTATAAACGCAATATTGCCTATGTGCCTTGTGGTTCTAGCAATGTACGCTTTGCGTTGTTGGCAACCTTTAAGTTGTGGTTCTAGCAGAGGGAGCATCTAACATTGCGAGTATGGCAATGTTACCATTGCAAAGATAGCAATGCTACCATTGCGATACACGCAATATCGCCTACGCGCCTAGTCGTTCTAGCAATGTGCACTTTGCGTTATTGGCAACCTTTAAGTTGTGGTTCTAGCAGAGGGAGCATCTAACATTGCGAGGATAGCAATGTTACCATTGCGAAGATAGCAATGCTACCATTGCGATACACGCAATATCGCCTACGCGCCTTGTCGTTCTAGCAATGTGCACTTTGCGTTATTGGCAACCTTTAAGTTGTGGTTCTAGCAGAGGGAGCATCTAACATTGCGAGGATAGCAATGTAACCATTGCGAAGATAGCAATGCTACCATTGCGATACACGCAATATCGCCTACGCGCCTTGTCGTTCTAGCAATGTGCACTTTGCGTTATTGGCAACCTTTAAGTTGTGGTTCTAGCAGAGGGAGCATCTAACATTGCGAGGATAGCAATGTAACCATTGCGAAGATAGCAATGCTACCATTGCGATACACGCAATATCGCCTACGCGCCTTGTCGTTCTAGCAATGTGCACTTTGCGTTATTGGCAACCTTTAAGTTGTGGTTCTAGCAGAGGGAGCATCTAACATTGCGAGGATAGCAATGTTACCATTGCAAGGATTGCAATGCATTGTTATTATTGCTATCCTTGCAATGGTAAAATTGCTTTCCTCGCAATGTTACATGCTCCCTCTGCTAGAACCACAACTTAAAAGTTGCCAATAACGCAAAGCGCATATTGCTAGAGCGACAAGGCGCGTAGGCGACATTGCGTGTATCGCAATGGTAGCATTGGAAATGGCAATATTGGTATCCTCACAATGGTAATGCACCGTCTGAAAAATAAAAACAAAAAGCTTATGAAAATGACACAAACATTTATTGAATCAAGGTATTTTGAGTTACTTAATTTACTCTTTATCTTATCTAACTTACTTACTAAAAAGTCCTTAGCACACAAACAAAACTTATTTTTATACATACATAATAGAACCTTACTTGTAATCGTTACTTAAATGTAATCAATGTTTTAAATTGTCTGTCTTTATTAAATATTTATTAAATCAAGGTATTATGAGTACTTAATTTACTTAGAAGTACCTAAACACAAACAAAACTTATTTTTATACACACATCATAGGGCCTTACTTGTAATCGTTACTTAAATTTAATCGATGTTTTAAATAAAGTTGACAGAGCATTTTAAGCATTGATTTTTAAGGTTAAGTAACGATTATAAGTAAGGAAGGGCCCTCTTATTAATATTGTTAAATACAATCAATGTTTCAATCAATGTTTACTAAAGGTACCTAATTAAGACAATATCATTGACTCTACCGGTTGCTGCTATGAATGCAGTATTCTTACTTTTACAAATAAAATTAAGTAAAATCTAGCTATTTGCAATAGATTATAATACGTATTATTATAGTTTATTGATCACTCTCTTTTTCACACCAGAGTGAACAACAAGAGAATTTCGAGAATGATCCTTATGGTATTATACTGGGTGTTTTATTACACGACGGACGTACTTTATAGAGTCATTGTACTCATCATTACGAACAACTTTTATCATGGGACCAACCCTGAAATCGCGAAAAAAATCAGTTGTGCAAAACAGCTGATTTTTTTTTTGCGATTTCAGGGTTCAAGTTGTTTGTAATGATGAGTACAATGACCCCCTAAAGTATGCCCTTCGTCTAAAAAAACACCCGGTATAGTATATTACAGTGCTAAATTGAATTAAATGGGCTTGGTAAGGACAACATGGAACTCAGATAGATTAATGTCACATCCTATGAACACGCGATTACATACAAATGGATGCTGCATTGATTCCTGATTAATGAATACTGACTCTTGAGATAATGAATCTTGTACTTTGTAAGCATAGTAGTGCTCATCAAAAGAAAGTGTTTTTAACAGCTTAGCCTTAATTATTATTTTACATACTCCATCAACATAAACATCTTCTACCATGGCAAAGCAAACACTTTCCTCCTCAATCGAAGAAACAATTATAGAATTTACTTTATACCGCTCAGAACACTTTGCAGCCCATGTGACTTTGTAAATTTTTTTAATATCAGTGTTCGATTGCTAGATTTATGAAATGGTGGATAAATGGACTGTAGATTTTTTGTTAATGAATGTTTGTGTGACTCCGAAATTGCGAGACACGAATGCAACGAAAGTGATTACAATCTTGGAGCGAGAATATGAGAGTAGGCGTGAATTGCGTGAATGAGGTGTATCGAGGGTGTTACGAAAAACCACTAACCTTTGAATCAGAGGCGCGTAGCAGTATTCAGCTCTTTCCAGAGTTCCTCGGGGCGTCACGGCTAAAACTATACCTTGGAGATCTGTACTTCACTGGGCGGGCAAGCTTAGCGTTAGCTTAGAGGGGCCGGTCGGAGCAGTAGAGCTAATATGTGGAGTCTCGTACAGCGTCGAAATTCACGTCAAACGCAAACAATTACACGCACCACACAAATCCGTATCGTATTCTTATGATAATTACAACAACGACAATAAATTATAAATACACCGAAAATAATAACGTAAAAATGTGTACTTTCAACTCGACTTTCCAAGAAGGAATGACATTATTTATTTCAAATCGCGGGAAAACCTAACGGTCATAAATGTACGCGGCGTGAGAAATGTCAGAGTCACGAATGTCAGATACGTCAATGACAAGTCGCAGCGTTACCTATAAAAAGGTGATAGCCAATTCTGAACATTCCGACCACCAAAATGCGCAGTATTTTCCGCAACTTAATAAAAAAAAAAGTATAATTAATCAATTTATAGAATTATGATACGAAACAATTTATCAACAAAAAAAAACAAATTTACAATTAACATAGCTAGATTTACCTAATCCTTTCAGCTAGAATTAGGTGGACTGGGCATCAGGTTCGATGTCCTCGTTCATGGGAAGGACACACAATTTGACCACAGGCCGTTTGCATTCTCCTGAAGCCGTCCTTAGAGTAACTACTCGGCAAACATTATCGGCTCCAAGATGGAGCTGCGTTACCCGACCGAGTTTCCACTTCATCGGACTGCATTGCTCGTTGGCAATGAGAACCAGAGTTCCAAGGACTATATTTTCTCGCGCATCCACCCATTTATGTCTCTGCTGCAGCGTGTGCACATACTCGAGGTGCCATCTCTGCCAGAAGTCCTGGTGCATTCGTTGGATGAGCCTCCATCGACGAAGAGGACTTACGTGCTTTTCTAGGATTGGTTCCTCAGGCAGAAGAGTCAAAGGCTCAAGTGTAAGAAAATGACCTGGGGTCAACGCCGAAAAATCATTTGGGTCGGAGCTTAGTGGTGAAAGTGGCCGTGAGTTTAACAAGGCCTCGATTTGAATCAGCAGCGTGTTAAACTCCTCATAAGTCAGGCGTTGCAAACCAACGACACGAGCGAGGTGAGTCTTAACCGATTTAACTCCTGCCTCGACTAGCCCCGAAAAATGTGGGCTACCAGGAGGGTTAAACGTGAACTCCACCTTCTCGGCCTGCGTCGCCTGCGACATTAAGTCTTTTAACAGGTTACTTGCTCCGACAAAGTTCGTCCCTTGATCAGATACCAATCTAGAGCAACGACCTCTACGAGCTATAAATCGCTTCAAACATGCCAAATATGCCTCCGAAGTGAGTTCTGATGCGAGCTCCAAATGGATTGCTTTGGTGGCTGTGCAAACAAAAACACATACATACGCTTTGTATGTTCTGACGCCACGACCACGACCAAGGGCTATGTCAAACGGCCCTGCGTAGTCCACTGAAGCCGATGAAAACGGTTTCAGTTGACTTAGACGATAACACGGTAAATTTCCCATCCGGGGAGGTGCGGACAGTCGTGGTTTTGCACGGAAGCATTTGACGCAGGATGACACCACGGAACGAATTGCTCGCTTTGACGAGAGGATCCAAAAATCCTGTGCGAGAAGACTCTGTAATGTCTGCGGTCCTGGATGTAAAAATTTCCTATGGTACTCGTCGATTAGTAGATAGGTCAGACGGTGAGTTCGAGGAAGCAGCAGCGGATGCTTCTGGCTATAACTCAGATCGCTATGCACGAGGCGGCCGCCCACCCTGAGCAACCCATTGGCATCTACGAAAGGACATAATTTTCTTAAGACTTTGGGGAGCAAATTTGGGTTGCCTTTATTTAGCGCACGAAATTCTGAAGCAAACACGACTTCCTGTACATGCTTCACTAAGAACTGCAACGCATGGTTAGTTTCAACAGCCGATAAGGCGCCAGTTGATTTCACCGATGCCTTTAAATTTTTAGAGAATCGGTAACAGTAGGCGACGATATTCACTATACGCGAAAGTGACGAGAACTTGTTTAAAAGTCCGTCGACAAAACCAATATTGTTTTCTGTCATAAAAGTCAATATTCTTCGCTCCTCGAGTGCGGACTCATTGTTTGCAGCGTACGAACTTTGCGGCCATTCTTCACGAGGGTTCAACAACCAGTTCGGACCCGACCACCATGACTGACACCGGATTAAATCTTCGGGCAGTAAACCTCGCGAACCGTGATCGGCTGGATTATCGGCTGTAGGAACATGTTGCCAGAATTCGGAGGGTATACCGTCTTGGATTTCCGTAACACGGTTGGCAACAAAAGTTTTCCAACGCGACGGACAGGAATTGATCCAGGTTAATGCAACGCTGGAATCTGACCAAGCGAAGAGGGCACCGACACGATGAAGACCATCTAGGGCGAGGGTTAACGAAGACATAAGCTCAGTCAGCAAGACAGCTGCCATCAACTCCAAACGAGGGATCGAGCGTTTGCGGAGGGGGGCAACTTTCGACTTGGCACAACAAAGTCGGACCTCAGTTGTCCCGTCACTGCACGACGCGCGGCAGTAGACAACAGCGCAATAACCTCGCTCAGAAGCATCACAAAAGCCATGAAGTTGAAGAGATGCAAACGAAGGAACCATTCTCCGAGGCAGTGCCACAGCACTCAGCGACGACAGTTGGTTCTTGACCTTAAGCCATTCAGACGAAATGAATTGAGGAGCATCCTCATCCCAGTCAACACCAGACAGCCACAATAGCTGCATTATATATTTGGCAAGGAATACGACAGGAGACAAAAGGCCTAACGGATCGAAGATCCGAGCTATGTCTGACAAGATGGACCGCTTTGTACACCTCTTTTCGAGCGCAGCTGTTCTGAATGTGAGCTGGTCTGCGGTGGGAATCCATAACATTCCGAGGATTTTCAAGGACAAATCCTGAAGGTCTTCAAAGTTGCACATCTTTTCCGAGTACAACTCGGACGGCGGCAAGTCGCGGAGGAACTCTTTAGAGTTCGAAGTCCATTTTCTCAAGTGTAGACCGGCGGATGACAGAATTAGCGTAAGATCACGACGAATTTGAATCGCATTCTCCACCGAGTCTGCTCCCGAGACAACATCATCCACATAAGTGTCCCGCTGTAACACCGATGCTCCAAGGGGAAAACGGGGTGCAAACTCGGACGCCAGACGAGACATGCACCAAAGAGCCTGGTACGGCGCACACGAAACCCCATATGTGACCGTAAGTAGCCTGAAATCGCGAATAGGTAAATCAGCAGATTCGCGCCATACTACTCGTTGGTAATCAGCATCATCAGGGGTTACCAGGAATTGACGATACATTTTTTTTATATCTCCCGTGAAGACCACTTCGTGCCATCGAAAACGTATCAAAATATCAAAGATGCTTTTTTGGAGTTTGGGACCTGGCAACAACACGTCATTCAACGACCTACCCTCAGCATCTTTGGCGCTAGCATCGAACACTGTTCTTAGTGGCGTGGTGACTGATTCTGGGCGCAGGATACCATGGTGAGGGATATAGTAGAAAGGACCGACATTGGTGGTAGGAGGCTCCACTTCCTCCATATGCCCACTCTCCAGATAATCTTTCATAAAGTCGACGTACGCTGACTGGAACTGGGCGTTCACTTTAAATTTACGCTCTAAGTGAAGGAACCGTTTCACAGCAATATCGCGAGAGTTAGAGAAGACTGGTTTAAGTTGAGGATCAGCAAAGGTCAGCGGGACAACCAATCTTCCCTCAGAATTTCGATAACTATTTGCTTCCATAAGCCTATCGCAAGCCACTTCAGTTTTCGAAAAGGCTACTGGTCTGGGCGGCTCGACACTTTCCAATTCCCAGAACCTTTTTATTGAGTTGTCTAGTGACAGGTTGGACACAAAAAAACAATTTTTACGACTATTGGCATTGTTGCCAAGGCGAGCGAATCCGGTGCCAATAGTGCACTCGCCCATCACTATCCACCCGAAGATAGTGGGGATAGCGACGGGTTGACCTGATGCACCCTTAACCAAACCAGGTCTGAGTGCCGACGCCAAAATGTTGACACTTACAAGCATGTCAACAGGCCCTGGTTTATAAAAACTAGGGTCGGCAAGATCCAAACCATCTAAATGCTCCCATGATGAGGTATCAATAAAACCAGGTGGCATGTCGTGACAAATAGTCTGTAGCACAGCAGCTTCCACAACCAAATTGCTTGAGAAGTCCTGACTCTTGGGACTCAATTCACACATAACCGATCCAAGTGTTCTGGTAGAAGCTCTGCCAATTCCATCGACAGATTGGGCTTTTGGGCTCAGCTCTAGTCCCAGCCGGCGTGCGCACGACAAGGTCATAAAATTACAAGCGCTGGCGCTATCCAGCAAGATTCTAATTTCAACAAATTCATTATTATTATTTTTTGCTAAAATCACAGCGGTAGAAAATAATGAATCGGTACTGGATGAATATGCGGCCAGAGCCACTGGCGGTGCCAATTCTTGGGATGTAGTGGAGATAGGAGCAGCTTCATCAAAATGCAACAAGGTATGGTGCCGTTGGCTACATTTTGCGCATGTTACTTTAGAGCTGCATTTTTTGACGGAATGTGCAGGCTTTAGGCACAAAATACACAGTCTCCTTACCTTCACATCCCGGAACCTATTTGCTGGGTTCAGTTTCAGAAACTCCGGACAATTTTCTGGACCATGGCCTTCATTGGGGCAGAACTCACAAGTGGAGTCGGGGGATACAATTAATGATGTTCGATTTTTTGGTGCTGGCTTAGAGGTTGCGGGTGGCCCATGGCAGTTTTCTAGAGCCCGAGCACGTTTGTCCAAAAACTCCATGATGTCTTCGAACAGCGGAATGTCAATATCCGGGCTAAGTTGAAGCTCGAACGCTTCCCGAGTAGCCCCATCCAGCTTTGACCATACCAACTGAAACAGCATGAAATCCTGACTTGGAAGGGTGTACCTTGACAGTATGGCCAAATTCTCTGTGAATGTCCGATGAACCCGTTCCAACTCCGAGGCACTTTTATTCTTCACCAACTCACATTTTAATAACTTTTCATAGTAGGTGTTGGCAATGGTTCTCTTTCTATCATAGTATTTGTGCAGTGCATTGTATGCTGCCATATAGTTGCTGCCTGTCAGTGGATAATTCTTTATAAGATCAAAGGCAGCACCCTGTACACTTGACAGCAAATAATGTAGCTTCTCTACATCTGGCAACTCCCTACTGTGTATGAGCGAGTCGTATAGCTCCTTAAAAGACACCCAGTTCTCAAACCTTCCATCAAATGGCTTTAAAACTATCTTGGGCAATTTTGCCAACATACTGCCATTCTGGATAGTTGGTTTGTTTATCTGCTCACGTATTTTTGACAACCTTGACTTGAGACCTAATAATTTCTTATCAAAAGAAATGGTGTGCGAAAATTCATTGCTACGATCTGCCTTAGACGTACCTGACAATACATAGATTTGCGCCGAGTGAAACTCTTTACTAATTATGTTGAGATCTTCTTCTGTTACCCCTTCGAGATCCGAGGACTCCAGAAATTCGATCCGCATATAAGAATAATCTCGAGCGATCCTGTATTTATCTCCGCCTTCGGTTTCCATTATTATTGAGTTGAGATTTCAAAAAAGTATTCTATAACAAATGTAAACAAAACAAATAGAAAGCTACGGCTATTGTGCCGTTTCTACTACTTTTTTAGTGGCTACAACTGACGCCTATTTGTCAACCGAGCTTAGCAATACAAATAGATAAAACGAAAAAGTACATTTATGACCGTTGGATTGTTTTAAATACGTACCCTCAATATTTTTAGCGAATCTAAATAATATTGTCGGAACGGTAACAAACGACAAATTTACCGATTCCAATACTATCTTATAAACAAAACAATGATGCGAAATGTAATGATCAAGCGAAAATGAAAGCTAGTTAAATCCGGCTCGAAGGACCAAATGTTCGATTGCTAGATTTATGAAATGGTGGATAAATGGACTGTAGATTTTTTGTTAATGAATGTTTGTGTGACTCCGAAATTGCGAGACACGAATGCAACGAAAGTGATTACAATCTTGGAGCGAGAATATGAGAGTAGGCGTGAATTGCGTGAATGAGGTGTATCGAGGGTGTTACGAAAAACCACTAACCTTTGAATCAGAGGCGCGTAGCAGTATTCAGCTCTTTCCAGAGTTCCTCGGGGCGTCACGGCTAAAACTATACCTTGGAGATCTGTACTTCACTGGGCGGGCAAGCTTAGCGTTAGCTTAGAGGGGCCGGTCGGAGCAGTAGAGCTAATATGTGGAGTCTCGTACAGCGTCGAAATTCACGTCAAACGCAAACAATTACACGCACCACACAAATCCGTATCGTATTCTTATGATAATTACAACAACGACAATAAATTATAAATACACCGAAAATAATAACGTAAAAATGTGTACTTTCAACTCGACTTTCCAAGAAGGAATGACATTATTTATTTCAAATCGCGGGAAAACCTAACGGTCATAAATGTACGCGGCGTGAGAAATGTCAGAGTCACGAATGTCAGATACGTCAATGACAAGTCGCAGCGTTACCTATAAAAAGGTGATAGCCAATTCTGAACAATCAGATAGTTTTATTTTGTCTAAAATTTGTTCAACTTCTCTACTGGATATTTCTGTTTGACCTCCAAAAGAGACAGGCGAACCAACTGTTCGTTGAATAAAAATATCATTTAACATCAACTGATGTTTTCGAGCTATTGTTAATGTCATATTCATTCGATTATTTGAGGATTTTGCGGCTAACTTGTTGGGGCGATGTTTAGCTTCAAAGCGCATAGAAGATAAAAACTGTAAGGGACCAAATCGTAACATTGCCGAGTGGTAATGTAACAGGTTGTGAAATTTGGGCTTAAGAGTTTGATTAAACAATTTGATAAACATTTCGCACAGGTCAGCAACTAAAAACTGAAAAAACTGAACTTGCTCAGGTGCAAACGCAGGCGACAGAATAAAATGTAGAACTTTCATTAATTGAATATATAGTTCCCAATACCTGTCGCCTCTTGGGACGAAATCGCCGAACATCACCCCAAAATACTTGCAAAACGTGTACATTTCGGCTGCGTTTAGGCGAATGTTTCCCTTTCGTAAATTAGAGATTACCAATGTAACAGGCTTATCTTTTTTATCAGGACCAAATTCAAAAGAAGAGATTTTGTCATTAACAGTATTAATTGTAAAATATTTGAGTTTGTCCACAAATACCAGAAGCAATGAACACATTATATATTTCGAACACCCTTCGTGCATGTCATGCATTACATCAAAACCCATTTGTGAAAACAAACAAAAATTTTCTATCTGCAGCCATACACATTTCTCTTTCACGCCTGTCAGAGATGGATTACCTATTGCTAAATCTTCCTGATAGTTAGATTCCGTCCTTAAAAGAGACACATCTTCGTATAATTGCTTTTCCATTACTTTTTTTTCTATTTTACAAGTCCGACAAGAGAAATTGCAAGAAAAACTTTCGACAAAGCCACAAACACTATGCAAACCTAAATTATCTCCCAAAATTAGTGCCAACTCAAAGTAGATAGTTCCTTTGAAATCTGGCAGATCAAAATATATTCCGTTTCGAATTATGTCATTTAACTGATCAATTAAGGGCTGAAATATGATCTGATTACCAAATTGAACTCTGTCATTCGAATGATAAAGTAAGACCAAAAAAATGTTAGTCAACTGAGAGGCATAATAGTAAGGCAGGCAAGGAAGAGAAATGTAGGCGGCTCCCAGTTTATGTATACCACTATGACTGCCTAAAGGGTTTAAAGTCTCGAAATCATCGATTTGTAAAAACATTGGCATGACAAATTTTTCCCCATGTCCTTTTTGTCTCCAAAATGAACCATGCATGAAATGCTCTATACTTTTTGATGTATCGTGGGCCATTAGTTTTTTCATACTATCTATAGTCTCAGGTAGTAAATGGGGCAAAGAGAAAAACTTGAGCAACACATCACGTATGGGTATTTTATGTGCTATGCATTCTACTGTCTGGTAAAAAGACCTTCCATTTTTTTTTACGAAATCAAATCTTTTTCCTACCACATAACCCTGAGGACTAATTAAAGACCTGTTTGTTTCAAAGTACTGCAACCTTTTATGTGTTGAACTAAAACTCTCTAAATCACTCGTCATTTTTTCTACAGCAGAATCTGGTGTACTTGGTAATAAAGGTTTGATTGATAAGTTAAACATGTTTTCAATACCGCTATAAACTGTATCTACCACATTGTTTGGCAAATTAGGATTACGATAAAGAGATGAAAAAAGTTGAGCCAAGGTGTAGCTAAGTGAAACAGAGCGCAAATTATTGCCTTGACTTTTCACATTGATTTCTTCGCTACCTGATATAGAGCATCTTTTATCCTCACCTTGTAACTCTGGTGTAGTGTGCATATGTGAAGGGTCCATATTAAATGAACAGGATTCAAGTTCAGAAGCCTCCGAGGCCAAATGGCATTTCAAATAATGACGTCTAAATGAGGTGTAGAGTTGATAACTTCTTCCACATCCAGTATTTGGACAGACATACACATTGCCCGGATGATAAAATGTGTAGTGACTTTTAAATTCCCTTAAATTACTAAAAGATCCTTTACATATTGCGCACTGCACCATCATGCCTGTTGGAAACAGAAGCAAGTAAATCTAGCATAGGAACACCTTCAGTGTCGTATTTGCTTTTCATGACAAAAATACTTCTTTGGATGAACATCCAAACTGGCACACAGTCTTTGGAATAGGGCAAATCTAATGTCCATAAGATTTTAAAAGCATTCAAAACTGCCTCGCAAATGTTATCAAAGGTGTATCTAATGTCTTTGGCTATGATGACATCATACTGCGCAACTTCTTTCCAACTTGGACCGATGGCAACAATATATGGAAGTATAGGTAGCTTCTTCTGTGCAAGTTTCGCTTCTCTCTCGGAGCAATGGGTTTCGAGATCAGAGTTAGATGGCACCAAACTAAGAAAGGCGCTGCTTACTTCCGTCCGCGAAGGATTCCAGGGTTTTCTGACGCCTTTCACAGGTATTGTGTGCATCTGCTTCAGCAGCAATGGAATGGACAGAAAAGCCGCAACATTAGCTTGTTCCTCTCCAACTGAAAATAGATTTCATAATTCATTATCATCACCAGCCTATTAAATCAAGTACCTATAAATCGAGTGGCGTTTCGGTCTTTATTTATCGACACGATTTTTCACTAGTACACTCTAATTTCTCTGACTAGTTTATAGTGATCTGTGCTGCCATTTACCAAGAAGTCGAAGAAAGATTTGATTTGCCGAAACAATTAGTTTTTTTTTATTATACATAGAAAACGACCAGAACACCTTGGACTAATTTGCATATCGTACAAATATTTGTCCCGAGGCGGGAATCGAACCCGCAACCTCCTGCATCGGACCTTCGCCCACCGCGCCACAGAGGTCGTCACAATATAATAAATTGTGACATATTGTGTGTATATTTTAGAAGCCTGAAGTCACTTATTCATGCCTTATAATCTAAATTCTAACAATTTTGAGACAACTCACAGGTTCCAAGATCCAAAGTAAGTTGAATAGAGATGTCAGGTCGTGCCAGTTGCTGGGCCTTCTCGTCCAATAATGTTAGCAGACGACCCTTTACTAAAGGGAATTTTTCTTCAAACTTTCCTTTCACTTCTGGGTGGATTTCATCGAAGTCACTAGCAAGCTGCACAAAACAAATGATTGTCATACGTTATGCAGGTACACAAAAATCTATACTAATATTATAAAGAGGAAAAATTCGATTGTTTGTTTGTATTGAATAGGCTCCGAAACTACTGGACCGATTTGAAAAATTCTATCACCGTTGGGAAACTACATTATCCCTGATGAACATAGGCCATAGAATATACTCGTGCGAAGCCGGGGTGTACTGCTAGTATGTAAAATTATTCTTACACCACAATTGTTAAAATGACACTACAAGGAGCCATAGGGCATAGCATAGCTGGCCTAGGTGATTATAAACAATTACTGAAGTTAAGCAATATTTAGCCCAGTCGAACACCCTGAACAAATATTTGCAGATCGTACAAACATTTGTTCCGAGGCGGGAATCGAACCCGCAACCCGCGGACCTTCGCCCACTGCGCCACAGAGGTCGTCGTATATATGCTGTCTTCATTTTAGTCATTTGTTTATTAGGTACTAGTTACTCACCAATTCATAGCCCCATGGGCATTGCAGTGATGGGAATATTTTAAAATACTGGAAATAGTCAATTTCTTTTAATAAAGAGAGTCTTTCCCGCAGGCAGCTTTGCCATTTGGAGATCACTAGATCCCGGGGCGAAGAGGAAGCCTTCAGCCACTCTACGCAGCTATCACCATCTTCATTAATTTCTTTGAACACAAATGATTCAGGCAAAGGCCGAATTCGTCCAGGAGTACCACTTTTTCGCCTTCTCTTATTTTCACTAGACGTGCTTTCATTGCTGCTGAGACTCCTGCTACGTCGGTTTTCTGCACTTAATAGCTTTCTTCGGACCGTTATGAGCCGATTCACAATGAGGCCACTGGCCTGTATAATCCGGCCATCAATGATTCGGAAGGGACTGTAATATACAGCTTTTGTTTCTGATGGGAAAAGTGTGGTTATTTCTGTCGTCCAATTTTCCCACACTTCTTTTCTTATGGCGTCCGTAATCTTATTAAGTTTACGGACTTCTGCCTCCACTATGATTGCTGTAATTATTTTTCTGTCTTTCGTAGATAGGAACTGTTTTGTAAGAAGCGGTTTCCCAGCTGATGTTGACTCCAAGATATGTTTTAGCGAACCACCAACCAGGACTCTAGTAAAGTCAATGGTCGCTATTTCGTCTTCATAATTGGTAAGTTCCCATTCCTGAAAAGCAAAAAAAACTTCAATTTGGCACATTTTTCTTTCTAATAAATGTTTTATAGAAACTAATGTGAGCATCATTCATTATTAAAACTGAAAAACGTTTTTGATTTTCTTTCTGATAGCCAAAAAGTAAACTGCTAATTGGTATGTATGACGGTGACACTTTTGTAGAGAAAATTCATATTATTTTTTTATGCTTGTTCTCGATTGATGATCAGAGGAACGTAGAGCAGCTCCAAATTTCAACAAAATTTATTCAGTCATTACAGCGTAGTTAATAATAAACAATCATACAAAGTTGCTAAATATTTATAATATTATAGATGTATGTGTATTATATATGTGTTGGGCGCTTGGATGTCGCAACCCCGCGGTATTGTTCGCTAATTTGACTAACACCTTGTATATAATTAAAAAGTCAATGGGGCAAAAAATCCCATCCACCCCATTACTCAAGTCAATTTTTTTCCCAACCACCCCATTGATGGGGAGGTTAATGGTGTGGATGGGAATATACCGTTTTTGGAACAAGTCCTTGAACAGAAAAAACATCAAAACCAATCTCACCCAAAAAAAAAACAATTATTTAAGTTTATTAAAAGTCAATTATTATAACAATTATGATGTTTTAACTTACTGGTCCATCGGAAGCTGATGAGCTAGAACCAGGGCAACTAATTGCAGAAGAATCTCTTGCCAAAGGTGACAAAAATGTCATACATGTAGCAGTCGGAGCAGTGGCTGAAGTATCTGGAGCTGGTGAAGTTGGAGTAAATATAAACTCGTCTAGCCTCAACGGAGCAGCCACTGTCATTTGGCTAGCAAGATTTTCTTGCTTCTTCTGTCAGGAAAAATACACATATTTTAATATATCAATATACCTATCAAGTCGCCAATCCGCACTTGGCCAGCATGGGGACTACCGGCCTAAATCCCCCTTGGGGGACCATGACATGCAAAAGGTTGATGTGAAATAACATATCAATGCTCATAGACAAGTCACAGGACATTACATTACATTTAACAAAAACATACATACAACCGAACATAGAACCTCCGCCTTTATTAAAGTCGGTAAAAAAAAATAAGGTAAATATGCAGTCAAAGCTACTCACACATTCTTTAAATCGATCCAGTGCCATGCGTAGTTTTCCTTTATTAACCACCCCTTCGACCAAAAGCGAAAGCTCGTGATCGTTCGCATCAAGCAGGAATTCTAGATCTGCACCCTGATCTAGAAAAGCATTTTTATTTTAGCCATGGTGGCACAGACCGGGGACCGGGCAGCAGCGCCCCTTGGAGTACAACTCCACTGAACTGCGATTCCCAACCCGCATGCCCAGCGTGGGGATTATGGGCACTACCCCCAATGATCATCATCATCATCATCATCAGGCTATATTAGTCCACTGCTGGACATAGCCCTCCCCTAATGAGCGCCATAGCCCCCAATGATAAAGAGACTGAACCAATGGCTCCAGTTCCCGGCTGCCTCGCTATTCCTGGCCATGGCATGCGGCCATGGTAACGGCGGGGCAGGGGGTGCTAGGAATCACCGGGCTACGGCAGGCTGCCACAAACAACTGAAGACAGGGCGCTATGGCGCTCACTAGGGGAGGGCTATGTCCAGCAGTGGACTAGTATAGCCTGATGATAATGTCACTGCCGGCTTGTACTACCACTGATTTATCAGCCCATGCGCGGGTCGCAAGCGGTAAGTACGTGGTTTGAGTTTGAATGTTCAATTCATCAGTAGGTAGACATTAATAAATTACTCTGAATTCCGGCATCTAGGATACATCAAGCAGTAAATAAACCCATTTTCACCCCCTAGGCTGTCTTGCACTATTTTGACTGATAAAACGTGCAAACTAATAAAACATTTATAGGTTATAAAAACAATGTGCATGTGCATAAAATTATTACATAAACAAAGGAACTTACCGTTGAGAGGTCGCAGAAGATGATATAAACCGTTGCTAATTAAAAAATCGACCAGTGGGTCTTCCTTATCCATTTTACTGTGAAGCCGGCTTTTGACTATGGGATATAATATAAATTACATCTTGTGCTATATATTACATCCCGCGGTTGCTGTTTACACTGTGAGATATATATTTTGGAGCACACAATGATCAGTTTACACGTCTGCACACGAACGCCAACATTCAAACGGAGGGCGAAGCGGGGGAGGCGCGGTGTCCGGGGACGTGAGGTAAAATATACACCTTCAAATGACCTTCAAATATCGCTCACTCGGTCGAAAAAATATTTATAGTTTGGGATGTAATATATATTATAGCACAGTGTAAACGGTGCCATACAAAATGTATGGTGAGCGATAAAATATTATATCTCGGGATGTAATATATATCCCATAGTCAAAAGCCGGCTTGATTGTCACAGAACACCGGAGTGGTTTTATTCTCTTTGCACAACACAAGCACAAACCAAAGGCACAAACTAGATAAATGATACTCTAACACAAAGTGCTAGAAAGTTCCGGCCGGACAGTTCGACTTCGACGGACGCGCGGTCTTCCCGTTCAAGTGTTGCCAATGAAATGACCGAAACTGACTGAATGTGCAGCGTTCTGATTATGCTCTTTTCGCAATGTTTAAACATTACAAAATTGACTAATACGTCAGCTTGTGCTTTTATCAATGTCTAGGAATGAACGTTGTGATTTTCACAAACATGAATAATGCTTTTTATCTAAGTTACTTATTTTCTCGCTATGTTGAAACTGATTTTCTAACAACCTAAACATTGATAGAGCTAGCGCTTCATAATTTGTATAATTATTCAAATGTTGTAACGTAGTGATTTTCACAACTATGGATTTGTGAAAATGTGTAGGTACTGTGGTCATGTACCAACCTACACCTGTGCCTACACTAACAAATTATGATTTTCTAAATTTGTAATTAGATACCTACTAACTAGGTAGGTACCTACCTAATTTTTATTTATTTTATTAAAATGCCTTTCTTTTATTAAGTCCTCACCTATACCTACCTACCTACATTTTTGCATCATTTAGATCCATAGGTAATAAAACTTGCTAACACCACAACGTATAAAATCAACATACAACTGACATTGTGATTGTGATCCACACAAACTGTAACTATGTGAACCCCCCAGATTACTGCATTGTGATTTTAGCAGAGGGACCAGAACTTGCTAACACCACAACCTATAAAATCAAAATACACCTTACATTGTGATCCACACAAACTGTAACTATGTGAACCCCCCAGATTACTGCATTGTGATTTTAGCAGAGGGACCAGAACTTGCTAACACCACAACCTATAAAATCAAAATACACCTTACATTGTGATCCACACAAACTGTAACTATGTGAACCCCCCAGATTACTGCATTGTGATTTTAGCAGAGGGACCAGAACTTGCTAACACCACAGCGTTTAATATCAAAATACAACTTACATTGTGAACAACACAAACTATACCTATGTGAACCCCGCAGATTACTACATTGTGATTTTAGCAGAGGGACCAAAACTTGCTAGCACCACAACGTATAAAATCAACGTATAACTTACATTGTGAACAACACAAACTATAACTATGTGAACCCCGCAGATTACTATGTTGTGATTTTATCAGAGGGACCAAAACTTGCTAACACCACAACGTATAATATCAAAATACAACTTACATTGTGAACAACACGAACTATGACTATGTGAACCCCGCAGATTACTAAGTTGTGATTTTGGCAGAGGGACCAAAACTTGCTAACACCACAACGTATAAAATCAACGTACAACTTACATTGTGAACCACACAAACTATAAGTAACTATGTGAACCCCGCTGATTACTACATTGTGATTTTATAAGAGGGACCAAAACATGCTAACACCACAACCTATAAAATCAAAATACACCTTACATTGTGATCCACACAAACTGTAACTATGTGAACCCCCCAGATTACTACATTGTGATTTTAGCAGAGGGACCAGAAATTGCTAACACCACAGCGTTTAATATCAAAATACGACTTACATTGTGAACAACACAAACTATACCTATGTGAACCCCGCAGATTACTACATTGTGATTTTAGCAGAGGGACCAAAACTTGCTAGCACCACAACGTATAAAATCAACGTATAACTTACATTGTGAACAACACAAACTATAACTATGTGAACCCCGCAGATTACTATGTTGTGATTTTATCAGAGGGACCAAAACTTGCTAACACCACAACGTATAATATCAAAATACAACTTACATTGTGAACAACACGAACTATGACTATGTGAACCCCGCAGATTACTAAGTTGTGATTTTGGCAGAGGGACCAAAACTTGCTAACACCACAACGTATAAAATCAACGTACAACTTACATTGTGAACCACACAAACTATAACTATGTGAACCCCGCTGATTACTACATTGTGATTTTATAAGAGGGACCAAAACATGCTAACACCACAACCTATAAAATCAAAATACACCTTACATTGTGATCCACACAAACTGTAACTATGTGAACCCCCCAGATTACTGCATTGTGATTTTAGCAGAGGGACCAGAACTTGCTAACACCACAACCTATAAAATCAAAATACACCTTACATTGTGATTCACACAAACTGTAACTATGTGAACCCCCCAGATTACTGCATTGTGATTTTAGCAGAGGGACCAGAACTTGCTAACACCACAACGTATGATATCAAAATACAACTAACATTGTGATCCACACAAACTGTAACTATGTGAACCCCTCAGATTACTGCATTGTGATTTTAGCAGAGGGACCAGAACTTGCTAACACCACAACGTATAATATCAAAATACAACTTACATTGTGAACAACACAAACTATAACTATGTGAACCCCGCAGATTACTACATTGTGATTTTAGCAGAGGGACCAAAACTTGCTAACACCACAACGTATAAAATCAAAATACAACTTACATTGTGAACAACACAAACTATAACTATGTGAACCCCGCAGATTACTATGTTGTGATTTTATCAGAGGGACCAAAACTTGCTAACACCACAACGTATAAAATCAACGTACAACTTACATTGTGAACCACACAAACTATAACTATGTGAACCCCGCAGATTACCACATTGCGGCGATAGCAAAGAGCCTCAAAATTGTTAATGCAACAAAAAAATTATTGTTGCGTTCACAATTTTTGCGTTTCGCAAAAAAAAAGTTGCTGCGGCAACATAGGGTATTTTGCTAATATCTCAAAATTATTTTGTAATTTTCGCAAAACTTGGCTCGCAATGTAAAACTGCATACATTGCGACCGGTTTTTTCTCTGAGTGTAGACGGCTGACTCATACCAACCCCGTTGAACCTTACAGCCGGCATTTTTCCAACCTTTAGACACAAATAACGCAGAAAGGCTATTTGGCGTATCCAACATAATAATAGATATTTGGCTAACATTGTATGCATGTGTCATTCTAAAAAACCTATTCAATTAGAGTTTACAGAGTATTATAAAATAGGCATAGTTGACAAAAAATTTGACAACTCTGCTTAGGTTCAGTGTTTCTAAAAAAATTTGCAGTAGAATTAATCGCCGCGTGAAGATCCATAGATATTTATGTATATTTTGTAACGCAAAGACCAACAAACAAAATACTCATGTTGCAGTAGACTTCATCCAGCTAAAACATGCTGATGATGATGAAGTTTTAGTATTGAAATTTTTAACAACCCTAGCGTGTTTGGGGTTTCGGGGAGGTTGCCATCAGACACACTCTATTTTTATTACTCTGCGGATATTTCAATAAAATGGAGAAATAGCAATACCTGGCATCTACAGACATGGTCCTAGGTAGATATTTTCTGTGTAAACTATCAAAATTGCACTAAACTGAGACCTGCAGATTCTGCTCTGCGAACACAATTTTGCAAGATTTTTTTTTGGACGTATTTTCACTACTTCTTTTAGAATAGCCATATTGGATTGACAAAAAATTTGACAACTCTGCTTAGGTTCAGTGTTTCTAAAAAAATTTGCAGTAGAATTAATCGCCGCGTGAAGATCCATAGATATTGCTACCAGTGTGAAAAATAGAACAAATGCTTCTTAGAACTACTAAAAATATTCTCCCACTAAAACCAAACTTGTTTAGGGATAGAATTTAGAGTTATTTAAAATTTATTCGAATTTTTTACGGTACAGAAGAGTTTTGGCCGAAGGTTGTCAAATTCCGAAGGTTCACTGGCCGACTGGCCGCCTGCAAGGGGACACCGCCGCCGTGCACCGTCGTCAGCTGACACCATGATTGCGTCGTATACGCCGCTGCCATTATTTATAATTATAACAAGTACAATTTTTTTTTTTAATATTTAATTGTATGTTTTTAAATTGGGCAGAAGCCTTTATTCACAAAGAAAATTACAATAAAATAATAGAAATAAATTAGAACTTGTATTTACAATTAAAACAATTGAGCCAACTGCAAACTGTTGCAAACAATCTACAGGTAGCTCAACTGATCCATATCAATACCAGTCGGAAGCGTCCCCAAGACGCTGCTGGCTGCATTGTATGTTAATTTAAGGTATATATTGATATGGACAGTAGTAGAATGACCTAATAAGATCTATACTTGTTCTAATGTCGTCTGAAATAATTGTATAGTTATTAAAGTAAAATAATAAGCTGATACATTTTCAACATTTATTCATTGACCAAAACATTACAATGCATGGTAGAGTGAAAGTGTGTGTAATTCTTTAACTGGAATTGTACAGTTTGATTAAAAAGTGCTTAGTCAAAATTACGTGCGGACATTTAACATTCAGACATTTAGCATGTTTTTTTTTAACTTTTAGAAACAATTGTAAGAAAGTCTAAACAAGTGTATTTTAAAGTTAGTATTGACGTATCAATTTTAATATTTTTCTTGTGAAAAGGATGCCTCGGTCCTTTTTCTCAACTTCGATCCAACTACTTCTGAATTAAAAAAAAATTATAAATTCATTTTGTTTGCCGTCCCACTTCAATGTCACTGTAAAAATGTTTCTTTGTAAATCATCTCAATTTTAAGTTTTTTTGGACCACTGGATACATTTAATAAATATTTAAGGTTCAAATAAATGCGTCAATTTAAATTAACCCTAAAAGTCAATATAACAGCAATCCATAACCCTCATTGTTAACGAATTCGTTAAATTCCCACTCCTAAGGCCTTTAATTACATACAAGAGGCCTCACACGGGCCTCCAAAAGGTCGTGTTCTACAACCATAAATACAATCCTTTTCCAGTCTTTCATATTCACTCATTCGATAGAAAGTTTGTAAAAAATAATAAAAATCGTGAGCATATCAAAAAGTCAGTGGCACCTAGTTTCTAAATACAAACTACGTAAAAAGAAATTAAAACTATGTGATACAACCATGAAGAACATCTTGTCGGTGGAAAGATATGGCGCTAAAAGCTATCGGTGCATTTTATGCACTATTTATGATTTTCAAGTGAGATTGTTTTATTAGATTTAGGCTCCATTCACACCGGGATGGCAGCGGCGGCGGGCAGCGACGCACAGCCATCCCGGTGTGAATTGACCCTTAGGATTTCTATTATTTTACCATTGTTTATTTTGCTACGAAAACCTGTAAATAATATTTAGTTAGCAAAGTTTTCTTTTTACAAAAGTTCTTTAATTCGTTTTGACGCAAACTAAATAACTTAATCAAGTTTAACAATTTTTATTGGAAATACCAACTTCCCATTTTTATAATAATTTGATGTTCAAACAACCTAAAACAACCTCGTGCAAATTTTTGCTAGTTTTTATAGATAATCAAAAGATTTTCTAAAGACATTGATTAAAATACGACATAAAATACCTAACAATAGACTTACGCCCAGAATTTTTTTAGATTCTAGTAAATTTTTAGTTCGCTGTGATTTCGATTTGCGACCTAAGTCACTTAAATTTACGAGTTAGTTTTGAGTGAAACCAGCTTATCTAGCGTAAGTCTACCACAGAATCTAGCTATTATCGCTGTCAGAAACATTCGAGCTCGTCATCCGAATGACAGGATTCTGCGCCGAGTCACTCGAGTCACACTCCACCATCAGAATCTCATCTGGAGTTTCATTTCTATCAGAATTACTCTCCGTATACGTTCCAGTGGGGGACTTGTCTTCTATCACGGCTTTGAGATACGATTCTCTATCCATTATAGTGGTGTCTCGGGCTAACGCAAGCACGTCTAAGGACATCATGCTCTTAGACTTCTCAGTTTTGGAAATAGGCGGGTTGGTGTGTTCGTAAACGATGTCTCTGCTGATAGATTTCGTTCGAGTCAAATTAGTTCGGATGCTGTCGCTAGGTGGCGCTGATGTAGACGGCGCGCTTGTTACCCTCGGCGAGTTGTCGGTGAACTTGGACCGCTTCTGTTGGTTGCTCTCCTTCATCATGAGCAGCTGGTCCAGTTTGTTTATGGTTTCGTTGAGCTCTAAGGCCCAAGCGTCGTCGGTCTCGACGTCTTTGTCTATAGGTTTCAATGCTAGTTCTCTGACGCGCATTCTTAGTTCCTGCAGACTGGAATCTTCGTCTTTGTCTTCTAGGTTGGTTTCATCGTGAGCTGGTTCCCTCTCTGCCCCCACGCCCGGTTCTCTAGGTCCCACAGGAATTGCGTCTTTCCCTGGGGGGTATTCACCTCTCCTTCTGTGAATTTCTTCTGATATCTCCTCTAGAGCCTTCAAGGACTTTGAGTAGCGGAACTTCGCATCTGCTATGAGCCGTTGTAGTTTCTCTATCTTCTCGTTTTGAGCTAGAAGCTCCGCGTCGCAAGCTTTTTTCTCGTCGAAGTACACCCGGGATTTGACGATGTTTCGTTTCAGGTTGTCTTCCAGTTGAGTTACCTGCGGAATTAAAGATTTGTTATCATTACGGTTCGTGCTTGTTTACATTATAATTCGTGTAATAGTAATCAGTCGACATTGCATTCATTTGATAATATCTCATTCTTACGTAATATGTAATATCTTTAGTTGATAATGATTATGCATTGTGTACGTAAAAGTAAAGTAAAAGTAAAAATGCGTAACAATAAAATTAAATAATTTAGTTATCCAAGCCTGTATTGGTCCACTGCTGGATGCAGTCCTCCCTCTGATAAGCGCCTTATTGACTTTTATCTCATGGAGGTAATGCCTTTAATCCCCACGCTGGGCATGGGTTGGGGATCGCAGATTGGTGTTATAATTGTTCTGCAGGGAGCGCTGCTGCCCACCTCCGGTGCATATCCCTTAGTCGCCTCTTACGACACCCGCGGAAAGAGTTGGAGTGGTGCAAATTCTAAGCCGGCACCACACAGCTTAATAACGTAGCACGTACAAAAGATAAAAGTAACAATTACAGTAAAAACAAGATACGTCAAGTGCGAGTGTAACTCGCGCGCCGAGGGTTTCGAACGTTTGTCAACAAATATGTACCAAAAGTACCGGTTACAGACTTCGCAATTTAACGAATACCTAAAAATAGTAGGTACCAACCTACATTTCAGATGGATCTCTCTGCATGCTTCGGTTAAAGCGGGTAATGGTTAATTTTTCAACTTATTTCAATATATTTCAAAAAGTATGAAACCTACAGAAAATGGCTAACACTCAGCAGATGCTGTGGCAGGATGTATTCTGGCATAGCGCTGGTCTTCCGTGGAGGCCAGAATGAATCGCGTGCGTCGCTACGGCAAGTATACCTAATGATAGATTCTACATGATCTCCAAACAAAGTAATGTTACTTCTTTGTTAACTTCAACTTTGGAAAAGGACAGAAGCCTTTATTCACAAAGAAAATTATAATATAATAAGTATTTACAATTGAAACAATTCAGCAAACTGCAGACTGTTGCAAACAATCTACAGGTAGCTCAACTGATCAACTTTGGATAATAATAATAACTAATGATAATGAAATGAGAGTCCATAAAGTCAAGTAAGGAAACCCACCTTCCGTTCAGTAGCGATATAAGAAGCGGCTTTCCGCTGATGCTCTCTCCCGCTGTCTGCTTTACGTTTCTCAGCGTCCATAACCTGAAATAGAAAGCGAAAAATAGGTAACGCTGGAAAAACACACCCGCCCGTCCGATGTCATCAAAAGTATGTTGGTAACACTGGAGGCGACTCTCAAGGGAATGGCGTGTATTGGAACATAAAACCATTTTTAAAACATAGTTTTATAAAATATTTTTACATGCAATAAAGTAAGAAAAAGTAAAATGACAGACGACCCTAAACATGGCTTTCCACCTTTATTGACAGATTTGATAAGACCGAACTATTTCGTAAAAATAAATACGTATTTCGTAGGTGTCTTGGAATAAATTAAAGAATCATAATTTATTTATTTTTAAGGAAGGCCTACAACTTATTTATATAGGTACAAAATAAGTTACAAATATCTAGCAACAAAAAAGCTAATGAATGGCCTTCACGGCTAAATGACAGTCTGAATATCAAATACGTTAAGCAATCACACAATTTAGAACAGAAAAATTTAATTTAAGCAATCGCCGAAATCAGCTACGGAGATTCAAGTGATATGAACAAAATATTTTTTTTTCATAAATTTACCTATTAAAAACCATGTTATAAAAAGAAGCATAAACCCTCCCACTTACAAACTTCTCTCAACACTAAGCAATAGCTAAGAGTTGTTTGTTTCCTCATGTTATAATGTCGTGGCCATATCTTAGAATAGATCACTTCATGGTGTAGCCGACCATTTCATGAAACGGTTGTATTTCATGATATGGCCAGCTAAAACTATATCGTTTAAGCATCAACGTTTAATGATATTTCAATCAACGTTTGGCCATCATTAATGTAGGGTTTCTTTGACATCAACTTACTTACGTTACATCATGAAGTGATCAATTCTAGGATATGGCCACGACATGTATACCTATAGACAATTATTGGTGCTGTTTGAAACTACCAGGATTATTGATTATTATTTTAAAACGGGGTAATGACGCAGCCTAAAAACTGCGCGTCTGTATCTACACTATCTACCAATAAGCACCCTCAGGCACGTGTGTACTAAATACATTACTGCTACTGCTGGGACCATCGCAAGTCGAGCGTACTTCCATACAGCAGTAGCCACAATACTGGCCTCACCTTGATGATGGCATGGTTGAGGACCTCCTGCCAATTGCTGTCGAACTGCCACTCATCCTGCTTGCTGACGAATCGCTGCTCCGCCAGCGTCACTGTTTCTTTCGCTGCTGCGTGTAATTCTGCAAATTTCAAGGTGAGTCTATAACATGGTGGTGAGAAGGAAACCCCATAAAACTATCGTAGTTTGGCGAATTCATTCAAGGTTCGGGTAGTTAAACCGATTACTTTGATGAAATGATGAATGAACCCTTAAGTTGCAAAAGTTGGTTTGTTTGTAAATGTAATCTTCGGTCCATCAATTGATTGCTATAGGGATTTTTTTAGAGCTGGCGCGATTGGCTTTTTTATGCAATTATCCACGCTGACGCCGCCATCACGAATCCAGGTTTTCAGTACCTATACGAATAACAAAAGGGGTAGGTACCGCCGCCGACTTGAAAAAAATAATTATACGATTTATCCAAGTTCCAAGTGAGCGAAGCTGCGGCAGGAAGCTAGTTTTACTATAGTTCTGTTCTGACTAGTACAGTAAAAGTATTATCGCTATTTGTGAGTACAAGGTGAAAACTATAAAACTGGCCTTCATCCGCATTCATGGACATACTTTCATGTTATGTAAAAATTAGTCAAAAATATAAAAAATATTCGACATTCATAAAATCGTCTCTTTCGGCTTAGTACACCCTTTCCGTCGCACCGTGTATATAGTTCAGGTAATGGTCTATTCCTATCGACTCAGGTTTCCAAAGCTCCCAAAGGCCTAAAGGTCAAACGCAAGCGAAAAATACCTTTCAACAAATGTTCAAAAATAGCAAAGCCCAACGCCCTTCGCCGTATTAGCGGCCAAGGGCGTTGGCGTTAGGAGTGGAGGAGTGTCGTACAGAACCTACCTACACAGTATCTACTCGTAAACTATTATTTACTAGCTGCGCCCCGCGACTTCGCCCGCGTGAAATCATAGAAATTTCAGATATTTATTGCATTTATTGCCCCAACCATTAGGATAGTTTTGTAAAATAAAAAATGCGTAGGAAGGTAATTTATTATTTACTTTTCAACACTTACTAATAAAGTGGCTCTATGATCACCGCAGTTAGGCCAAGTTAGGCACAGAATGACACCCATAATCAAACTGACTTTTTCATTGTTTTTAATTTATTGGTTATTATTAATTAATTGGTTGAGTTGCTCGTTCTTAAAAAAGTGTTTAATCAAAAAAAAAAGATCGTGTTCAATAGAACAAATATATTAATGTTCCTGTTGCTTGCTCATTTCATGCAAAGATAATTTTAACTCGTACGTGTTTAATAAATAAAACTTTCACTCAAATATAACTTTTGTTTTCTCTGTAATAAAATGAGTTTTTATTGTTATTTTATTCACAAGTGTATTGAAAAACGTCGTATGATACACGTGTGTATTGATGATTACCGTCCTCGGCTCTCTTAAGACTCAATGGCGCCTCGGCGGTAATCACCAATGTTACACACTAGTACCATAATGTACTATTATACATTTTATTTATACCGAGGTTTGAGTGAATCGAACCATGGAATAATAATTACCTATCTATAGAAACAACATTTTCATTCCAAGTTAATTACAAGTACCTACGTACAAAATCAACACAAATTAAATACTGACTTAAAATAATCACATCACACTAATATTATAAATGCGAAAGTTTGGATTTATGTATGGGATGGATAGATGGATGTTTGTTACCACTTCACGCCAAAACTACTGAATGGATCGGGCTGAAATTTTGCATACGCGTAATTCTAATCCTGGAATCATTCATATGCTACTTTTTATCCCATAAATCAGTTAATCAGTTCTCATGGGTTAGAAATAACCTACGTTTCCATAGAAACAACGCGCGCAGACGCGGGCAGACTCTAAAATTCTAAAGCTACATACAAAAATTCCCTCTTCATAGTATTAGTGTAGATTCTCGTCCACTCTGCAGTGTGGTAGGTATAATGCGAGCCGGCAAGGGGCGGACCCAGGAAGCTATTATCTCTCTGATAAGCCAGCGATGTCTGGTACTTTGCCAGAGGTTCGCAGATTTCCGAAAATGGTGTGGTTTACCTATTTTATACCAGCTTCTGCCCGCGGCTTCGCACGCGTATTTTCGCTATAATAAGTAGCCTATTATCTAAGTTAGCTTTGCTCTAAACGTACGCCAAATTTCATCTTGAACCGTTCAGTAGTTATGGAGATCCTATTATAATATCTGTGTCCTAGGTAACAAAAATTCAGATTAATTTCACAAACTTTCGGCTTTATAATATTAGTAGGATAGGTTTAGGCAAGTCATAACAAAAAGTTACAGCCGTTTATGTCCGTATATTTTGAAATTTCCAAAATTCACAATCACATGCACACAAAACCTATATCCCGTTAACCTAGAATCATAAAATTTGGCAACAAGCAAGGTCTTTTAGCACAAGTAAAAGGAAAAGTCCGAAAACCGTAAATTTGTAGTTTAGTCACAAAAAATATATTATTCTTGCCATGGACCAAAACCTATAGGGTACTTCCCGTAGACCTAGAATCATAAAATTTAGCGAGAAGTAAGGTCTTATACACACAGTTACAAGTAAGAAGCTTCGAGGCCCTCCTCCGTGCCTCCACAGGGGCGGAAACGGAGTTCAGCAAGAGCGTTTCTCCACTGCGACTATTTCTCTTAACTAACTGCCCATGTACGTGGTCTCTTAATAGTATAAAACTTAATATTTTTATCAACATTGATTGTTACGCAACGCCGCCAACGCCCTTCCAAAGTCACAGGTGTATTGTATTTATAATTCGATTGAATGGGTCAATGATTTCTATACTACGCTCGACGTGTCGTGGGATTATTTCTTATCTGTTATTGTTAAAGTGCACTTTGAAATTGTTTAGTTACTGGGTTTTGATCACGTTATTTCAAAAAAATTGTCAAAACCTTCACGTGCAAAAAGGCTTAGTAGAAAACTACAGATTACTTACTATAAAATATCAGATTATCTAGAGGACGAAAAAGCTTGGGACGGGTTTTCCTTCAACTCGAAAAATAACAACTAACAGGCTAAAGGTTTCTTCGTGGCTTCTTTACTTTAGTCTACACACCGCAGCGACAGAAATAAAAAATATAACTTTATTTCTGTGTCAGTTTTAAATTTTGAGAATTCGACTTTTTGACGTTAGTACATTTATTGTATTTAAGGAAATAAAGAGTTTTTGATTCTTGATTCGCGGTACTTGGATAAAACGTAGCCTAATTTAGATAATTATGTAATATATAGCATTAATATAGATAATATAGCTCGATTTTTGATAGCACTTTCAGAATCGGACCTATTATTTTTTATTTATTACTAGTTCCTGCCCGCCGCTTTGCACGCATTGTTTCTATGGAAACATCCCATAGCAACTGTTTTGTAGGATAAAAAGTAGCCTATGTTTAATTCCAGGCTTAGAGCTACATCTATGCAAAATTTGACTTTTTTAACCCTAAAAAGCCTCGCGGCTATTTTTAAGAATTTTTTAAAGAATCTTCGATGGTTTTTCCGAAATTTGAGCTAATTAGTGGTGTGGTACATTTTTTACTACAACGGCACAGATTCCATTAAACCGCTTGGGACGACAGAGTTGGTGTAGAATTTACTTTAAAAAAAAGTTCGGTACTCACCACTAGCTCTCTGGAACTGCACAGCTGCCTTCTGGCACTCCGCCCTGGCCGCGGCCGCAGCCCCCAGTGCATCGTAGTAGGGTCTGGATTTGTCCACGCATGTCCCTAGCTTCTTCGTCAGCGCTTGAAGTCTTCTGGATGTTTCGTTAAGTTGGAGATGGAACTTCTTCATTGACTCCTGGAATGGGGGCAGAGGTTTTCTATTTTCGAAGTTAAAGGGTCCTGAATAGAACCTGATTTTTAGATGCATTAAATATAAAATATTTGATGCTGAAACATGTTCCTGAACTTCATAAAGTAAAGGCTAAAGCTAGAGTTATTTATATTTAAGGATCCAATTTAAGAGTTGTGGAAACTTCCGGAATGAATCCTGATTAGAACTCCTCCGGAACTTTGCTAATTGCAACGAATTTCCTTCCCCTGGGCGCGGAATCAAAGCCATTGCTATACCGTTACGTTCTTCGTTGAAATGTTAAAAAAATCACCAACAACGTAACATTAAATTTTTACAAGACTCAGACGCGTCAGATGTTCACTATCAATAAAACTCTCTCCTAAAGCAACTTAGACAGTTTACTCTGTTGAAATGCGCTTAGCAAATTATGTACAAAATAGTGTTTTTATGATTAATTGTTTTATAAATTATGTTTTGATGTTTTTCTCATTTTTCAACGTGTCAGTTTTTTCATTCAGTGAATACTCGCTCATAGATAGATATTACCTAGGTACTCTCTAATCATCGGTTCTTTTTCTGTTTGTAGCTAAGAAGCGGCGAAAATAGTATGAATATCATAAATACATACTCCGGCCAAACTCAAGATACAATGTTTGTAAACATTGCCCGATACCTAAAAAATAACTTTCTTGTTGTTAGTTTTGGCAGAATTTGCATTACTTGTTGATTTGAGCTTTTTCGTAAGTACTTTGTGTACTTAAATAGACCTCAGAGACCTTTGGTTTTTGTGTTGCGAGTTGTTTACTAACGTTGTACCTCGAGAATGGCTTGAATATACATCAGTTGGTTCTGCAGGGGGATAATGCACAATACACTTCCGTGCGAGATATTATGATGAGTGCAGATCGCAACTCCCCCAGTTGGAATTACACCTAAGTACTATGTGCACTATACATACGTATACAGGGTGCTCTACAGACCGTGTGCAGTGTGCCATATGGTAACTGGGGGTAGGTAGAACCAAGCGCAATAGCTTGGAGGCTTTTTTAACCCTGAAAAGCCTCTCGGCTATTTTTAAGATTTTTCTATATTTTTCCGAAATTTTAACTATTTTATCACTAAACAAAGTGATAAAATAGGTGTATTTGTACGAAATAACAAAGCTTAATTTTGTTTCAGTTACATTTTGCATTTTAGGCCGTCCTATTAAACTCAATATTTATGTGAGATCTAGATAAATAAAGCTGCTATGGGCATGCAAAGTGTTGCATAGTGAAATTTAAAATGAGAGTTCAACTTTGATTAGAGCTTAAAAAAAACTTTAGTGTGTCTCTGATCCTTCAATTCACTGAACATTTTTCTAGTTCATGGCCATTCTAACGGTAGGTATGCCACATTATGTCAAAGCTACATAAAAAATATACCAAAATTAGCTTTTATTCACAAAATCTACAATTTTGAATACCCTGAAAATTAGTAACTTTTCCCCCAACCGTGCTGTAAGCATGTCTATCTGTTTATTTGTTTTCTGTTTAGTGTTTTTAACCCTCAACAGCATCACTTTTTTTAGATAAAAAGTCTGCCGTACACCCTGTATACTTCTATTATACGAGGTCACAGCTAGATTGGGTCAATTGACGCGGCGCGGCTCCGCTATATCTACCTATAATGTGTGTGCGTTATGTACCTATAGGAATTCTTCAAGGAATGATCACGCCCGGGTTCCACCTCGAGTAGAGGAGATATGCAAATACAAGCAATAGAATCTCTAATAAGACTCATCAGCATCACCTCACAAGTTAGTTTTGAATTCATCATCATTCTCATCATGTAATTAGAAATTTCTGACGTGTCCAAAAGGCCTGCAAGGTCTAAAGGAAATAAAGCTCGTGTTTGAGTTTTTAGTTTTCTCTTGCCCTTACTTCCATTCAGGTAATTTTTGAGATATGCTATGAAAATAACCTCACCTAACCTGCAGGGGTTCCATTCGTTTCCGAATCGAATACGACGGCTCTATAAAACGCTATTTTGATTTCGATTGAAATAAGGAGCTCCTCCTCATTGACATGGCCATTAGTCAACAGATTCGCTTCGAATTTTCGATCATCAACCCGAGGCGAAATCAAAATAGCGTTTTATTGATCCGTCGGATTCGGTTCGGAAACAACAAAACTCCTAGTGAGTTGCAAAAATTATCAGTAAATAAATTCAAACAAATTGTCAAAACCTTGCCGTGCAAAAAGGCTTACTATAAAATATCAGATTATCTAGAGGATAAAAAAGCTTGGGACAAGTTTTGCTCCAGCTCGAAAAATAACAACTAACAGGCTAAAGGTTTCTTCGTCGCTTCTTTACTTTAGTCTACATACTGAAGCGACAGAAATAAAAAATATCACTTTATTTCCGTGTCAGTGTACCTATAGTTTTGTAATTTGACCTTTTCTAAGTGTAGGTACATTAATTGTATATAAGGAAATAAAGAATTTTTGATTTTGATTTTTTTTTATTTTGAAACGAATCGAATGCATTAAAATAATAATTAAAATAATCCAGGGGCCTTGTTGCAGACCAGCGCTGTCAGAGCCGCGATCACGGAGAGTAGTTATCTATTTGCATTACGGCTCAAACGTTAGCAGTTCAAACGTTGGGTGCGCGTTCACAGGCGGGCATCGGACAATCCACTGACAAGTGCGTCCACTGATCGGCAATCTTTTTTCATGGCAAACCATTGATGCAACCCAGGGCGGATTGTCCGATGCCGGCCTGTGAACGCGCACTCTAACATTTTAACTACTAGGTAACGCTTAACGTGAAGTGTGTCCCAAAACCCATGTTTTAACTGTAAGGAAAAGCAATTTTAAGGCAAAAAAAACATTGTATTTTTTATAATTTTTTGATAAGCATCAAATGTTTAGGATTTTAGTAGTAAGTTATGGGAGTCGAAACACGATTGACAAAACTTGACTCGACACAAAAAAATCTCGAAGTTTCCTCTAAATCTTAATTTTTGCACAAATACTTTTACGGAAAAAGCAGTTTCATTTGCTAGTTACTTATCATATTTCAATAAAATTTCGTCTACGTGTTCCCTAATAAGTACTTTAGACGATTATAGTTTTATTTTTTTGCGAAAGAGTATTATTTTAGAGCAAAAAACAAATTTCCAAGGACCAGTGAAATTGCCCGCGGGCTGGCTATTCCGCGGCTCTCGCCTTCCCCGCGCGACGTTCGCTCGTCCCTGTCTCGCAATACCGATACCACTTCGTCTTAAGCTGTAATGCCAATAGGTAACTACACTTACTATACACCCCGTGATCGCAGCGCAGGACGCGGAAGAATGCGCAAGTGTACCCGTAGGCCAATCAGACATTTGTAGAAAAGAAAACATATTGATGGGTTTAGCCGACTGGGTCCGGTATAACCGTTCTTTCGCCGCTCGCGAAAGAACAGTACTATCCAGGAAGATTGTACTAACTAATAAAAAAAAAATTGGTTTAACCTAACCAAGCCGCGGGCAGAAACTAGTGCTCGTCTAAGTAAAGCCCACACGATAAAATAAAGAATATAGGCTAACAATAGAGCCTTTATCTCGAAGTTTCATTATCACCTAAGGTCGTATTGATTTTCTTTGTGTAGGCTCAAAGTGGGAGGTGGTAATTACCAACGGTACCTATTGTGTTATGACCGTAGAACTAATATAGCATCTACTGCATGCGTACTGCATCGATCTTAGGCCGGGTTTCACCAAACTGTTAAATGCAATCTCGCGGTTAAGCGGTTAACACACTGCCACGCATCACGCTGCGTCTTGCGTGTCGACTGCGCGTTTTCTATACAAACGGAGCTCCGTTTGTATAGAAAACGCGCAGAGACGCGCAGTCGTTTTATGAGATGAGATGGGACGTTGCTCGGTTTTCGTTGTCAAAACGAGCAACTTCGCATCTCTGCCCACACTATACAAAAGAAAACTTTTACAGAGGCATTAAAAATAAGCTTATGATAGGTATCACAAATTGCAAGATAGATTTTTGAAAATTCCGTCGTTTAACATAAGATAAGGTGGTGGCGCTGATTTGGGTCTTAACTTGATTATGCTAAACTTAGTTTCAGTTAGAGTGTCTATTCAAACCTTTTCAGCAGCGAAAACTTGGAGAAAGTAGCTCATTATCGCTTAGGCATTTGTGGTTTTTCCCAATACAGATATGAATCCAGATTCTAGGTGACTTTTGACAGGAAATGCGTTATAAGTATTACCATACTGATAAGAGATAAGAGAGGCGGCGAGGCGCAACGAAGAGTTGATCGTAAATAAGATACAATCAGTAAGGTAGTAAGTATGTATTTAGGTACCGCATAACCATATACAGGGTTACTGGTAATTCACTGACACTGCGTGAACTGCAGGTCCTGCCCATCATCACAAACACGTTCGCGAAGACGCCAGGTCTTAATTCCTAAAATTTAATGTTAATGCCCTCCTATAGAAATGTAAAAACACGTGTGCACAGAACACAATGAAGTAACAAATCATCTTTGTATAAATAAATAAATATAAATAAATAGTGCTGGACAATTCACACAGCATCATCTAGCCCCAAGCTAAGCAGAGCTTGCGTTATGGGTACTAGATAACTGATAGGTATACTATACTTAATACAAAACACTAAATAGATAGATATTTTTTATTATACATAGAAAACATCTAGAACGCCCTGGACAAATGTCTGCAGGCAGATCGTACAAACATTTGTCCCGAGGCGGGAATCGAACCCGCGAATTCCTGCGTCATAGGCAGATCTTCGCCCGCTGCGCCACAGAGGTCGTCAATTGTATGAATTGAATTAATAGACCCACTCCCACAACCACTGTTTATTCAGGGTGGAGTCGTTTTTAATTTCAAATAAAGCCCCACCTATGAAGCATAATTGAATGGAGGGGGTACCTACGACCAATACCAAATTTATGAATTAAGACATGGCGTCTTTACGAACGTGTTCGTAAAGACGCCATGTCATGATGGACAGAACCTGCAGTACTCCTACCACGGGGATAGTTGTCCAGGGTAGAATAGAGAAGAATGACATCGCATTGTCATACATTGCGTAAATTATTGAAGTTGAAGGAATGAGTTTCAAACATATTACGCATTCGATGACGATGTGACGTAATTTTTCTATAATCTACCCTATACAACGATCCCCGTGCTAGGCCTGCAGTTCACTCTGCCAGTTAATTACCAATAACCCTGTATGCATCGAGCTCCTGTACTTGCATAGCATACATGCATTGTAGTACCTAACAAGGTAAAGAGTTTCCCCTTAAGGCCAGGTAGTCCTGCAGCAGTAGGCGTAAGGGAAAACGCGCGCCTACCAAGCACAGTAGTTCGCTAGTCATAGTATTGAAAAAAAGTTAGCAAAAGGGGTAACTTTGGGATTTTTTTTATCGAGTGAAGTTCATTAGATCTTGTCTTAATGCGACTTTGACTAGACTAGATCCCTAAGTAATATAATATCTTTTTTCAGAATTTTAAACACTGTTTTCTAAGTCTCTGATTTTTTTTAAATCACAAAAATGCAGCCTTTGCTAGCCTACCAAGCCTTAAGCCATGCAATCTCACCGTAGCTCCATAGAATGTAACAGTAAAGTAACATAGTGGAACGGTGTTAACAGCAAGTAGATATATTGTAGTTTACCTAAAGGGTTTCTTTCATCTTGTTACGCGAGCCAAGTGCCGTGTCGACCGTAAGTCTTTGTCTCCTTGGCATAGTGTGGAACTGGTTTACTGTGGTTTTACTACTTACAACGCTTTAACCTATTTTAAACTTTAACATTGTAAGACTATGTCCTATAGTATAGAAACTGTGGCAGAAACTTGGTATTGCTTCTATCATGTAGAGTAGGGATGATTTCAGAGTCAAGAATTGTTATTACGATCATTTGAATATAGACGATAAGTTGACTCCCTGATGATCAGCGCCAAGAATGACTGATGGAAACTAGCCCATGGTTAATTGATATTGCAGGTTCCAAGATATAATATTTTGTGAAGCACTTGAAGTTAAGAGAAGTATGGTTGCTTCAGAACTCACAAGATAACAAGAACAAAATTAAAAAAAAAACCTCCGGCAGATTTTCATGAAACATGGCTAAGAACACTCGGGATAAAATTATCTATGATAAAAAAAAACTAAACGAAAATCGGTTCATCCGTTTGGGAGCTACGATACCACAGACAGATACTCAGATCACAGACAGACACGTTAAACTTATAACACCCCTCTCTTTTTGCGTCGGGGGTTAAAATAAGTACAGTTACTAACGCCCGTAGCACACCTCCGCTGCGGAACACGGTAGCGGACCCGCTACTCGTGTTCCGCATGAATTCCGCAGCGATCAAATGTAGTTTGAGTTGCGGAACTATAGCGGAGGTGTGACTGACGTCGGAGCAGAACGACAAAACCGCGCGGGGAAAGAGATAGAATTATAATCAAATCTATGCGTTAGAACAGGCAGTTTCGCTATTATTCCGCTTCTCCTACATACGGACCAGACAAGACGAAATTACTGCGGTTCCGCTGTTATGGTTCCGCAGCGGAGGTGTGCTACGGGCGTAACAAAAGCCAGAGCTTTACAAGAAAATAACTACGATCGACAAAGTAAATAAGGTCAATACAATACTGTTCTACTTCCGGACACAGGAAATTGCTATCGGACCCAGCGAAGGGTGAAAAGCTGCCAACGGCAATGCCAGTTAGCTTTGTTTCCATCTGTCGATATAAGTTTCGATGCTTGAGCGATCCCATATACATTTTATAGTGGGTTATTTTCGACGAAAACATTCACGTTATGGCATGAATAATGAATGGAGTGAAATGGACTGTTTTAATGTTCGACATGAGTTTTGATTAAAGTCGGTACCTACAGATAATGGTAGACGGTAAAATTACTAAATTCTATCAAGCCCGTGTTGGCTATGTTTACGGTGTGGGCGAAGAAAATGTTTTTCAAGCTGTAGAAATTACAACTATATAAATGTAATGTAGATCAATAAATTACCTAGTTATATAAGTTAAATATTCCATAATTAATGGATAATTAATGGATAAACTGTTGTTCCACCTAGCTTTTAAGATCTTTTTTGTACACAGTTTCTACAATAAATAAATTTCATTTCAATTTCATTTCATTTCATTTCATTTCATTTCATTTCGTTATTGAATCTTGAAGTTAGAGAAAAGAAAGATTAAGATTCAATAATATTCAGAAATAATTTAAGGCTAATATAAATGCTAATATACAAGATAAGGTTCGTAGTTAACCTTACATCCGTAATGAACTCGTCAAAATACGACAGTTTTTGAAGGCCCTTAGAAGATCAAACGGTCTCATTGGTCCTCCATGTTCTTCCTGCCTTCGAGATTCAAGCGGACCAATTGGATCGCGGACAAAGGGCGAATTTAAATCGTATTTCTATAAAAATTTGGCTCATTTCTCAATACTTTGGTATTGTACTTGAATCTGAGTGAACTAAAACGTATTCCATGGTCTAGAAGACAATACTTGTCCATATGGTCTAGAAGAATGACGGAAAAAAAGCGCGCGCGTAACCTCGGAGGCGCGGCTCGATCTTTGAGGGATATTCTCGTACTCTCATAAAAATCCTTCAAGGGTTTTAAAAAACCATCTATCAAAAGTCAAAGTTCCACGGTACTCGGTCGAATTCCTCATTACTCCCAGTAATTCGATCGAGTACCATAAAACGTATGTATTAGGTATGTCTATGTATACAAAACCGTACTAACGTAATCATTGTTTTTGATAAGTTCACCGGGAAGTCTAATAATATTGTTATTCAATGCAGTCCAAATGCAACGCGCAGGAATTAGCAATTGAATCCCCCCATTGGACAATTAGCATTCATTGGACCGAATAGCCTTTAATCCATTGTGGTATATTACCATCATAAAATAAACTGATATTAATCTTCCATACGAAACTAAAAACAAATCAGATTTTGTCTTTGACCTTTCAGCCACCTTAAGGTTAAACGAACGAGTCGCTCATCTTTCCATACAAACGAGGAAGGGTAACTACTACGCTCTGTTTAATCTTGACCATCCAAAACTAATGATAATATCAATTTATCTCGTCATTATCTATATCTGTATACACCCGAAACCGTAAAAAAAGGATAAATAAAAAAAATACGAGCTTCTAAACTTTCGTATTTCAACACCTATTTTAGCCCAACGAAAACTCTAAAATGAAGCCCGTACCGACATAATTTAGTTATTCACAAGTTGAAATAAATTTATTTAAAAAGATATTCTCAATATTTTTGCTATAATAAAAAAACTCTTGTGCTAAAAGTCTGTTCCCATTTTGTTACGCGGCCGTTTTACGAATAAATTTATGTGCATTTCATCAAGCGTGCGGGAAAGTCTATTATATCAGGTGAGACGGCATACATTTAGGCCGCGCCCACTGATGAGTTGGACCGGACGACTTGTGCAGCCTTAAGGTGGGTATTGACCGGGATATATTCCCAACCACCCCATTGACTTTACGGCCGGTGTTACACTGCGAGCGTTCATGCAGTCAGTACGGGAAAAGAAGTCGCTCGCAACGAGAAGGATTTTAGCACATGGCGTAACGTATCATGCTCGCTGCGAATGGTACATTAGGCTGCGAATGGTACATAAGGCCGCGTAACACCGGTCAGTACCCACCTTTAGGCTTATTAATATTTCGGGTAAAGGCAATATTTTAATCAAAACCCCCGGGATAATCCGAGATTATTCTTGGAGCAGTGGAATTACAAATAATTTCCGGAAGTCTTTTGTAGATAATAACAGGGAAAGAAAACTGCTGAATATTTCACGAGGGAAACCTTTTACATCGGCCTCGCTCGGCGCTCATCAGAATAATCAATACAAAGAATACAAGAATAACATCAAATTAGCTACGTAAATATATTAACAACTTTATAGTGGTCAAGTAAGATTCGGACTCGCCGGCTCTGTAAGATGGTCAATTTTGGATATATGTAAATGTAATAAAAACAATGTATATTAGGGAAATTTGTCTTTTTGTTAAATCACACCCCATCTATTTCAAAAAACGTAGCGATGTGATTACTCGGCAAAAAGGATCAAATTTAACAATTTGCTCTATAAACCACAGTGCCTAAAAGATTTATAAAATAAATGTCTATAACATGTTTATCACCATTTACAATAATTTACCAGAAGACTTAAAAGAACATAATGGAAATATGTTTAGAAAAAAATTAAATGGGACCACCCATTTAATTTTTTTCTAAAGATATATATATTTCCATTAAGTGAGAAATATTTCTATAGCGTAAAAGAATATTTGGAAGATTGATTTGTTACATAATTATTATTTTACTATTTTTATAAAATCTTATAATATGACTCACACATGTCATATATTTTGCACGCCTGCGTGCGGATGAATACAATTGCATACATAGTTGTAAGATCTGACATTGTGAAATGATTATGTGTTCTTGCAAATAAATGATTTGATTTGATAAATTGTGTGTATAAGCGATAAGGCCGTCGATTGTACTTGTGTCTTATGTAATGTATTGTATTTTTGTTGATGTACAATAAAGTATATTGTATTGTGTGTATTTAGGTTCTTTATGGCGATCGGATAATCAAGATGCACGCCTGATGTTAAGGCCAGAATAGCTATGGCAAGACAGGCATTTCACAACAAAAAACACATATTTACATCTAAAATATCAAAAAAGTCAAGAAAAAGTTTATTACAACTGCTTGGAGCATAGACCTCTATGTAGGTATGCGAAATATGGACGATGACAAAGCAGGATAGAGATCGAGACGTTTCATACGTGGTACTGGAAGACGCAGAAAGATGCTAGACGGAGGTTTACTAAGGAGGAGATGCTGAAAAGAGTCGAGGAGAAAAAAGTGTTTTGAAGTTAAAGGCATTGCATTGAAGAGGGAAAAGTGGAGGAAATTGCTTCATTACACCGACAAGAGCTAGGCTTTTTAATGTATAATAATAATAATAGCGATCGGAAGAAACATTGCTCTAACTTCCACCCTTCGACCTTCGAGACCAAAAGGGTTGGATTCTAGCCAAAATATCGCAATCTTGGCTGGTTTTTCTGTGCTCTAGAAACACAATAAGATGTAATTTGCTTTACCTAGGTATGACTTTTACTGCGTGGACATGGTCATAATAAATTGCAAGTTTGTTACGAACATCCTATAGAAGTATCTATCACCACAATTACTTTATTGACATGATTTTATTGTGACTTTATAAAGCTGTTTTCGTTTTAAGTCTGTATTGTTTTTATTATTTTATCACAAATTGAATTTAAATTAGTTATTTTACAATTATGACTAGCAATTTATTTAGTTAATTTTACAATTTATGACTGCATGCGATTTAAAATCAAATTATAAATCTTTGTACGCTCGAAAGAGTAGACTGTCTAGATCTAGACAGAAAACTATATTTAAGACCTGATGTATTACTTACCACAATCACAATGAATAAATGGTTTCAATTAATTAGTCATGGTGTTTTATTTTGCCGTTAGACAGATTTGATCCCGCAATCGAAAATTACTGTCGAAAAACGCAAATTTTTAGATTTTCAATGAAAATTATATGAGTTGCATCTAATCGTGGAAACTGGGCCCGTACTCTTAAATCTTATTCGAAGTTTCTAATTCGTTTTCGTGCAAACGCTAGTCTTATGCAAGCGACATAAGAGTTGGTTTTGCACGAAAACGAATAAGTGATAGTACTCTATTACTCAGAACAGTTAAATAAAGTAAGCAAAATAAATCATAGATAACATGAAAAAATATGATGTAAACTCACATCAAGTTCCAGCTCCAGCTTATTGATCTCATCAGTAGCCGCATTTAGCTTCTCCAACTCGACCTGAAAGTGTTCGAAGAACTTGAGACAGTCACACGGCACACGCACGCGGTACTCCCACACGTGGGGTAACAGCAAACAACAAGTAGCGACGGGAAACAATGACATTACTATCTGAAAAACTTCTGCAAAGATGACAACTATGTGAGACCGCGATAGCTACATTACACGTGCTACTCTTTGTTCATACAAGATAAGATTACCGCACGGATAAATTTACACAAATTTGGGTCAAAATCACTCGTTTTAGGAGTAATTTTGAAGGTTATATTAAGTTATATGCTACGAGCTTAAGCTAGTTACAAAAAGTAGCAGTGTATTAAAGCGCTAGGATTGTTTCCTGTCCCTACGGTAAAGCAACTAAATACATATATGAAAATTTACTCACTTATTCGACTCTTCTTATGTTGGCAACAATGGCGTTAAATAAACAACATGTAAATGCTAAAATTACAATTTTATTTCAATTAACATAATTATAATAGATTACATGCGAATTTACAATACAAAAATATTTTGTTACCGATGTAGAATCATTTGCATTGCTATCTTATTTGGGTTACAGTGTAGATATAAATTCAGCCATTAGTAGTTGGGTATATTATGCACATACCTAGTACACATCAGTCACAGATATCTTCAGATGACTATATTAATATTCATCAAAGAGCATAGCTTAAGCTATCTCTCCTTGGATTTCAATGGGAAAGGCCCTTTTAAATATTAAGTGATAAATAGAATACATACTTAATATAAAGAGATTATAGATTTAATGGAATGGTTCTGGTTGTATACTAAACGGTTTGACCATTTAAATATAAATAGCTTGTCTATGAACACTTTCCTTTTAGTAAGGCTTGCTATTTCTCATATACAGCAACTGTAAATTTTAGGCCGCTGGGACAAATCCAAATCACTTATACTAAGTGAGATTACCAAACAATAAACATATCTATTAACAAAAACAAAAAATATCCATTTGATGAGCCTAAATTGCATGGGTGCTAAATTCTCACATTTTTTAAACTATTTAACATTGAATTGTAAAAAAATAAGAGGAGATTCAATGAATCCTAAAATTTAGATATACGAAATAGTTTTTGCTTAAAATTAACACTGTGAGTAGTTAATAAAAGGACCGAGTGCAAAATTTTAGGCCTGCTCCAACATAAATTATACATTCAATCAAAAATAATTCTAATGTTAGTTATAATTATGATAATAAATGAAATATTATATTATGTATAGTATACTGCCAGTAGTCAAGATGTTAATAAATTATACGAGAAACAGTAACTTACCATAAATAATTAGCATGGTAAGTTACTATTTTAAACTACTCTAAATTAACTGAAAAATAGTATGTGATGCTTCTAAAATTAAAACTCGAAAATGTCCTAAACTTAGTGCAATGATTTATCTCATGAATAATAACAGTAAATGGCACAGTTTAACTGAAAACAGTAAATAAGTAGGTTTACAGAAGCTTATTTCTATTACGAATTACGAATTAGAAAAAATAATCCAAATATTTTATGACAAAATTGACAAACTATTTGTGATATTATCGAAAGTATGGACAGGAAACAGTCCTAAAAGGTACAAAACAAGGTGTTTATGTAAAGCTATGATATAATGGGAAATTTAAGCGCGAATTTCGGATCAGGGCACTTCACTATCACAAATATATTTCCCTGAGACGAACCGGCGCTTGACCAACGAGAGGCGGTACCCGGTTCCCATGAGCTCGAACTCAATGCCCGACAGCGTCGCACCCTCACAGTTAAACTGAGCGGATATCGTGCCCTTGTGCGACGGACCATCGTCGAGTTCGAAGCGCGCTTTCAGAGAACCAACGCCTCTGTCCTCCGAATGCTGCGAGAGCTCAGTGAACCTCCACAAAGCTTGCTCGTTGTCGGAGTTCCACACTGTCTTCGGCATCGCGATGACGTTACTGACGGCCCCGCTCATCGGCACGATCACGGACACGTTCAGCAACGGCGATGACGGACTCATCGCGTGCAGGTTGTACTTGTAATCAACCTTTAGATCCGTGTGATCCCGCTCGCATTTCCAATAAGCTACCAATTGGAAGGGGCAGGACGCCGCTCCGGTTTTCGGCCGTATTTGATACTTGAGGATATCCACATTGAAGTATTGGGCAGTGGGATTTTTCTCAGACTGCTGCTTCAAGAGTGAAGAAAGCGCTGGCATGTTAAACTCGAGGACTGTGCTATCCCGCGTCGATAGCATCGCATTGATGGTGATAAGCTGTTTATTGGGAAGGACGTTGTCTAATCTATGGATGTTTTTGAGCCTGAAACAGAGTTTCGCGGGGTTCGGATTGTTTGTTAAAACGCTTACTATACCGGTGGGGAACGAGAGCATCATATCACCAGACATTTTGACCTGGCATTTAGTCTCCTCTGTTCCACGGAAGTAGGAATGGATTATCTCGTGGAAGGCGACGGCTAAGGGGATGGTATCCGCCATGCCGATGGTGAGCGGAGAGGGACCTCGCGAGCCGGACGACGCTCCCGCTCGGAAGTCGCCCTCGGACCGACGCGAAGGTGGTCGCGGGAGAGAGATGGAAGAAATTGTAGGCGTAGAGGTCCTAATGTTATTTTGATGCGGATCTCCCATTTCTGAGGAGATGTCGTCGATATTAGCGTTCGACATTGGAGTGGGGCTTCCAAGAAACATGGGGTGGTTAGGCTGCAAAGGCGCGTAAGGGTTGGAGACATTCCCGTGTGGAGACGTTGGATTGCTGACCGATGGGCTATGCAGGTCTACTAGTTGGTCACTACTCGTTTTACTCGTGTTAGCATTCGATCCGCGTCTCGTTGTGCCGATTTTATACAAAGACATGTTTTCCACCGTCGCTCGCAACTCGTCGACACTAGCCGACATTTGTGTGGTGCCGTTAGTAATTGGCTTGATTTCTACATGTATTTTTCTTTCCCGTTCTTCTTCGGAATCTGAGTCTGATGAAGAATACACACTTCCTTTTTCTTCTGTGGGCCTTATGCAATAACCATCTTCGTCAACTTCAGGAGAGTTCATCAGATCTTCAGGAGGCGCTTCCTCTTCTTTTTCCTCCAGGTCTGTCTTGTCTCCTAAATTTGAGTTTTCTGAAATTTCATCCTTTTTCTTTTTTGATTTTTTCGGCTTAGGCTTTGTTCTCTTGCTCCTGAGGAACCACTTAGATTCCCTGAGAGTTGTGCGGCCAATGTTTTCATCTTTTTCAGGAGCTACCGGAGTTGCTGGGGTGCCACTGGGGCTGGAGGGTGCAGAGACAGGGGCAGTTTCAATGCTTACACTAGGCTCATCTTTGCTTTGGAAATTGGGAGTAAATAGATTCAGTAATGAAGTGGTTCTCCTCCCAGTCTTAGTTGCAAAAGATGGTTCTTTTTTGGGAGCTTTGCTGGCTTGGGGTGGCTTGTGTGACCCATTGGAGATGTTAGATATTTGATCTGCCTCTGATATTGAGTTATTAGCGGAGCTAGGCTTAGGGAGAGAAGTGGGAAGATCAATAGCTTTTTCAATTGAATTATATTTCTCTATGACAAACTGTTCTAATAACTTTTCTACAGTAAGTTCGAGACACTGGTGCTTGAAGTCCCTGTGCACTTGCCCCATCAGATCGTGGTTGTTCTGAATAATATCAGCGTAAACATTGACAAATTGTTTCATTTGCTTTAGATGTGCTTCTTCAACATCTTGGAAATGTTTGCATGTTAGAGTCATTTTCTTTTCAAAATCTTGTCTCACTACACTATGTTTTTCGTTCAACTGTCTGTAGTCTTCATGGAGTTTTTTTAATTTGGCTTCAGCCTTTTCGATATCCTTAGCGGACCCATTATCTTTCCGTAACTTCTCTAGCTCAGCAGTCTTGGTCGAGTACACATCCCATGCTTTTTGCAAGGCTTGTTTTGTATTTTGTACAAGTATCACTGCTTCTAGAGTGTTTGACTCAGAGTCTTTCACTGCTTTGTGTTTTTTGTGAAGCTCCTCTGCATAACGGGCTACATCTTTGACCAGCTCACTCACTTTTTGGAACATGTGCTGGTGTAAGTTGGACAGCTTCTCTGCCGAGCACTTGAGCACGCCCCAGAAGGGCGCGAAAGTTCCCTGCGTGCAATTACTGTTCGCTTGCTTGGCGAGCTTGGCGAGAGACTTCGAGTTAGTCTCCTCGATGTTCGATCGCTCTCTGAAGTACTCCGAAAGCTCTTTGCTAGCAATCAAACCGTATTTCATGTTTTGGTACAGAATATCGTATCCATTGTGCTCGTTGGCGAAGTAATCTACAAAGTTGACACTCATCTTTGCGATTTGAGGGTCTAAGCTTACAGTAATTCAGTACTTATATTTTCACACACTGACCTGTATTCTAGGGTCGAGTTCAGAATCACCGTTGTCGTCAGCTGGGATCGTGAATGAGGACTCTTCCATTGTTTGCACAGAAGGAAGCCACCCAATCTCCCAAATTACATCACCGATCCAACGGGTCTTAGCGTCACCTTCACTATAAACACATGAAACTTTGCTCGCTTGCTGGCATCTCAGTATTGTCTTATACACGTAGAAACACTAGCTGACTAAGTATTTATCTAGGTAATCGGAAAAATATTTAGAAAAGTAGAAAAATCTCCTCCAATTTTACAAGATGACGTCCTATTTCGTCCGTAGTGACGTGCGTGACGTCTACTCAAAACATCAAAACAATAGACAAGTCTAGTTTTTTTTTACAAAACAGCGTTAGTGATGTACGCTTGCACTGCAAATCGATTTGTGACACATGAAACTATTTTTTTTTTTCAAATGTTAACCATCATAGAGTACTCTTTGGTACTTTATGATGGTTACGCGCACGAAATAAATACTCTTAGTCTCGCGGCAATTTTTTTTCTTGATTTCTGCACAGAGTTTGAAATTCGAAATGCTATGAAATGAACTGCGATACCTACAGTAAAGTTACTTACAAAAAATTTACTTCTACCTGTAAAACAGAAAGAATACTTGAAGACCTTAAAAATAAGGGCTTCATGATTGAATCGGTAGTGAATAAATTGAGCTGGAAAACAAAGGAGCCACTCAATATGTTCACGCTCTCTTTCAATAATAATTTAAACACAAAGAAGATAGGTATGAAATTAAAAACATTCTGGGATTTATGGTTGAGATAAAGCCTCTCCGAACCTCCAAACTGATCCTACAGTCAAGGATACCACAATTTTTTTTTCTGTGGGTGTGTGTTGGTAATCTTATACCTTAAGGCGAAGGCGTGCGGGTTGTATCATACGAATTTATATAAAAGTCAGGCCAGGGGGAGGGGGTTCACGAGGGTCGTGACCTCCCCCAACATCTTAGTTTAGGTACCTAAAAAAGTTGGAATCCACAGCTTCATTATTTTTTTCTATTTATTTCTGTCACTTTGATTAAGATAACCAAAAAATCACTGCTCGCTCCACTCGCCGTAATTACTGGGATTTTGAGCTGTATTTTTTGCAGAGACAAACTACTTTACCTATGACTAGAACTGAACTGAACTTGAGTGCTCTAGCTGGTCTGCTAAAGTCAGATTGTATCAATCCAACCACCACAGTAAATAGCACAAAAATGTAACAAATAATCTGCGAGGTCACTTTGTCAACCAGCGCAAAGAAATCGAAGTAAACACCAAAATTTTCGTGCTTTGATCCGCTCGCCGATAACATTTCTTAATCATTTGAGTCTTGCTCGCTTCGCTCGTTCTATATCTACCACCGCAATCTATCACCGCAAAGTAATTAAAGTTGCTAGCTATATTTTTTTGTTATAGGTACGTTCTTTCTTGCTTACTTTTCCCGAAGCATCAGAAAAAAATCTAATTTTTCACGGCTCGCTCCGCTCGTCGTTATATCTTTTTTTTATGTTTCCAAAAAGGCGTTCACGACTCTTGGGTTTGTTCTTCAGCAAACAACTTTATTAATTTGAGAGCAATAAGAGCTCTTTATGATGCTTTGGTTCGAAGCCATCTAGAGTTCAACGCCGTGATATGGGCTCCACACGAAGCCAAATATAGCGTTATGGTCGAGCGCATTCAAAACAAGTTTACCCGATACCTATACCTAAAGCTCTACGGCGTATACCCTTTCTACCCACTCATGTATCCGACACTGTTTGTTATAGGCATGGTTGGATACAACAAGCTGGAGCAGCGTTGCCATAAGTACGGTAATTACCGTTTCATACGGTAATTAGGCCTCCCAATGGCACAATGTACGGTATACGGTCAAGTGGTTACTACCGTACGCTAAAATACGGTAATTTCATCACATCAAAAAAAAAGTATCTTTCACAGGTCTTGCTGAGATTTTAGCCAAGTGCCAAATGTCAATGTCAACTGTGTTAAGCTGTCAGTGGCCTGATTGAGTGTGCAGCACAGATCACTTTTGGTGTGCAGCATTATATTGTCTATGGCGGTGCGGCGGCGTCGGGAAATTCCCGTTTTATGTAACACCTATAATGTTAGAGGTTCCCTGCATCATGCTAGGTAAGACAAATGAAGAAAAACAGGCTATTGATGATGAATGGCGTCTTTTGTCAAATACAAAATTTTCTGACGATACGTTTCTTTATGCAGAATCAATGTCACCGGACGAATTTTGGGACTAAATACTACATATTTCAGAACCATTATTTTTAAATTTGGCGAAATTTGTTTTTGAAGTTCTTTCTTTGCCACACGCAAATGTCGATTCTGAGAGAATCTTTAGCCGCGTTAATTTATTAAAAACAAAATCTCGAAACCGGCTCATAACATCCACTATCAATGGGCCGCTTTTGGCAAAACAATGCATTCGTAGAAAACCGAATGAAAGTTGCGTAAATTTCAAGCCAACACCCGATATAATTACAAAAATTAAAAACTCGTCTTCATACTACAAGCCGGATGAAGCGAATGAAGATGCCGTGAGAAACGTCGTAGATTTATTTGGAAGAGAAGAGTAGAAGTAGTGTTTTATATATTAATAAATGTTTAATTGAGAGAGTACGGTATTTTTCTGTCACAAACGGTAATTTTCCCACTTGTGTACGGTAGGACCAAATTTAGGTAGCGGCAACACTGAGCTGGAGGTAAGGAGGGACGCCGCGCTTGCTACTTATGTGGTAAAGGTTCTTCGGGGGATCATATAATTATAATCCGGGCATTTTGGAAGGGATGAAGCTGAATGTTCTGGAGGAATTCGTGCAACAGAAGAGGCGTCCCACCCTATTTGCTCTGCTTCGAGGAAGAACCAATCTTCTTAACAAAGCTCCCATGACGCGCTGCATCAGCACACTCAATTTGCTTGCAGAGAAGTTGGACTTACTGCTCCCTGAAAAAGTTGACAAAGGCTTTATTGTTTATTTTATGTTTTTAATGTCGTGTGACCTACATATTTATGATTGAATTAATTGTTATTTTCTTATTTTATTTTGGTGTTTTTGAATAATTAATTTCGAATTTAATTTAATTAATTAATTACTATTTTTGTTATTATTATTATTTTTTAATTAATTTGTATCGGTTTGTATCGTTTTATGTTATTATTAGAATTGTAATTAGTTAGTTTAAAAATGACCAAATACTGTATGACATGACTGTGACTCTACCTATTAAGATTGAGAATAATTAAGTACCCTATCGCATTAGGTGTACCTGTAAGGATAGGTGTACTTTTTAATAAATAAATAAATAAATAAATATTTTTGAATGCCTAAAGCATTTGTTAATGCGAAGCGAGCGACGCTTCGCTCTCCCTATATCTACCACTGGTTTTTGGTGACCGTTAAGCCGCTACATTTTTTTGTCAAAGGTAGGTCACTCTTACTTACTTTTCCCCAAACATCAGAAAAATCTCAAAAAATATCGAGGCTCGTTTCGCTCGCCTTTACTTATCTTACTAAGTTAGGGGTTGAGAGGCGGGTGGGATATCGGGTTTGCGGTCAATATGAAAAACACTGAAATAAAATTTAACGAAACCACAACATTTCGCGGCTTGTTTGACAACTGACTCAATCCCCGTGTCGAGGCTGGGCAGTGGACGCGTTAAGATGAGTTTGGCCACTACGTTTCGTTTGTTCACGTTTTCTCTAGGAGTCTGCAGACACCCCGAAAGGAAGGAATTTGGGCATTGGCTACGGCCCTGACCAATTGTGACCCCCCCCCCCCCCCCCCCCCACCCCCAAAGTCTTGGGCTGCGACCGCGCCTACTGCACACACGCCGCCCGGCGGTTTATATGTAGTCTCTCATATAAATTCACGCATTACAACTCGCACGCCTTCGCCTTCGGCCCGGCCACGGTTTCTGTGTGTGACGGCTATAATTGCTAAAATTAGTATGAATTCTTGCGAATACGAATACTCGCAGAATTTTCAATGATCGTTTCATCAATCGAAACTCAAGATGTGTTTGTTCAATGCCTAATTTCCAAGTCTACATTGTCTTTGAAATAAAATCCTACAAATTTTAGGAAACCAAACAATTATCAGATCTCTCTTTTACTCTCGTATGAAATCATATCGCTCTGACGTAGCAAATAGGTAGCAAACAAGCTTTTAACTTGTACGGGTTCGCTAATGCTTTTTGTGTCTTGTCTTGTCTTGCTACTGTCTGTCTGTCGTAGATTTTTTTGTTTGACGTAAAACAGCTTCTCTTTTCGTTCCAATTCCATTTTTTCGTCGATCGAAGTGGAAATTAAAATTTCTTTTTATGACTGACCTAACTGGTGATAGCCGTTGGTTGCTCCAGACATATCTAACCTTCGGTCATTATCAGATTTCATTTTCGAGTCAGTGATCGCAGTCAATCTGTATGCAACTGTTACGCGTCGCCTCGACTATGTCGTACCAGGGATCACCGTATTCGGGACCAGGGGACGAATATGACTTCGAGGACGATGGGTACGACGATCTAGATGAGTTCAGAGAACGAGAAGACACGCTACAGCAGGCGGCCCCGGCCGAGGACAGTGATGAAGGTTTGTGTTGTTTACGATCTTTGTCTGCTCGAATTGGACTAATGCTCGCATCTTACACAGCCGCGAGGCTGTAGCCAGCTGCACAGGGTATATATCCTTGACATGAAACATGTAAACAGGGGTTACATAACATCAACAAGGTTACTGAGTGTCCATGGCAGGCGCTGACATTGTTCCCGCGTATTCGCGTACACCTACCTGTTAGTGACGTAATGAAGATGTTTTTGTGTCACTTTCACCAAACACTACCTGTGTTAGGCTTGTATTAGCTAGGCCTAGCTAGGATAATTTGTTTTTCTATAGCTTGTGGTAGAGGTTATTGGTAGCCATAAACTAGGGTTCATGTTAGTGTAGACATACAAATCTTACATGACTGACTTTTCAGTTATTGGTATTATACACCAAAAATGAAGGCTATAAAATTATCAAATTTTTGCAGATACAGAAGAAGCCAGTGAAACTGAACTTCCAAACAATGATGATCCGCCTGAGACACAGAATGAAAGGAAAGAACAGTAAGTCAACTTATACTATTTACAATAAATACCACTTATATTTGTCTATAACATTAACTTAACATATGCAGAGTAAACACTGCTCACTCTCAGGCAAACACCTAAACTATGCAAAACTTATTGTTGCAAATTACATGTTTCTTCCACCAAACTGTTTACCTAGATTACACAGAACTAATGCTATATGGTCATTCCATTGTGACAGGTGGGACATCCCAACTCCTTTTTGCCCAAACTTCAAGTAATATCTCTAAAACTACTAACACTATCAGTTTCAAAATAGGTAATGACATTATGAAACCACATAATAGTTTTATATGAAAACATAAAAAGCCAGTCCTAAATAACACAGTTGACCCAGCAAATTGACATTTTCTAAGTGTGACGGGTGGGGCACCCATGACACCCACCTATCTGAGTGGATGGATTTGCTTCCCAAATCAAGACAAGCCATAAACAGTTTGTTAAACAGCTTTCTCATAAGTTGTAACTAGAATGTTAAGGTCCCATTTTACATTAAATCACAATTATTTTATTAGTAAATTACGAAAATAATGCCTCATAAAGTTTGTGATGGGTGGGACAAGTAATGTTTGTGTGCGATTATAATTAGTCTACGACTTAAATTTCGCAAATAAAACACACACAACTGTTACTGAATTAATAATGAAACATCTATAGGAAATACTCGTAACAAAATGAAACAAAGACGACTTTAGTTTTATTCACTTATATAGAAAAAATCTTCCATGGTCAGTCCATATCGAAATATTACTATTAAAGGGTATTTCTCCCGTTTATTTAGCTATATATCCGACGTTTCAGCTTGTTTTAGTCATTCCCTGATCACGCCCGATTGTAAATCTTCTGAAAGACTGGGAAAAATTAAAATAAACGCAATAAATTCCCGTAAATCGTTTTATTACTTAAATTTTTTTTTGTGTAAAAAACAAACCACTTAAATGATGTAAATCACAAATTCATCAAGCAAGGCTTTATTTGGTGCCACAGGCCATTGTGACGGGTGGGACAATGTTTCCAATCTCAATATTTCTTTAAGTATTTATTCGGTCAATGTCCCATGTAGCCAAAACCGTTATCCATAGCATAATTGTTACTTCTACAAACCTGAAATCCAAAATATTCTATATTTTTAGGTCACGATAAAAAAGAGTATGTTTTCCTGTGACCAGTGGGACATCAGATAAGCATTTCGTTGATCTTTTATAACTTCAAAACTATTCAACAAAATTATTCTCATGCAATGACTTGTCACCGTTCTAAACACCCGCCTTGAATTGTATTATTATTATGTCGTATCATATTTTACAAATATACATTAGAAGATGTAGAAAAATATTATGAAATTAAAGAAAAAATACAGTACCATATGCAATAGCACTACAGCTGTGTTCAAGATCAATAAAAATGTCGAAATTCGTAAAAATATAAAAAAATTGGTTGATTCCTGTTGAATTAACTCATTGCCTTTGCTGTGATCACAGATTCAGCTACGAATTATGTCGTTTTTTATTTCACCTCGGGTGTTATCTTCGCAGGGATGACCCCATACATAATAAAAAAAAAATCCTCTAGTCTCTGGTGAAAGAAACTGGAAAAATTGGTCTTTATGTAGATTGGACCAGACTATCTTTCACCCTTTGGCTTTCTGTGGTTGAAGTCATTTATTTCTCAAAAAAGTGGTTTTCCTTCCCAGAGTGTACCAAGACAAGCTTTTGGGCTTCAAGAAGCAACTCCAGCAGTTGGAGGATGGCAGCCACCCGGAGTTCCTGCGGAGGGTGAAGAGGCTGGAACATCAGCTGCATGAGAGGCTTCGAATTAATAAGATATACAGGTAACATATTTGTTTAAGATATACAGGTAACATATTTGTTTAAGTTTTTATTTATCTAGAACCCATTGCACACACTCTGGTTCTTTTTAGTGTGGATTGTTCAGCATTAGATATAACCTGTACAGATATTACTGACACCACCAAGAGTGGGATAAGGACTGGAATATGATAGAAGTGCCAAACCAGACATATTAACAAAGAAGTCAAGTCAGAATCAGAATAATTTTAATGGGTTATTGTCATAATCCCCACTAAGTTTTCCCTATCAGTAAGGATTATGACAATTCGCAAATTTTTTTTGGCGTTTTCCCCACTAACATTTTTAATATTGGTTGGTGGGGATTATGACAATAAAAATAATTTTGGTTTATTTTAGTATTATCATTATACATTCGGTGCCTTCTAAAATAAAACCAATTAACTTTCATTTGCATCAAATTTTAATTACATTTAGGTAACCATAAAATGCACACGTCATTTTTTACCTACTTTGTCCGTAAATCATGCAAATAATTCTTTGTTAGCCGTAGTTTCTTTATTTTAGTAAAATTAGACAAGCACACCTGACCTGATGAACACCTAACAATGACAATACTGGCTTGTGATTGGCCGAAATGTAAAGTGCACTTCATTGTCCTAGTCCTGTTGTATAGGCAGGTAGTTATTCCCACATCACATTTCTTATCAGTTCGGTTTAAATCTTCGTACCGTTCAGTGTGACTCCTTTTAGCCCTTTTGTAAATTCTAATGAGACTAAAATGGCAGTTAGTGTGTCGGGTAGCCGTGATGAAATAAAATTCATATAAAAGTTGAGTGCTACTGTTTTGGTGAGAGAAGGACATAAAGGCTCAGAAGGAAAGTAAAGTGCCGTGGATCGATAACTATAAATGTAAGTGTATTATTATTACGTGGTTTACCAAAAATGTGTTTTTTACTCTCTTGGACATGCGAAACATTTATTTCTTTCAACAGCTTCAACTGAAAAACAACTGATTTAAAATGTTGATGAAAAAGAGAGTGAAATTTTAATGGAAACACAGGAAAAAAATGTGATGTTGATTACCAATCTAGTTGATTTTTTTTTATTTGTTATTGTATGTAAATAGTTTAATTTGATCTAGTTGATTATTAAATATTTTTTGTCAAAATAATAAATATTAGGTTAATTGTTTGTCCATTTCATGTTTTAAAAATGTTATTAAAATTAGATTTAGATGAAAGTTAGTTGGTTTTATTTTATTTGGCACCGATTGTGGAATGATAATACTAAAACAAACCTAAATTATTTTTGTCATAATCCCCACCAAAAATGTTAGTGGGGAAAACGCCAATAAATTTTTGTGAATTGTCATAATCCCCACTGGTGGGGAAAACTTAGTGGGGATTATGACAATAACCCATTTTAATTTACATAAGACCAATCAGGACATGAAAACATCAAATATCTTAAAAACCATGTTAATTTAGCAGAATAAACTTATGGAAGAAAGCCTTTACCCAGCTGTGGGAATGCTAGAACAGAATGACATATCTGGTGCACCTAACAAACTTATCTTTAGTTCCTATGACTTTATCTTATCAGAGGCTGAGTGCCAATGAAATAACACACTTAAAAAAAATGTTTACATTGATTAAGATCTTTTCTAATGTGATCAGGATCACGCACATGAATCCATATGAGCCTGATAAGATCTTGTCTTCTGTGACTATGAGAACTTAGATAAATCGTAATAACTCCTTCTACCAAGTAATGAAATGGCCTTATAAAGTGTAGTTACTTAATTCATTATTAAATGCAACAACTTAACGATATATTGCAGCTACCATGCATTCTTGTTTGTATTCAATGAGATATTTATCATTCCAACTATTTTGACGCCAACTAAGATAAAATGCGTCTTAGTTGGACTATATTTTTTCAGTGCATCTTCATTGATCTCAAAGATATTATTTTGTAAACATACAGTAACAAACAAAACTATATCTATGATAATACATTTTCTCATAAAACTATAATAATTTTAATTACTATATTGCCAAAAAGTCTATGCATGCACTTAACATATTTATTTATGTTACAATTACAAAATTGCAAGATGTCCTTTATTTAGTTTTGTTATAACAATTTTAAGCATAGTTTAATAGACATCTCAAAACAGAGATGTATATTAAACTAGCTATGTCCGTCCCCGGGATATACCATCTATCTCCCTGCTAAATTTCATTGAGATCCGTTCAGCCGTTTAGGCGTGAAAAGGTAACAAACAGACAGACTTACTTTCGAATTTATAATATTAGTATGGACTGTAAGTTCTGTAGTATGGTTTGAGTGAATAAAATGCCACATTTCACCCCCAGGGATCATATGAACGAAGTAGTGGAGAGGGAGTATATAGCAGAGAAGAAGGCAGCGGCCAAGGAGTTTGAAGAGAAGAAGGTGGAACTGCGGGAGAACCTGCTAAATGACTTCGAAGACAAGAGGAGGATCATTGAGAGTGAGCGGCACAGCATGGAGCTCAATGGGGATTCTATGGAGGCAAGTCAATAAACAAGTAGACATAATACTAAAGCCCACCCTGCAGTACAATTCTACCACCAAACTGCGATCCCCAACCCGCATGCCCAGCGTGATGATTATGAGCATTACCCCCCATGAGATAAAGGTCATTAGGGTTTAATGGGACCCGGTTAGGGCACAGCAAGATAGTACTAGGTACTAAATAATAACGCTAGTTATAAGGTTTAAGTTTAGCTTTGTAAGCCAACTACAAAATCTTAAATTTTTTTGACAAACATCTTATAGTAGTTAAATGAATAGATTAATTACACAGCAAAAAGTAACCATTAGATGTTATATAAAATAAATAAATAAATGGATGAACATGTTTTCTGCTTACTATTATTTCTCGATTCCCTATTCTCATAAAAACATATTCTTTGCAGGTTAAACCTGTAATGAAGAGGATACTCCGGCGGCGTGCAAACGAGCCAGCCCCAGTGCCGGAGAAGAGGCGGAAACCTATCTCCACCAACATCGCCTACGAACTGGACGACAGAGACATTGAGTCGGACCTCAGGGCTATCGCATCCCCCGTCGCTACACGGCATCACAACTCCAATTCTACACAACCTAGGAAGCACCTTAATTCTAGTAGCTGTAAGTTCATTTTACTTCGCCAATGTTTTTGGAAGGTAATTGGTGACAATGACACGGATTTGGTACTAAAGTCATTTATAACGGGATATTTACCATGATTTGAGTTTTGAGCTTTCCAATATTCCGATACGGATTTGGTATCCCAAGCCAGGAATTACCGTGTTAAGGCCATAGACCATCTGGTAGGCTTGATGTGAGGCCCTGCAAAAGTAGGGCAAAAGTAGCTGGTTGACGTACCACAACAGTATTGAACCAAAAAATTCTACTTTACTTTCATAATAAAGAGTATAAGAGTGGCATGATCTTCCTGCGTCTGTTTTCCCATTGGAGTTTAATCTCGGAGTCTTCAAATCCCGAGTGAATAAGTTCCGACTGGGAAAGCGTGCTCGATCTAAGGCCACATCTTGCCTGTCATTTACAACGGGACATTTACCATGTTTTGAGTTTTGAGCTTTCCAAATATTGCGGCACAGTTTCATGCGCCATGATCACGGAATAACTGACGGCACTGCGAGTGAAAAATATTGGCAAAATATTGGAAAGCTTGAAACTCAAATCATCGTAAATATCCCGTTGTAAATGACTTTAGTGTGAATAACCATGATGGATTTAAAAGTCACATCTTCATTGGTAGCCAAACACATGACCATTAACAAAAAATAAACTAGAAGCTTTTAAAATCTCACTCCCCAGTTTACCATTTATAAATTCTGTTTGTCTCCTTCCACAGGTGAAACCACCGTACCCCGCGAGAGTGATACGACGACGGACACGCGGGTGGAAGACGGCAAGCTGTTGTACGAGCGGCGCTGGTACCACCGCGGGCAGAGCGTGTCTGTGGAGGGACGGGAGATGCCCAAGTTCGCGGGGCATATACACGCCATCACTGATGACGCAGTGAGTATTCAACCCTTTAGTGAGGCCCCCGTACCACGCGAGAGTGATACGACGACGGACACGCGGGTGGAAGACGGCAAGCTGTTGTACGAGCGGCGCTGGTACCACCGCGGGCAGAGCGTGTCTGTGGAGGGACGGGAGATGCCCAAGTTCGCGGGGCATATACACGCCATCACTGATGACGCAGTGAGTATTCAACCCTTCAGTGAGGCCCCCGTACCACGCGAGAGTGATACGACAAACACGCACGTGTAAATGCTGCGATGTTCTGTTAATACATAAATAGTAGGAAATTGTATATATGTAGTTTTTTTTGCATTTAATATTTTTATCGTAAAAACCGAAAATCTGATAATATTTGCCATTTTTCCAATATGGCGATTTGAGCGGCAAAGTTGAAATTCGGAATGATCACATCGAAATTTCTAAAATTACTCATTTTCTAAAGGTTTAGGTACGCTTCGAATTTTCGATCATCAACCCAGGGCGAAATCAGAAAAGCGTTTTATAGATCCGTCGGAATCTAACTTGAATCCGACGTTTTCGATTCGGAAACGAATCGAATTTATTAAAATACCCCTGCAGGTAAAACTACCAAATCACGGTACTACATCTCATATGTAATTGTAATTACTTATGAAGTTTTAGTTGTTGACTGTGTAAACTTAAAACAAAGGTTTACCATTACACACCCAGCCACTGGAATGACAATCAGAAGCACCCACTGCTTTGAATTGACCCTCTGTCACTCTTTTCACACAATCCTGAATTAGTCTTAATTTTGTATTCTTCATTGAGGACCGATGTGCCGCGGCGGGCGAAGGTCCGCCTGCGACGCATGCCGCAGGTTGTGGGTTCGATCCTCGCCTTGGGACAAATGTTTGTATGGTCTGTTAATATTTGTTCTGGATATATTCTATGTCTAATACAAATATGTATCTATAGTAATAAGTTTATGAGTCATTTAGTACCCATACCAGAAGCTCTGCTTAGCTTGGGGCTAGATGATGTTGTATTGATTGTCCAGTAATATTTATTATTATTATTCTTCTTTGTTCCAGATCTGGATAAAGAAGTCAACCCTAGAGCGAATAAGGATATACGTGTCCCAGCTAGCGCGGGGCAAAGTAACGTTAAAACGACGGGCCTCATAGTCGCACTCTAGACTCTATGGACTTGTAAATAGTGTTGTAAATGGATTGCGCGAGTGAATGTGTAATTCGCTAGGTGTGGAGTGACAAGCTCGATTGTGGTAAAGATCAGTTCTTTTTAGTTTTGGATGCACAAATGAGTTATTTATTTATTTTATATGATTTAAAGTGCTTTTATTACTGTCTTCCTGAAAGGATCTCGCGATAAGGGACCAAATCTACAGGCGATTTAATTTCTTTTGTCTCATGAGTCAATAGAATTTAACGCTGTGATGATGATACACGATCTTTTGGCCCATAATTATGAACGCTTCCTCTGTCGTCGATTTATTCTAGAGTAACGCTTTTCTATGACAAGCGTTACTCAACCATAGATAGATGAATGAGTTAGAAGATGATGAGATGATGTCATAATACAGGCCTTAACGCATTCACTGCCCAACCTCGGCGGTACGACCCCACTCAGGCGCGCCGCCGCCACACGCTGGTGCAGGCGGATCTGTGTCTTGGGCCATGAAAGTGTTAAAAAGTTGTTATATAAATTATGAGACTTGACGGCAAAACGCTCGCCTTTGGAGCTTGTCCCTTAAAAATGTCGGTTCTGTACAGTTGTACCTTTATAGGCTAAAATTGTGATATAGGAAAGACACGAATTTTCTCAATATTGGGCATGTCGTATCACCATAATGAACTATGTTTTCTTACTAAAGATTAGTGCGATATTTCTAATCATTTAGTTGATAATTATTGCACGTTCTACACATAAATTATATAATTTAAAGATCACATGAAATATTGTAAACGATAGAGATCTCCATAACGATTCGTCTTAAAATTGACAGGGTCTATCATTCACATCTATCATTTATCTATGTAAATAGAAGTCACTAACATAAAAAACTTGATCGGTACTTGCTATGCATTTATTACAGAGAAAAAATATGACACAAATCTAATGTGAAAGTTTGGATGTACGGATGTTTGTTACCTCTTCACGCCAAAAGTACTGAACGCCGAACTACCTGTACGTAAAATCTCAGCTCAATCGGCTGAGTTTTCGCGTACAGGTAGTTCTAAGCCTGGAATAAGATGCAGGCTACTTTTATCTCATAAATCAGTTCCCATTGGAAAAAAATTACTGTTTCCATAGAAACAACGCGTGCGAAGCCGCTATAGATGCCAACATATCTGCAATTTTATGGTTGCAGTTATTAATATGAAAAAGTTAAACTATCAAAGATTTCATTGCATGTTCAAATGTTTGACACCTTTCAAAATTAATGATAAAAATAATAGATTTTCTGTTCTGACTTAAATGTTTATTTAGATTTCCGCTTTAATATGCACTGTTACTGTTAAAAACATTTTAAGCATTCTAAAAAAAAAAAATCATTGGCACAGAAAACAGGGAAAGAGCCAAGAGTTTTTATTTCAAATTCATGATAATACTTGTTACCATACCATGTATTGCCAGCAAGTGTAAAAAGCTATCTGATTTAATCTTGTCAAACTATTTCAGTAGGCATCCGTAAAACAGTATTTTTGTAATTAACTTCAAGCCATTTCTCACACGAGGTTCCAGGAATCTAAATATCCTAAATATCTTTATTCATAAAGAAAATTACAATAATATAATAGAAACAAACAAGTATTTACAATTTAAACAATTGAGCTAATTGTAGACTGTTTCGAACAATCTACACATAGCTCGACGGATCCATATCAATACCAGTCGGAAGCGTCCCCTAGACGCTGGCTGACGAGGTTCCATAGTTCGAAATGCTATTAACTTCCATCTTTTATCCTCTTCAGATTTTCAGATATCAGATTTTATATATTCACAATCTTATATTATTTAGTGCTATATTATGTAAGTCTAAGAAATTTCCATTACAGTTTTAAATAGAAAGTCTTTACTCAAATAACTAAATTACTTTGTTCTAGATTGATTAAAAATAATAAATCACAAAACAATTCCAAAAATATAACACAGATCTTTAACTATTACCTATTAGTCCAGTTTTACTCGTTCATCGTTATCCAAAATTAAGAAATTCTGAAATTCCTTGAGACTGTAAAATGCATGTGTTTCAAAATAACATTTGATTAGAAATTCTTGACCATCAGAGCTATAATGCGTAGCTGAAGAAGCGATATGCCAAACACAGCTAATCGGATCGCTTTTAAAATCAACGAGTTTAGGTATTGGTTGGGCTACCTTAGATCTGATGAAAAAAACTAAATTTGTAATGTAACCCTCTGCGCTCGGAAAACTCCTTTCGGTGCTCTGCGTTTACTTGGACTCGAGTTTGCTAGTGTCCGTTTAAAGCACTACATATTTTTGTAATTAAATGTATTTATTTATTAACTTCAAAAAAAGGAAGTGTAAGTAATTCTATGTTAAGTATTCTCACCGATTTCTCCGTCAAGGGAATGAGTCCGAATTATCGTGGGACCACACCAAAATTTTATTCTCGAAGAATGACTATTTGTCCCCCAAATTTAAAAAAAAAACTTTATAAATATAAAAGAGTTCGATGTTGGTTATTAAGGCGCTGCCGTGGAAAACTAAGACTGTCAGATTGCATGTCAATATTACCAAATGTGGTCGGCAGAGGCGCTTATTTTTAACATAGACTTATGCCAAATTTATCTGTTGTAGAAGAGGCAAACTTTTGTTTTATTTTGGTTGATAGCACAATCACAAGGTAATAATGTAATGTTAACTAACATTTGCCCGCGGCTTTGCTATCGTTGCATGTAAAATACCTTAATAAAACCTATGTCGCTCATTGTAGCTTCTCAAAAATTACATTCATCGATAGTTATTCATAGAAATCAGAAACACTTAAAAAAATAATATCATCTTCATGCATGTTAAAGTGCCGACAATATCACCGACCATTATGATAATACTTTATACATTAAAAAAATATACTAATTTAGTCAAAACATATCCGACCGGTTGTGCTGACTGCAAGTTCTATGGGCCTGAAAATACAGTTACTGAAAAACAAAAAGTTACTAGAACAATTCCAAATTTATATAAAAGAAGACTTCACACAAAAATTACTTAAAAAAAGGAAAGAACTACAGGTTGAATACAAAGCCCGGAAAGAACAAGGTGAAAATGTGGCACTGCGATACGACAAAATTATTATTCTTAACAAACCTAAGGAGTCGGTGACTCTGGCTCCATTCCAACACCGCCAACCACTAGATAGTACAAACATAATCAACAAGAGAAAACTAAACTTCTCTCCAGGAAAAGAGAACCCACAAAAATCAAAACAGAGAAGTACTGCCTACAATGTAAAAAATAAGTATAATAAACCTATAATCGAATCTTTCATGAAATCAAGAGCTATTTCACAGTCTAGCACTGCTGAACCAGAAATACCAATTATGGATAAGGAATAGCAACGACAAAAGACCTCCCTCTATCTGAATGAATAATCAAACAAAGAAAATCACATAATAAAATCTATATCTCCCAATACGGTTGGTCCCCGCGGGAGAAAAAAGACTAAAACCCTCCATCCATCGAACAAAGGTGACAAAAAAACCTACTTCACATATGCACTTTCAATGTAAGAGGCCTGGTCGGAGTGGGAAGATTGGACGAACTCGAACATTGTCTGAAAAACATAAAATGGGTTATCATAGGACTATCAGAAGTAAAAAAGAAAGGCACTAAAATAGAGCAACACGAAAACTATATACTGATGTACACAAGCAAAAAAGTGGAGAAAATGGAGTTGGTTTTCTGATCAAACAGAAATATAAACAAAACATAACCAATTTCATCTCTAGACCTCACTACCTCACCTCAGATGGAGTATGTCGAATAGACCTGTCCCTCCCTCCTGACCATACCCTTCTGACCACAGACTAGTTCGAGCTTCTTTAAACTTAGAGTATACAGTAAAGAGAAATAGAAAAACCTTCAAAAGTCAAAGGAAGGAATTAACATCCATGGAAAAAGAAGTTATGAAAACCCATTTTGAAAATTTATCTCAAAACATGGAATATGACACATCAATGCAAGAAAACTATTCTAAAATTATAAGAACAATACATAAAAGTATGGAGGTTCTGCCAAAAAGAGAAAAATCTGACATGTACAAACTTACTCCTGAAATAATGAAGCTTATCGAGGACAAAACAAAATTAAAATCCAAAGAAAATAACAGCAAAGATGAAAAGAAAAAACTACCCAACTAAACCTTACAGAAAAATCAAGAAAAAACAAAAATTACAAAAACAAACTCAAACACCAGCTTGCTATAATTGAAGCAGAAATAAAAACCAAGAGTTCTTGGCCACGACACGCCGCAGACAGGACTCTATGGAAATGGATGGAGGAGGCCTTCACCCGAAGATGGGTGCCCAAATCAGAAGAAAATGAAAATGCATGATATGACTGATAAATGAAATTACTTTTAGAAATATTCTTTACCTAAATTATTCACAAATTCAAAATTTATTTATAATTTTAATTTAATCTCAAAAATTGTTATTTAAGATTTGGAAATAAAAGGCTTATTATTATTATTATTATTATTATGTTGCTGCCTTCCAAGAACTCATGAGTGATTATGATTAACATGAGTGATTAACAATAATTTAAACAACTGTCATTGGAAATACAATTGTTTTGCATGTTTATTACGTCTTTAAACATCTCCTTTACTTGACTTCTTTGTTACGCTAAAAAAAAAATTATTATATTGATGTCAATGTACACATATTGCCAATAACAAAAAAGTTATGACAAACCGCTCCGATGAGGTTTTTCTATGAGTTATTAAAAATTTAAAGTAAATTATTATTTTTGAGTATCTGTCCTTTTGAGAATCTCTCTTCTCTAAGAGAACAAACCGATAGAACTACGAGTAATTTAAATTCGCCTGTAGTTCTACTGGTAGAACTACGAGAAAAAAAATGCAAATGGTTGGTCCTAAGTAAATCAGTTATCTAGTAAGTACCCATAACAAAGCTCTGCTTAGCTTCGGCCTTGGTGATGATGTGTGAATTCATCATCATCAGCCTATATAAGTCCACTGCTGGACGTTGGCTCCTATTTTAATTTTTCAGCATTGTTTATTTATATATAAGGTCATCAAAATCGCCCTACCTATTTAACATATTTTAACTCGACCAATACTTTTCGTGCTGTAAACATGTTGAGTAATACCTACCTATTTAGCTACCAGAGATAAAACCACTATAAACCTATTCTACTTAATTGGTAGGTCTGTCAATGAATAAAATTCCTGCAAATTTCTTTTGGCTTAGCTTCAATCAAATATAGACTTTATTTCAATGACGAATGAACCATTTAACCCGCAAAACAAAAGTTGTCGAAAATCGTAATTCGTCCGTCGAACCCAGCTGTCATCGCGAAAAAAGTTACATAACCTCACGTCCGTCCGAGGAGGCATCCAGCCTCCGAATGAAGCTACTGGAAGCTATTTTGAGCATATATTGAAAGGGATGTTTGAGTAATAAGGTTGAAATTCTATTGGCAAAATATTATCATTTTTGCAATTACTTCGCTAAACGCCTTACAAAAATGTGTTTTTTGGGTTTTATTATGTTAATGGTTTTATTTATTTAAAACTTTTTACATATTTCTTTTGTTGATAAAATTTCCTTTCATATAGTATTAAAATAATTAATGGTTGTCACTCAAAATATTGAGCATTTCGAGACGAAAAATTTTTTTCTTGTTCTTTCTTGTGATTATTTTCTTCAAGATCCTAGATCGTTTTATAAAATATTTTTGTATAAGTCTTTTTTCCATACATTTGACTATACACTGTTTTTTTTTTGGGCTTGTAATATGTCGGAGAACGGCTAACGGTGCGACGAAAAAGTGTACTTTCTACGGTGTCGCTGTTTGGACAGCGTCTTAACCGACTTAAAAAGGAGGTCCTAAATTCGGCTGTACAAGTTTTGTAGACCGATTGTTATGATTCTTTTGCATGATCCTGAGGCGGTCCCATAATTTTATTCCTGAGATATTAGTATTTATCCGCAAACTTAAAAAAACTATTTAAAACTAAAGGTTTTTCAAAACAATGAAATTATTAAATTATTTTTTACCAATCACTTGTTTATAGAGATGCATCGTGTCAAGCCATGGTCAGCATTTATAATGTACAGTATTTACAAGATTTTCGTAACCCAATGGAATTTTTAAGTCGCAAACGCCAACTTGATCAACTCAACTTTGTCAACTCGTGTGAGAATGGACTAAATGTAAATGTTGTAGGATACAAATCAAATGACTGTCTTTGTACATGACTTTGTATAGTTCCCTTTATTTTAGATTTTTTATATTTTTTTGTGATTTTATGAAATGGGAATTGCGACAGATTTGTAAATAAGAGATAATTTACTGATGTAAATGATATTGAGAAAAGATCTTTTAATTATATGTGCTATAAGTGATTTGTTTGTTTTAATATCTAGTTTTTCATATTCCGGCAAACGTAGTGTAGGACGCCCTCCGGCCAGGTGGTATGACACCTGCTAAAGACTGTAGACAGATACTGGCGGCAACCTGGAGACAGGGCGCTATGGCGCTTATTAGAGGCCCATGTCCAGCAGTGGACTATTGATGATGAACATTCTGTAACATAAAATCCCCACCACATCCTTACTAAAAGTCAAATGTATAGAATCTAGAAGAGGTGCCAGAATCCTTGATATTTTTTGTGAACAATTTCTTAAATTTTTTTTGCTGAAAGCTTTATTTAATTCGTCATTTCATTCCTTTTAGAACTCGAATTTGAACCTTTTTTGCGTTGTTGAAGTTTTCTGTTATTGTAGGTATCAGTTTTTGTAAGTTTTCATTCATAAATGACTAGACGTCTACAAACATTTAAATATCTTGGATTCTAGAAGCGAGATAAAAGTAAGAGTACCTGTACACACTTTGTACCTTGTCATACTAAAGAGCGCTTCTTGACACACGCGGTATCATCGAACATGTAAAATAAGTAAAATTACCTTCAGACCAGTTAAATAAATTGGCAAAAAATATCGGTTTAGTACTGTACATTAAGCAATATGCCAACCGAGTATTAGATTAATGATACAAATCGCTAAGGGACTCGTTGAGTTGATAATGTTTAATCTAAGTATCTGTCAAATTAAAATGGTAATCAGTTCCGACTAGTACTACGGGCGAAAAAATTGTTCATAAGCGGTTGGACATTTTTAAATCTCCGTAACAAATGTTACCGCTTGGTCCAAGTCAAAAGCGATTATTAAATTAACTTTGTTTTTCAAAATTATTGGTTTGATTTAGATTTTGGCGTTCAATAATACCTGAGCATCTTGGGTGCCAAAAGTTATGGGGTCATAAAAACCTGAACACAGTCAGGTTAATAAGATTTGATGGATTATTTTATTTTACTCTTCAGAAAAATTAAGTAAAAATAATATTATGCCTATGTTTGCTGTCCTACCAAAATAGCGGACGGTGAAATGAAGAGTAAAAAAAAAAAACCTTTGTAAAATGTAAAATTAAATCTTTATAAAGCCACCTACTTGAGGTTTTCTGAATCCAAGGGCAATAATAGCCGGCCAAATGTAACAATAGGTAAGCGGGTCATATTTGACTAATACAATAAATTGTACAGATGTTGCGCAAGAATAGCACTTGTGCCAACTTAGTTTAGTAGGCCACTAGGGTACGAGTATATTGAGTTAGCTATTATAATAAAGAATTATTTTTAAATTTGAGTGTTTCAGGGTTGCAACCAGATATTTAATCAGCAATGTGGGATGAACATTTTGCAGTGTTACGCTCCTGTCTACTAACTCCATTGCCGACTTCGCAAGCGGTAAGTTTCTTGAATTTTGTTAAACATTATATCGTGTCTGACGATCTGTTTGAAAAAAAGACGACCTATGGCGATGCTGAGGGTGAAGGTTTGCATGTGAAACTGGAGGTTGCGGGTTCGATTCCCGTCTCGGAACTAATGTTTGTACCTACGATCTGCAGATATTTGTTCCGGGTGATCTGGGTGTTTTCTATGTCTTATAAATCTATGTAATATACCTATTAGTATAAAGTCCAGTTTACTGGTATACCTTATACTAGGTATAGGTACCTATCTACCCATAACAAAGGTCTGCTTACTGGGGCTAGATGACAATATTTATTATTTATTTATCTAAAGAAAACTAACGATGAAGTTTCCATGTGTGGTAAATCAACCAACTTGCTAAATATTTCTTATGACATGGATCGTGCGTACAAACACCCGATTAACCGGTAGATCGTTATCAAGAGTTGCTACTCTTTACATATCGACCTCTGTAAAAAACGACCTGCGAGCACTTACAAACTGTTAGGTATTTGATTTAGTTCTAAGTACTTTGGGTAAAATTAGATTTTGTCCTGTTGGGAAACAGGACCGTGTGATCCATCTAACTTTTACGATCAGAATGACCTTGACAATTAATTTGCGCAAAGGGCTATAATATGTATTTTGTGTCATAAGTGCTTAACACTGTTATCCTTTCAACATTTTGTTGAATACTTTTTCAATTGCTGTTAAAAACTTCTCGCGTTTTTTACCCTTTCTATTTTAATCTCTGCGTAAACTTGAGTGCACAACACTCACTGCATGATTCTGTCTAAATATTTGCTTTACGTTCTTTGTTTTAAGCTTTCGCAAATATTGATCTGGCGTAACGGCAAGGCGCGCCTTAATAGGTACCTGTACCTACTTATTAGTGTCTGAAAGTGGGAACTATGAATTAATTAGCATTCTAAGTAGGTTTTGTATACGAAAAACGCGGTAATTTGTTTATTAACCTAATCGTCTTTCTGCTCTTAATCGATCAAAAACTACCTAATAGTTTTGACTGATGCATAATCAAGGAAAACTTCAAATAAAGTAGGGCAATGAGAGAACCTACAAAAGAAGCCGATGATTGATGGATGAATCATTAGTTTTGTAGAAATCAATTAGCGGCAGTGGCACAGAAGCGTGTCACTTAAAATTTGGGAAAAATTTAAGACACCAAAGTACTTACAGTTACGCATCTATGGACAAAGTCGATTTATAAAGTCGATGTCCTGTCGCCTCGGTGGTCAGTCTCCGAGGCAAGGAGGTGCCGCGCGTCGCGCCATTCAGATCCTCGCCACCGATCAGGCACTACCGCTCCCAAAATTTCGAAAAATTCATTTGGAATCACTCGACATTGCTATTCAAGCCACGGGCAGCGGCTAGGCCGCCGCGACGCGCCACTGACACATTTCTGCGGTTTCGCGCGCTCTTTGAATTTAGAATAGTTTTGCATTTTTTTTATTTTCTTCGTTTCGGTGATTTGGATCGGTTTGTGACTTTATTTACATGCACTTCGGAATTTTCGGTGATATTTTTTTGGCTGTGATTTTTTCGGAATAACTAAGGTGAGTTTAGATATTAGTCCTCTTTCTTTACAAAGCTCATGTTGTTGGTTTAAGCACAACGTTTTTATCGCGATCGTTTATGATACCTAATTGTGATTATAGCTTGCCAAGTGTTTATTTAAATGAGAGGTGAATCCGAAAGGCAATTTAATGACATCAATCTCGAATCATCTTCAAGTGCACTCGGTGCCTGCTTATTACTGTCTCTGGGTTCTGTTATTGAAAATATTGAGTGAAAGGTATAATTTTCCGATATACCGTGTCAATTAGTACCTACCAGTTTTTCCAGAGATATTAAATTACAGATTATATGTTTTATGGACATCATTGAGCTTTTTATGATGTGTGCGCACTTTGTTATTACCTGCCTACATAATGTCATGGAATCGAAAATAAATTTATACATCATCAGCTAGTATGGGCTTATAAATTATTAATATCAAAGTCGCATCAAAAAATTCGATTAAGATGCACAATAAAACTTTTACAGCTTAAACTTTCGGAACTAGGGTGTGTCACGTGGGAATGTTTAGACGCTATTAAATAGCCATAAACCAAAACTACCGTTTTTGAAGCCAAACAACCGATGAAACACCTGCAGTATCCAATAACAGATACTTTCCAAATAATTAACAAAAGAACAACATAGTCCTGGTTAAAATTTAAATTGACAAACACAAACCAGTAATAATATTGGAACAACTTGTAGCGGCTGACATTTTAGCTTTACAAAAAGATGATTTCGGTTCGGCTTGTTGTGCTTTTGATACCTAGCGTGCAGGGCTGACACCCAGGACTGACACCCAGGGATATACTGAAACCGCTTCACCCAGGGAATGAACAGATAAATATGTACCATCTTTTGCGCCTCTCATTACGATATTCCACTCACTTGCAATCCATTCACAAATAGGCTTATTCCCAAAGGTCCATGATTCTATTGTTCTCTATTTCCCAGCGGGTCCATGAAAAATATAACTACAATTTTAAATGTTCATACATGAATTCCCAACGGGTCCATGAGATTTAAACTAACGTACAGTCAGTAACAAAAATATACGAAGGTATTTCTTTAGTTAGCCACACCATGATCGCGGTCCTGCATGCTGTCGATGAAGAGTCTTCATGTCAATAGAGCGAAATAGACTACAGGTTTGGGCGAGATAGACAGCATGCAGGGCCGCGATCACGGTGTGGAAAGTGTAGTTAGCTATTGGCATTACGGCTCAAGCGTTATTGTCGGAACTCTTATCTCAAAATTAACTTGATTCTTCTACTCTAACCCATTTCTATCCTCTGTGACTCAACTCAACACTTAGGATGTGCTAAGCAGTGTTTTATCTTTTTCTAACATGTCGGTAGAAGCAATAAAACTTAGCTATTGCATAAGTTGAGAGAGGGTTTTTAGTTAGATATAAGTTATCATTTGAATTACAGACAACCCTGTCCTTAGAAAGATCTCTTTAATCCTCAGACAATAATTTTCACGTTTTAGAAGGATGATAGCGATGATCTGTCTCGTTGATCAACTTGATCTAGCAACAAAAGGATATTATTATTTTCTAAATTCGTCGTTTGCTTTAATTTAATGGCTGTTGACCTTTCACACGTTCAATAACTCAGGATTAATATCGTTAGGTCATTTTATGGTTTTTCATCGGTATCTATTTTTGTTTTTAAGATCTTGTAATATTTTGCAAAACGATTTTATTGCTTCTACTGGTCTCTTATTTCAGTTTATAAAATAGGTTATTGCACGCGAATAAGTTGAGGCTGGATAAGATAGGTGGAGCACAGATTTTCCCGAGAAAACCGCAAAAAACCATCAAAAAAAGACATTAAGTCTGAAGAAATTGACTTAATATTTGTAGAAAGAAGCCTTACTTCTTTTGAACGACACGCTTTTGAAACTACTCGTATCTATTATCTTTAAAAACATCGTCTTAAAAGATTTATTTCGGTTTATTAAACGGTGCACAGAAAATTAGCTGACACTCCTTAATCATTCTGCACATTAGCACCATGCAGCTGTTTTAATTTAACGAGATATAAAGAATCCAGATTATAATAGTGGTTACTAATTTATTACCTTGATATAGTTGACATTAATTCGGGCCTTATTTGTAAAGCGATGCTATCTACGCCTTATCCGGCAATGCTATGTTATTATTTTAAAGGAATTCGTTCAGTAAAAAATTAAAAGTACGTGTGCGATTAAAATGGAGGCAGTTTTTGTATTTAAAACTAGCTTATGCATTGTAAAAACAAGGTGCCGAGGTGCATTCCGGCTTTGTAAAGAGTATAAATATTTCCTGATGCTCTACAATTATGTCAATAGTGTTAATCTTCTTTTTTAAGACAACTAGCTGTTACCCGGCCTGCGTTAAAAATGTGTCTCGCTTATTACGCTTTTCACACTGCTTCCTCACATATGTCAGACACTTTTAAATCAAAGTTAATTACCGTAAACAACAAGAGCAACTTGAGTAAGGTCTTTCAGCGTCAACTGGATTACTTTTCCGTCACCCAAATTATCCTTCCAGTCTTTCGAGGCTGTCACCTGTCCCGGGCCTCAAGTCTGACATATCGGTTCACGAGGTGATTCACTCGACAAGTCACGAAACATCGTCCTTAGTACTCTCATTTACATACACAAAGACGGGCGATTGTCTTCGATCGGTTGCAGAAGTAGCCGAGCAAGACGTATGACAATAAATATAAATAGCCATGTGTTAAAAGTTGAGGCACTGATTGATGCTGATTAAGGTACCGGTTGAAGTTTTGGGAACAAAAATACCTGCACATTATTTGAATATGACTTGAGTGCTAAGCAAATTATAAAGACTATTATGCCTGCTACTTTCATAGTTCATTTCCTTATGGTATTTTAAATCATTTTGATCACATTACGACCTCTGTGGCGCGGCGGGCGAAGGTCCGCCTGCGACGCAGGAGGTTGCGGGTTCGATTTCCGCCTCAGGACAAATGTTTGTTCGATTTATAGATATTTGTTCAGGGTGTTCTGGATGTTTTCTATGTATAATAAAAAATATCTATCTATGTAGAGTATTGTATTAAGTATATAAGTTAACTAATACCCAAAACACAAGCTCTGCTTAGCTTGAGGTTAGATAACGCTGTGTGAATTGTCCAGCATTATTTATTTGTTTATTTTATTTATAAGTTGTTCGGCGAATTATGACCGCGATTGCATTAAAGCGATTGTCTCGTATATGACAGATTAATCATTTACGGATCAAGAGTAATCGGAAAGGTTTTGTTTTAAGATTATCATCGGATATGCCGTATTTGGATGTTTTAACGAGATCGATTTTAATGAGATGGTTATTAGCTATGGTAGTGTTTCTGTGTAATTTAAAAGATAAGGGCCAAAATAAGAATTCCGTATAATTTATAGGTTTATTTTGTAGGATATTTATAGCATAATTATAATAGAAACTATTCCTAATGCTCAGGAATGATAAAGTCAGATTTTTATAAAATAAAACAGCTTTTAACAAGTCAAGGCCACTCGAAAGCTCTGCCAAATACCATTTGTTTTGATATGTACAAGGTTTATGATTGGTATTTTATTTTATGACAAAGCTCAAATTCCTGTGTCAGCTATTATTAGCTAGTCGTTTGAATAGATCAATTTGTTTCATTTATTTATCATGTAAATTAGGTGATTGACATTTATAGCTGATTGTTCAACTTCATTAGTATTTAATTTGATACAGAGAAAATAATTGCCTACTGCTCTATTATTTTATGATATGAATTTTATTTATAAACAAAATTATATACGTTTATTTTTGAAAATATCACTTACCCTATAAATGTACCTTTTCTAATATTATGTTTCGGTGTTTCCGGTAACCTAATAAAGTAACTTTTCCAAGTACCTATAATAAATGAAGCATTTCGTGCAGTTCGCAAATTTCGTAAAACATTATCAGAAGTCAACACTAAATTTGAAAAGTGATAAGGAAACACGAAAACGTAATATTGCTCGCACAAGCGGATCTTTCCGAAGGTCCTCAGTAAAATATCAAGAGCCATTCCCGATCATCTGTAAAGCTGTAAAGCAATACATAACAGCGACTACCGATAATCCTTTGCTTAACTGACCGTGGTCAAACCTATCTACCACTTTATCTTTACCATCCAGTTCTTCAAAACTGATCTCTATGCCCTTAACTTTCAGTTCAACACGTATTTTATCGATAAAATCTGTTTTTTCGTTATTTATAACGCTTGTTGCTTTCGCGAGCTTGTTCATCGACGCGTAATATTGATTTAAAATGCCTCCATTATGTTTTTTGTTTTTGTTTATGACTATTGGTTTATTGTTTACTGATTAATTTTTCAATCAGCCGGACAAGATTGTTGCTTTAATAGGTTCTTCGTTTATCAGACCAGACAAGAAAGCTTTTAGTCTCTTACTTTGTACCTACGCCGATGTCATAGTTACAAATCATTTGTAGAAGCTTTTTTGAATATGTATATTATACGGAATCCTTTTTAAACTTTACTATGTGATTCTTAGCAGTTTTACTCGGGTTAGTGGTATGTACCTGATACCTTCATAAAATGACTCGTTAACATTTGTGAAATCGTTTTCAGAATCGGTTCCATAGTACTCGAAATTGCCCATTAAAAACAAACGTAAAAGTTTACCTCCTTTTAACATAAGTATACTTAGATATGTAGGTATATTATATAAACTAAGAAATACACTTAATTGCCGTAAACTTTGAGCACTGATTATAATTGGCACAATTTGATGAATTTGAATATGAACTTTTGAGTGCGCGTTGCACTAAAATAACGATTTGAATCTATTTATTGCACCAATAAAATGAAACTTACGATGTTTTTTAGCTTAATCGATTCGATTGATATTTTAAATTCATCTTAGATTAATTGTTATTGGTCGCTGTTCTTGATGTTTTTAGTTACAAGTAAAAAATACTTAAAATGTATCTAAAATTAAATCATTCAACATCGGCCACCATCAATCGAATTACTGCATTCGCGTGATTTAACAAAGTCTTCTGTGTAAAGTTTAATTTCTTTCAAATTTCTGGATCGGTTTTGTCATAAGAAGAAACTATTTCAACTTCTAATGTTCAATTTAAAGTGTTTACAAGTTTTGACATTTTCCCTGCTCAGCGATTTTTGTCGTTAAGAATACGTTTGCATCGATGAATTGGCAAAGAATCGGCACCGTGCCCTCAGATGCAGCCAGCCTCACAATGAGCTGTTACAACATTATGTAAACTGATCAATCTGGAGCCACCGATCGACTGATAAGATTGTTTACTTGGCATTGTGTATCCTTTGCCTTTTATAATGTTTTGTGGCAGTGTGTCAGTGACTTAAAGGGCGTTTCAATCTTATTCAACTGAAATCTTTCTATCTTATAAGAGTCTCAGTAAACTTCGAACTATACTTAGCTCTAGAATACTCGATATTTTTTGTAAACAAATAGGTTACAAAACCAAATAAATATTTTTAGAAAATATTTTACGCCTCTGGTACATCACCAGAGGAAATCGTATATCAATTTTTGGTTTTGCAAGCTTTCATGCATCTTTTTTACTATAAAAACTTTCGTAGTTTCATTATGAATGCAAGCGGGTTAACTACGAACCTAGTTTGTGTTGGAAGAACACCAACGTTTCATCCCTTAACGAGGGACTTCATCAGGGTGAGTGCGGTTCGCGTCGCGCCTGTACCGCGTCCCTGCGCGCACTGGATGAAACGTTGGTGTTCTACCTACAGAAACTAGGTTTTTAGTTAACCCGCTTACATTCATAATGTTTTCATGCATCATTTCATCCGTGTTTGAGGGCGAATTGAACCTTTTTTGCTGCGCATTTTCAATAACGCTCAAGTTTGTGTTTTTGTCAATAGACCTCGTTGTTTTCTGCAGATTTTGTTATGTTTTCATTCATAGATAAATGTCGTTTAGCGACCCAACGGGGTCTAAGTTTGGTACTATACTTTTATTACCTAAGGTCTATGTAACAACTGAATACCTAAATGGTTCTTTGTTGACATAAAATATCTTGATTCTAGACGTAGATGAGGCTGTGTGGATTGTTCAGCAATTTATTTTGGTAGGTATTTGGCCAAGTTTTAATTTGAGTTTATTTATACCTGGTTTATTTATACTACATATTTTTCATTAGTCTGCAAAAATATTGCAAACTATTAGGTAAACATGTTATGTGACATTGCATAATTCACATCTAGCTATTAAAAATATTTTAGATTATAGAATATTTTCCTTCATAATTTTCATGACAAATTAGGCTTGTCATAATAATATTATCTAAACTAGTTTCTGCCCGCGGGTTCGTTCACGTACCTAATAAATGTAGGTAAATAAATAAAGACAGTGATTACTTAATAATTTGTTTGCAAGTATGATTTAAAAAATAAATTAAATGATCAAGGGGATTTCTAGAATTTTATCTTATTATCCACTTCAGCCAAAATAATTTAAGCGATAAAGGGGACTTTTGGATTTTTTCTGTCTAATAATCGCCTTATGCCACTAAAATGACATGCCAAGGGGATTTAAGGACAAAAAGTCTAAAAAATTCCCTTCACAGGGCATTGTCTAAGGCAATTTTTAGATCAAGCCATAAAAAGTACCTTCAAACATTCACGGCTAGTGTACCGTAGCTTTATGCAAGTTAAATATGTCTTTAAATCGGTTCTGTAGCTTTTAGAGATTAAAAAAAACCTACAGAACCGATTTAATACCCTTTTCGTGCTATCTGCCCATTTGGGCATTGGACTAAGAGTTTTTATGCTTCTTACTGCCAGCCATGTCATGGTATATGCCCGTCCAAATAAAAAAAAAACAAATCCTTTTCTTTGGTGTTGTCATTAGATCTTGGGGTTCTTTAGTCGTCTGGATGTTGTGTCTTCATAAGGTTTATGACGTGGCCCGGCCACCTTAAGCTATTACTAAGCTATGCCTCAGCCCGCAGCTTTCCTCGCGCTCTACCTGAATCAGAGGAAGTCTTTACTATCAACTTAATATTACTATTAAATAGGATATTATCTCCTACATCCAAACTTATAGGTAACACTTTTCTAACTTACAAACTTAACCTTAGAATATATTAGTAATAGATAGTAAAGATAAATTCAGACGAGTTTTTCTTAAAACAGATTTTTATAATCATGTTTGGATTATGTATACCTAACGAATGGAGTTCAATGTCCTCGTAATTTGTGACTTCGTGAATAATTTATCAGTTTTCTGTGTTCTGTGTAAAGATCACACTTTACATATTTGTCAAGCAATACTTTTAACGTCATCTTCAATAAATCATTTTAAGTAAAATCTATAAAATTGTAGTAAAAAAGCTATAATGAGAAAAACAGCTTTTTACTAAATGCATATTGAAAATAAGTACCTATACACGGAGGTAGGTACTTGGTACATCCCCCAACGTCCCACAATACCAGTGGGAAGCGTCCCCAAGACGCTGGCTGCTGGGTATCTAATCTGCTTTATGTATGACCAAACACCAAATTTTTTTTTTTGTTGATTTTGACGAGATTTTCACTGGCCTACCTAAGTGACCTACGTGATGTCATAGCGGGTAACTATTTAAATAAGAACTAGGATTCTAGTTCTAACTGGGATCAACCTCTTTGATACAGATGTAGATTCGATAAGAAGTACGATCTGAGTTTATATTTTTAGGTGTTATATGTACATTCAAGTAGTTCGATCGGAAGTTCGTTTATTGGTCGCGGTACCCGGTAACTGGCTATCCGCTCGCTCGCTCACTTATGTCTTGCTCCAGTATTTCGTCCATTTCTATTCACCCTGGAGTCTCTATTCACCCCGATTTACGGTATTAATTTGTCTGTTTTTCTAAGACATTTGTAATAGGTACCTATGTAAAATGTAATTAAGTAACATATTAGCCTAATCTAAAAGCCTACTGAAGAATTTATTTGGGTTTATAGGTTTCTAATATCAATTAGATAGATGAACCTTGAATCCAATTTAGCGCGTAGGTTATGCATCACTGATATAGCAAGAAAACTATTAAATATTCATTATCTCTTAAAATTACATTTTAATTGGGTCAGCGGACTCCCTACAAAACGAATGTTTTTTTCTCAATTGTGTTTGCATAATAGGAACCAAAGAAATACCTACTTTGAATTATGTAATTTGATCTTTTTACCATGGGGATCCCGGGAGGTCAATGTCTAGTTAGAAAACTAAACAAATTTAAATTTATTTATTCATAAAGATTTCAGGTATACTATGTCAGGTCCGCGGTCGACAACCGATTACCCGATAAAATAAGAGATGCCGCTTCCTCCAAGGTGTTCAATTCAAGCAGCGACTAAAATCATGGCTAGGAGAGAGTGTTCTACAGCTTTAGGGAGTTCCTAGAGTTACCGTAACGTTAGAATAAGATCCCCGTGCCTGATGCAAAGAAAATAATATCACATCACACTAATATTATAAATGCGAAAGTTTGGATGGATGGATAGATGGATGTTTGTTACCTCTTCACGCCAAAACTACTGAACGGATCAGGCTGAAATTTTGCATGTACAGGTAAGCCTAACTCTGGAATCAAACATAGGCAACTTTTTATCCCATAAATCATTTCCCATGGGATATAAATAACCTTAAAACGAAATTATGTTTACCGGTGTACGTTATTTTAGAATAAAAGTGAAATTTCGAAAAAAAGTAAAAACTTAAAAGTAAAGAATAAAAAGAGAACCTGTAGGCCTAGCACGGGGATTGTGGTCTAGGGTAGAATACATTGCGTCAATTATTGAAGTTGAAGGAATGAGTTTCAAACATATTATGCATTCGATGACGATGTGACGTAATTTTTCTCTATTCTACCCTAGACAACAATCCCTACGCTAGGCCTACAGGATGACGCAAAACGTTGTACGTGGTTTTGGCTCGTATAAAATTGACATTCAAGAAAATTTGTTAGGGCCAGAACGACTCAAATCCTTATAATGTACATTTTTGGCTCGTACAAATAGGCGTTCCGGAAAACTTTAAAGAATTCAAGTAAAGGGTTTTGTAATGCGTTATTATGGTACTTGGTAACTATACCTTATTAATAAATCTAGAGCTATTTTGACTGTGAGTTGTGGATTTTTGGTTCTAATTCAAGTGACTATTTTGACTTTACTCAAAAAGTGGCCATACGCAGTGCATATGGAACAAATGACGTTCACAGGCAGTCTGTGTATGACCACTTTTTGGAACCCATTTATAAAAAAAACAATTCAAAAATTTTCGGACTCGAAAGAGTTTTGGCTCTTATCCCGCGATATGTGTGCTGATTAGGCAAAAAAGTGAATAGGGACACCCATTCACTTTTTCACGACGCGTCTGACCATTCATCATGTAAACAATAATTGACTTAGATGAAGCACCAAGAACAAACTCCAACCTTAGCTAGAGCCGACTCACAAACAATAGGTAGTTACTTACATAAGCCTTTCCCCAATCGAATGGAGTACATTAGTTCGCGGAAGCTGGTAATGTCAGGGTCGCTAACTGGATCAGCTGGTCTGACATTTCTTGGTGAGTACTGAGTAGGTGTGCCTATAGCTACGTAGGAATGCGCTTAGTGGAGACGGATTGGACTTCCAAATGTATTTAGGTAGGGAACATGTGTGATTTTATTAAAGAACATAGACTTATTTTACTATAAAAACTATCCCTGCATGAAAAATTCAAAGAAATAAACATAATGACCATGTCAATACATTTATGAAATCTTGTACACTCATAGAAGTTTCAATCTATTCCCTAAAAATAGCGACATACATAATATAAATATGTACGAACTAGAAATAAGAATAAACTCGCTGTGCCCACAACTAGGCTATACAAGATAAATGTATCTTTTAAAGGGCAATGTTATAAATTATCAATAAATAAATACAAACAATTTTTTTATCCTTTGTAAAAAGGCTTAATACAAAATATTAGATTAACTAGAGGATAAAAAAGCTTGGGACGAGTTTTGCTCCAGCTCGAAAATTAACAACAGGCTAAAGGTTTCTTCGTCGCTTCTTTACCTTAGTCTACATACCGAAGCGACAGAAATCAAAAATATCACTTTATTTCGGTGTCAGTTTTTAGTTTTATAATTTGACCTTTTCTAAGATGTATACATTTATTGTTTGTATAGAAATAAAGAGTTTTTGATTTGATTTGATTTATCGTAGTTTGTCGAATTCATTACTAATGTAAGCGGGTAAACTACGAACCTTATTTGTGTAGGAAGAACACCAACGTTTCATCCCTTAACGAGGGACATCTTCAGGGTTAGTGCGGTTCTAGACGCGCGCGTTCCGCATCTCTCCGAGCACTGTGCTCGGAACATTACTTGAAACTTCATATTTTGTCGTATAGTCTCACTAACAATAGTCTCATTTACGATGGTCACGCGAGCCATAAAGTTTTGGATAACTATAGGAACAATTAGGTACAAGATACATGGCGTGAAAACCGAAAAAAAACTGTTTTACTCTACCAAGATAATTCAATAATTCAACATTCGTGAGAAGGCAGAAGGCAATTCTGGCAATATTGATATATTCGATAAATATGGCAAGAACTGTCAAAATATCGAGTGATTGTAGCAAACAAGCGCATTCTCTAAAATTGTAATTCGATATTTATCGAAGGATTTTCTCCGATAAGTTGCTTGATAAGTCGCACGAGAATGCAGTTTTTGGCGGGACTCGATACGTTAGATAGATAGAAAACACTTTAATAAACCACACAAAAATATGAAACAATACAGAGAAAATGCTTAGAATAGAGGGAGTATAAAGAGCGGCTTTATCGCTGATACCGATATCTCTCCCAGGCAACCTTAGGATGGATTGGACATGAAAAAATGAAGATATTTGTGATATTTATCATATGATATTTTATCCTGTGTTACTGCGTATTGTGTTACTCTAAAAATATCGAGTGTTAGGTATTTACAAAATTAGAGCTACGGGAGTATTTTTGTCTTAATTAGAAAAATGTATTTGTGCAGGATTTAAAATGGTACGCAAAACCATAGCAATGTCTCTATCTTTCTTCGTTCTGGAAGTAAGCTGTTACAATATTGCTTTGATGTGAAGTATCACCAGCGCCTGTAACCTAGGTACCTCACCTTTGAATCAGCCTTGTCGGAATCCATCATACAGAAATCTTTGGTGACAGAATAATTGCATTAATTAGAGGCCTCGTGACTTGATTGGACGTCTGATCTTTTCTCTGATCTGCTGTTGGGAATGGAGATGTCATCCGCAGCGAAACAACAGGAAAATATTTATGGATGGCCAATTATTAGCCCTTAACAATGTCTTTGGGTATTTCCTTAACGTCTTTTATGATAAGGATTCCAGTTTCTGATGCCTGCGGGGCTTCGCTCATGATTGAATGAAAGGTAGCTTATATCACTCAGGGTCAGGGATACGCAAGGGCCACGAAACATGTGTAAGTATCAGGGATCCAGCATCACCTTTTCAGGGGATCAACTTTTGTTACATGATTTTAGAAAAGACATATTTTGAAAAAAAAATCTTCATATTCGTGTTCTTTTACGTGTATTCTTCCATTATAATATTGTTTGAAATTTCAAACGATTTACATAATTTTTTTGTAATAATTTCAAGACAAAACAATGGTTTGCTGATAAAATAAATAGTGAAATATTTATGATGTTAAATAATGCAAGAGTGCGTGTAAAAAACACGAATGGGACGAAAAGAAATCTTAATATTTTTAACAAATAAAATATATCAACATTCAAAAACTCGTTATTCACAAGTTGATGGACCCCCTCCTCGGGGTCCAGAGTCTCTCCTTTTTGGCTTAGTACACATGTTTCGTGGCACCCTGTATTGCTTTACCAATATCTATTTGCGATTTTTATATTTATTCATTCTTACCAGTAGTTTTAGAGGTTACTCATTTACTACAAACAAGTACAATTCATCATCATTTCAGTATGTTAGAGTAACTTACTCAAATGATGATGAACTGACCTTTACTCTTCTGCTTGCGGAAAAATAACCAATTTAACCTGTAGGCAAATAAACTTAAAATACCCTTTATGAAGGAACCAGCAGCGATTATCAACGGAGGCCTATGTCCAACTGTGTACTATTATAAGCTGTAGATGATTATGATTCAAAAGAACAAGAACAGCGTTGTGATAATAAGATAAATCGAGAATTTACGACAGGAAAGAATGTCCCTCCAACTTGGGTGGGGTAATTCCACAAAAATTGATAATCCTATTAATATACAATAAAAAATAAATATAATAATATACAATAAATAAATAAATATAATAAAGCCGAAAGTTTGTTAAATCTGAATTTTTCTTACCTAGGATCTCCAAAACTACTGTACAGATCAAGATGAAATTTGGCATACGTTTAGAACAAAGTCTGACTTAGATAATAGGCTACTTATTAGACTGAAAATACGCATGCGAAGCCACGGGCAGAAGCTCGTTATATTATAAATACAAAAGTAATTCTGTCTGTTACCTTTTCACGCCTAAACAGCTGAATGGATCTTTACGTAATTTGGCTAGGTCATAGATGGTTTCCCGGGGTAAAACATAGACTACTTATTATCCCGGAAAAATTCGTACGAGGCCGCGTGCGGAAGCTAGTAAGTAATAAGTAGGTAAGTTGATTTCGCACCATAATAAAAACGAAATTATGTTATAATTCACGCTCTCAAAAGGAAGAAAGGGGCAGTTTCGCTCTTCAATGAAGCCGTTGTATTTTAAAGTTCGCTCATTGTATTACTTTTAAGGCTTTGATAATATTTCTCAGGCGTTAACTCAGGCCAGAGCTTATCACGACACTTATCAGCTAGGTACCTATTGATAAAGTCATGTTTGTATGGTTGGTAGAGAAATAAACAAAAAATCTTCAGCAAAATCAATCCGAAGATTCCAGGTTCTAAGGATAGGTTTCGATGCGTAGGTAGTCCTTAAGTTTCAAATTAAAAATACGGTAAAATTGTGGTACCTACACAAAAATATGTGTAATTTTTTTAAGTAAGTGAAGTACACACTTTAAAACATGCAAAGATATTATAAAAGTTTAAGTACCTACTGATGCGAGCTCTCCTAAAGATGAATCGATGGATCAAAGTGGAAAAAAGTGGAACCTGTTCCATAAATGGATTAGCAATGTGGATGAGAGGGGAATGGAGATAAATTTTATTGTGAACTCACTTTGAGTTTTGATTTTTTGATGTTATTGGTTTTATATTACGTATGATATATACGAAATTATTTTCGTAACAAGAAATTACCTAACACATATCAGCCCTTGTAGACCCAGGCAATAATGTCGTCTGCTGACTCTACCAATCGATTTGTTAAAATAATGGGTCATGCCCAATTGCGTCCATGACGATTTAATTGTAATTGTAACGCCGCACCAGAAACGTTAAAATGAATATAATTAAGATGCTTATCTTGCCCAATTTTGGCAAAAAAATACTACAATTTAATAATAGGATAACCTTACCTTTCTCAACCTTGATTTATAGCCATGTTGATATTTTTGGATTACTTCAAAAAAAGCATTCGATTCGCAAGGAGAGGAAATAGAAGAGAACTTCCAGAAGTAAAACATTTTGGCTTCTTTGCTATGGTACCTACCAATATTACCTACCTAAGTGTAAAAAACATAAAGTAAAGTATTAAGTATCACACTAATCACACTAATATTATAAATTCGAAAGTTTGGAAGGATGGATGGATGTTCCTCTTCACGCCAAAAGTAATGAACGGATCGAGCTGAAATTTTGCATACATGTAATTCTTATCCTGGAATCAAACATAGGCTACTTTTTATCCCATAACTCAGTTCCCATGGGATAGAAATCACCTTTAAACGTTTCCATAGAAAAAATGCGTGCGAAGCCGCGGGCATAAACTAGTTCTCGATATAAACTTCCGGTGCTGATATCTGATACTTTTAAATACATAGGTAGATACTTGAGAAATTGTTCGGTAATTTCATGACTTTTATATAAAATCAACGTTTTTGCCAAAGATTTGCACAAGTTTTTCATCTCTCACTGTTTTTATTTATTTTTACCTTCATAGATCAATCAATCCAGCGGTTCACCTTGATATTAAGCACATCTTTTGTAAACGAGCCAATATCGAATTTTAAGAATATTGATGAGCCAAACAAAAACAGCTTTTATAACCACTGCTTAAAAATTATTCATGCTTAATTATACGTTTTTCTTTATAAAAATCCAAAATTAGCTACTTACACTTTTATAAAATGGCTATAAAATACTGCGACCTTTCAGAGTAAGGATAAGGTGGCTATAGTATATAGAAACCAACTATGATCCGATAGCTAAAACCAGGTGTGGGTACCTTATATCTGCATGACATAAGGGGAACCTCCCCTGCATAACACATGCAGGTTTAAATCCAAACCTGTTGATCGTAGGAGTTATAAAAGTCAAAAATAAATTACATTTTTATATAGGTAACATTAAAACAGAACGAATAAATAAAAAAAATAAATAAAATAAAAAGAGCTATATTCCATATTACATAATTTTAAAATGTTATAAAAGTATTGATTACAAAGAAAATATTCATGCGTATTTATAATTTTGTATTATCGTCATTGTGATGTTCTTCTTGATATGGACCGCCTACGGCGGTGTACGCCTCCTCCAAGGATCTCCAGTAGTTTCGGTCTCTGGCTTTACGTGGCCACATTTTTCCTGCCACTTTTATGATGTCGTCATTCCATCTTTTGGAAGGTCTCCCTTTTTTCCTTTTTTGGTCAAGTGGTGTCCAGTTTGTGACTATGTATGGCCATCTATTTGGTTTTAGCCTTTGAATGTGTCCTGCCCATTTCCATTTTAAGCCCAATATTCTTTTGACCACGTCTTTTGTTTTGGTTTTCCCTCTAATTGTTTGGTTTTTGACTCTGTCCCTGAGTTTGATTCCTAACAAACTTCTTTCCATGCCTCTCTGACATATTCTAAGTCTTTCTAGCGTTTTCTTTGTTATGTTCCAGGTTTGGCAGGCATAGGTCAGGCAAGGTGTTAAGCATATGTCCATGGCTTTGCTTTTCAGTTTGATGGGAAGATTGCTCTTGAAGATTTCTTTCATTTTCCAGTACTTGTTCCATGTCGCTTTTATCCGTCTGTTAATTTCTTTTTCCGTACAGTAGTCAAATGCAATAAGGTGTCCAAGGTATACATATTCATCGACGTATTCTAGGTTTGTTAAACTGGCCGTGATAGGTATTTTTGTTTTATTTGTCATTACCTTAGTTTTCGTTTGATTTAACGCCAATCCAGCTTTTTTACTTTGTTCTGTCAGAGTCTCTATCATATATTGTAGTTCCGTTGGGTTTTCAGAGAGCAGTACAATATCGTCCGCGAATCTAAGGTGGGTTAGATGATTTCCATCGATTTTTACTCCTAGCCCCGTCCAATCTAGTGACCTGAATATATTTTCTAAGATTGAAATAAAAATATTCGGCGAAAGCGGGTCTCCCTGTTTTACGCCACGTTCGATGCGGAAAGTTGTACCTGCTGTCTCCAGTTTTACCTTTGCAGTGCTTTTACTGTAAATTTCTTTGATTAGGTTTATGTAATTTTGGTTCATGCCTTGTTTTTCGAGTGCCAACCAGATGTATGAATGGGATATAGAGTCAAAAGCTTTACAGTAGTCGATAAAGCAAATATAAAGTGGTTGGTCATATTCTACGTGCTTTTCAATCACTTGTTTCAAGGTATGTATGTGGTCCACTGTAGAGAAACTTTTCCTAAATCCTGCTTGCTCTACCGGCTGGTTTTCCTCGATTGTGTTTGAGATTCTGCGGAGCAGCACTGAGGCAAATATTTTATATACACATGACATTAAGCTGATAGGTCTATAGTTCGTGATTTGTTTTGGGTCTCCTTTTTTGTAGATTAGTGTTATCTCTGAAGTAGTCCACTGATGAGGTATCTTGTTGTCTTTGAGGATAAAGTTAAATAACTGAGTAAGGGGTTTAATCAGAACATTTTTACCTGCTAGTATCATATCGTTAGTAATTCCATCTGGGCCAGGGCATTTTCCTGTTTTGAGTCTTTTTATGGATAGTTCTATTTCGCTCTCTAGGAATGGTGGTGCTGGATCAGTATTGTTTTCATAGTTTGTGCTATGTACCTCATCGGCTGCGTCTTTGTTGCTATAAAGTTGTTGGTAGAAATGGGTAGCTATGTTTAGTACATAGCTGAAAACAGAACGAATAGACTAAAAAAAATAAAAACTCAGATTCTAACCCGCATTGTGTTATGCAGGGGGGTTACTAAATTCTGACGCTGACTGAGCCCAGTAGGTAAGTGATGTAAGTACTCTACCTAACCTTACACAATCGCCTTACAATCAATTTGTATTCTAAAATAGCCAGGTTAGAATACAAATCGATTGATTCCAGACGTCATTGTGACGTCTGATTTTTCTAAAGGATTTGGTCCTCTATGGCGCGGACACGGACCAACGTAAATCCCAAAACCTGTGGTCAGAATGTGTCGTCAGTACAATGATCTTTTAGTGATAATATTGAAATCTTTAACAAAAAGCTATTTAAATTTAAAAAAGACGTTGAATTGAAACCACTCTCAAGGAGAGTGGTCTTAATTTTCAGTAAGTTTCTTTTTATTGATGATGGCATGCCTTAATCAAATTAATTGTTTGATTCTCGTAGGTAATTTTAAATACTAATGCATGCATATTATTCATAAATTAATTTCCAATAGGTATTTGCTAAGGTATATAGAACTAGATCATGCTGTGTACACATATTTAGGGATACAGTCTAGTTTTTACAATAGTATCCATCTAGGTAGGTATTTGTATAATATTTGATTGTATTCTGTTTTGTGTGCCAAATAAATAAACAAATAAAACGAAAAGTAACGATGACGTCTCGAAAATATCAACTCCCAAACACACGGCTCTGATAATAAAGTAGTGTATGTATTTACCGACTTATTAAGTTTAATATCTAAGAATAAACACATATCCCAGAAGCGTCCTAAAACCGACTTTTTCGGTTCTAGTAGGTTCCGGAAAAAATTCAGTCTTTTTAACCCCCGAAAAGAGAGAAAGAAAAAAGAGAGGGGTGTTATAAGTCTGTCTGTGGTATCGTAGCTCCCAAACGGATGAACCGATTTTCGTTTAGTTTTTTTGTGTCATAGATACTTTTTCCGAGTGCTCTTAGCCATGTTTCATGAAAATCTGTCGGGGGGGGGTTTTTTTTCATTTTTTTATTTTGTTCATGTTGTCTACTGTTCACAACATTGGTCCACCCGTACCTTCTACTTCTACTGTAGCTTGGTAAATATGCCTCAGCATCCCACCCTCACTACAGCTGACAAGCATGAATAAAAGATGATTTATCTCATGATTAATGAGGTATTCGATCAGCTGAGACAAACTAAAGGATGGACCATGTTTACATGCGTTTTGATATCAATCTTGCTTCTGTATCGACAGCGGTTATTGGTTTTTATATTAATTTATATAAGAAATCAAATAATATCCCATTCTTTTTTTAAATCTCAATATTTTTGATCATATTTGATTTCTTAGAAATAACCCTAACTGCGAGGGCATATGCACTATAATAAACCTTAATAAGCTATGGACAATATAATATGACTATAAAAATAATCAATAAGCGAGTCCTTATAAATAAATAAAAACATGATTCTTATCGTATTTATATCGTATTATTATTTTATTTTTCACGCAATGGGGATTAATGAACTTTTTAGTTCACTAATCCCCATTACGAGATCGGATCGGCGTCAACAGGGAATAATGAACAAAAAGTTCACTTTTCCCCGTTGACGGGGATTGTCAACGGGGATTAGTGGAACAAGCCATAATTTAATTATTTATTGAACGTTAGAGGTATAACCCAAGTTGCTTAAACCTAAGACAAATTTAACACTAAAGACAAAATAGAAAATACAACACGAACTATAAATTTAATAACACGAGACAGTTTGGGTAGGTGGTTTTATACCACGGAAAATACAGAGCGTTTTGATCTGGGGAATGGAGTGGAACTAAAAACAGGTTAAAATAGATAAATATGAATCTAAATCTAACATTTACACTGATTTTAATGTAAACGTGTTACTTAATCTTGTCAAGAAATTAAAACTCAGAAACTTTTCAAGAGACAAAGATGTAGATTTCTTCTTCTACGTACCTACGTTTCTACTTATGCTTCTCTACATACATAGTATAAAACAAAGTCGCTTCCCGCTGTCTGTCTGTCCCTATGTATGCTTTATCTAAATACTAAAAAAACTACGCAACAAATTTTGATGCGGTTTTTTTGAATAGAAACAGTGATTCAAGAAGAAGGTTTATAATATAGGAGGGAAACACTGATTAATTTTGGAGGTTTCTAATGTGATGTCGTAAATAAACACATTTTTTTGCGCTTACATTGCGAACGGTGGACTACGAGATAGATCAAAATAATGTACTACAATATTGTACACCAGAAAAAGCTCTGCAAAAAAGTCCGTATCAGCATTGCACCCTGGCAAAGCCGGGGCGGGTCGCTAGTTTGCTATAAAGCCCAAATGCAGAAGACAAGCACCAAATATTTAAGCGCTGAACGCTCAATTTCTATAAAAATAATATCGAAAATCTCTCTTGAAATGTGGTAGGTATTTACTTGCACTGCAGAGTTATAGTTATTTTATTTAAAAACATTACATAATGAAAAACAGGATAGGGCCCTTTAGAATAGAAGAAATACTTATACTCTTAATTTCATGTATAAGAGAACATAGTTTCAAGTTTTGTAAACCACGTTGAATTAAAATAATTAATCTCGTTAACCTTTCTAGTAAAGATTAACGAGTAGGTTTTTAAATTTCTTTGAAGTGCTTCTTGAAGATTTACTGTCGGTTGTTATCGTGGAATAAAGTTAATCAGGAATCGCTTTAGTCGTCTTCTAATAGGGGTTTAGAGATAGGTTTACCTTTAAATCAACCTTGGAAACTACACTCAGCCGGTTGTTCTTACGCTGATCATCTCTATAATAAACTAATGATCTGAGCGTCTGGTCGAAACGACGCGTGACCCGAGAGCTGGTCTGTATCTAGCGCAGCGCATCAGCATTGCCATACAGCGGGGCAATGCAGCCTGCGTAGCGGGGATGCTCCGACTGATATTTAAATGGATCAGTTGAGCTACCTGTAGATTGTTTTCAAACCTCTTGCATTCGGCAAGAGAAAAAACTATTCGATAAATGATTTGAGAACCACCGTCTGAGGTGTCTAATTAATAATCTAAATAATCAGTTCACGTTTAGTTCAGACTTCATCATATGGGATCATGATCAAATAGCAGCAACTTAATAATTTACATGTTATCATTAAACTTGATTACTTATTCGCTGTTTATCGTCGCAAAAAGAGGCAATTTTTTACTCTTATTTCCATCGGAAAGGTCAGATGGATTTGAAACGAAAATGGATCAAGTCTATTCAACAAAAAGTAGATAATATTATTGGACTTTATCTCAAGGTGTTTAGGTTGAAAAGGGGTGTGTTAAGGTTGTCTAAAATTCCTCGGGTATGTCTTTATTGATAGGCCAAGAAGCCAGTTGGGCTACATTCAGTCGAGAGCCTTTTTTTCGTTTTAAAACTATGCAAATGAAGCGAGAGGCTTTGTCCGTTGATGTTCTGTACTCTACCTACAGGTTCTCACGAAGTGTCGAATGTTACACACAGGCACTTGTGTTTAAGGCGGTCAGGGTTTGTCAGGAATAAACATCTTAACACGTCTTTATATTCGTATCCCTCAAGTAAATAACACCATGTATCACAAAAGCACTTTTATCACAGCCTTAAAAAAAATCAATAATCTTCCCATAGAACTTAAAACATTATAGGTATTTAAAAATAAAAATATAGTTTGAATCGAATACTTTCTATTCGCTGAATTCTTTCAGCGAATAGAAAGCATTTTATAGAATAGAAAGGATTTCTTTGATAAAATGATGGTTCCCCAATGGTATATGTCCTATTTTTAAATTGATAAGATAAATAACTTGCCATATTAATAAATAATACCTATCTATAAAGGTAGTATTTAAAACTTATTGTACCTATGTCTATTAAAGATAAGCTGTTGAAACTGTAGTACACTATTTAATACCTAAGATCTTTTTTGTACAACAGTTAACAATAAATATATTTCTGATTATGATTCTTATATGGATAAGGTTCATGTTAAACAAACCTACCTAGTTGTGGGATTGCCCGTGGGTTCGGCAATGACCCTTGGTGAGGATATGGATAGGGAAGAAGGGATATTAAAAATTAACTCGTGTGTAAATCAATACCTAGTGAAAGGAAATACATACCTGTACAATATTGGTCCCTAAACGATAATTAACAGCACGAATTCACACATAAAAATGAAAAACAACTGTTTTAAGATCAATAAACAATAAATCTTTTCGAAGTCTCAATCTAAAAATGAATTAATGTATAATTCATTTTTAGATTGAGACTGGAAAAGGTGTACGAAACCATAAAATACGTATTTTGATCATAGAAAAGCCTTCTTTAATAAACAAACAAGGACGCATTGGACGCACGTGGAATTCTAACATTAACTCCACGTGTCTAGGATTTATTATCATGATATCTGTGCATAAAGTAACATCAGGACAAATAAATACCTACCTAATCAAAAGTAAGAGGTACAACGATGGTAATAAAACTGGTTTATTTTTACGTGTCTCGAAACAAAAGAAGTACCTAGAAGATTTTCGTTGAATTTCTGGGTTAGGGTACATCTGGTCCTAATCTCAAACTGATCCGCGGACGAGATGTCCACTTCACTTTTGTGTTGGGGTACATCTCGTCCGAATCTAAATTCTCTTGATTTTAGATTCGGATCAGTTGTACCCTCAACCAAAAGTCTGACTGACTAGAATTCTTAATTACAATAAAATTCTTTTTGAGGAAAATATATAATTAAAATTAGAAAAAGGAACCCTTATGGGATCGCTTTGGTTTGTCTGTCTGTCCATCTACCAACCCCATTTTCTCAGGAACGCGTGGACGTATCCTTGGACGTATCGAGTTGAAATTAACGTCAAGTCATCTTGAAGCCGCGATATAAATAAAACTTCTGAGTCAACGCACTCAAAAGATACAGCCGTTTATGTCCGAATATTTTGAAATTTCCAAGGGAATCGTATGCACACAAAACCTATAGGGTACTTCCCGTAGACCTAGAATCATGATATTTGGTGAGCAGCAAGGTCTTATGGCATAAGTAAAGGGAAAAATCCGAAAACAATTAATTTCTATTTTATTCACTTAAAAAAATACTTTTGATTCTCGCCATGGACCAAAATCACGTACATACTTCCCGCTGACGTAGAATCATAAAATTTTCCAAGAAACGAGGTATTATAGCACAAATAAAGAGGAAAACCAAAAACCGTAAATTGGTAGTTTATTCACAAAAAATAAATTTTTGATTCTCGTCATGGACTAAAATCTACAGGGTATGTAATGTATGTAACGCATTGCATGGTAAAGATAAAATATTCATAGTTAAAAAACAAATGATACTTGAACTAGAAGCAGTTTCTTTACCGAGCAATAGTATAGATAACAATGCTATAGGTAGGTGGATTCCTCAAATTGAGCCTAAATGATTATTTGGCTGGCAGGCAGTAAAAGATTAATCGAACAATAATACTACTAAACAATACTAACTACTAGGTTAACGAGTCAACGAAAGTTTTCAATCAGTGCGTCCAATCCGTTGCTGCGGTGTGGATTGTCCAGCATAATTTATTATTTATTTATTTGAACTAGGGCTGGTGCGACAGTTCAAAGTTGCTCAGCGAGCTCTTGAAAGGTACGGAATCCCTCTGAAGGACAGGATTCGAAACAAATATGTTCGACAGAGAATCAAACTTATCGACATAGATCAAAGAATTAACTAGCTGAAGTGGCAGTGGGCCGGGCGTATCTCTCGAAGAACTAGCTATGTCCAGGAGTGGACTAATATAGGTTGATGATGATGATATCCGTCAGAGCCCAAGTTATCGACGTACCTCTAAGATTTAAAAATATTATCGCAATCATTACTCAGATTCAGAACCCACGTTAGCTAGTTTCCGCTATCATACGGGAACAAAAAGTCACCGATGATTTCCTCTGACCGTATAAATAGCAAACAATTTCGACAAGGTTTAACGACCAATTAGATCGTCAGAGTGTCACATAGGACTTTTAATGAAGGATTAAAAAGGCTTCCGACATAAATCCTTCGTGTAATTAACAATTCCGATAAGGTGACATGATCAGACACAACTTTGAGGTGACAGGGGCAATCAGTTAAATGCCAAGTCATTGTAATATTGGGGGATATTTATAAAAAACCTGCGTGTATTGTCTGAACTGATAACCGAAGCGAATTGATTGTCATGGTCTTGTATGAATGGAACTTGACTTATGGCACATTATCTACTGTGCTTATGGTAGGTAAGCAATTGCCTCAGTTGCTAGTTTCGTGGCTGAAGTGATAAACCTCTTTTTTATTTTCGACTGGAGCGAAGTTTTTGTAGACACGGCGCTGCGTTAGCAAAACAAATATTTTATTTGTGTAAAAAAGATATAGATGAAATAATTTTTACTGTCGAAACTGTGTACAAAAAGATCGTAAAAAATAAGGTGGAAACAACATTTTGTCCATTAATTACATACGTACAATATATAACTTGAATAACTAGGAACTTGATTGAAGATAAAAATAATTACCTATTTGATTTCACAATACATTTCTCTACGAGCCACATATGGAGCTTTGTCTTAAAGATTAATGATTAAATGACAATTAATAGAATTCTCTTATATCTCTAGGAATTTAATTGCTGTTATGATACAAGCGCCATAGCAGCGCTGGTTTTCAGCGGTGCCAGGGTGCTAAGTCCATCGCTACTACAACAACAGCGAGGATTCTTTTCTCTCTTAACATCCGTGCAAAAGAAACGCTCGTCTGAACCATGAGGAGTTCCTAAAACTCGCTCTGCTTTCTTAAAGGGCTTGATGACGCTGCGTGGAATAGCCATCTTATTTTTGTACTCTTTCTCCAATTTTATTTCCTAGTGAACTCAATAGTCCAGGCTATTTCCAAGTTTCCGGCGTCCCTTACGTAACTCAACCTTGGCATTTAGACGGGCAATCTAGCTGCTCGCAGATCGGGTTTCAGCTGATAGGCGTTGATGTTGATCCGTGGTGGGTGTCCGGGTAAACAATGCAATTACATTTAGTTTATCTTATTTAAATCGGTTAGGACGTGTTGGTGTTATTCGATAGAGCAAGAAAAAGTAGAGTAGTTCATTATCATCATCATCTGTGATATATTCTATAAATTTTTATATAGAATAAGCAAGCAAGGCGCTCACTGAATGGCGTCCAAGAACTGGATAGAGAAGCGTTAGATGTCCAGCGGCAAGATGGAAGAGTATTTACTTGTGTTTAATTTTATTTTTTGAATTTATTTGCGAAAAATATATTTTGGAGCTAATAAGTGTGTTGTATTTACCATAAAAATATTTTAGTTTGACGAATACATTATAAAGCTGGTCAACTACGAACCTTGTTTGTGTTGGAAGAACACCAACGTTCGTAGTTAACCCGCTTTCTTTCATATTGAAAGAAGTATGTTTTAAATTGTTGTTAAAAGCGGTGAGATCATACCTACTGTATTGAAGTTTTCACGGGTGTTTTAGAAAGAAGAAAGAAAATCCATTTATTTGACCCTAATTAAAATACAATATTAAAAAGAAATAAAATAGAAATAAATAAAAGGGGCCAAAAAGGTCCCTGTCTCAGCATTATGCCGCTTCAAGCCACAGCGAGTAGCGGCGCTGATTTTCAGACAGGGCCTCGTGTGGTGGCACAAAAGTGGTAACAATAATAATTAATAACATTCAATTATTACACAGACAAGAGTAGATAGAGAGGTTACATACAATACAGGAAACAATGAGAGAAAAAAGAAAGGAAAACAGAAAAAGATAAGTATAAAATTAAATTCTAACCTTAGACAAACTATAGACTTAATATTTCTTGGTCGGCTAGAGCGTGTCTCACCGTCGGCGTCGTCTGTAGCCGGCCTAATTTATTAAAGATTTAATATTTTTATAGTCTATGGCTGACTGCCTATGCTGTGGATATGGATGGATAGGGTAAAATAAAAGAAGAAGAGGTGTAAACAAAGGATCTGAACCACAGATTAAATATAACCAGATGCTTGGCAAGCATGCCGATGAGCAAGACCAAAGATTGCAAGGTGGTGGGGGGAAAGTGTTGCCATGCAATTTTATTACCCCGATTTTAGGTTTCTTATTTCATGTCTCTGTTGTTGGATTGGATTTGCAATTTTCCAGTTCATAAATTTGGGTGTTCAAATTCAGAACAGGAAATTCCACCAAACCTTGGTTGACCTTTGTAGTGAATGTTTTAAGTACTGGTGTGTTTAGGTCCTTACTTTTTGTTACAGCCTGCAATTATTCCTCGGTCCGGTAGGTCTTATTTTATTACTTGCGCACTTACAACCTATTGATCCTGTTCTGTTAGGATTTAAAGCAAACTTTTAACTTTTTTGTGTATTTGGTTAAGTTTAATCGTTCCAGTTCGAGTAAAGTTATTAGTTTTTTAGTAAATAAATATATAAGTAGGTACTTAAATTAGGTACGAATGTGGGAATAGGTAAACATTTAATTTAACTAAGCCTAGAAAGGAAACAACGTTTAGTTAGGTACCTATCAATTTTGTTTTGTTATGTAGGTATAGGCACTTATTACGATACGAGTAGAAATAATTTTAAACACTAGAATATAGAAAAATAATATCAATAGTTTTATGTTAATAGTAATTAAATAACATTTTTACTAGGGAATTAAATTCTTACACGTTAACCAGGCTTAGCCAACAGACTTAAAAATCACATTTCTCCTAATAAATTAAATCTTACGGTTTAGATATTGCTAAGGTAACCTTTAATACGAAATTTAATGGCACTTTTAAAATTATTATGCAGCTAAAAAGAAAAAAGTGCAAATACAACAAAATTAAATGACACTTTTACACCACAATATTACCAACATTCCTGCCTACTAATCCAAATATTTATATTCTGTTATAATTAATAAGTATGTATGATCAGTCTTTAAGACGATTATTTCAATATGTTCTCAATCAAATCACATAGTCTTTAGTTAAATAAAATTTATTATTTTTATACTGGATTGCATTTCTTTTACATTCTAAGATTTAATTTTCTCAAATTAAATCTATATTATGGTATGTAAGAATATTGAATCATATTTATTAATTATAAATAATATACAGGTTGTAACAAAAAGTAAGCACTAAACTTTCATGGGTGGGTTCCGACTTGATTATAGAACCGAAGAAAAATTCCCGAATAGTTTCGAAAAAAAAGTAAACTAAATGTTGAGCTTGTTTTCAGGTAAAATAAACTAAAAAGGCCTACGTACCTCTTTACAACTCCTTTAAAACACAAAACGCCTTCGTCGTGGGTCGTTGACCGTGGAGTTCAACGACCCGCGACGTCATCGCAGCGGACAACGCCTCTTAGATGTGATAGGTAGGTCTTACAAATGCATTTTTCCTCGGTTCTATGATAATAAGCAAATGACAACAGTAATTCATTCATTACCCAGTCTAGTGATAATTTCGTTTTTATTTATTTGTTTTATATTTTCATATTTTCCTGTGTTCTTTGATCGAAGCTAAAGTTTGGTCCTTACTCTTTGTTACACCCTATATAAAAGTAATACTACCCAATATTTAAATATTTTGATTGGTTATTTCTATATTTGTTTGGAAGGTAGATTATAATACAAAGTAGGTATGACAAACTTTCTCAGAGTCTTAAACAGACTTTCATTCTTTTTATATATATTACGTACCAGCCTTGAAACAGCATGAGGGAAAAGATAAGTTCGCTGTTTCATTTTTATTAATAATTTTTCATAGAAATGTTTACTACAAAATTTGGACTATATTTTGGGTCCCCAATCTTTGCAACCCTCTTTCCAGCAAACTTCTTTCCAACGTAAACGTAGATGTTTATCTGCAAGAAATCTGTAACAAATAAAAACATGACACTTAAATAATAAATGCGAAAGTTTGGATGGATGGATGAATGGATGTTTACCTCTTCACGCTACTTACTACTGAAAGGATCGGCTGAAATTTTGCATACAGGTATCTAATTCTAAAATACTTTTTATTCCATAAATCCGTTCCTATGGGATAGAAATCACACCCTTAAACGTTTCCATAGAAACAATGCGTGCGAAGTCGCGGGCATAAACTAGTTTTAAGATAATGTTTCTCGTTATGTACGTATTCAAAAATATTTCAACGCGCCATTTGGGGAATTTTATTGTCGAGTGCAGGCAACCCTAAATTTTCGCAATGTTAGGTTATATTAATTAAAATTTTCATAAAACATAGCTTTTGAGCCTTGTACCTCTTAATTGTTCATGTAAATCTATGAATCTGTAAATTTTGAACCTTTTTGTAGTCAAAAGAACTTGTACTTACGAGTGGAATGATAAATTCGGCACTTTTGCTTCACTGTCACTTGTACATTCGAAAACACAGCACCGCACCATTGTTGCCTTTAGTTTTTATTGTTTTTAGGTGCGGGAATGTCCACAGGAACACTTTATTCACATTTATACTTAGAAATCAAAATTTTACAACAATTTCGATGATTCTCGTGTGAGCTCCGTCGATGTGTAGGAAATTTGTTTAGCAACTAGAGTTGCTAAAATATGAAAAAACCGGCACGCGGGAAAGTGATAGCAAGCCATTCGCTCTATCTCATTTCTTCTTAGGTTTTAGGCATAAGTCGTTCTCTCTTTATGTGTGAATGCGATAGCATTTGCGCGTGTTCTATAGCATACTCTTTCTACGATCTGAACTGAATAAATTTCAAGATTTTTCTACAAAAAACAAGATAGTGTGTATTATAAATTTATGATGTGTCGGTGGAACGATATATATGTAATGATAATTAGATATTTAATAATATTAATTCCACACACAAAAGGGTAGCCTAGTAAGGATGAGTTTATGTGGGCAAAGGACTCAGTCGGACATCGCCCAAGCCATAACAGTGGGAAGGAGGAGGAGGAGGCTTGGATAAAAACAGTATATTTTTGTGTTGATGCATACACGCAGAGACGGGGGCATATAACCTTCTGTCATCATTATTCCTCCCAGGCAAGATGTGCACAAGAAACTAGGTAAGTAAGTTCTTGATAAAATTGTAAATAAAAATAAAAATTGGCGCAATAAAAGTATAAATGACAATAGTAGTAATTTATATGTCTGAGGTACATTGATTATGATAAACATTAATAAATTAGATTAAAATATATATATTACGTTTTAATTAGATAGATGTTTAAGTTATCAGGTGAACTGGTCACTCGCACTCAAACTGAGCACTGAGCAGATGGTTTTTAAGCACTCTCTTAAATATATGAATATTTTTTACAGCACGCATTGGAGGGGGAATGATGTTCCAGCACTTCGAGGCTGCGAATTTAAAAGAGCCTCGAAATGCAGTAGACTTGTGCTTCGGTGTTTCGAAAAAGGGAGTACATGTTCTATTGGGATATCTCGTATTGCTTCGGGATCCAGTAAGTTTTTCAAACAAATACTTGGGACACCGCTTAGCGATAATACCGAAGAGGAGTGAGGCAAGGTGAAGTTTTCTACGAGCTTCCATCTTCAGTAGTTTTGATGAGTTCAAAAATGGTGTTATGTGTGAACGTGGAGGAACATAAAAACAGAAGCGTGCACAAGCATTTTGAACGCGCTGGATAAGTTTGGAAGTTCTACTTAGAAGGCAAGGCCCATAAACAGTGTCACAGTAGTTCAGTTTGGATAGGACAAGTGATTCACAAAGTGTAACTCTTACTGGTTCACTTAGATATGGGCGGATTTTATAAAGTAGCTTCAGGCGGTAAAAACAATTACGTACACTCTCAGATATGTGTTTTTCGAAATGTAAGGAACTGTCCATGATCAAACCCAGATTTTTTGCCTCAAATACTCGCTCTACCAGGGTGCCATCAACTAAAATGTTTGCAGTGTAGTATTGTAGCTTTTGAAGTTTCTGTCTTGTGCCTATTAACATATACTTGGACTTCTTAGGGTTTATCACTAGTGAATTATCTCTAGACCAGTTGCAAATTTGGCTCAGGTCAGCATTTATCTTATCAATGGCATTGTCAAGGTTAGAGGGGTGAGTTGATATGTACAACTGCAAGTCATCAGCATACAGATGGAAATTACAATGGTTTATAGCACTAATAATGTCAGAACTGTATAAGATGAATAGAATAGGTCCCAGGATAGAGCCTTGTGGGACACCTTGGGGTACCGGTTGTAAAGTAGAATGGGGCCTATTGCCACTGGATAGTTGGACAAACTGATACCTGTTATCCAAGTAACTGTGGAACCATTTTAAAGTTTGCGAATCGAAACCATAGTAAGATAGCTTTGAAATAAGTAGAGAAGTATTTATGGAATCGAATGCGCGGGAAAAGTCCAAGAGCACAAGTATGTTGATCATTCCACAGTCCTGTCCAGTAAGAAGGCTATCTACCACGTCAAGCAGGGCTGTTTTCTGCCGATTTACCGACGTTTCAGCTCTTTTAGCAGGCCTCCACGGGAATAGTCAAATTATTAGTTTAAAGATAGGTATCCTACTTGGTATTACTTTTCTTAAGTTGTAAGATGTCCAAAGTATAGACCTGAGAGTAGTTGAGAGTAAGATCTTACAAAGCTTGTCCTTGATGGTAACACATGCTAAAAAGCCTAAGTTCAAGCATCTAAAACAGGTGTTATATTAATAAAGAAAAGTCCACCTAAGTCCAAACCTTGTTAAATGTATCAAATAATGTCTCAATTACAGTTAAACCAGCTCCCATAGCAACCTCATGTAAAGATTAAGTTACAAATCGCTTGTAACCAAGCAAAGACATTTTAACCACCAAGGTAACTGCATACCCGACATGATTAATGAGGCAAATACAAGTTTAGTCAACTGTCAGTGAGGTGACAGTCGTTTTTATTATATGCGCGGGCGCAGAGAACTTAATCCGTATTTGGGCGAGTAATTCAAAAGTTATGTAAACTTAATTGGGTGGTAGACTGAATTCTTTATTTAAAAATTTATGAGCCCGTTGTTTATGGGCAAACCAGCCACTTGTGAACTGTGATTTTTATAAAGGTAATGTAAGGTTAAATTATTTCAGTCCTGATTATGAAAAATATATAACGTTTTTATTTTGAAACTTATTTTATTTTATTCTACTTATTGTTTGATTTTTCTGCTGTCTAAGCAATGTGACGAACTTACAATAATCAAAATTAATAAACAATATAATTTTTCAGAAAAAGTGGCAAATTTACACATGCTTTTCGTGACGAATTTACTTTGTGGCAATGTACAACCAGTGTGTTATTTTTAGTTATTTTTGAGATTTTTTTATCTACACAATATTAGCAATAAATATAAATCCAAAATGTATACAAAAGGTTTTCAAAAGTTACCCGATTCACCTGATATAAAACGTCACAGTTTGATCTTCCGCATTCTTTCATGTACTAGCTTCGACCCGAGGTTTCGCACGCGCTTTTCCGAGATCGTCCTTCCCTGAGAAATTTCATTGAAATCCGTTCAGCCAAGTTCAAGGCGTGAAAAGGTAATTACCTTTTCACGCCTTGAACTTGGCTGAACGTGTGTCTGTCTGTTAAGACAGACATAAATAAATATTTTTTTTTATTACTTGATATTAGTATGGATTCTACAGGGTGTAACGAAACATGTGTACTAAGCCGAGCGGCGGTGATTCTGGACCCCCAAGGGATCAACTTTTGTTCTACGATTTTTAGAATTTTGAACATTTTAAACTTTTTATAAAAAAAAATTGAGACTTTTTTCTTCATAATCCTGTTATTTTACGTGTAATCTTACATTATTATTATTGTTTAGAAATATCAAAGGATTTACATAATTCTGTTTTAGTGTATTTGTATTAGTGTTTTGCTGAAAAAGTAAGCAAAAACATTTGTAAAATGGCAGAAGCCTTTATTCACAAAGAAAATTATAATATAATTAGTATTTACAATTGAAACAATTGAGCTAACTGCAGACTGTTGCAAACAATCTACAAAAAAAAATAACATAATAATCTACAAAAAATTGTAAAATATTTTTATAATGTTAAATAATGCAAGATTGCGTGTAATAAAACACGAAAAAGAAGAATAAAAAACTTACCATATTTTTTTTTATCGAAATTATAAAAAATAAACATACGTTGATCCCCTCGGGGTCCATATGTAGAGTGTACTAAGCCGAAAGGGGGTGGCCCCTTTCGGCTTAGTACACTGAATACGTAGCACCCTGTTTAAGCACAAGAAATTTTGTATAGTTTCTAAGTTTCTCGACTGCCTACAGTCAAATCTTACCAGCATTCCTTACTGTCATAAAAGCATTCTCGAGGGCGCTTTTGGAACGCTTACTGCATTAAGCTTCAACTACTTGTACAGTACACGGTAATTAGTACCTACTTGTAAAAACATTTTTACCATTCTTTGGCTTGTCGGCTTCCTCAGCATTATCTTTCTAGGGCGACCCATAACTACCATTTATCTTTAGAAGGCACCCTTGCAGGTTTTGTTGATCAAACTAGACTAGATAGAGCTCAGTACCATGGGACCCCCGAGGGTAAAAACTTTAAGTATTCCAGCATTCACAGGCTGGAAGAGTTATTTTTTTTTCTGCCTCTTGTTTATTTATATTGCACATTTATTTCATATATTTTTATTCCAATCATAGTGTTCAACATTTGTCGGTTTACACGCACTCTTGCATTATTTAACATATTTACTTCACAAATGTTTTTTCAGCAAAACCAGTTGTTTGCCATAACATTTTACCAAAAAACGATGTAAATCCTTTCATATTTCAAAACATAATAATGTAAGAATACACCAGCGTCGCCAGATCGAAATTAACAAAATCAGCAGAAAGTCATGTAAAAAATCCGTAGCATGAAGAAAAAATCAGTAGATTTTGAAAAAAAAAAACAAATTTCTAGCTTCCGACACGAAAAACCCGTGGTAAGTGGCAACCTGTACGTTTTTTTGTACCTACCATTATACCTTATCGGATGAACCGATTTTAATTCAGTTTTTATGTATATACAGCGTGTGTGTGTGTGTGTGTGTTTCACATTTCAATGATGGCATTCATCAAAATACCCAAGTTGCAAAGACAGTAAAATATTCAAGGCTTTCGAATTTTACAAAATTAGGTGGTTTACATAGGTTTGTAAGAAACTTCATACATTGATATGAAAACATTTTCCAAAGCAACTAATCAGCTTGGACTTCGCCGAGATCTGTTCATTTTCAAGGCCACTGATCAGGTTTTTTTGAGGTACCTAGGTAGTGTACCTACGATGGTTTTCCGCTGTTCAACAACAAAAAACTATGTATAAATATATAAAGAAAGGATGAAATTTAGAAAAAATAGACACGAAGATTACCCGAGAATCGAATGGACACCAAGTGAAATTGGATTTTAATTTGGGTTATCGTTACAAGGCCTCCTTGGTCTCTCTGAGGGAAAGCTGGTAGATTTTTCGAATTTTACAAAATAAATCAGTAGATTGTTTAAAAATCAAGTAAATCTATTCGTAGAAAGCATAATTAACCATCTAAACGAGATCTACTGCTAAATCAGTAGAACTGGCAACACTTCTGCCGCAATAGTTTAACGAACGAACGCAACGGACCGACCAATTAAATCGAAAACGATAGGGAGTGGAAGGAACGAACGAACAAAACAAACTCTTCAATTTTATTCCTATATTTGTGTCAAATCGTTGGTGCTCTTTGGCTTGTGAAGTGACACTGACAAGTAACAGCTTACCTAATAGACACGGAGCCATTGGCGCTCGGGAAAATCAGGTAGATTTCACAAAATTTTAGAAATAAATCAGTAGATCAGTAGACGGTTCAAAAAGCAGGGGAATACACGTAAAATTACACGAATACGAAGAAAATATACTCGAATTTACAAAAATAAGGATGAAAAAACTTTTCTCCGAGATTAAAAAAATGCTATATCAGATGTTTTTCTTATCTGGGGGTCCAGAACCACCCCTTTTGGGTTATGTTGCTTCGTGGCACCCTGTATAAACTCATGCATATGCTTCTACTCGTCACGTCACAACACACTACGGAAATAGTGAGTCTGGTTCTAGCCTAAGCCCACTCTAAATTCTCTACTTTTAGATTTTCCGTAAAAAAATACAAAAACACTATAAAACCAAAGCAACTGGTGGGAATATTATGGCAATAGGGCATAATCATATTTTCCAAATTAGAATTGACATAGCTAACATTCCCGATTCGGGTTCTAAGGCGCCTCTGTACCCACTTACCATAAAAGGCGTAACAGCATTGCTCGGTAGTAATTAACCATATTTATGTAGCTAGTACGTCACCCCTGCGTCCTTGGCATTCACCGAGAGCTGGGGGCTCGACCGAGTTTATTTGACGGTTATTACAGATTTAAGAAGATGATAGACATGGTAAAATAATACATGTGATTTCGAGAGTCTTGATAAAATCATTGTCGTATTTTATTGAATTTTTTTGTAAGTGGCGTCGGTATCCGATTGCATTTTATGGATATTTTAATTGAAAATCTGTTTTGCACCTCAGTAATGTAATGCTTTTTATTATTAAAGAAATAATAAAATAAACAAGGCAACTCGTAACTCGTAAGTAGCAGAGCATGATTAATTTCGCTACTTTGTAGCAAATTTCTGCAGATCGTACACAAATTTGTTCCGAGGCGGGAATCGAACCCGCAACCTCCTGCGTCGCAGGCGGACCTTCGCCCGCTGCGCCACGGAGGTCGTCAAACTACCTATAACTTTTATATACCACCAGAATTCTATAAAGAGGACGAGGTGATTATAGTCACGCGCATAAAACCGTTACGCGTTGCATATGGTTAGGCACGTATACTACTGTTCATACAGTCATTAAGAAGGGCTCACTTTCTTTATTTAATTCGCTTCCAAAAAGTAAATCAGGGTTTCTTCTCTGCAATACCTTAACCGAGACTGCGCTGTTGTTTTGTTCCGAGCATAGTACCTACTTCTCGTAATCGTTGTGCAATGTGCTTATTTGCATTTTTCCAGTAGATTCAAAATGACATTTTATACATGCTACAAAACAAGTGCTTGGCTTCATTAAACTTTTTTGCGATCATTATTTATTATAAAAACCAATTACGTACCTATTTAAATCAGGCGTCTAGATAAAAATTAATTGTACCAAAATTAGAATGCGGAAGCATTTATTTATTAGCCTTTTTAACACTTTTTTGCCACCTCTGGTATTTTCCACGCTCTATGTAAAAAGTAGAGCATACTGAACGCACAGTCATGACATTGTTTTGAGTTCTTTAAAATAAACTGGTATAAGTAATAAATTCTTGACAGGTTTTTATTGTGAATCGTGGATTCCAATCATTTTCCACCGCGGCGCCGCACCCATGCCTTCCTGGTTATTATAGTACCAGAGTAGGTACCTCTTTTGAATTTATTTTTATATTCATCTGGATTTTATTCAGACACCTCTGTTCATTCATAATACTTTTTCCTTTCAAATCTTTGTAACGTATTTTAACGATTTTTGGGCGGTAAATCAAACTATAACAATATTGTCAAACATTTCTCGATATGGTTTCCAATAAATAATTCGAAACAAAGAGAACGTCGGAGTTAAGTGGTTATTTATTTAAATGGTATCATTGATCTCTAACAAAATGCCATAAAATACATTTTAATAGATACATGAAACAATCTTGAATTATCATAAACAGATAATGTATCCTGGCCGTCTATTGTTACAGCGATATAAAGTTAAATGACACATGAATATGTTTATATTTTCGAGGTAAATTTAAAATATTTTATAGGTATTTCTCTTTTTTTATTTTCCTGGCACTTCAGCAGGATTTGCCACCGTGGTCACGTGATGTTATTATTTTATAAAAATGATGTATTGCTTTCTATGATTAAATTAATTATAATTTCATCATCTAAAGTGATTTTTTTTGCATTATTCCTGAAAATATAAATTATTCATTGGTTGTAGTGAATTGACCTTGAGAGATTTTAATTTTCATACATATAAGACCATAAAATTAGAAATATCCCATAACGAAAAAAAGTTATGATTTTATTTGTTTTCAAAACTTTCATAACTCAAAACTCGAAATGACCTACTTAGTGACTTTTCGCTCTACGCCGACGATATCCTGGGCGGGAGTAGGTAGTCATCTCATGCGGGTTGATCAATCAAATTTATTCGCAAAGAAAATTACAATCAAATAATATAAATAACAAAGAACTAGTATTTACAATTGAAACAATTGAGTTAACTGCAGAATGTTGCAAACAATTTACAGGTAGCTCAATTGATCCATATCAATACCAGTCGGAAGCGTCCCCAAGACGCTAGCTGCATTGCCCCGCGCTGTATGAAATTTATTGGATTGAATGGAATACAATATGCAAATGTTTTGGCAGATGTCACACCTATTTATGGAAATTTTCAACACCTTAAGCTTAAAAACAAAGTATTTCTATAATAAACTTTTACTACCTTCGATATCAACTTACCCTGTTCTGAATTTAATGTAATTTGAGTAGAATGTTTACAAAATTTGGAAATAAAGATGTCAACTGAGGTCGCACCGGTGTTGGTGTAGGAAATATATTACATACAGTTACTGACCCCAATCGAAAAAAAGTTTAATATAAATTCAAACTGGAAGAAATCAAATAAATTATTTGCAGAGATCGAAGAAGGCTTTATTTATTTATTTATTTGTTTAGTAACTAACACGATTTTTATAAACCAATTACACTAGTTACTGAAGATCAAAAAACATCATTTATCTAATTAGTTAAAATTATTGTAAACATTGTAAAACATTCAACATATAAAATAAATCAATATAGAATAATTAACATTGAAAATTTTCGAAAAATTAGATAAATAAATAAATTAATTCAAATAATAAATAAGATTTTCATAAGATTAACATCATTAAAACAAATAAAATTAATGATATCAACAAAAACAAACAGACATCCTTTATTTATAAAACTATCCTGTTTATTATAATGGTTATGTGGGTTATGTATGCTGTCAATCCTACTTTTATTAAAATGCAAAGTATTCTAATATATACACAAGCTCTGCTTAGCTTGGGGCTAGATAATGTTGTGTGAATTGTCCAGCATTATTATTATTATTATTATTATTATTCTAAAAGAGATTTTGCGTTTGGTATCAATTATTGCCATAAGGCCGTGCCTAGGCCTCCTAGTCTAGTCAACAAGTTCAAAATGGTGTTAATTTTTGATCAAGCTCTTAAAAATAGGTGCGATATCTTATTCGATTAGGAATGACGAGTATTTACCCATTCCACCTCACGAGACCACCTGGGTGAACCGTTGAAAGTTTTTTTACAACGGCTCACCTCTCAGATTATACTTGAACGCGTCTAACGTTATATTGGTGACGGTACACCTCAGAAATTTGTACTGGCCGTTATAAAATCTATGGTGTATGTATTTGCGTCGGCAAATTGACATTTGACTTATTGTACAGAAAGCAGAAAATCGACGTTCCTGAACCTATTTTGTGAACAGCCGCACGTATTATATATGACTGTATTATCTAATAAAGACCACATCCTGTGTTATTATAAAATTCTTACCAGCAAATATGTAACTATTTTAATTGTGAATGTAAAACTATATACATTATAAAATTGGAAAAATTCATGTACAGATGGCCGCCATTGATTCTATACGAATAAGACTCATCTTTACATAGCATAAAACAAAGTCGCTGTCGCTGTCTGTCTGTCTGTCCCTATGTACATATGCTTAGATCTTTAAAACTACGCAACGGTCTACAAAAAAGCCTGCAATGGTATATGTCTATCTCTTAGGGATAACCCACAATAACCATCTTTTATCCTTTACTTTTTACGAGAAATAATGGCTTATTTACGAAGCGATTTTAAGCAATACAGCATTAATCCTCATCCAATGAAATTCCTTAAATACATTTGTGCATTTAATATAGATCAATATGGCCCTTTACAGCATGTAATTACATAAATATTTTCGAAAATATTACAGGTTTAAAATGCAGGGACATAGCGGTTGCGGCGGCGCGCGGCGGTCGGATACTGTAGTATATTTAGTATCAGAATTGCACCCGTGCGAAGCCGGGGTGGATCACTAGTTTTGAATAAGCAATATAAATGCAAAAATATTAATATTATTATTATTTATACTCACGAATACACAATATCATTTACCAGCTGTTATAATAATTTGATTGTTTTGAAAACTAAATACCGACTTGAAATTCCTTAAAATTATTTACTTAGACGGTTATTTTTTAATTTTGGTAACATTATATCGGACCTCCTCGGTACTATCCTCACGAACATACATAAAAAAAACATACAGCCGAACATAAAACCTCCTATTTTTGAGGTTGGTTAAAAAGTATGTACCTACTTGGAAATTGTACCGTAGCCACTCGCTACGATGTGCTACGATGGACTACGGGTCGAAAATTCATAGAAAAGACTTCAACGCGCTTTATCAAACCTTTTATCCCTTTCATTTTAAATTTTGATTGTAGATTGTATTTTAATTTTATTGATTTTTGAGATGATCTTTTTATTTTCTCTTTGTTGATAGTTTCGTGTTTGTGCAAGTTTAATTTTTTTTGTAGTTTTTAATTTTTTCTGCGTTCTACAAGGAATCAAACTAACGGAAAAGTAATTTGCCCCAAATCGAAAACCATTTTCTATTAACTTATGAAGAAACTAACTTCGATTTACTGGTTTTTTCGGAGCATTTGGGAAAATAAGAGATTATGGGCTAAAAATCAACATATTCCCAAATGCTCCCAAAATACTTACAATTTAATCGAAGTTGCTGTTATCATGGGTTCATAGAAAATGGTTTACGATTTGCGGCAAATTAGTTTTCCGATTATTGTTTTCCTTGTAGAACGCTGAAAAAGTGAAAAAATAAATCTCGTGCCAACACGAAACCATCAACCTTAAGTAATTGTCTGTAGAGTGAAGGTAGTACTTATAAAAACAGTTTTTTAATAGGTTCCTTGATGGTGCTCTTGTAATATGGTAGGACGTGTCAACTCAATGTCCATTACCGCGTAAACATGCTCATCTTATCTTAATTTCCGATAAGCGCGAATTACGATACCTTTTACTTATTATCTGGAAGTTGCACAAAAAGGTCGATTGACTAATAAGCATCATTAACATCAACGATACTAACCTGGGGCCTGGAGGTGCATATTATTTTTTTAATTATTGAGAGAATAGCATAAGTACAAGTTTTTTTAAGAAAGGCGATGTTATATCTAGATACCTACTTTAACTTATTTATTCGGTCTAAGTGTACCTACATACAAGCAATACACAATACTTATCTATACATTTAGTTTGAATAACAAGCTGTGCCATTTCCATGGCATGGCATGGCTCTGATTTTGTAAACCTATAGAAATAACAATTGAAATCTGTAATTTGACACGGGCGATTTGCGAGAGTTTTCGACGACTGTGGCGCGGCGGGCGAAGGTTCGCCTGCTACGCAGGAGGTTGCTAGTTCGATTCCCGCCTTGGGCTGTTTGTACGATCTACAAATATTTGTTCCGGTTGTTTTGAGTATTTTCTATGTAGGTATATAATAAAAAAATATGTGTCTGTATTATTTATTGTGTTAAATATATCAGTCATCTAGTACCACCAGTGTGATAATGATAAAACACTTAGAAGAAAGCTGCAACAAATTTCTGTATGATTTGATTGTAATATTTTCAAACGTTCTCCAAACCAAGTTTTTGTGAAGAATCGTTTAAGAACATTGCATTACTAAACTATAATTTTTTGCAACAGTCCGCAGTTAGCTGAATTGTTTCAATCGTAAATAGTGTTCCTGTTATGATAGGTGTATGATATTTTAAAAACGTAAATAAATTTATATTATTTGATTCTAATGCCTGTTATGGTAATGCCTTATTCACTTACACCTTTTAAAAAAATTACTTATTATTTTTTAGATTTCGCTGACTATGTCGATACATGTCGGTCAAGTGTTCTTCTATTTACACAAGTAATCCGCTAAAAACACAAGCCGTGACAAACATACGATAAAACAAAACCACGGGTCGCTGACCAGAGATGGACAAAACAGATGTTTGTACAGGGTTGCGTTTAGTAAATATTTGAATTAGGATTTTAGCTTATTTATCATCATCAATAGCAGTGTTTCAAAAATCATCAACGTCATATGAATCCATCAGTTGTCTACTGGTTGTCTAGATCACAATTTTCACACAGTAGATATCATCAACATCATCATCAACAGCCTTTTATCACAAGGAATATATATATATATATATATATATATATATATATATATATATATATATATATATATATATATATATATATATATATATTTTTTTATCTTTTTTTTTAAGTGCTCATGATCCCCACGCTGGGCTTGTGGGTTGGGGATCGCAGTTCAGTGGTAGAATTGTACTGCAGGGGGCGCTGCTGCCCGCCCCCGGTGGGTATCCCTTGGTCGCCTCTTACGACCCCCGCGGAAAGAGTTTGGGTGGTGCACATTCTAAGCCGGTACCACACAGCTTAGTAGATATCATTTAACCCAAAATACTTACACCTTACACTTTTGGGCTAAATAACGCTAGATTATGCTTAATTTTCTTAATAGTCAAAAGAAAAAGCGATTTTCTGGTAACAACGCCCAGCCCAAACAGCTGAAGCTAGAAAGCTGAAATTCGAAGAGAAATTTTAATAATAATTATTAAAAATAGAAATTTGGATACCTACACAGTCAATTTTTGCAAATTTTACCCCTAAGGAGGTGAAAATGGGGGTTGTTTCAGTGGCCTGATTTGCTTATAACTTACAGAGAATACTTAAAAAATAAACCCATTGAACACATGTTTCAGGTTTTTGGAAAATATTCCTGAAACTGTGGTAAAACGGGTTATTAAAGTTTGTATATTCTCATTACAAACGGGTTTCAGAAATTTCCGACTCCTACACCTATTGTAAGAGTCATAGATTCACAAAACCCCTATAACTTCTTGAAATCGAGAAGTTTTTTACGCTAAAGTCCACGCGAATGTAATCGCGAGCGAGTCTGCTAGTTTAAGAATTTGGGTAGGTAAATTTATTAAATGGACTAAATTGCTCTAGGTAGAGCTTTCGGTAGTACATAACAGCATGTTTATTTCTATAACCTCAATTCTTCTTCTGCTTCTTAGCCATCTTCTACTCTTTGGGGGGTAGGCCTGCATACTTTGCCATTTCCTGTGGTCTTGTGCAATTTCCATCCATTTGACTCCAGCTGATCTTTTGACGTCATCGTACCAACGCAGTTGTGGTCTCCCCTGTGGTCGTTTTCGCCCCATGGTCTACATTCTGCCACTCGTTTGCACCACTAGGTTTTCTTATGTGCGACGTGGCCAGACGATCGCCATTTGAGCTTCGCGATGCGCTTTATAACCTCAATTATTGGTATGGAAAACATACAGTGCAACATTATAGTAACAAAACATTATCCACAAAATATACAGGGAATTGAGATTATAAGATAACAAATAAAAATAAAAAATCATTTATATCAGCACCACTGGGTACTTTATACACATTTTAAACATTTTACATCAAATTAGACCATTGGAAAATATATATTAAAATTCATTTAGTACCTACTTTAAAATTAAAAATTACGAATACACAAAAAAATAAAAATTACGGACAGTAATAATAGTGTAAAATAAGTAAATAAAGTAAATATTAATACCGACAAAAATAAAAACCATAAAGTTAAACCTGCGTTGAAATCGTTCGTTGAATGGCGAGTGAGGAATGTCATCACAATATTGATATAGCACTCATAATTGTGTTGATTGACCTTTTAAATGATTTACATCGAAACGATCGTTGTAAATCGGCGTTGGATGAATCGTGAATCAGTTAATCGGTGGGTAAGGATGGTTAAAACAATCCACTAATGGAGCCTTTAGCCCACCTTTCAGCGAACTGAAAATAAGGTTCTACGAACAGTAGACCTCGCGAGCACTTACTTCAGCTGGATGATGTGGTGTAGATATGAAAGAAGTTTTGTGTAAGACAAATGACAAAGATTATCCTGTAATAACTAGTCCTAAGATAAATCAGAAAGTCTTCCGACGGATGGAAACACTTGTGCATAGCAGTTGGTAGATTCGGCAAGTGGAGCTCATTCATCATGCTTCACAGAGTTCAAAATTACCTACTAAATTTTACCACTCCTTGTAACTAGCTTCCTCGGCACAGGCCGGGCGTAGTGAAAAAGTCAACAAAAATCACCGTTGAAATTCGCTCAGCAAATTGTGTACAAAATTACCTATAGGTATCATGTGATTTAGAATAAGTCTAATCTGTTTTTATTTGTATTATTTGCTGCAAAAAATATTGTTTACTTCTACACTACTTTTACTCTAAAGGACGGAGGATAGATAGAAAACACTTTATTATACCACACAAATACAGGAAACAATCCAGAGATGCTTAGAAAAAAAGGAAGTATAAAGGGCGGCCTTATAGCTGAGAGCGATCTCTTCCAGGCAACCTTGGGATGGACTGGAAATGATAGAACAAAATAGACGGTGGCACTGAATAAATATATAGATACCTATTTAAATAAAAGGAAACAAATACTTACACTACATACCAAAGATTAATAGTAAACATACTTAAACATAAAATAAGGTTGTCTAATTTGTCTAGTTGTGTAATATATAATGCTGATGAAGCAATTTTTTGAAGATAGGGAGTGAATAGTGATTTTTTGAAGATAGGTGTCATATAAACTAATTGTCAAACGAAAAATAATTGTCACCTCTGTTACTTTTATCAAATACAATAAAAGGACTTGTAGGCCACTAATAATACTTATTTGTTGAATTGGCCAAACAACATCCTTGATTTTACCCGATTAATTAATAGTCATTAATTATGTTAGCCCAAAAACATTTCATTAGTCTGAAGTGTATGTAGGGCTAAACAATCATGCGCAACATAAGAGGGTGATTGTTTTGTTTCGAATGTGGATGACTTTTTCTTTCACTTTTTGGTCAAAATTGACGTTCCATCCAGCTGTTTCAGGTTGTGTGATAATTTTATCGCGATATTTTCCTTACTAGAATCACTCAAAGATTCTTATTCATACGAAGCATGGAAAGTTAAATTTAATTTTCCTTGAAATCAGTAGCTAACATCATCACTATAGTGTTAACCAATGACTTAATAGTCTGTGAACTACCTGCGTACGCGCATCCCAGCTGTCAAGGCCAGCGGGGTCTTGACCTAGACGCCTACAAAATGTGCTGTCAATGCCCTGAAGAATTAGAACTGTCCCAAGTCATAAAATAAAGCGGGTTTAAGATGATCAAGGGTCTAGTAATACCTTAATTCAATCATCAATTTGAGAGAATGTTATACTTTTGATAAACTGACTCGACCAAGTTAGTGGTTGGTAGAGTTAGATTTTGTCAGAGTTTGGTTGGTTAGGTTTTGAAACGTTTTTTGTTTTAAATAGGTATTTACGTAGCGTAGGTACATGTCATGTTGGTGAAATCAACAACGAATTCGTTGATGTAGAAGTTTACGAAAACTGGCATTGTTCAGTAGAAAAGTTACCTAGTCATCTAATTTGGTTTGTACATTCGACTGTAGGTGCAGGGGAAGTTGATTAATAATACAGGAAGACCTGTATTATTAATCAACTTCGTAGTCTTTTCCTGGACTTGCATGACCAAGTCTAAGATAAACTTTTTATTCATCATTTTCTAAGGACACGAACCGCAAAAACCTTGAGCGGTTGTGGTCACACGCGAGTTTTTTACAAATTACACCAAATACGATACAGTATTGTCATTACAACAGCTGTTAATTGAGATTCAACCTTGTGTCAAACTGTTAGAATTTATTATCCGACAGGCCATAGAATAATCTGTTAAGACAAAATTCAATCATCCATTCAATGCAAATGATTTCGCGAAAACCGTGTTTGTCAGCTTAGGGCCAGAATGAAACACTTTTTGTGGTTTAAAAATGAATGTATAAACTAATTTAAATAAAATTATATACAAACCCTTAAATTGGTCCTTTAGGTCAACCTTATTTCGAGTTGGTCGTCATCGACCCTTTTCTAAATCCTTATCTGTTTTCAATCTTTGAATTCGATACTTTGCACCCGATTGGCCTTATTTGTGATCCCGGATTAATAAATTAGTTATTAATGCATATTAATTTTGTATTTTTGTCCGCAGATGGAGATGAGGAGGTATAAGACAAGTCGGACCTCTTTTCTCACGTACTGGATATTTTTATTGCAAGTAAGTTGTGGCTCTACTTAAACTGGACCTTTAACGAAGTACTTACAAGCACTCACATAAATTCAAGGCACCCTGCTTGTTCTTTTAGCATTAAAAGCATCTTTTAGCATTAAAGTTTAAAAGCAAAGCTTTTAAACCAATGTTACTTAAATGCTCTTGAATGAAAACCCAGCTTCTATTAAAAAAGAAAAATATTCGGACCAACAACCGAAAGATCGCAGGATATAAAATGGCCAACAACACATTTGAATAATTATCACATCATGAGCCGATCTCTGTTTTAAGGGCATTTCTTCGGGTGTTCTGCCTGTATTTTGTTGCTTGGAAATCTAAGGCCCAATAGGTTCCTAATCCTAACCATGGAGCCTGTAGCTTACACTGACACGTCGACGAACTCTGATTTCCTACCATAATTAAAATCTAGGTACATAATCATGTTCTAGCTAGCCCATAGCATTATTGTATTTATTGTCCTGATCTGCACGATTTGTCTCCAGATGCTGGGCAGTGCCCACCGCGGGGCGGAGGGCCACGGGAGGCTGATGGACCCCCCGGCACGTAACTCCATGTGGCGCTTCGGATTCCCCAACCCCGTCAACTATAATGACAATGAGCTCTTCTGTGGGGGGTATGCTGGTATGTAGATTTTAGGGGACCTTCGAGTGAGGAGAGACGACTCAAACGATTATGACAGCTTTATTTCCTGCAACCATGGAACCACGGACCATGGGTGTGGATCCCATTCGCAATAAGTGAAGCCTTCGCATCCCGTTCGCGCCTCGTTCCCGTAGTTTGTCGGTTTTTTGACCCGCGACAAAGGGTTCGTAAGTGGAAGTGTGAGTGTGGAGGCCTTGGCAGTTTCGCACCGCGATCCGCGACGAGTGTGGAGAGACTTAGGCTATAAAAGCTTCATGTATAATATCCTCGCTGTGAATTTGAATTGCGTGACAGCAAATTCTCGCCCATGAGAGATATATAGCGAAAATCGCCATCGAGGAGAAACTCAGTGGAGGTTGCAAATCATATCATTTCTCCATTATTTGATGGCACGACGAAACTCGATGATGTATTCTCGTTGTGGACGTGGTCCATTAATTTAATCTAATTCAACATATTGATTTTCTGATAACGAGGTTTAAATCAATCTTTCGTTATAGTCAAAGCTTTTCGAAAATAGGTATAGAAGATCCAAGAACCTTGACCTTTCAATCATGAATCAGCAGTTTAATCAATAACCTGGTAACGAATGAAGACTTTTCTGTCCACTGACGCTCGCCCCCGCTGGGCCCAGCGTGCTTTCGAATGAATACCTAATTACATATCTACCTCAGTTTCCTGATACCTATAATATCCAGTTTTACGCCTCCTATAGGTACGGTACATTTCTTGATACCTATAATGATCAAATTAACGCCCCCTGCACATAATTCCTAATAATCAATTTGCTGTTTTTGCAGCACACAATTGTGTTGATGTTCACTCATCAGTTCGATGAACTTGATGAATTGAAGGCGAGTTCATGGTTCATTAGTGGTTAGAAATAGAGGCGGAAATAGCTGTGATTGCAGATAATAGCTGAAGAATGCGGATGTGTACTTTCTAGAGGGAGAAGCTTCTTTGTATGTTGATAGAGTGTGTCATCCTGACTTGCGGTGCAAGAGTTCCCAGGATGAGCGGTTTGGTCCTTCGAATCAACTCTACCATGGCACTTCTAGTTTTTAAAACGTTTGGAACTAGAATATCATATTTAGAAATGTCCCCGATGTTCACACTGGTCTTGAATATCATATCAAAATATTATTTGTTTACACATGACACTTCAAGACCGGCCATGGATGGTATTCGTGGATCCCATTCTTGAGCAAATGGCACCCACACCCTTAGTTTTCCCTGCTGCTCTTAAGGCTTCCCTCTCCAACCAGAACATTAAATATCAATGTGCAATAAATCCCTTAGACCTTACAGTAGTGTTGGACACGTCACAAAATTCAAATTACAGGAAATAAAGTGATCACTTTGATTTTTTGTTCACTTCAATCTTATAAAGGTGAAGTAAAAAAGCGAACATGGAGGTAAACTCACTGATAGGCCCACTGCTAGCCAAAACCTTTCCTCCTTCCATTCTTCGGTCGAGACTTCCTACGTTATGTATGCTTTAGACATTACGACAGTTCGAATTCTTTAAATGTGGATTGTCAGCCTGATAGTCCTGCCTCAATGACGTTGTTTGTTGGCAGTGCAATGGGACCAGAACGAGGGTAAATGCGGTGTGTGCGGCGACGCACACCACATCTCAGAGCCGAGGCCGCACGAGGCTGGAGGGATGTACGGCAAGGGGATTGTCACACGGCATTACAGTGTGGGACAGGTGAGTACTTACTACGAGAGATGAATGGAAGTAGTATCTAAGCTGTGTGGTACCGGCTTAGAATTTGCACCACTCCAGCTCTTCCCGCGGGTATCATAAGAGGCGATTAAGGGATATCCACCGGGTGCGGGCAGCAGCACCACCTGCAGAACAATTCTAACACCGGACTGCGATCTCCAACCAGCATCAGAATCAGAATCAGAATCAATCGTTTATTTGCAAAATACAATAATAACATGCCAAGATCTTAAAGCTATGTGATGACAATGTATTCGACCCGCAAGCAGGTGTGCAAATATTATTATTATTAGGTATAAATTATAGTTTAAAATATCATTAACTAATTCTCATAAAATTATAAATTTAGGTATTCGTTTTTTCTATTAAAACAATTTGAAAGCAACCAAATAGGTATCTAAGTGTTTCTTAAATAAGCTTCCATTCAAATTCTTCAATTTTTCTGGTAGCTTGTTATAAATAATTATGCACATGTTAAAAACATTTTTCTAATAAATATCCTTACAACATTGAGGTTTGTAGAGCAAATTTTTAAACGTGGCCCTTTTCTGTCGAATCATGACATCCCCACGTTTAGTAAAGTAAGCTGGGTAAGATTTGACAAATACATAGACTTCTCTTATGCATGGTAGAGGCAGGACTTTACAATTCACAAAGAGGGCCATGAGAGCATGCCTAGCGTTGTAATTATGAGCATCACCCCGCATGAGATAAAAGCTAATAAGGTGCTTATCAGGAGGAGGCCTGCGTCCTACTGCATACAGCCCTTAATGGTCCACTGTCACCAATAGGCTGTTGAGGTGCGGAGGTGATGAGTCAGTAAGCTTAAGCATAGCAGAGTGTTTAATTAGTGCCTCATCAAAACAAAATATTAAAATTTCTGAAGTTTGGCTTTGCTTATCCACTCAAGCGATACGGGCGTCCACGTTAACCCGCGCGATGCCCGCTAAAGCGCTGTAGGTAGATGCGGCAGCCCGCAGCTGATTTAGGGTCAAGTGATGTGAACAAGCCTCTCAGTCGATACGACACACGATTATAATCGACTAAGAAGGTTGCCGGTTGAGCAACACTATCCAGTAGAAGCAAAAAATGAATGGACGTAGAGAAACAAAAATTAGTGGCGGTAATTTGAATTTTGTGAGTGCAGCTGAGAAGACGCTCCGAGAACTTCGAGTTTTAAAATATGAAGTAAGTGTTTTTAGTACTGTTATTCTTAAGAAATGTTGATTTTATACTATATTTATCATCCCACAGTCTTAGTTTGAAAAAATGTGGTTAAATGTTAGCAAATATTATTTTTTTAAGAAATGTTGTCTCTTCGATGCGTCTTTCAGTGGTCGGTAAAGGCATTAAAAACATGTTTAATAGCACTATACACATTAAAAACGTATTTTTTAAACAAAATAGTATTTTAGAACACTGAATATTACAGTTTCATACTAGATTTATTGATATTTCGTAGAATTGTTACTTCAGGTACAAACCAGGCAAAAGCGCTGCGGGCGCTTACGGCTGCCCCGTGTCGGCCATTATAAAAGTAAAGGTGTGTTTACTGGTGATGGCAAAGAATTCGCATGTTCACAATGCTATCCTTTATAACAAACAATGGCTTTCCTACGACGAATGGTTGATGGCATCAAGTGTTTCTCTTGGACCACTTGAACCTGGGACATGGGTTAAGGTGAATAACGAAAATTCTTAATTTCATCTCTATCGCTCTAGGAATAAAGCCCAAGTTTCATATCACATCTGCGCATTGTGTTTTTGTGTTGCTTGGAATTTTAGGGCTCGGTAGGTAGATTTTTTAAGTTGGTGGCCGGTAATATTCTGCAGTTTGCTTTCGTTTTCTATTCATTAGGGTTCCGTGTTAGGTTGGTGTTCGTTAATTTTTTAATAATAGTTCATGTTTTAAGCCGCTCTGTATCAAAACGAGGACGAGGTCGAGGACGTGGAACGTCTCGGAGGGCGAGCAGTCGCCGTAACCTTTCCACTTTTTTTGAGAGGACAGAGACTGCACCTGAGCCCCAACCATCAGCTTAAAACAAATAAAACATCAATATTTTCTTAATTGTGTTTTTTTTTAGTTATTATTATTATTATGTTCCTCTTCAAAGTCTCCATACAAAATGCTAGTCAGATCATATACGGTTTTTAAACTTAGACCTAAGAGTTTAAAATAAATATTTCTATGATACGGAACCCCTGAGAGGCTGAGACCCAGTTCGAGTACAAACAAGTGCCATGCCAGCTTGTTGGCATTATTTATGATCATTCGTAAGCACGTCAAGTTATTTGAGAATAATATTAAGCAATATAAAAATTAATTAGGTATTGTGCGAGTACGTAACCATAGCATAGACGCTAGCATCATTTTAAACCAGCTAGCCGCGCTGTAAACGCGGCCCTTACATTGTGGCTTAAAGCGCTGCGGGTAACTATGGTGGTTTTTCAGTCGCGATGGTTAGGTTTTTGCGAGTAACATTTGTTGTTATTTCTATTGTTTTTTATTATATTATATTAGTATTATATTATTGTGTTAATGGGACTTATAAAACTTTTCACGTAGTTTCTTGTGTGATAATAATGTTCTTATGTTACCAAAGTACTAATGTGAGAACCAGAAAACTGTGAATGGTGTCGTTTGTGTAATTATTACAGGTAGTCGAAGCAATGAATGATTTTTACCGAGGTATTTACATATTATTTTTTCTTTTTTCTTTATTCTGTTCAATGGGTTTGAAGTTAACCACGTTCTAGGAAAATATTTTGCAAAACAAACATAGAGGTATTACGCTATCTATTTTTGTTTTACAATTAGTGCCTCGTTCGGTTCATTGGAAAACGCGACAGGTGGGTCATTGATAGGACTTGAATTACTTTATTTTTTTTCATTATCGGGTTAGTTTTTTTACTGTTTTCTAGTAGCCTAGCATATGTTTCATCGGAAACCAAAAAAAATTTTACGATATTGCTGTTCTATTCTAAAATATAAATTATTTACATCAGGTGAACGTAATAATCAAAATCTCTTTGGTGCACGTGATTTATGTGTATTAAAAATATCGTATTTAGATCAACAAAGCATATTTTTAGTATGACCAATCTGTCTTCTTTCCAAAACCAGTGTTAGAAAATAAATGAAATTGCTTAAAATTATGTAAAAACGGAAAAACCATAATACCATACCGCGTTATTTTGCGGTTGGTAATTTGTTCGTTTGCGCAGCGCTTCATGCTAGCGCGTTGAGCCAGCGCCTGACTGGTTATACGTCTGCCTCGCACCCTTTGGGGAAACCGGCCAAGTAGCCAAGCAAATACCTATTTTGCAAATCCTCTCTAGCTGTTTCCAACTTGAGTTAGTTTTGTCGTTCCATAATATTTGTGAATTCTCTTTCAGGAAATAGAAGTAGAAGTGGAACTAACTGCGAACCATCTCGGCACCTTCGTCATGAAGCTGTGTCCAAACAACAACCCCAAACAGGAGGCGACACAGGAATGCTTTGACAGGTTAGTAATCATCATGATCACCCCTCTATAGCTTAGCTGAGTATAGGGCTCTGACTACTGGTACTCAGTATGGTAGCGCTCAAGTAGGTAGGAAATAAAACCGGTAAGTGCGGGTCGTCTCCCACACGGAGGGATCCGCACCATCATACAAAACTTTTGCAAAAGAAACCCTTATAAATTAAGTTTTTGTTGGATCGAAAAAAGCAAAAGGCCAACGTGATGCGGTTACCCAAGTACCTGATTGCGCCCGACGTTGCTTAACTTTGGTAATCGGTGCTTAACGTGGTACGGACGTTGGCCCCTTTAATAATTAAATTTATTTTATTATTATTATTTGATGTTATAACGGCAAGGGAAATACACGTTCTGTGAAAATTTCAACTGTCTCCCTTTTACGGTTCATGAGATACAGCCCGCTGAAGGGCGAATAGACGGACAGACAGCGATGGCTTAGTAATAGGGTCTCGTTTTCACCCTTTGAGTACGGAATCCTAAAAACTAAACACTGGGCACGAACTCAGCCGAGTTTAGGTTCCAGGGCTCTAAAAAGTAATGTAATCTGCGTGAGCCCAATAAATGTTTAAATGTCCTCCAATCAAAGCAATTCATTAGTCTATTTGGAATTTTTCTGGGGATTATGAAACAAAAAAAAGAAACTGATTCTGCCACTTTGTGCCTTTTGCAAAGTCGAGTCAAAAATCAGACTGAAACCGAGATTCCAGACTTAGAGCTACAGCTATGCAAAATTTCAGCCCGTTCAGTTTAGTCGTTATGGCGTCAAGAAGTCACAAACATCCATCTATACATCTAAACATCCAAACTTTCGCGTTTATAATGTTACTAGTTTATGCCCGCGGCTACGCACGCGTTGTTTCTATGGAAACGTTTAAAGGTGATTTCTATCCTATGGGAACTGATTTATGGGATAAAAAGCAGCCTTTGTTTGATTCCAGGATTAAAATTACCCGTAATAAAAATTTCAGCCCGATCCGTTATGTAGTTTTGGCGTGAAGAGGTAACAAACATCCATCCACCCATCCATCTATCCATCCATCCATCCAAACTTTCGCATTTATAATACCTATTAGTGTGAAGTGTGCTGTGATTACTGTGTTATTAGTGTGAAGATACCTACTCTTTCTATATAGACAAAATATCTCCTTCTTTCCAGGTTCCCCCTATACATCTCGGAGACGCGAGAGGACCGGTTCCTGATTCCCCTGGACACGGCTAAGAAGGAGATCTTCAGGTACCGCGTGCGACTGCCTCCTTACATGACTTGCACGCAGTGCGTGCTGCAATGGACATATTATACTGGTAAGAAGATTTTGTGGTGTGGTGCCGCCTTAGAATTAAATATTAAATTAAATAATGCTGGACAATTCACACAGCATTATCTAGCCCCAAGCTAAGCAGAGCTTGTGTTATGGGTACTAGATAACTGATATACTTAATACAATACATTACATAGATAGATATTTTTATTATACATAGAAAACACCCAGACTAACGGAACAAATTTCTGCAGATCGTACACAAATTTGTTCCGAGGCGGGGATCGAACCCGCAACCTCCTGCATCGCAGGCGGACCTTCGCCCGCTGCGCCACGGAGGTCGTCAATTAATTAATAATTTATACCATATGTCCGCTGGTGTTGTAAGAGGCGTCTGATGAAACCGCGCAAATTAAACGGCGCTTTGTAAATCGCAATGCACCCATCGAGTAAGAGCAAAAACAAAATTTATACGGATATTTGTGTTAAGAACTACTAACTAAAAGTGGGTGAATTTTTTTCCCAAAAATCAATTAACAATAATTTAATTAAAAATACTATCGGCCACATTTTGATAGGCAACCTAGTAGATATACAGGGCGTCCTACGGGTATGCCACATGGAGGGAAAGTACCTTGAATATTGTAGATAGAACATTTTACTGAAAGAAGACATTATTGTAATTTAAAAAACAATTTAAACTGCATTCATAGATATTTAAATAATTACATGGTTGAACCGGGAATCGAACCCGTTACACGAGAAAAAACAATCATCCTGTAGCTTTATAATACCGATCGAAAGGCTTCATCATAAGGATTATTTTTTGCTGAATAACATAGTGTCAGAAATAAAAGGAACACCATGAATTTTAACATTTATCATACAAAATTAATCTTTCCAATCGCGACTTTCGGCTCAGGATACGGCTAGATTTGTTGCCTACAACCAGGTACCTACTAATTACGTATCTCTTTATCATTTTAGGATACGGCTAGATTTGTTGCCTACAACCAGGTACCTACTAATTACGTATCTCTTTATCATTTTATCAACAATAGAGAAATGATGCTTACTTCTCAAGTGGGTACATTTATTAGTAATAGGTACTTATGATAATGTCAGTTGAAGAAAAATGTAAAGCTGGCATTGCCGTAAGGACTACCTTACGGCAATGCCAGTTTTTCATTTTTCTAAACAAAATTTTACATCTAATGTTAAAATTCATGGTCTTCCTTTTATTTCTGACACTATGTTATTTAGCAAAAAATAATTCTTATGATGAATCCTTTCGATCGGTACGATAAAGGTACAGAATGATTATTTTTCTCGTGTAACGGGTTCGATTCCCGGTTCAACCATGTAATTATTTAAATATCTATGAATGCAGTTTAAATTGTTTTTTAAATTAAAATAATGTCTTCTTTCAGTAAAATGTTCTATCCACAATATTCAAGGTACTTTCCCTCCATGTGGCATACCCGTAGAACGCCCTGTATATTCTCCTTAATAAAAATGTGCGTAAAAATATGGTTTTTAGCTCATACTCGATGGGTGCACTAATTCTGCAGCCGGATCTTAAACTACATCTTTATTGCAAAGTAAAAGACACCTTATCTATCTATCGTCTTTTACTTTGCAATAAAGTAGATGTAGTTTAACATCTACTTTATTGCAAAGTAAAAGACACCTTATCGTTCTATATGAGCTCAAAAACAAAAAATCACTTCGACCTTACAACAAGAACCCGTGCGTTTCGTCAGCGCGATTCAGCATCAGCCATCGTCGGTCACTTTTACTAACATCATCTAGCTGTGTGCCGACAGAATAAACAAATTGATGTTCTACAAAAATCGTCTAAACAGCGACTAAGGGGTATCCACCGGGGCCTGACAGCAGCGCTCTCTGCTGAACAGTAGGCCTAGCACGGGGTCGTTGTCTAGGGTAGAATAGAGAAGAATGACATAGCATTGTCGTAAATTATTGAAGTTGAAGGAATGAGTTTCAAACATATTACGCATTCGATGATGATGTGACGTAATTTTTCTCTATTCTACCCTAGACAACGATCCCCGTGCTAGGTAGGCTTGTTCTTGCTCGGTCAGTGACAGGATCGCTCCGTACTAGTACATTTGCATTAATGTACTAGTTCGGACTTCTAGTTCTATTAGTACATTTAGTACCTCGCTCACCAACAGTGTCAGTGCATCAACCCAGCGTTGCCATAAGTACGGTAATTACCGTTTCATACGGTAATTAGGCCTCCCAATTGCACAATGTACGGTATACGGTCAAGTGGTTACTACCGTACGCTAAAATACGGTAATTTCATCACATAAAAAAAAAGTATCTTTCACAGGACTTGTTGAAGTGCCAACTGTCAATGACAACTGTTTTTGATTTTATTAAAACCGGATGCTGTCAAATTAGGAATAGATATAATTTTTCGAACGAACTATTGCAAAATATATCAATTTTGTCGCCGAAAAACGCCACGCTCAAGATCAAAGGATATCTGAAGTGGAGATTTGGGCATTACCCCCCATGAGATAAAAACCAACAAGGCGCTTATCCTGTTGAGGCCAGCGTCCAGCAGTGGACCAATATAGGCTGGTAAAGTGAGGTGAAGTAGTTTTTATGCAACTTGGAGATGGAACTAGCTGATGGCATCACTGATGATAAGGGTAACCAGGTGCTCTGTGGCCTAGTGGACGAAAGTCTGTCCGAGACGTAGAGGGTTCTGGGTTCAACTCTTGCCGCGGGACAAGAAAATATTTGTGTGATTAGAAGATATAATATAGGGTTTTAGGGTATCGTCATCATCATCAACATCATCAGCCCGTATACGTCCACTACTGAACGTAGGCCTCCCTAAACAATTGTTTTAAGTTATGTATAATAAGGATACCTATAGATTATTTAAAGAAAAATCTTGACTATAAAAAGTTAGGTATCCTTTGAGAGGACATCTTCAAGAACCGCCTCACCCTGATGACAAAACTATTGTTCGAAAATGTATTCATCGTACCACGAAAGTTGGTAAAAAACCCGATCATTGTCATGGCCAACTTAAGCTTTAAAACCCAGGTCAAGATCATGTCAATGATCTGTATAAATTCAAGTAGCTTCTGGCGGTTACACCACATGTTCCGAGAATTGGATGCGACAGGCTACATAGTAAGCAATAATATAGACGTAAATTGACATATTTTGCACGAAATTATAATATTTAAATCATTAAAACATGTGAAAGAATACATAATCTTGTTATAAATCATCTTTCTGACCATTCATTATTATTTATGAGGATTTATACAAGTATTTTAATGGTGTCGGAGATCGTGATTAATGAAATACTTACTTTTTATATGAATGGGCAAGTACATACTACCTACCTAGAAAGCAGGTACTGCCTTCTTATATAAAAAACTGGTAAGTGCTAATCGACTTGCACACGAAGGGTTCCATACCGTACCTTCGAAGAAATATTTAACATAGTTTTTATAATACCTTCACGGCGCTAGAACGAGATTTGTACATCCTTCATTACAGTGGAGTAAACCTTTACTAAGGACATCTAGTTATAAAATTAGGTAACTTTTTCAAAGAACATAAAATACTTATTCGAAGAACCCCTTAAATTTTCAAATTTATTATATTTTTAGTATTTGTTGTTATTATAGTTGAAGTATTAAGTTATTATTAGTAGAAAATTTTATGTGTCTACCTATTGTGGTTCAAGCAGGGCTTGAAAGCGGTATAGGTACAGGGTTAAGCTACCGGTAAAAAATTACATACCGGTATTTTCCGGTTATTCAAGCCCTGGGTTCAAGAGACAGCTTTGACAAACGAAGAGCAAAATTAGCCAAAAAAATTAGGTTTTCTGTATGAAAACCCCCTTTTATTTGGATATTTATTTTATTTTTATTATTTGCTGTTATAGCAACAAGAGAAATACACGTTCTCTAAAAATTTCAACTGTCTACCTCTTACGGTTCATGATATAGAGCCTCTATCTCATGAAGGAGAGCGGAGGCTTAGTAATAGGAAGGATTCCGTTTTCAACCTTCGGGTACGGAACCTTAAAAAAGAAGATACTCAGGTTCCATGAGCCCTATTCCTGTGGTTCAACTACTCTACTCAAAGTGGATCTTGGGTTCTAACACAGAACTTCTCCAGGCGTCTTGCTTCTCAGCCGTCTTTCACCAGCAGTATCTTCAAGTTCACGGAAATTGGCTTGCACTTCGTCAATCCAGGGTTACCTACTAGCTATTTTTTTTGAAATGATAAACATAGATTAAAAATGAAAATTACATTAACAGAATACAACATAAAACACACTAGTACTTACCTATATCGACTTCTGTGGCGCAGCAGGCGAAGGTCAGCCTGCGACGCAGGATGTTGCGGGTTCGATTTCCGCCTCGGGACAAATATTTGTATTATCTGCAGATAATAAAAAATAATCAAATAGTTCAGGGTGTTCTGGATGTTTTCTATATATATTAAAAAATATCCATCTATGTAGTGTATTGTATTATGTATATCAGTTATCTAGTACCCATAACACAAGCTCGGCTTAGCTTGGGGCTAGATGATGCTGTGTGAAATTCAGCATTATTTATTTAATACTAGTTTATGCCCGCGGCTTCGCACGCGTTGTTTCTATGGAAACTTTTAATGGTGATTTCTATCCCGTGGGAACTTATTTATTTGATAAAAAGTAGCCTATGTTTGATTCTAGGTTTAGAATTGCCTGTATGCAAAATTTCAGCCCGATCCGTTCAGTAGTTTTGGCGTGAAGAGGTAACAAACATCCATCCATCCATCCATCTATCCATCCAAACTTTCGCATTTATAATTATTAGTGTGATGTGATTAGTGTCATATCCATTTCCTTAAAATCTAAGCCGTCACCAGAAGGCACCATGCCCAGAATGCTGGCTGGCAGCTTTGCCACGTTGACTGCAATGCTAATTCGTTGACCTAAATAGAAACCAGCATTTCCATCACCTGTAGACACTTATAAAAATACTTTAATCAATATTCCAGGCAATATGTGGGGTATCTGCCCCAACGGGACCGAAGCGGTCGGCTGTGGGAGGTCAGAGACCTTCCGGAACTGCGCTGACGTCAGCATCATCACCAGCACTGGAGGTCTACCGCCCGCCTTCGCAGTGGACTTCCGAAATGACTATCCATTCCTGCTGTACTACAGGGATCTGAGTATGCCGAGGAATATCTTCCCGTTGGTGGTCAGGTATGAGAATAGAGATATACAGGGCTTTTTGTGTTCTCGAAATTGTGTTTGTTTGTAGAGAATTTTGTAGTTTATTGTTTTGATGTCACTGTACGTATATTTTGTACCTACTTATTTGTTTTCTGTATTGTTTTGTGAAATAATTAACTTGTCTTGTGAATCTACCTCGTCCTAAATATATACAAAACCAAACAGTTTGTCTCACTCATTATTAATGTAAGCGGGTTAACTACGAACCTAGTTTGTGTTGGAAGAACAGGTGTTCTTACACTCAGTTACTCTTCAGTACAAACTAGGTTCGTAGTTAACCCGTTCGTAGAACACCTGTTCTTCCAACACAAACTAGGTTCGTAGTTAACCCGCTTACATTCATAATGAATTCATCAAACTACGAAAGTTTTTATACTAAAATAGTTTGTCTCACGTTTGGGAGCCAAAGGTATACCTTTCGTTTTTGGTTAATTCAATGTATAACTGTTTGACTTGTCTTGTGTGAAGTTTGTTATTGAATAAAAATCTTTATGTTGTACAAAATACCTAACATATTACGTACCCAACATATTTAAAAAAATAAGCTACCTATGTGGTATAGTTTCACACCGTGTTGGGTGCCAATTTACACCTAAATTAAACATGGCGACAAACGTGGTCCTTCATAGTCTCTCATCTTAACTATTTTCTGTTTTATATGTTGTCTTCTTACGGTAGTGCAATTATTAGTTACGGTAGTGCAATTTTTAGTTTTATGTTTAAATTGTTCGCATCTATCTCAACTGCTTAACATTTCAGAGAAGAGCTCCAACCACGCAAAATGGAATCTTACATTGTTAGGTAAACTCTGTCTATGTAAAATTTGACGCTTTTGTGTTCCTAACATGCACTATAATGTACAATTCTCTTTCAGCAATGATATCGAATCTGACGTACAAGAGGTCACTGACCCGCGTGTGATTAGGTATTTTGTTTTTTGCTAGGTATTTGTGGTGTGGATCACTCTGTGTATACCTGCTGCCTGGGAAAACCTGGTTTACCTTTTGACGAGCCGTTCTTTGAAAGTGATTTTTATGTTTACGAAAAAGCTGTTCACAAGTTTCAAGCCGAAGTTACATGCTTGCGTCTTAGCAGTTTTGAGTAGGGGTGCAAGTGACGGAAATGACGATGAAAAACTTAAGAAATACCTAATGGAGAAGTTGTCTGGGGTTTTACGGAACGGCTCGATTTTCTGTGAATAAACTTTCTGTGTAGTTAATGTACAGAATTGTATCTAATGTAGTTGTTTAAGTTTGTCAATGTTGTATCTAATTGCATCCTCCAATTTTTGTAGATGTGTTAACTTACCTAGGTACCTAATTAGATTAAAATAAACCTAGAATTATTTATGTGCAGTGTAAATACCAGAACCTACCTAGAACAACCCTACCTACCATAAGTAGGTACCTACTTTTATGAATGATGTATATATAATATGTTGTAACTAACCCAATTTCGTAAATTTTGTGTTATAACAGCATTTTAGCTAATCATTTTGTAAAAGGGCATTCTTCTGAAACTTAATCGGACAGTAACTAACATCTAATTTAATAATTTTAAAAGTAAATGTTACTAATTTTCTTTTTGACGAAGGTTTTCATACGTTACACCAATTAGTTTCCGATGTAGTATGTAATAGTTAACAACAGCTGTTTTCCGATTATCTATCAAAAGAACACTACCTACCCTTTGTTTTATCATATCACAAACTTAAACTATTACCTAACTTTACCAACAGAGAATGGACTGTTTAACCAACAACTTTTGAAAAAAATGCTAGAAGACCTAAAAACGCTAATTTAGAATTCTAAATATTTCAGGGACCAAGTTTGCGTGCCGTCCCCCAGTTTCCGGTCACTGCCTGGCATGCAGAACTGGTGCCAGACCAACTGTATGCGGTACCCACCTCACTGTCCTGAGGCGCTTTGTAGCTGCCCGTAAGTATCATACTTGACATTGTTAGTTAATGAAAGACGTCTACGACGACACGCTACAGGATCTGCGATCGGCGTAGCACCACGTAGCACTCGCTACAGGAAGCCTACGCCACGCGTAGCAGTCTCTACAAAATCTAAAATCGGTGAAGCACTTGCTACAGGATGCCTACACCGCGCGTAGCACTCTAAACAGAACATCTACGCCAGGCGTAGCACTCTACAGGACATCTACGACAGACGTAGCACCACTACAAGATGTCTACGTCGGACGTAGCACATTGAGAATGCATTTTTCCTCTCTCTTCTAATCTCTCTCTTCTATCAAACTGGATAGCTAAGTCAACTATTTGACCAGCATCTCAGTAAAATGATGCTTAAGATGGACCATGCTTCTCTTGAAGGAACATGTAGACCTTCTGAAGTTCATTTGAGTGATGGAGCCGGCAGCGTAGAAAAGAGAAGGTTTATTGCTTATACCTACGGTACGTTGTTGGCTACTATAATATTGGCTAGGGCGAAATAAATATGACAATGATGATAGTTCATTACCACTATTTGTTGCGTTCATACAAATCAAATATTATTAACTACACCAAGGTTCACGCGAAAGTTGTCGTTTTCGCTAAGCGTTTGTTTCAATTTAACGGCCAAGTTTATAAAGTCCAAACTAGATGGCACTACCTACAGTTTAAAAACTATGGTAGGTTACTCATACATAACCCAGAAAAACTTTCGGGTTACTCCACGTTTTCGTCCTATATGAAGATTACTAACCGCACCAACTGACTGTACATCGCCAAATCTAACAAAACTTTATTTTCCAGGCAAGTCTGCGAAGCGATCGGTGAGCTGGAAGGCAGAGAGGGCGCTGACGTGTACTGCCAAGACCAATGCATCGTTTATCCGCCGAAATGTCCTGCCAACAGATGTTACTGTTACTAGAAATCCATGCATAAATTAATTTAAAAAAACTGCTCGTGTAGTGGTGGTAACTTTTATGTAGGTACCTATATTTCCACTAAAAGCTAGGTAATTGTTACAACGTTGAGGTCTTATTTAATTGTACAGATTGCATTGTATATTTTTTATTATTTAGTAATATTTAAAGTATTTATCTTATTTACTGTTATGTACATTACTTATGTTGGTACTTTAGATCTTTAGTTTAGGCCTAAGAAAAATATCTAAATGTCTAGGCAGACCATATAAATGTAATTAAATATCTAGGTAAACCTAATCATCTATTATACAATTAATCTATAAAATCATGTTTTAAGTCATTTTACTTTATTATTTGTAGGTACGCTAAAAAGTGCCACAATAAATAATTTAAGCTAGTTAGGTGCTTGTCGCTAAAGAATCACAAGTTTTATTCAGGCATGTCGTGCTCGCTCTTCTCTTCCTTTAAAGTAGGTAGGTACCAACGTTCTTCCTTCCATTTACGTAGGTAGGCCAATGAGATGTCGATCATCTTTGTACAAAAATTTAATAAACTATTGTATGAGTACACTGAGTTTTTTTATATTCCAGTCTTTAATTTATTCAGTGACTAACTTTTGCCTGCGATTTTCCTGGATAAAAAGTACCTTATTTTGGTATATGAGCGAGCAACCTTGGCTTGGTTTTGTACTAATATACAGAAAGAGAAAAGTAAGAGATAATTATGATGATGATGTTTGTAGGGTACTTACGTAGGGTACAAACATAATATGTCTGTACGCTACGTAAGTAAGATACTTAAGAACGGCTAAAGCCGCAGCTGCAGCGTGCAGTCCACACTACACAGCGTGCGCCGCAGTGTGGTTGCGGCTTAACCCTGGCTTGCTTGACTTGGCACCTTCTTGGCACGCACGACACGGTAGGTAGGATGGATCTTTTTTAATTCGGATGTCAATTGACACTCGCCTAATTCTGTCACTGTCGCGATCAAACTTTGAGGGATAGGGATGGGTCATGCATGACGTTAGGTGGGTTGCAATGTGTAGCAAACATAAAGGATTGATTGATTCAAGTTTCGGATGTGATTAACGTGATCGTGACGCTCTTCGATAAAGGGTTGCATAAAATCAAGATGAAAACCAATTCAACCTTACCTTCACATTCACGCCAAACTTTAGTTGACAACTGTTTCTGAAAAAAAAAACACTTCCGAATTTAGGTATTTGAATCAATCAGCTGAGCTGAAACAAACAAAACAAAAGTTTGAGATTCCCAACTCTCCAAGTGTCATGTCAAGTCAAGTCAAAGTCAATAACAAAAAATCAATCCATTACAAAATCCACCTCAGTCTTTATTTACAAAGAATTTGTGCGTTGCGTTGTTTACTAAAAAAAAGAGCCTAGAGGGCAAGGGCACGGCTATCCCATAGAAATAAACAATGAGTGATCTAATAGACGAGGACCTGGAGTTCCGCGGCGGTACGCTTCAGCTGTCGACGGAGCCCGTGGCTGCAGAAGACACTGCGACGCCTGCTACGGAGTCTAGAAGAACGCCGAGTAATGTGAACCCTTCTGTGCTGTCTGGGGCGGACTCCTTGACGTCATCCTCGTCTTCTTTTGCTGGTAAGTATCCGACTCTTTCATTATTTGGACGATTCGGCGTCTTCTAAGTAGGTATTATTACAACATATTTGCAGCATATTTTCACAGTAAATTTATTTTATGTAGATGTAGTACAAGATCCAATGCACCGAAGCTTAGATGTAAATTCTAAATGGCTCTCATTGGGCTGTAAAACCTTCTAATTTACTTGAAAGTTATTTTAAGGCCACCATTGCTGTAGCATAGAGCCAGCATAGAGACAAGCTAGCAAAATGCCAACGGGCAATGGAGAGAAGTATGTTGGGTATAAAACTGAAGAACAAAATCAGAAATGAAGATATAAGATCGAAAACCAAAGTCACTGATATACTCACTCGCATAGACCGCCAGAAATGGGGCTGGACTGGACACATGCTACGCAACAAAGCAAACAAGTGGAGCAAGCAAATCACAAAATGGTACCCAAGGGATGGCAACAGAAGCCAGGGGCGTCCAAAGACACGGTGGGAAGATGAAATAAGACTTACCCTTGGGCCATATTGGACAAGAGTGGCAGAGGACAGGTCTCAATGGAGGCAGTTGGAGGAGGCCTATGCCGAAAGGCACACCAAACTGAGAGACATTTTGTAGAAGTAACATTGAAATGGCAACAGAAATCAGTCAAAGAGTAAATGCAGTGAACTAAGTTTAAGAATCTTTTCAATTAATGTCACACAGTTTTGGAAATAAAAGACTATATTATTATTTATTATTATTTTGATGTAGCTAAGGAGGTGAATAAGAGAAAGAATAAGAATAAGAATCATTTATTTGCATAAAACATGAGTATGAACATGGTGCGAGCATGCAATTATGTTAAAATATAAATGACCTACATGTTTTGCGATTACTGGCGTGCAAATATGAGAGGGCACCCTGCAGATTTGATTTTTGAAGACAAATAGAAAATGGCTACTATGAATAACAACAGTTATATCATACATAAAACTTCAATACATACCTAGTTAAGTCTTATATTTATGTCCATATGCAAGTTACCTTGACATCTTCAGTAACTTAACATTTTAAATTCCAGACGCAAGGACAGAAGAGCAACAGAACGCGGGGGGCGCCACAGAGGCGCCTCAACCAGTCTACCCTCGCTATGATGTGCCATTCAACCGAGACAACATCAAAGACTTCTTCACATTCCGCAGGGGAGTGGTGGAGAATGCCATACAGGAGTGCATCACCGCTCTGCTTTTTCCTGAAGACGGGGAGTATTTGGGCTGCTGGCTGTTAACTGAGTGAGTTTACATTGGGATATAGACACATCAGCCACAGGCTGCTTGTCTATGATCAAATGAATAAAATAACATTTACTCTATTGCTACTATGAACCATCATCTTTTCAAGATACAGCTGCTTGTTTGTGCACTGCACGGCCACAGAGGAAACCAGACACAAGACGGGCTGAAGAGTCTCATTGAGGAATCAACCCTATCCACACCCACAGAAAAACTGAAATGAAGCTGTCAGTCACCAAAAGTCCTGCTCTGGTACTTCAGGGCCTGTTAAGGCAGGGGGATAATGCACAATACACTCCCATGCGAGATGTTCGTGCAGATCCCCTACTCAGAATTAAAATTAGAATTCTATTGCTACTAATGAAAAGATTGCTGAAAAGAAGCAATCTCACAAAAACAATGATAAGAAGATAGTCTCTTTTTGTACAATTTTTTTTAAATATTAAATACACAGTTTTGGTATCTGTATTTCAATTGAAATGCTCAACATTTGCTTAAGTATACAGCTGCACTAACATGTTGGTGATCTAATGATGACTTACTTAACTAACCCATTCTGTTTGCCTCACTTATGGGCTATATATGTATAGTTTGCTAAGGTATTATATTTTAATTGTTTTGGTCTTAATACAGCAAAATTTACAAATATGTTCTCTCATTTCAGAATAACGCTTTGGGACAATGAAAAGGAGCGAATAGTGCTCCTCACGTCAAGACTGGTGATGACTATTAAGTATGACTTCATTGCCATGAAGCAGATGGACTTTAAGAAGACCTACCTGGACGATCTGGATACTATTGTTATAGGAGAGCTGGTCTATCCACCCTCTTCATTGGTACCGTAAGTGATTATTGCCAATTATTAATTCCTGTACAATTGTAATGTTGATATATTGATGGTGATGGGTTTAGTGACAGCAATAAGAAGTGATAATTTCAACCTCAGAATGCAATAAGTACCATAAACAAAAACTGTTCTGTCCAGTGAGGAAAATATACATCAACTTTAATAGATCAATGTTCAAAATACAACAATATTGTCAAGAAATAATAGGAGAACATCATTTCAAGAAGTTCATTTCAACTTCTATAACATATTTCTATTTCTAAGTTCTTGACAAGACAGCACCTTGACTAGGTTGTTCACATTAGAGGGTTAGGTTTAGATCCAAAACCCTGAAACATTAAAACTTACTACTTTGCACTTGGACATAACCAATGCAATCTAGACAGAATGGAACTAGCTAAGCTGGATTTCTAATACAGTCGACTAAACGGCTTCGCGACCGGCGTGACAACTGTGGTGAAGGACTGCGTGATCGACCGCCTCTGCCGGCGGCCGAGCCATCCTGACGAGTCGGAGCTGCCTCCGCCGCAAGATAGACTGTTCGATTCCAAGTATTTTGAACCTAGGTACTCCTCAGTTGCTGTAGAGCGTTTTAAGGCTTTCTATGGGCTTGTTTCTTTTGAGTTTTAGTTGAGGCACACCTAAGGCACTCATGGTGCATCCACAGAAGGTACTCGCCTGACTGTAAAGGACCTTTTTTATCTGCTGTGGAAGCAGCTTAAAACCATGTGAAAAGCTTGGTAGAAGAAACATGTTTCTTTCTGAAGATTCAACATAATGTTGAGTACGTCATGGTACTTACAGTTATAAAAAAAACGATAATTAACTGAGAACTAAGCGCGTATACCTTCGCGTATTGAAAATTTTCGATGTTTAACAATATCATTGGATATCACAGTATGCAAAATAATTAACTCTACAAGGCATATCACTGGGATTGGCGTCTATGGCGTAGTATCATATAAAGTAACAAAGACTTGAACACCGTATCATATTTCGATAGAAATAGGTACATAAGTTCATCGGCTTATGAAGTTGCACTTATCTATGGCCAATAAAGTCATTGGGATTTGCTACTAATCAAATGATTATTTATCTACTACTATAAAGAACATGTACGAAGGAAAATCATGAGTTGTTGAGAGTTTAATGTAGTAATGGCAACACACATTAATGCCTTCTTTTAAAAACCCATTGTAGGTATTATTATAAGGCATAATTATTGTATTGTATTGTATTGTTTCATTATCTACTCTACAATATTAAATTGGTACCTATCTAATTGTGAACATTAACATATTCATATAATTTCTACAGAAATGTAATAAAAATAACACAAAGCTTTACCATTATTTTGCATTCTCATGTCGCTGTAGTCTTGTGTGTATATTAGAAATACTTATTGTAAAATTAGTTATTAGAAATAAATTATAAATTCACATCACTGTCTACTTATATTAATAGATGTAATGTAGTAAAGTAGTAGTTATTCATAATTTTCATGGCTGGTATCCTGTCTTTACTTTATGACTTGTAGATACTGGATTTTATGTGCCATTTACATTTGAATACCAACTTTGAGATATGAATTCATCTGTAAGTTTTGATTACGTAAGGCTAAATCATTTTTATTGTAAACAAGATTAAGGCTGCAGTGTCTTAGTTAGAAATATCAAGAGCGTAGTAAATTTAAAATGACTTTTTTTTACATTATGTATCTTAAAATTTTAAATTATTTTACAGAGAGCGTAATCTCCGAGGGGTGAGAATGATGTGGAACAAAGGAGAGGCTCTTCCTCTGAAGACAGTCTGGAACCCTTTCAGCCAAGATGTTCCATTCCTGACCTTTGCATCACACCCTATCTACTGGCATAAAGGTAAATACAAATATGCATTTTGGTGAAGTGAGTCCCAAAAACCACGTTTTGAGTGTACGAAATCTATTTTAACGCAAAAAAAACATTGACTAAGTTATGGAAGTCGAAACACGATTGACAAAACTTGACACGATACAAAAAAAATCACAAAGTTACATCTGAATCTTCATTTTTACACAAATAGGTACTTCTTGGGAAAAAGTTGTTTCATTTGCTAGTTATTTATCATATTTCAATTAAATTTCTTCTACGTGTTCCCTATTAAATACTTTAGACGATTATGGTTTTATTTTATTGAGAAAAAGTATTATTTTCGAGCAAAAAACCAATTTATAAAAAACGAGTAGTGTATATTGCGAGCGGGCTGGCCATTCTGCGGCTCTTGCATTCCTTTCTCGCCTTCCCCGCGCGGCGTCGCTTGTCCTTGTCTCGCAAAACCGATCCCACTTCGTCTTAACGCATTCACTAACACGGCGAGCTCCTGCAGGTCGCGCCGCCGCTACATCGAAGTGGACGTGATCATAAGCGTCTTGGGCCATGATAGTGTTAAACTAAGTATTTACCTGTAATTATTGTACCTTTGGTAGTAAATAACAAAGCTTCTTCAAAACTGAAATGAGTCAACATCTCAACACTTTATTGTCTCTTCATCGCATTGAAAGGCTCGAAGGTCGGGCCAACTTGGGAGGTGAATTGATATTGGCTGTAAAGGTATTCACTAGTGTTTAGTTAAGGTTTTCACTACTTAGATTTTGTAATCGACTCCCTCCAGTGATTCAATATAGATCCACCGTTCTACTAAAGACATTTTAATGTCTTTGCGTCAACCCATCCGTACCTATGTCTATGTCTGTTTTCCTACCTAGTGAGATCTCTTACGCGCACAGAGTATCTCTACAGGAAAGGTCTCGACGGGTTCTTAGAACCTACTTCAGGCAATAAGTTTTGTCAATACCACAGAACATATAATATGTGTTATTTATTAAGGACTTTGCCGGTAGGGTTAGGATATATTATATCCTAACCCTACCGGCAAAATCCTTAATCTTAGTCTATCCATTGTTATATTGTCAACCACCTTTGTGAAGTGAAATAAATAAATAATGCTGGACAATTCACACAGCATTATCTAGCTCCAAGCTAAGCAGAGCTTGTGCTATGGGTACTAGATAACTGATATACTTAATACGATACACTACATATATAGATAGATATTTTTTTATCATACATAGAAAACAGCCAGAACACCCTGGACAAAATTTAAATGTCTTTCATAGACAAGCAGCCTGTGGCTGATGTGTCTATATCCCAATGTAAACTCACTCAGTTAACAGCCAGCAGCCCAAATACTCCCCGTCTTCAGGAAAAAGCAGAGCAGTGATGCACTCCTGTATGGCAATCTTTTGTGAAAATCATCACCAAACCGTATTCTCCCCACAGAAGGCGGCCCAGAAGAAAGAACCATCTACGACATGGAATCCTTCGCCCACAAGCTGCAACGCGCCATCGAGGCCATGGCGTCATCCTCGTGCTGCATACACCACTCGCCCATCGTGATCCAGAGCTACGTGGGCGTCACTTCAATGCTGCACAACAAGACCGGCATGGGATTCTTCAAGGTCAGGGGGAAATTCAGTTTTTAAGTAGATAGACTAACTAATAGTTAATGTTGACTTGTTTGAAAGTCTTGCCAGTTACCTTGACAGTTAGTTACATAAAGTGGCGTTCTTTTGAAAGATTATTGGACGATTGCATTTTAAAGTCGATCGTTTCGTTTTGCCGCGAGATTAATTTTTTTTGTGGATTTTTTATTTTTTCTGCACGAGGAATAAAACTAGCGGAAAAGTAATTTGCCGCAAATCGTAAATCATTTTCTATTATGATTTAGGTTTACGATTTGCGGCAAATTAATTCTTCGTTAGTTTTATTCCTAGAACGCAAAAAATTAAAAAGAATAAAAAAAAATAAACTTGCGCCAACACGAAACGTTTTGACAAAAGTTTTCATACATTATTCATCAAAATTAGCAAATGGAACTGCTAATCGTCCAATCACCTTTCAGAAAACACCAGCTGTTGATTTTCTTACAAATTAAATAAGGGACAACCTCTACGGGATAATGTATCGCTGGCGATTGTCACGTTCCACTATATCAACCTTTATAGTATTCACAATGATATCAGCATGTATTGACTCGTCGCTATTCATTCGTCTGTGGAGTTGGTCCCTAAATAACGCAGGCAGTGTGTTGTCTGCATCATGAGATTATAGTTTAATATATGTATGAACTTGTGGTTTATGTTATAACAGTAAATATTGTATGGCAGGCACGTTAATTTGTCTGAAGATGGTTTGCCGACGGCAGTTAAGTATAAATTAGCTTTGGCTAGCTACATTTAAAGGTGTTGTCACTATTCAAATCATGTTAACATCGTTGAACGGCTAGGGGATGGACTGTTTATGCCAGTGATTTTTTTGCTGTATGCTTAGTAATATTATTTATTAATGTGGGCTGATAAGCTTATGAATTCCTGATTTTATTCAGCCGTCTCCGCTGTAAATTGCCCAATACGGTCCTCGCTGTTTTAATTTATTTGTCTAAATAAATCAATTCAAAGTAATGAAACGAATCACGAAATAAAATTAATATCATATCAATATCCTATGACCAATAAGATTGAAATTCTTTTGGAGAAATATAAAAGTTGCTCCAATTTTTCCGCAAGGCGTTTATGGATTGTGAAATTATCTGAATAAATAAATACAATTATTATTATTATTTACAAATATTATTTATAGTTTAATTTCTACAGTAATTTGTTATAAAATTATACAAAATATTGTAAAACGAAATATTTTACCGTGTAGATCAGATATTGATCATATTATGTAATTTATTTCAATACTTATATTAGATAAGTTTTAGAGAATTCTTTAAAACGGTGAGGACAGAAATGACCAATTTACCGCGGATCCCTCTAAAGAAAACAATCAAACAACTATAACAAATAAGAACTAGTATCTACAATTGAAACAATTGGCTAACTGCAGACTGTTGCAATCAATGTACAGGTAGCTCAACAGATCCATATCAATACCAGTCGGAAGCGTCCCTAAGATGCTGGCCGCATTGCCCCGCTGTTATATTATTCAAATAACGATATAAAATTACCGTTTAGTAACGATTTCGCATTGTTCCTTCCTGATGAGAAGTCCATTAATACAACCAAATTGTTAAAACGTGCATCCCCCCACTAAATAACATGACTAGAAGAGAGGGAATTATGTGATTTACATTGATTATTATTATTAATTTAAATAATTTAAGTTGAAGGGGTAAATTAATAAACCCCCTTCATGGCAATTTTTTTGTGGATGTCTCACCGGGTTAAGAGAGGTGAGAACACTTGAGTCGCAAAATTGTTATGTTATTTGAACTATACGAACATACTTTGCTCAGCCTCTGCATATTTTTTACGCAAGGCCAAAATTGCCAAAATGCCAAGGAGTAAATGAATTGAAGTGAAGTACTGGATAGAATAATGTGAAGATTTTGCTGCAAATATGCTTTATGAATTGCATACAATTGATATGATTATTCAAATTAATTGACTTCAAGTTTAGGAGGGCTAAAGTCATTTACAACGGGATATTTACCATGATTTGAGTTTTGAGCTTTCTAATATTTCGGCACAGTTTCATGCGCCATGATCACGGAATAAATGACTTTAGTGTTAATAACCATGATGGATTTAAGTTTTATAGTTTATTAGGTATTCTACAAAAATTAACAGTACCATAATAATCGATTAAGGCGCTATCCCGACCAAATCAGCACCACCACCTATTTTATCTTAGTTTTATTTTGTACAGTGTATACAAAATAAAACTTTTACAGAGGCATCTATACTTATAATAAAACTGTAACAGGTCCAATTCTGTAAATTGAAGATATTTTGAAAATTTTTTTTGGAGGGCACTCTATTATCGATACTGAAGCCAAAACTGTAATTTTTTTCATTCATGTCTGTCTGTCTGTCTGTCTGTCTGTTTCTTAAACGCGCATCACGTCGAAACTACTGAAGGTATTGAAATGAAACTCGGCACGATTTTAGGTCATACTACGAGGAAGGACATAGGATACTTTTTATCCCGGAATTCAGTCAGGTTTCCCTGGGAGAGGGGATGAAAGTAAAATTTCTTCACCGCGCATGACGCCGAAAGTGCTGAATGAGTTGGAATGAAACCTTGCACGATTTGATTTCATACTACAAGGAAGGACATGGGATACATTTCATCCCGGAATTCAGTCATGTTCCCCTGGGAGAGAGGATGAAAATAAAATTCTTTAACTGCGCATCACGATGGAACAACTGAATTAATTCGAATGGAACTCGGCATAATTTGATTTCATACTACGAGGAAAGATACATTTTATCCCAGAATTTAGTAAGGTTCCCCTGCGAGAAGGGATGAAATTAAATTCCTTCACCGCGCATCACGCCGAAACTACTGAATGAGTTGGACTGAATTGGTATTATTTGAGTTCAAGGAAGGACATGGGATACATTTTATCCTGGAATTCAGTAAGGTTCCCCTGGGAGAGAGGAAAAAGTAGAATTCTTTAACCGCGCATCACGACGGGTCTACGCGTCGTCCGATTTCATGCATTCTTTTTGTTAGAAACAGTGTTGCAAGATCGAATTTGACTAAATCAGTAGAAAGTCGAGTAGAAAATCAGTAGATTGATGAAATAATCTGGAGTTAGAAGAAAAAAATTAGCAGATAGAGGGTAGGTAAGTTCCTATCTATGTATTTTTCCAAGACGCACCCATTAGTTAGGTTCCTACCTACTAAGGCGTCTTGGAAAAATAAGTTAGGTTCCTACCTTACATGATATATGGTGGTTTAGCTGGTCCAGTTAACTGTACTACCGAAGTTTGGTTGCAGTAAGTGGTCCAATTAAACTAACTAGACCACAGAAAAATATTTTATACTGTGGTACACAGCCAACTGTACCTAACGAACCTAACGAAAAAAAAATTACGGTGGTTTCAAACTTGACGCACGTCTCTCCATCTGCATTCATCATAATTTCTTTCATCTGAGGTGGAATACCCAAACGTGTCATTCCGTGTCGATACCCCTGTCATAGTGAAGCGATTAGTATAGCAGAATAGGGCCCCAGCTGAACGGAACCATCAGTAAGAAGTGAAACGAGTATGACACTTCTTAACACTGACGCTGGCCGAGTCGTAGCTAAAAGTCGTGTGGATAAAGAATGGGATTGAAGATGACAAAATGCTATCCCCCGTAGACACTACACGATTTTTTGCACGGCGGCGTTTCATAATATGAGATACTATGGTTAAATGTGAACTTAATTAGTCGGCAGGTGAGGCAATCGCGAACGAAGTCGCGGGTACAGCTAGTTAAAAATAACCTTATGATAGGTATGACAAACTAAACAATCGATTTTTGAAAATTCCTTCGTTCGTTTAACAGAATAATAAGATAAAATAGATGGCGCTGATTTGGGTCGGGGTAGAGCGCCTTAATCTAAGTCATTTGATTGTAATAGTCATTAAAACGAAATACTGTTCGTAATGTTAGAAAATGCTACTTTTTTTGTACTCTGTACGGACTATAACATTATAAAAAATATATCTAAGTATGTTTACTATCCTTGGAAATACTAAGTCTGTTCTATAAAAATATGTAATAAATAATGTGAATATTAGTTGGATAGTGTACCTATACCCTAGCCAAACTCGATGTAGAAAGTTTGTAAATAAACCACGACACAAAAAAAATTAACTCACTTGCTTGGCGTCGAGTTTCAGATATAATTGTGAGCAATATTTATTGAGGGAAGGATCTCAAATCTACAAGTAAAGTAAGTTGCGTATAAAAAGACGCGGCAACAGAGTGAATTTTAGGTTAAGTATGGGCGGTTTGCTTACAATACAAACATCCTACATCGAGTTTGGCTAGTGTATAAACACTACCCAACTAATAGATAAATACTTATAGGTACTATCCGTACGCGTGTGAGGTGAATTATGTTCAATTTTCATTAGAGTGAGTGAAGTCGCTAGAAAAACTAGAGTAGAATGTTGAATTGTTATTGTTGAAAAATGAGATTATTTATTTACTTACCAGAGTAGCTTTTGCACGATTCATTATAAGGTGGGCGGCTTCCGAAAAGCTTATCGAGGAAAAACATTGTTATCTCTGTCAAAACCGCACAGGATTGGTTCCCATGCTCTGCTGAGTTTTGGCGAACAAAAATGCTGTTTAGGATTCATAAATAAAAAAAAGCTTTATTTTCCAATATACTGTGATGGATCAGTGTATGGGTGAGTAATTTTAACTTTATAATATACCCGGAATTAGAATCCTAGATATTTTATGTAAACAAAGACATTTATTTATGAAAACTAAACAAAAACTTAGAACAATAACAGAAATCAACATGGTTAGCAAGGGAATCAGAAAAAACAAAAACTTTCAAAACTCACAATTCCACAGGCGCTGCGAAAAAGATGCAATTTTGATTTCAAAAACGGACGAGACAGAATGAAATGATTAATGAAAACTGTTAAAACCGATAAACTTCTGCGATTCACTTCGATGATATAGTTACAAGTCCTGAAATACATTCTCCCAATATTTATTTGGTTTTGTACTCCCTTAGTTTACAAAATTATCTATGATTCTAATTCCGAGTATAACCTTTATAAGTTCAAAATTCTTTTTTGTAATCCGTCAGTGTTGTTTGGGGTTACTCATCACCAAATGCCTCCCACAAAACCAGGGGTTTGCCATCTTCACCACGCTTGGCAGGCATTGATAATTGCAATGAGGAAAAGTACACAGAAATAAGTTGCTGCCCTTTCTCTGGTAGGATCACTTAGTCCACTCTTACGACATCCACGGGCTGACTTAGGCTCCCTTTCCAGTTTCCAGCCGACCAATATGATCGCTCCATTATCACGTCATTTTCATACCTGACAAAAATGACGCGATAAAGAAGCGATCCTATTGGTCGGCTGGAAACTTAGCAACATAGCACATCTCTGGTAGTAAGGCAGCCTTTGAGGGGTTGATTCTTACGCCACTACCACGGTTCAGGGCTAAATGATGCTTAAATGTCCAACATTTTTCGCTGTACGTAGTGATGGTTTCGTTTGAAAGTAGAACGTTTGTGGTCGTGGTGTTTCGGTCATTGGCCGGCCCAGCACCGATACCGACAGCGACAGTACTCAAACGACACTGCACCGACAGCTACATTCTTCATTTTGACCGACATGACGGCTTTGTAATTCCACAGAGACCTCGCCCACATAGAAGCTTGCGTAGCTACCTACACAACACATACGTAACGATGCAAGCCCGACACAAGTGGGACGTGTCGGGCTGGGCTAATGAGACAGTGTGTCATACAATTTCATAGAATTATGCGTCCACCGATATCGGTAGACGGTCGGTACCGGGCCGGGCCGGCCAATGAAGAAACCCCACTGGAATGATGAATAGATCTTGAGCTGACATCTAGCGCAGCGAAGGCCGAAAAGAAACGGGGGACGCATAATCAGTGTGTATCTTCAGAGACCAGTGCCATCTAGGGGGCGTTTGGTCCCTCTTGTATCTCAGACATTATCCATCCTACAGACTTGCAATTTCGCAAGTCTTGTGAAACTCCTCGATAAGCGTTTCGGACACTGGGGTGTTTTAATATTAAAATTATAGGAATTCGAAATGCTTTCAAATCTTTGTTGTGTGTCTTTCTTATAAACTTTGGTTGATACACAGCCATTTATTCATTTAAAGGTTTTGGTCTTAACTAAATTAAGGTTAAAGTCAAACGGGAATACATATACCTACGGGCGTTATGGCATAATACTTAATTATTATACAAACTGTATGGCTCAAAATGATGTTTAAAGTATCAACGTGACTATATAAAAGCCCAGTAATTTTAACTCCTCGCTCTTCGGTCCTTAGCCAAAAAATAAATTATCTAATTATGTATTGCATGTACTATCTGGCATGGGTTATACGATATACCTAGATAGGTAGTTATTTGTTTAATTTTTATTATTGCTATTAAATAGCAAACTGTTAGTACTTAATATCTAAAGGTTCTATGTATTATATATTTGTTGTATTTTTTGTTAACATTTTTATTTAAGATTTTATTGAACTTACTAAAATGTGATGTTATTTTTATTCGTGTAGTTATAAGTTAGCATTTATTGTTGGTCTATATAAGGCCTAAATTTTGGCGGAAGTCATATTCAATTATTGAATCTTATAAAAATATATTATGTATGTTTTAAATTTATAATTCATATAAATATCTGGTTCTCAGAAATCACTATCATTAAATTATGTAATGAGAAATCTCTCTATATCTACTTTACATAGGATAATTTGTTATTGCTTTAATTGTATTCTTATTATCTACTTTTAATTCTACTTTTTAATCTAATTATTAAAACTATTCAGTGCACATCTTGTTTCTTTTAATAATTGAAATCTTCTTCGTTAAACTTTGCTGGTAAGTCACAATTTTCCCAGAATCCTTCGTCATTGAAAGGTTCAAACTCTTCGACCTGTATTTCTCTTACAAATCTTAGATTTTCTACCCAAGACAAGTTCTGGTCATAAAAGGTTTTGATTTTATTCTGTATCGGAGTTACTGCGTTTTCTGATATATCGTGACTCTTAATATTGGTGTTTGCGGATGCTGTGGTCTGAATATTCTGGTAAGCAGATGTTTTCATATTTGTATTTTTTTGGTTGCCTTGGATTCTCGGTTTGTGTTTATCTGTGTATAATTTTGGTAATGGTTTTTCTTTTATGCTCAAATCTTTATTCTCTTGCAGCTTTTTATGTGTAGTTTTGACGTTACATTTTTTAGTTTTGATTTCAGTACCATCTTTCGCATTAATTTCACAGGCATTTACGGCTTTCCTGTAGTTACGTTTAGTTTGTTTTTGATTTTTTGGCGCTTTGATTTCAGTACCATCTTTCGCATTAATTTCACAGGCATTTACGGCTTTCCTGTAGTTACGTTTAGTTTGTTTTTGATTTTTTGGCGCAGTGGTTATCGAACATACTGTTCCTTTCTTCTGTATTTTCTCTGCACATTTGATCGCTGTCTTATTAATGTTAGCTTGGTTCTTTAATTTGTTAGAAGTAGGCAGTACGATTTTTGTAGGACCATGCCTAAATGATACCATTTCTCTTCTAGGGTTTTGCAAAATCGCAGTTGCTTTTATAAAATCGTCATTATTGCTCGGAGGAACCATAGTATCTTGTGGTTGATATGTAATGTTTTGTGCATTTAAGTTGTCTAGAATGCTCTGCGAGTATTGTTGAGGGCATGGAGTAAAATTTTCATCGATGTCTCTAATAGAAAGATTAGAAATAGCTTTCTGTATGTTAAACTCAGGTTCGTGTCGGAAACTGGCGTGGTTTCGGATCAGTTCGTCAATATCTTCATCGCAAAGATTAATAACTTCGCTAACGGATTCCATACCGAGTGATATTCCTGCCACATCTCTATTTTGAACTCCATTAATAGTAGAGTCTGGTTCAATTTCATTCACACAAAGCGGAACTATCTCTGCTTGATTATTGTAATCTATAGTATTGTCCAAATCATTTGCTATGTATCTTGCAGTTTGTCCAATATAGTTATCTACCTCGAAGTACTGCGGCATCTGTGTCAAATCTTCGTCTATTTCAGAGTAGACCGGGGACATGATATTGTTATCATTTACTTGGGCTTTATACGGAACTGGAAAATCGTTGGTTTCATTTACCTTGTCTTGAGGTGCGTTGATTTCCTCTGCCCCTGCGCCTTGTAACTCTTGCTGCTCGTGTATTATCGCTTTTATGCAACGAGTGAGTTTTTCGATGACCTAGAACACAGAGGTTGAACTATTATTTCAGAAACTATGATGGTGGTCTTTGTTTACAAGTCGCTAGACATCCTACAGATAGAAGAAAGTTGGGCATACATGTCCTGACTTAAGAATCTATAGAGTAACTTAAGTACTAAAGTAAGTAAACATGGTCTATCAATATCGTATTGCATTAATGAAAGATCGTACAGGATGGCATCGTGAACGAAGTTCAGAGCTTTTGGATCCGCAACCTTGGGATGACTCAATTTAAAATTTAAAGTGACTTTGGAAAGTAAAGTGCCTATATGAACGATATTGATCATACTCTTATCGGATATTATCATACATTTATCAATTAGTTTTGAGAAATTTTAAACACGACTTACGTCTAAAATTGGCAGAGTACCTAAATAAATAAATAAATATAAATAATAATTTGTCTACTGCTGGACGCATGCCTCCTCCTCATAAGCGCCTTATTGGCTTTTATCCCATGGGGGGTAGTGCCCATAATCTCCACGCTGGGCATGCGGGTTGGGGATCGCAGTTCGGTGGTAGAATTGTTCTGAAGGGGGCGCAGCTGCCTGCCTCCGGTGGATATCCCTTAGTCGCCTCTTACTACACCCTCGGAAAGAATTAAATAAATAAAATAAATAAATAATGCTGGACAATTCACACAGCATTATCTAGCCCCAAGCTAAGCAAAGCTTGTGTTATGTGTACTAGATAACTGATATACTTAATACAATACACTACATAGATAGATATTTTTTATTATACATAGAAAACACCCAGACCAACAGAACAAATTTCTGCAGATCGTAGACAAATTTGTTCTGAGGCGGGAATCGAACCCGCAACCTCCTGCGTCGCAGGCGGACCTTCGCCCGCTGCGCCACAGAGGTCGTCAATTGTGGTGGTGCAAACTCTAAGCCGGCACCACATGGCTGAGATTTTAATTATGTTGGTACCTAACATACTTAAAATCTCAGTTCTCGTGCTATCTTTAGCTATAGCTAGGGCACTAGGATATTCGTAGGAGGGATCCGCCGGACAACGGAACTGCATCCTATGCACTGGAATTAGATCATTGCCATGAGGATGCTAACCCTACACTGGCTCAGGTTTTAGAATGTCCAGCCACAGAAAAAAAAACGAAATGGTAGATACTTTTCCCTAGTTCTTACTTATGCTGAATGACCTAGGTACCACCTACACCAGCGATAAAAAGAGACAATGCTTGGTGGGGTGAGGACCTGCGAAAGGCTGCAGGCAGTTGCTGGATGCGGCAAGCTGAAGATTGGACGCTATGGCGCTCATTAGTAGCAGTGGAATGGTATAGACTGATGATGATGATGATGATGAAGACAATGCTTTTGTTTCCAGTAAAAGAATCCCGACTTCACCCACCGCTGGGTACAGGCTTTCAAACTCTTGTCCCACCAGAAAACAGTAAAAGAGCAGTAGGTTCTATGATTTCATTGACTTTTTGACTAATGGTCAAATGTTTTTCGATTGGACAGACGACCGGACGACCTATGTGGCGCAGCCGGCGAAGCAGGAGGTTATGGGTTCGATTCCCGACTCGGACAAATTTTTGTGCGGTCTGCAGATGTTTGTTCATTCTGTATGTTTTTCTATGTTTAATAAAAAAATACCTATGTATGTAGTGTATTAAATATATCTGTTATCTAGTACCCATAACGCAAGCTCTGCTTAGCTTGGGGCTAGATAATGCTGTTTGAATTGTCCAGCATTATTATTATTTTGGATAATGATCAGTCAGCCTATTACAAACAACACGTCATGTAGACAACACGGACGGAAATTGTAGATCAAAAAGCATTTTCAATTTCTTACGAGGAAACAAAAGGAAAAGCTTTATAGAAACGTGAAAAACATCAGTTTCAATTCCTCTGATCTCATTTTAAAAACAAGCTATTTGGGGCTGGATGATGCTGTATGAAAAGCTCCCGTAGATATCAAGTAGGTAGTATTTTATCTATGGTAGTATCTATTTTTTTCTACCTGCCTACATCAATAGCCTCAGACTGTGGCTTCAGTTATGATTACTATTGCCCATTGTGATCTAATATATGGACAATATTTTGATTCATTGTTCTTCAAAAATACACTGATGTCATGTTTCCTAACATCAGTTCAGTTTCGTAAGAGCTAGAAGTAGTAATTGTTTGTTGGGCCTAGAGAGATAACTGTGTTCATAATAGATTTATCGAAATTAAATGAAACCTACTTGTAAGGAGCGCGCGTCTTTGTTGCATTTGTCTTTGTAGGTCGCGATCTCTTTGATGTAGACTACGGCGCTCTCTTCAGACATGGGCTTATGCTGGTAAACATAGTCGTCGACCAGCAAACTGATTTGCATCAGCCGTGTAGCTATCAGTCTTTTCTGAAAACCAAAGATTCCATAGAGAAACAACCAAAGTTTGATTCCTATGGATTTTGCTCTATTGTGGTGTGTTCTTACTTGTTTCGCGGGCCGATTGTTCTTTGTACGCGGCATTCTTTCACGAAAACTGAATGAATTTAATTCAATTTGATAATCAGAAAATATGCGGAATTTGGTAAGCCCAAGAAAATTTTAGAGCGTTTTTCAACCTCTCCCGCGTAAAATTTTCCGTTCCATTTACAAAAGTTAAAATTATCGTGTGCTTTCTTTTTCAGATTTTGTGATGCAACAAGTGTTGCGCATTCTACCAGAAATACTTTATAAAATTTCGATAGTTTTAAATTCGTACCAAAACAAAACATTATGACCATAGGTTAGCTTAGCGTGTTAAAATCCGTAATCTGGTCTGCAAACCCTGCATTCGCTGATAACTTTTCAGTTATCAAAGGACGATGGGTACATTACATATCCGTTCCAGTATTATGGAATGGCAGTTGACTTAATACGGCCTAACCGAACTATAATCAGTGTGGATCCGACGATCCTTGTGTGTAGACTAAAGTTTTTGTTTAAAAATGGATTCTCTGTAACGGACAATCATGTTTTGGTTAGGAGCTGTTATATTTTGTTTAGGGATTTATTTGAACGACGCTGGATATGGAGCCGGACAGCAAAGCAACTACTTTATTACGCCTACCTCTGTGTGAGTTATATTTTTTTCCAATTTTTTATTGCGGATTAATTGTCCATGTTAAATTAAAAGACATGGGCAATTTGAATTTTCAGAAGTGGAACTGGTACCTTGATAAAAAGTAGCCTATTCCATGATATTTTGCTGGAGGTTAAGATCCCGATTAGAATTCGGGATCCAGTTCCGTTGTTTCCTACCCTATTGTTAAGAAAACTTCAAATATTTTCCCATACTTATATTATTAGAGTTTTTCAGCCAATTAAAGTCCATATTATAAGACAGTAATTTGGTTACTTAGAAGTAGTATATTTTGTTGAAGGTTAAGATCCCGATTAGAATTCGGGATCCAGCTCAGTGGGTTCTGATCCTATTATTAGGAAACTTTCAAACATTTTCCCATACTTATAATACTTAATATAGTTTTTCAGCCAATGAAGAAGTGTACTTGTAATATTTTTAGCCCTCAAAAATTTAAAGAGGTCTTACCTAATAAGAAGCCTTAAGCACTTTTTCCCCGTTTATTTTTTGGGCTATGTCGCTGATCAGACTTTCCATCCCTTTTGTTTTTCTTCTAGCCAATCCGACGCCCATGCCCCAGCATACATGCCCGCCTATCTCAGAGAGTTAGAGCAGAATGCCCCTTCTGGCTCTCACGAATACTCTGGCACCAAAAACTCGTACGGTGGTACCAAGAACTCGTACGGTGGTACCAAAAACGCGTACGGCGGTGCTGGTGGTTCTCAGATTGTCAACAAGAATACGCATGGTACTACCAAGATCGTTTATACTGGAACGAAGAACGGGTATGGTGGTGCTGGCAGCTACAGTAACGTGCGAGAATGGGAGTCTTCAGATACTGGTTCTATGTAAGTGAATAGAATAGAATAGAGATTTATTTAGCACACAAAACACTGAGGGAAAGTTAAAACAAAACAAAAAGTTACACTAAACGCCAAAATAGAGACTGCATAAAACAAACAAACAAACATCAAAACAATTGCCTTAAAAAATAAATTAAAAAATAACTCTACGTGTAGAGTCTTATGAAAAAAATTGGTCTTTCCATAGTGCGTGGCTAAACAGGTCTAACCTCAGCTTGATGCCGCTACCGCCCGAGGACGGAACAACGCTGGTTTTCAGTCTGAACCTCTAGGTGAAGTCCATTTACGAGTATAGACTAGCAGTCTATAGCGTACAAAAATCAATGAGCAACAAAGTTTAACAAACGGGAGTTTAGTTAAAGAAAGAAAAGTGTTATTTAATAAAAGAACACCAATGGTTTCAAAATTGACGCTTTTGACACGCGTCGTATCTACTAGGTATAGGTTTTCCTTTAGCGTTTTTTAGGTAAAATGCCAAAATGTGTAATTCTGAGACTATACCGTTGTTATTGTTCTATGATGTTTGTTTGTTTGTTTGTTTTATGCAGTCTCTATTGTTGTGTTTAGTGTAGGTAACTTTTTTGTTTTGTTTTACTTTCTCTCCGTCTTTTGTGTGCAAATAAATCAATATTCTATTAATTTAGTGGAATTAGGGCCCCGGTGTGATGACGATCCGAAAGACCGCTGGCGGGTGCTGGATGCGGCAAGGTGAAGACAGGGCGTTGTTGCCCATTGGGAAAACCAATGTTCCGCAGTGGACTAGCTATATTATTTCTTTTCTTTTTTAATGCATAACGAAATCGGCCACCGCCCAAAATGTGTCGCATACAGTAGCTAAGCATGTGCAAAGCAGGACGCATAGCGCTAGTCTTCGGTGGTAACTTCGTCTCAAGTGTCTCCTTTCTTAAAAAAAAGGTCCCATGCTAAATCAATTGTGGACTGATTTTAATGATTCAGACAATGTTTCCGAGATGGTCACAAAAAAAAAATTCCAGAAAGATTCTTAGATATTTATTCCGCAAAACCTAAAACAGTAAATATTAAGGAATTTGAAGTCAGGATTTGAAGTTTTATGTTTTTTCAAAACGATCAAATTATAAAATGGCAGAAGCCTTTATTCACAAAGAAAATTATAATATAATTAGTATTTACAATTGAAACAATTGAGCTAACTGCAGACTGTTGCAAACAATCTACAGACAGGTAGCTCAACTGATCCATATTATTCATTAATTAAAAAAAAAAAAAATAATTTAATTAAATTAAATTATTCATCATCATCTTCTTCAAACTAATTTACCCCACTTTTTGACGTAAATTACTACCCATGTTTAATACTTCTCTGTCTTTTCAGGCCGCAGCGTTATTTCGACTTCCAACAGATATCGAAAAACTATGCACGTAAGTTAACACAACAAGCGAATATTATTATTATATTATCGTTTTCCTTGCCGTATCTGACAATGGCGAAGCTGGTTTAATTTTTATCTAATTTTAACACTTCGAGTGCCCGTGACCCACACGCTGATTTTGCAGGCGTGTAGAGCAGCGATTAATCCCTAGCGTAGATATTTTGCTACTGGAATATGAATATATTTAAAAACAAGAACGCCTTCGCCGATTTTAATCAATTTATTTTATTATTAACTAGCTGCTGAACGCGGCTTCGCCTGCGTAGTTCCCGTTCCCGTGGTAATTCCGGGATAAAACATAGCCTATGTCCGTCTCCTGGTTCTAAGCTGCCTCCCCACCAATTTTCAGCCAAATCGGTTCAGCCGTTCTTGAGTTATAAATAGTGTAACTAACACGACTTTCTTTTATATATATAGAATACTATTATAAATATAATTATTTTTAACCGACTTAAAAAAGAGCAGGTTCTCTGTATTTATTTATTAAAAAGGAACGTCAACAGCGTATACATAAAGCATTCTTCATGTACGACTGTATATTTTTTATATTTGTTCGTCGATTAGGTTTAAAGAACTTTATTTCTCATACAAACTATACAGTTCATTTACAATGAGATAAACATAATGTAAATACTTATAAAATTAAATGTGTGTATCCTCTGAGATCTATAGTAAATAGCAAAAAATACCTTGCTACGTAATAAAAAACTTAAAATTAGTAATTTTAAGTAGCTGTAGGTAGTATCAGAAACTTATTTATAAAGAATAAACATTTTTGACCAACGTGACTAGAGAAAAATGAGAACAAGTTTTGGATTTATCCATCAAAAATTGGATCGAATTGGTAAATTATTTCGTTATTGCACCTCCTTATTGATAATGATCCCTTAAAGGTTTATTCCCAGGCATTAGTATTTGTCCCGTAAACCTCAAGAAACAGTGTAAATACATTGAATTTAGTTTTTATAAAAAAAAAAATTATTCATAGCAATGGTTGAGTAAGGATACTCCGAGAAATGTATGTTCTAGATACCTTACGAAAAATAGCATTTAATTAATTTTTCAGTGCATAAGTGATAAAACTTATCACGAAAAACGTTCGAAGCCACGGGCAGGAAATTAGTTCATTTTATTCTGTAAAATCTCCGTTCACACGCTTTTTAAACAACAGATAAGCTAATTCCAAGTATCAATTAAACCTAAAATCTACTATTTATCAGAATGCGTAGGCGCCTGGCGGAAACCACTGATCTAAGCGTCCGCTCGCCGATTTAAAACTACGAGTATATTTAACACTATTGCTGCGACCTAAATATTTGCCATGCCAATGTCATTGATAATAATGCATTGATATGCAGTTATTGTGTCAGGGTTAGGGGATGAGCATTGCTGGAGTTATCTAGGGCTTTGGATGGTAGATAGGTAAGTTACGGGTTCTACATTTAGCCGCTTAGAGCATTCTATGCTCACTCAAAGCCACTTGGAAATTTGTAACGCCAGATTGATTCGAGATACGACTCGTTGACTCGATTATAATGACCTGAATATTTGCCAATGTTGTTGATAATAATGCATTGATATGCAGTTATTGTGTCAAGGTTGGGGGTAACGCATTGCTGGAGTTATATAGGGCCTTGGATGGTAAATAGGTAAGTTACGGGTTTTACATTTAGCCGCTTAGAGCATTCTATGCTCACTCCAAGCCACTTGGATATTTGTAACGCCAGATTGATTCGAGATACGACTTCTTGACTCGATGGCCTGAATATTTGCCCATGTCATTGATAATAATGCATTGATTTGCAGTTATTGTGTCAGGGTTGGAGGATGAGCATTGGTTGGACGGTTGATAAGTACGGGTTCTACAAATGGCTCATAGCATTCTACGCTCACTCAAAGCCACCTGGGAATTTCTAACTCAAGATAGACTTGAGATTCGATTCGTTGATTAGATTGTGATGAGATGAATAAATATTGAAGCTTTGTCCAATAAAGAAAAAGCTTTTACTGTCCTTCATTAGAAGGAAGACGTCTATGATGTCACGTCAAGCTTTGCAGGTTTTTTCTGTGCCACTTTCATTTGACACCCTCAAACGCAAAAAGCCATCTTCTAAGTATAGTCGAACTATTTTTAAACATTTTTTTTTCCAAGAAAACCCCTAAACAATTAGGTAAATTACACGAGGCACGTTCTTTAGGTGCCTTCCGAACTGCAACTAATCTCAATGTATTGATTAGGACAGTCAGTCAGGTCCATTCTTCTCGAGACAGGCTGTCAGAATGCCCCTAATACAGGGTTATTGGTAATTCACTGACACCGCGTGAACTGCAGGATCTGCCCATCATCAGGAACAAATTCGTGAAGACGCCAAGTTCTATTTATTATACTTGGTATTGGTTGTAGGGTACCCCCTTCATTAAATAAATCGTTCATTAGAGGGCCTTAATTTGAAACTAAACTTAAAAACGGCTCTGCCCTGAATTAACAGTACTAGATGTGGCAATGGGAGATCAGTCTTAATTCATTGAGTTCCGGACCAACATGTTTTTCATTCTTTATGGGAGGTGATTAACATAATATTTTATGAATTTAAGACCTGGCGTCTTCACTGATGTGTACGTGGTGATGGACAAAACCTCCAGTACACAAAGTTAATAAATAATAAATAAATAATGCTGGACATTTCACACAGCATTATCTAGCCCCAAGTTAAGCAGAGCTTGTGTTATGGGTACTAGATAACTGATATACTTAATACAATACACTACATAGATAGATATTTTTTATTATAGATAGAAAATACCCAGACCAACGGAACAAATTTCTGCAGATCGTACACAAATTTGTTCCGAGGCGGGAATCGAACCCGCAACCTCCAGCGTCGCAGGCGGACCTTCGCCCGCTGCGCCACGGAGGTCGTTTCGGTGAAATACCACTGCATTTGACGACCTCTGTGTCGCAGACGCAGCAGGTTGCGAGTTCGATTCCCGTCTCGGGACAAATGTTTGTACGATCTGCTGATACTTGTTCAGGGTGTTCTGGATGTTTTTCTATTTAAAAAAAAAAACTATCTATGTAGTGTTTTATTAGGTATATCAGTTATCTGGTACCCATAACACAAGCTCTGCTTAGCTTGGGGCTAGATAATGCTGTGGGAATTGTCCAGTATTTATTTATATTTATAATATAACGTATTTTTTTACATTAAGTCTACCTTACTGTCCTAGATTAGCAGGCATAAAGTTCAGTTTATCCATTCAGTGACTAAATCAACCGATGATGTTTAATCTAAGCAATATTATCCTTTTAGCGAAATGTGAGCCCGACTGTAAAAACTCCGGCATCTGCGTCGCTGAGAACACGTGCCACTGCCCTCAGAACTACCACGGCACCTACTGCGAGTTCGAGAAGATTCCCTGTCTCAACTACCCGCCCCTCCCTATGAATGCGGTGCGCAAGTGTAACTCAGAGTAAGTACCCGCCCCTACCTATGAATGCGGTGCGCAAGTGTAACTCTGAGTAAGTAACATCAAATTTGTAAAAACTCCGGCATCTGCTTCGCTGAGAACACGTGCCACTGCCCTCAGAACTACCACGGCACCTACTGCGAGTTCGAGAAGATTCCCTGTCTCAACTACCCGCCTCTACCTATGAATGCGGTGCGCAAGTGTAACTCAGAGTAAGTGCCTTCAAAGATGTAAAAACACCGGCATCTGTGTCGCTGAGAACAAGTGCAACTGCCCTTAGAACTCCCACGGCACCTTATGTGAGTTCGAGAAGATTCCCTGTCTCAACTACCCGCCTCTACCTATGAATGCGGTGCGCAAGTGTAACTCAGAGTAAGTGCCTTCAAAGATGTAAAAACACCGGCATCTGTGTCGCTGAGAACAAGTGCAACTGCCCTCAGAACTCCTACGGCACCTTATGCGAGTTCGAGAAGATTCCCTGTCTCAACTACCCGCCTCTACCTATGAATGCGGTGCGCAAGTGTAACTCAGAGTAAGTGCCTTCAAAGATGTAAAAACACCGGCATCTGTGTCGCTGAGAACAAGTGCAACTGCCCTTAGAACTCCCACGGCACCTTATGTGAGTTCGAGAAGATTCCCTGTCTCAACTACCCGCCTCTACCTATGAATGCGGTGCGCAAGTGTAACTCAGAGTAAGTGCCTTCAAAGATGTAAAAACACCGGCATCTGTGTCGCTGAGAACAAGTGCAACTGCCCTTAGAACTCCCACGGCACCTTATGTGAGTTCGAGAAGATTCCCTGTCTCAACTACCCGCCTCTACCTATGAATGCGGTGCGCAAGTGTAACTCAGAGTAAGTGCCTTCAAAGATGTAAAAACACCGGCATCTGTGTCGCTGAGAACAAGTGCAACTGCCCTCAGAACTCCTACGGCACCTTATGTGAGTTCGAGAAGTTCCCTGTCTCAACTACCCGCCTCTACCTATGAATGCGGTGCGCAAGTGTAACTCAGAGTAAGTGGCTTCAAAGGTAACAAGCAATACAGCTCTTAAAAATAAATTAACTTATCTTATGCGTACGTGTCACTAACAACCAATAAAAGAATTTACATAATCATTTTGAAAAATAAGGACGACATCATTAATGTTGTACCTAAATGCGAAAGGTTTGATGGATTCATAATATTGTGTTTTTGTTACTTCTTCACGCCAAAACGCTTGATCGGATCAGGCTGAAATTGCAGAGATGTAAGCCTAGACTGGGATAACTGTCTCAGCATGAGTAGTTGTAATCGTTTTATGGGTGTACGCATTATTTTACGAATACTTCCGTCGTTTTCGAATCCTTCCTATACATTTAGCGCCTTCAGCACCCCTACCGGATCGAGAGGAACTACTTTTCGTAGCATGACAATGATCCAATCGTTTCTTACTAACCCGATGACAGTTTTCGAATGTTTTTGAGTGATCTGCTGCACTTTGACATGACAGCAGCAGTCATGTTTGCGGTATTGATGTTATAAAAGCAAGTAGATAGAGCACTACTAACATGGCTTGGTCATAGAAATACCTTCAATTGGTGCTTTACAAAAATAAGACCACACAGGAAAACATTTCACTCGGCACTTGCACCCAATCTAAGTTTTTCCCTTGCGATCTATGAGCGTACGTACCAAGTCTAACCCAATACTCTTGTGTGAGTTGACAAACATAATTATAATTTCAGTGCTTTCACACATACAAGCGCACGAATACAAATAGGAAAATGAAACGTATTTGTCGCATTTTTTGGCTAAACCTCGATTGTGTCTACTAAAACAACAAAATGTGTAATTCTGAGACGATACCATTGTTATGGTAAAGCGATTAATTTAGTGGAATTAGGGCCCTGGTAGAATAAATCTGATTTCCGCAACCTTTTCCAGATCGTGCACGATCAAGTGCATGGAGGGCCACAGATTCATAGACGGTACAACGGTCGCAAACATGCGGTGCGCGGAAGGGAAGTGGGTCCCGACCCGTGCGGACCTGACAGTCATCCCTGACTGCCAGCCGGAGTGCGACCCGCCCTGCCTGAACGGAGGCGTCTGTCTCTCGCTCAACACCTGCCAGTGCCCCGCCAAGTACCGCGGCCCGCAGTGTCAATACTGTAAGCATACCTGTTGAGCACTAGCTAGGTGGAAGCTGGAGCACGACAGTTATCCCTGACTGCCAGCCGGAGTGCGACCCGCCCTGTCTCAACAGAGGCGTCTGTGTATCGCTCAACACCTGCCAGCGCCCCGCCAAGTACCGCGGCCCGCAGTGTCAATACTGTAAGGATACCTGTAGAGTACTAGCTGGGTGGAAGCTGGAGCACGACAGTTATCCCTGACTGCCAGCCGGAGTGCGACGCGCCCTGTCTCAACAGAGGCGTCTGTGTACCGCTCAACACCTGCCAGTGCCCTGCTAAGTACTGCGGCCCGCATTGTCAATACTGTAAGCATACCTGTAGAGTACTAGCTAGGTGGAAGCTAGGTCTCCTCAGGTGCGGACCAGACGGTCAAGCAATTACTTACCATACCCGGAACGCAGCAAAGTAGCAAACAGGCGGCTCTTGATATCAACATTGTACGGCTTCCCCGGACAAGCAACCTTAACACCTAGATCCATCATTCTAAGTAAAATAGATTAGAATCCAGTCCTTAGACACGCCTAACATGGGCGACGTTTTGAATTAATAAATGATCTATCTATTTATCAGCCCCAAGAAATCCAGACGTAGGAAGGCCTACCCTAAATAGCGCAGGATACTGGCTTGCACCAGGGGGCAACCCCAGTCGTCTCTTAAGGCATCCAAGGAAGGATAGTGTCCATTATGCATGGGAAGAGCTGCCTTTTTAATTTTCTTAAACATCATAGTCTATACGTGTCCAAGTCCATTGATAGACGCAAGCCTTCAAGGGACCAAGGGAGTTATATCTGTAATCCCCACGCTTGGCATGCCGGGATCGCAGTTTAGAGGCGCGGCTGCCGCCCCCTGGAAGAGTTGGGGTGGTGCAAATTCTACTGACCACATGTCCTTACTTTTTTTAAAGCTGCCTTTGAATTCCAGCCGTCAGCGCGTGCGACGTCCGCAAGCTATCATTCAACGGCGGCTACAAGTGCCTCGGCGACGAATTGACGCAGAAGTGCAAGCTGTCATGCCCTGACGGCAGCGAGTTCAGTGCGTCCCCCGCCGACGTATACACGTGTCGGTACGACTCCGGCGTATTTCTGCCGCAGCCGTTACCGCACTGTGTCTTCAGTAAGTCACACTAATATTATAAGTGCGAAGGTTAGGATGTTTAGATGTATGGATAGATGGCTGTTTGTTACCTCTTCACGTTTAGGAAATTAGGTTTCATTATGTTTTGCTTTGTTTAAAATTAACTGAAAAAATTGTACTGTAGAAGTAAGCTATTGCCGAGGTAGAGATCTCTCGCGTGTACATTACAAGTTTCGAACTTGGTTGGAGCGAGGGATTGAAACTTAGACTAAGAAACTAGGTCTAAAACACTGTACTGTTACAGTTAATACCTACCTTTATTATCTTTACATAGTATAAAATAAAGTCGTTCCCGCTGTCTGTCTGTCCCTATGTATGCTTAGATCTTTAAAACTACACAACGGATTTTGATGCGGTTTTTTTAATAGATAGAGTGATTTAAGAGGAAGGTTTATGTGTATAATACATGCATAATATAGTAGAGAAACACTGATAATTTTAGAGGTTTCTAATGTGATATCTATTTATTTATTTACGTAAATAAACACATCTTTTTGTGTTTACATTGCAAGCGCTGGCTGAACCCTACAAGATACATAAAAATAATGTACTACAGTATTGTTCACCTTAAAAAGGTCTACAAAAAAATCCGCAATGGTATATGTCTATCTCTGAGGGGTAACACACAATAACCATTTTTAATGGCTTATTTACAAAACGATTTTAAGCAAAACAGCATTAATTCTTATCCAATTAACTAAAATTAACCTAAAATACATTGTGCATTTAATATAGATCAATATGGCCCTTTACAGCATGTAATTTAAATGAATATTTCGAAGATATTACAGATTTTAAATGGGTCGCCTATAAACGTTTATTACTATTATTTCAAACATAGAGCTATATTTTCTTCTTCTTACAGCTGAAGTCGTGGTCATAACTCCATCGAACCAGCATAATACCGTAAGTTTCTTTTTAATTGTCATCAATTTCGGTGGGCAAAGGCCCGCCTGCGACCCAGGAAGTTGCGGGTTCAATTCCCGCCTTGGGATAAATGTTTGTACGATCTGGAAATAGTTGTTCCGGTTGTTCTGGGTATTTTATATGTATAAAAAAATAACAGTCCATGTGAAGTATTTGTAATACATTGAAATAACCGTAATGTGTCTATCCCCAGACATTCTACTCCTACCATTCTGGAGTTAAAGGTGGATACAACGAGACAATACGCTACGAATCGCATTCTGAAAGCTACGGCTCATACGGCAGCGGGATGTCGGGTTACGGTAGTGGGTCATCAAGTTACGGTGGTGGGTCGTCAAGTTACGGCAGCGGGTCGTCAAGTTACGGCAGTGGTTCGTCAGGTGAGGTTTAAAGCTGTTTATTTTATGATAAATTTACTTATTCTTTTTGTATACTTCAGATACAAAACGGTGCTTAAATAAAAATGTACTTATGTTAGTACGGCGTATGAAAAATTGTATTTTCGATTAGATTTGAAAAAAATAAGGTATGTTAATTTTTAAACTCTCAATGAATCAGTCAAGATTTTATTCACATATTTATTGCTGTATTCAAATATAAAGTTGGTTACTAAGGGTAGGTTATAATTACGTGTTTTTAATTTTGTAGGTTTTTTTTTAGTCTGCAGTTAGCTCAATTGTTTCAATTGTAAATACTAATTATATTATAATTTTCTTTGTGAATAAAGGCTTCTGCCATTAAAAAAAAAAAATTGTAGGTTACGGCGGCGGCGGGTCATCACATCACGGCGGGGGGTCATCAAGTTACAGCAGTGGTTCAGGCGGGTATGGCAGTACGCATTACGGAAGCTCGAGTGTGCAAGTGATAATGCAGGACTTGACGCCGAAGGGCGGAACTTGTTTGACCTGGGCGGGCGCGCATTACAAGACTTTCGATGGGACGGTGTATACGTAAGTATATTGTTACCTCTCTCGTTACATTTTGAACAGTTTTTGGCATTAGGCTTTACGTGTTCTAGATAAATTACCCCTCTATGGCGGTTGTATGCCTCTAACTATCGCCACTGTCTTTTCTTTCTTATAATAACGTTTGTCAAAGGAATTTTCAAAAGTCCATTGTATAGTTTATGATACCTATCAAAAGCCTTTTTAATGCCCATAAAATAGTTTTTTTTTTATTTCCTTTATGTAGAATATCGAAGTTACTCTTGGTGGCCACGGAACTCGTTTTCGCTTCTCTGTCTAAATTATACGAAACTAAACTATTAGCCGGACCCTTAATGTAATGACCAAATTAACGTCTCGATACAATAAAGACAATAGAGACTCGATACGATACAATAGATAAAGAGTTACAATACAGGGAAGATTGTAGCATTTACAGCCCAGACAGACATCTTTGATGAGGACACAGAAACAGAGGGTGAGTCTATTTGACGTTAGTAACAAGACGTGATCGTAACGACTCCTTTTTCCATTTAGTTTGGTACAAATCAAATCAAAAACTTTATGTCCATAAATACAATAAATGTACACATAAAAAGGTCAAATTATAAAACTAAACACTGACACGGAAATAAAGTGACATTTTTGATTTCTGTCGCTTCGGTATGTAGACTAAAGTAAAGAAGCGACGAAGAAACCTTTAGCCTGTTAGTTGTTATTTTTCGAGCTAGAGCAAAACTCGTCCCAAGCTTTTTTATCCTCTAGATAATCTGATATTTTGTAGTAAGCCTTTTTACAAAGGATATGTTTGAATTCGTCGAACTACGATAGTTTTTATAGGATATGTTTGAATTTATTTATTGACTAGCTGTACCCACGACTTCGTTCGCGATTGACATACCTGGCGACTAATTAGGTTCACATTTAACCACGGTTTCTCTCATGTTATGAAACGCCGTGCAAAAAAACTTCGATGCCCAGAATTGGACCTTCCCATTCTTTATCGACACGACTTTTAGCTACGACTCGGCCAGCGTCAGTGTTAAGAAGTGTCATACTCGTTTCACTTCTTACTCATGGTTCCGTTCAGCTGGGGCCCTATTCTGCTCAACTAATCGCTTCACTATGACAGGGGTATCGTCAAAGAATGACACGTTTTGGTATTCTACCTTAAATGAAAGAAATTATGATGAATGCAGATGGAGAGACGCGCGTCAAAGTGTCAAGTTTGAAACTATTAATTTATCTCGCACGCACTATCTGGAGTTTTATTAATCTATAAGGATTCTATGTGATGATTCTGCGACGATTCCATTGTCATAGTGAAGCCATTTTATTACAGAATTGGGCTCCTGATCCATTTGACTGGACCACCCTAATTTTTTTTTCGTTAGTAGGTAGGCTCAGTTGGTTGTTTACCTTAATTGGACCACTTACTCCAACCAAACTTTGGTGGTACAGTTAACTGTACCAGCTAAACCACCAAATATCATGTCCATGAATATCGCATGGACCATCTGCACATTTTACCTACTTTGCCTGAAATAGGCATTGACGCACTCATTAGTTAGGTTCCTACCTACTTAGGTAGGAATTTAACTTGTATCCCCCTTCACGGGGAACCTTACTGAATTCCGGTATAAAATGTATCTTTCCCCGTAGTATGAACTCAAATCGTGCCGACTTCCATTCGAATTCATTCAGTAGTTCCGTCGTGATGCGCGGTTAAAGAATTTTACTTTTTCATCTCTCCCAGGGGAACCTTACTGAATTCCGGGATAAAATGTATCCCATGTCCTTTCTTGTATTATGAACTCAAATCGTACTAATTCAGTCCCAACTCATTCAGCAGTTTCGGCTTGATGCACGGTGAAAGAATTTTACTTTCATCCCTTCTCCTAGGGGAACCTTATTTCGGGATAAAATTTATCTTTCCTCGTAGTATGAACTCAAATTATGCCGAGTTCTATTCGAATTCATTCAGTAGTTCCGTCGTGATGCGCAGTTAAAGAATTTTACTTTCATCCCCTCTCCCAGGGGAACCTGACTGAATTCCGGGATCAAATGTATCCCATGTCCTTCCTTGTAGTATGAAATCAAATCATGCAAGGTTTCATTCCAATTCATTCAGCAGTTTCGGCGTCATGCGCGGTGAAGAAATTTTACTTTCATCCCCTCTCCCAGGGGAACCTGACTGAATTCCGGGATAAAAAGTATCCTATGTCCTTCCTCGTAGTATGGCCAAAAAACATTTCGAGTTTCATTTCAATACCTTCAGTAGTTTCGGCGTGATGCGCGTTTAACAAACAGACAGACAGACAGACATGAATGAAAAAAATTACAGTTTTGGCTTCAGTATCGTTAATAGAGTGACCTCCAAAAAAAAATTTCAAAATATCTTCAATGTACAGAATTGGACCTGTTACAGTCTTATTATAAGTGTTTGGGGTTTTGTGGTTGATTTAAAGACGTTTGGTATGGGATTTCACTTGTATTGAGTCACACACTGTTTTACTTTAGTTTAAACACTATTTAGGGCTAGTTAGACATTAAATGGATTTATTAGAGAGTAAATTACCGGGAGCCCGAACGTCCCGTTGCAAGGCAGTGTTAGAAGAGGGCGACCCAAGAAAGAGATGGATGTATTTAGGCTCAATCCTAAACATTCTGGGCCTCTTTTTTAAGGTGAAGGAATACATAAATAAACCTTGCTTAAGTAGTGGACTGAAGCTGTATATAGGTACAATTTTTCTTTTAAATATAGTAGCAAGTTTACATAGTAGTTTACAATCATTTTTACATTTATAACATTATTGATTAGAGTTGCAAACATAAATAAGTTATTTCTCCTAAACGAGTAAATATTATTTTAAGGAAATGAATAAATGAAGTTAATTGTTTATATTATTGGTTATTATAAAGCTGAAATTACAAAAATGATAAAGCCTTAATAAATGTCTTAATTAGAACTGGGTTTTACTTATGGATACTATGAGTAACTGTAACAAGTACTTATTGATACTATGAGTATGGGTAAACAAAATAATATTCTTAGAGTTAATTACATCTATCTTAAAAACATAGGTAGGTTTCTATGTGCAATGCCTTATCTGTAGCTAGCACGAGTAGCTTAACAGGTGTAGGTTTGCATTAACAATGAAAATTAAAGTTAATCTTTACTTGGTAGTCGAATACATTTGTGGACCAGCTTAACAGGTGTAGGTTTGCATTAACAATGAAAATTAAAGTTAATCTTTACTTGGTAGTCGAATACATTTGTGGACCGGTCTGTTGAATTCACCTTTAGATGTTTTGATCTTCACCGATCTGGCTAGACCATCATTTTTATTGACATGAATTGAGGTAATTCTACCTAGCGGCCAAAATGTAGGCATGTAATAAGCATCTGTGTCTGAGGTCGAAAAGTTTTCTATGTAGTGAGCATGTCCTAGCTGCAAGAGCTCATGAATGAAAGCTTTATACTGTGTGTGTACAAGGATGTATCCTTTTGCATCCTAGCTTCGAGCTGTAGTAAGCATCTGTAGGCTGTATTGAAGGGGTTACCAAGATCCTGTAGTCTGTCATCTTGGAGTGGTAGGTTGACTGTGTACCTGCCTGTCGGGTCTTGTGTAGGCGGTGCTGGCGAGTGTAGCTTCTTAGATGTTGCTACTTCTTCCTGTTCCCAAAAGGACTGTAGTATGCTGTCTTTTGCAGTTGTAATTTTGCTGGCATGCATGGTGCCTTTAGGTGTAGGTTTTATTAAGAGTTCACTGTTGTGTGATTGAGATTGGAGAGAAAAATGTTTTTTTTTTTCGTTTTTGTTTCACAAGTATGGCGGCAATTCTTCGTCGAAAATTGTCGTGTTGGCTTGGTTGGCGGAGTAGGTGTCCGTCGTATCACGTATGTATGTTGGAGATTTGTAGTGTAGAAAGAGTTCACTGTAGTGTGAATAGAGGTTGAAGAGTAGGTATTCCTTTGTTGGCGGAGTAGGTTTCCGTCGTTTCACGTATGTTGAAGATTTGTAGAAAAAGTTCACTGTAGTGTGAATAGAGGTTGAAGAGTAGGTATTCCTTTGTTGGCGGAGTAGGTTTCCGTCGTTTCACGTATGTTGAAGATTTGTAGAAAGAGTTCACTGTAGTGTGAATAGAGGTTGAAGAGTAGGTATTCCTTTGTTGGCGGAGTAGGTTTCCGTCGTTTCACGTATGTATGTTGGAGATTTGTAGAAAGAAAGAGTTCACTGTAGTGTGAATAGAGGTTGAAGAGTATTCCTTTCTTGGCGGAGTAGGTTTCCGTCGTTTCACGTTTTTTGTTACGTATTTCGTAGATGGATAGATTGCGTTGCGTCGTAAGCAAGCAAGCAAAGCGTTGATTGATTGAAAGTTTGATTGTAATGTAGGAGTGGTCGTTGAATGAACGAACTGTTTTTTTAGACTGTTTGTTTGCCGTCGACTGCTAGACCGGTTTACAGTCCACTGATGAACCAGTTTACTCGTGAACGACATTTGCATCGCCCAGTCCAAAGTCGAGCGTTGACGAAACTGTTTGTTTCTCGCTCTCTAGCCACTCGTCTATCAAGCATTCTGCTCTCTTCACACTTGCTTGTTTCGCTAATATGACTATCTCTCTTTCGCCATGCGCCAGGCCAGACTGTATATCGGCGGCGGCGTAAGTGGTGTTTTGTAAAAGTAAACTCTATTGCAATGCAATATGCATGTCAATGTATTATTCTATTAGTAGGCATTACCTACTAAACAATTACCTACCTATCTTCATATGGTAGGTAAGTTGCACTATGCACACAAGCGTAGGTTAGGTACCTAGGAGGCTTATTTATTTCTGATTTTCGGGCATACCTATCCAGGTAGAGACAAACCATTCTAAAAATGCAGGCCCTCTTCATAAAACGTCATAAGTAGGTACCTACTTACTTGGCGTGCATTTTTAGAATGCTTTATCTCTACCTACCTAGGTAGGTACCTATCCCGAAGGTAGGTAGGTAGTGTAGGTTCCCTAGGTACCTACCTACTGACCTATGGGATTTTTCTTTTGACGTGTCAAAAAGCAAGAGGCAACGATACTTACATTTTAATACCTACCTGCTTATGACAAGTTTATGACCACTATTAAAGGTAGGCCTACCTATAATAAACTGGTGCTTAGGTATTCTGATACCTAAGTGATACGATAACATAACACTATTGCTCCGTGCTATTTCACACTGGCTACTGGCATGGCGATTTGCAAGCGAGTTAACGCCGAAAGACATGGTACCTACCTAGGTAGGTAGGTAGGTACCTAGGTAAATTCATTGTTGAAAAAAAAGTATAGTGATCGCGAGGTCTACTGTTCGTAGAACTACTAGTTATATAAAAATACCCAGAACACCCGGAACAAATATTTGCATATCGTACAAACATTTGTCCTAAGGCGGGAATCGAACCCGCAACCTGCGTCGCAGGCGGACCTTTGCCGGCTGCACCACATCGGTCGTCAAAATAGTTCATACGTCGCGTCGTCGATTGGCAACCGTTTACCTATGATCGTTTTAATTCTCGTCGTCGTTTACCAATCTGTGCATCAACGTTCAACGATCGATCATGTCCTGAACTAAACGGCATAAACTGGTCGAGCAGTAGACTGTTTTATGAACTAGTTCATCGTTGACGGTAAACGGTCTCGTTTCGTCGATTGAAAAGAAGTCGACGACCCATTCCTATTGTAATGTAATTGGTGCGTCGCGCAGTGACGTCACGCGTGAAGTTAGTTGCGATGTATCGCTGAGTCGTTAAAGCAGATCGATAATGTTTCGTGTTGCGAACAGTAGGTGTCGCTCGACGTGTAGGTTGGTGCTCTTCTAACAGCTGCTGCGTCCGTCGGTAAAACAGTGTGTCTCTCTGGTTGGCTGTATTTCTGTAAGTCGCTGTTCTATTCGTCGGATCGGCGTATCTTCCGCACTTGTAGGAATTGTACGAAGTTCACTTCGGTTTTCTGGCCTCCGGGCAAGGAATGGAACGGAGAATCTTGATAAAATGCGTAAAGATGGCGTCGAACTTTTTCAATGACACTCGAAGGACCAAAATTATGTTTGGGGTTTTGTGGTTGATTTAAAGACGTTTGGTATGGGATTTCACTTGTATTGAGTCACACACTGTTTTACTTTAGTTTAAACACTATTTAGGGCTAGTTAGACATTAAATGGATTTATTAGAGAGTAAATTACCGGGAGCCCGAACGTCCCGTTGCAAGGCAGTGTTAGAAGAGGGCGACCCAAGAAAGAGATGGATGTATTTAGGCTCAATCCTAAACAATAAGTATAGATAATTTTTGCAACTCACTTGGAGTTTTGTTGTAGTAGCGTAAAGCGTACAGCGCCTCTATCATGAGGACAGGGAACTACGCAAATCCCATACAAAAAGGGGATGTCACGATCTCGTCTCGTTACAAACGTCAATAAGACTCACACCTCAGGACAGGTCCTGCGAAGTCGAACTTGCAACACTGCGTCTATGGCGAACTTTTGCCTCTCGCTCCACATACGTCGCCGTTTGTCTATTATTATTGCCATTGGAGAGCAAGAAAAATGAAACGTCAAGTGCGAGTCGGAACGCGCCCTTAAGGTTCCGTATAATTTTAAAACCTTGTGTCTTGCCATCATATCATGATATTAGGTCAACGGGAAGTAGGTACCCTGTAGGTTTTGGTCCATGGCGAGAGTAAAAAAAAATGATATTTGTGAATGAAGTACAATAAAACTCACCCTGATGAAGTCCCTCGTTAAGGGATGAAACGTTGGTGTTCTTTCAACACAAACTAGGTTCGTAGTTAACCCGCTTACATTCATAATAAATGAAATACAAATTAACAGTTTACGGATTTTTCCCTTAATTTGTTCTGTAATACCGTGCTATTTCCAAATTTTACTATCCTAGGTCTACGGGTCTCTATAGGTTTTGTGTGCATGTAATTCCCTTGGAAATTTCAAAATATTCGGACATAAACGGCTGAAACTTTTGATTGGGTTGACCTAGATTTTTATAGTTTTATTTATATCGTAGCTCCAAGAGGTTACGGACTTGAGTATTTGATGTTAATTTCAACTCGATAACGCCACGCGTTCCTTAGAAAAATGGGTTGACAGACAGACAGACAGACAACAAAGTGATCCTATAAGGGTTCCTTTTTCCTTTTGAGGTACGATTAGACGCCGTAATGGTCCTGACGTAATCCTTAAAGCCGAAAGTTTGTGAAATCTGAATTTTTGTTAGGATCTTCAAAACAACTGAACAGATCAAGATGAATTTTGGGGTACGCTTCGAATAGTCTTCTAATTTAGTTTTTAATTCTATCGGTTAATTGATTCCTTTGTGCATAGGTTCCAATCGCCATGTCAGCATATTTTGGTCCGCGAGCCCAAAGAGCACAAGTACTCTGTAGTTATCCGGCAGAACGAGTGCAAGCGGCCCGGATACTGTCCCAGCGAGCTTACTGTTTATCTGGAGGAGAAGGCTTACACGCTGTCTGTTGGAGGTAAGATGATCAGACACCCACAGCTGGACAAAGGCGCTTCCAAAGATCGCTACAATAACCGGTACTGCGCGGTTCTTCGCCAGGTCACCAACTAGATATAGATGGGATAGAACATCCTATCCTATCCAGGCTGTGCTAATACTAGTTGTTCTACGAACAGTAGACCTCGCGAGCACTAACTATTTTTCAACAATTAATTTACATATGACTTAATAGTTATTAAAAACCGGATATTTAGGTACTCACCATATTTTTTTTAATTCCTGTTTGTAGGTAGGTATATAATGAGAACTTGCCCTTAGGGCACAGGAAATGTTAATTCGTAACAGATACCTTACATACTCGTTTTCACCAATCAACTTTGAGCGTTACGTAGAAATATTGTTCCAAACTCTCTGCTCGCTGTTAGCGAGACGGCTCGCTCAATATTCTGCTCGTAATACCAAAAATCCTCATCAGATCTTTATAAAATTTTTATGAGAACAATTTAAAGTACCTTTCAATTAAAAATATAATCATTGAAATCAGATTTCTCAAAGCGGAGTTATTCTAAAGCCCCCTTTTTGGAGGAAGTACGCCTCTAATTAAAAAACCCTGACGACAAAAAAATCTATAAAATAGTAGTATCTGTACACCAAGTTGCGTACCGATTGGTTGTAAAATACGACCTGTAGAGGAGTACGGACATACTGACAGAAACGCAAATTTTGCTAAACTTGATGTAAAGACGCTTCGCTCACTTCGTTCGTTCAGCAATTATAAATGCGAAAGTTTGTTACCACGTATCTCCGTAACTACTAAACCAATTTACAAGAAATTTTGTATGTGTTTAGGTTCTAGAATAACTCACTGAATAACACATAGGATAATTTTCTGAAATTAACCTCCGCGGGCGTTAAAAAGGGTATTAAAGTTTATATGGAAAATGTTTTATTCGACTGACCATAACGGTTCTCCGTTTGGTTAAACCAACAAATTCTTAAACGAATCATTTATTTTCAGAGGATGGATCAGTATTATTCCGGAACACAAAACGTCTGATACCGATCCCCGCCTCGCTGCCCGGCATCCGCGTGTCGATGCCCGGCGACTATGTTCTCGTGAACTTGGACGCCGTGGGCGTCGCCGTCAAGTGGGACACTAACGTGAGTTTAGTCATGTATTTAGTCTATTTCAGCTTCTATTAACGACATTTTCCAATGTCCAAATAGCGAGTTCGTAGGAGCTTTATTGTATAATCTGTGCTATAGTAAATAATTATTATTTTTTATTATTATATTTTTTGGTGACTGATATTAAGATTATGAATGACATTTGGAAGCTTTGAATGTAATTAATCGTTATTATTTTATGGGTTTTTGTCGTTGAAATTTGTATGTAAAAAAATTGTAAGTTAGACTTATTAGTAATTTAATTTGTTGCTAAGACTTTGTATTTCTATCGTTTTACTAAAATAATTATTTGTGTTGTAATGATTACTCTATTGTATTAGGTTTAACCTGTAATGATAGATGTAATGTTTTGAATAAATACAAATACAAATGATTTCATGACGCGGATACTTAAATGACAAATCTCTAGTTTTTAAATTTAATTTTATTTTAATATGCAGTTTTCTTATCAACTCTTCGCATTGAACTATGGTACCCATTACGTACAAATACAAATACAAATACAAATCATTTATTTGCATACATGGGTCACAATGGTCTTGGTTATAGAATAGGTAAGTACCGTACATGTATTGCCTTAGTCTAGGCATGCAAAATTAGTTTTCCTAGGATCATACATTTTCAAAAAAACATTAATACTACATAAAAAAATTTAATAATCAAACATCATGTGAGCATCTAATTATATTACATAATACAATCATTTAAAATTAGTCACGAGAGAATAAAAAAAATTTTTGTTTTACTAATTAATTAATTTTAATGTCCTTTTCTAATAAAAATTCGTTTACATGATAATAGCATTTTGTCGTTAGAAATTTATGAAGTTTGTTTTTAAACACGGCCAATGGAAGCAACTTTATATTGTTTGGCAATTTATTGAAGATTTTTGGCGGCATACCACAAAAACTTTTTTTTTAGCAATGCTGTATTAGCTGTAGCTGAACACAGGCGAAGCTGGTCACGTCTACTGCGTGTGTTGATTGGTTTGTCAAACAGATTACTGTTTAATTTAACAAAAACCGCCATTTCATAAATGTAGAGAGCCGGAAGTGTTAATACATTTGATGACAAAAAGTAGGGCCTACAACTATCTGTGGTCTTCAGGCCATACATCGCTCTTATACATCGTTTTTGTGACTTAAAGATTATTTCCCTTTCAGTGCAATTTCCCCAAAACATAATGCCGTACCGTAATTTAGAGGAAACGTAGCTATGATAGACCGTTTTTAGTGTTTCTATACCAACAACTTTTCGAAGTTTGTAGAGCATGTATGCATATTTACTGAGTACGTTACAAACTTCTATAGCTTGCAAGTTCCAGGTTAATTGTTTGTCAATTGTAAGACCTAGAAATTTTGTACTGGATGTGTCTTCTACTGTTTGGTTCTGGTATATGTCTTTAATATTAGGTAGCGGAGTGCGTTGTGCAAAATGCATTATTTTGGTTTTTTCAAGGTTAACATTTAAATTATTGCTATCTAGCCAATCGATTATATTGTTTAGGGTGTCATTTATTTCCGTTTCATAAGTCTTAGGTGATGAACATTTAATTATTACGGTGCTTTCATCTGCGAAAAGTACCATGGGATGTTTGGTGACTGCGGGTAGGTCGTTAATATAACTTAAGAATAGCAATGGTCCTAAGACGCTTCCCTGTGGTACACCCCATTTGATTGTTCTACCCTGAGACATATATTTGATTTCTTCTTTGGTTTTTGTACTTATTCTTCTTATCTCTGTGAATTGCGTTCTATTTTCAAGGTAAGATTTAAGGAGATTATAAGCATTCCCTCTGATTCCGTAGCGGTATAGTTTCTCTAGGAGTATTGTATGGTTTACATGGTCGAATGCCTTTGTCATGTCCATATATAGGGCACATATAGGTGTCCGTTTATCCACCCCTCTAATGATTTCACTTAACAGATTGTATATTGCTATATTTATAGATTTGCCTTTTCTGAAACCGTTTTGTTCATTAACTAATATATTATTCTTTTCCATAAAAGAGTTCAATGCGTTATATATAATTTTCTCGTATATTTTTGAGAATGCGGAAGTGAGTGCAATTGGGCGGTAGTTTTTTATATCATTCTTGGAGCCTTTATTCTTATAAAGAGGCTTTATAACTACAGGTTTCAGGGCTTCAGGGAAAACGCCGTCTGATATGCCAAGGTTGAAAATGTAACTAAGTTGCGGAGATATAGATTTGCTAACTAGTTTAAGTACCGGAATAGAAATGTCATCATACCCAGTGCTTTTTTTATTCTTAAGCGATTTTATGATCTTCTCTACTTCAAGAGGGATAGTGGGAGAGATAAAGATTGAATTAGGAATTGAATTTATATTATTAGTATGTTCTAAGGATTTATTTTTACATGTCTTTATTTGGTCTATGAAGAAGTCGTTAAACACTGTGGCTATGTCATTTGGGTCGTTATAATCATTATTGTTTAGTGTGATACTTGTTATATTTTCGCGAGGTAGGTTTTGTTTGGTACTATTTATTATTTGCCAAATTGTTTTAGATTTATTCTGGGATTTTTCGACATTGTGGTTATTCTGTGACAGTTGCGTCAGTTTAATGATTTTTTTTAGTCTCGTTGAGTATTTTTTTAGGTTTGATTTGTTTGATATACTTGATTGTCGGCGATACGCCCATAGCAGTGATCTTTGTTTTTTACTACAGAGCTTAATTCCTTTAGATAGCCATTTTGGTTTTCTTTTGATTGTTATAGTGGTTTTTATAATTGGAAAACACAGGTCGTAGAAAAGCTTAAATGTATCAAAAAACAAGTTATATGCATCGTTCGTATTTTCAACTTGATATAGTTCAGAGAAAGAAAGACTTACTATGCATTGTTTGAATTTTGTCTTGTTTTCACAGCTAAGATCTCTTCTAAATATGGTCCAACTATTGATCTTGCAGACTCTACAAACCGGGTATGTAAGAAGCTGAGCTGTATGGTCTGATAGACCGATATCTAATACCTGGCATTTACAATTACGTTTATTGTTTATAGCAAAGTTATCAATGCAGCTTCCACTCGATAGCCGAGTAGGTACTCTGATTTTTAATTTAAGATTATAAGAGAGTAATAAATTTTCGAACTCTAAAGATAAACGACTATTTTTTAAAATATCTATATTAAAGTCGCCGCATAAAATAACATTACTTTTTGTATTACAAATTTTCCTTAATAATTCTTCTAATATGTCATAAATTGCATTTAGCCTTTTGGGATGAGGCACCCTGTACAGGCATACTAAGGTTATATTATAAGATTTTAGTTCGATAGCGCAGCACTCAAATGTACTTTCCACGCATAATTTAGCTACTTCATTTATTGCATTATAAGTAATACCATTTCGGACTAAAATGCACGCACCTCCTCGATTTTTAGGTCTAGAATAGCATGCTGCCAGGCTATAATTAGGTATACAAAGTAGGTCTTCTTGTCCTGCTGTAATAAAATGCTCTGTGATACAGAGTACATCTATGTCGATACATTGTTTTTCATATATTTCATTTATGTATAGAGTCAATAGGTCGGATTTATGGAGTAATCCTGCAATATTTTGATGCATTATGTTTATAAAATTATTCGAGAAAAAACTGAGTTTCGTCGTGTTCTTGTTGCTTTCTGGCTCCGTCATTCAAGGATGTTGTATTACAGGGTTGGTTCTGCTCATCTTTTATACGTTTGGTTAATTTTCCCAGGTCGTGTAGAATGACTCGAAAACCACGAATATTCACCTTTCCATTAAATTTTGAAAACATTTTGTAGTCGTATGTAAGGTTTAAATTGGAGTCTAGTAGGTAGGCGTATTGTTTTGATTCATTGTCGATGTAAAGTAGATTATTGAAGTTTTCCACTCGCCAATTGAACATCGATGCGTATTTATGGCATTTAAAAGTTGGTAGGCATATTATAATGTTAGTGAACTGGACTTTCTGTAACTCTTCTCTTATATACATAACCAACTCTAGGTTATTATTTGTGTTATGAAAATCGTCTTCTCCCAAGAATACTACACAGAAATCCTGCATAGAAAAGTCTTTTAGTTTCGCAGCGAGTCCCTCTAGTAAAAATTGAATGCCACCGGCCGGTTTCCTATAGTGACAGATGTCATATCCTTTAATCTGCTCATTTTCAACAAAAGTTTTGTGTTGCAAATTATGTGCTTTTTCGCTGCTAATAAAACAAATCTTATTCAACCTAGTAGCTGCCAGTGTAGAGTTGACTCTGGTCCGGGTTAGGTTGTGCGTCTCATCAGGTGGAGCCTGTGGGTGCGGGTTCAAATCTTGATATTCTGTCTGCGTGTTATTTTCTGTAGTCGATATAAAATGAGTTTGGGTTTCTTTTTCTAGCTTTTGGGCAGTTTTTTCGCATATATCTGTGCTTGTCTGAGTTTTTTTCTGATTTTTTTTGTCTGATATTACTTCGATTTCTTTTAGTTTTATACTTTCAGTTTGCGTCTGTTTGTTTATTTTAGGTTTTGATTGCTGCTTGCCTTTATTTCGTGGTGTTGACAAAGTTTGAGTAACAAATTTGGCTGGACTGTGGCCAAGTTTTTTGTATAGAACATTTTTTTTTGTTAATTCTTTGTTTGTTTTTGCTAACTCCTGATTTTGCACTAATAAATAAATTGCCAAAACTTTTTTTGGCAAATACAGTACCTACCCATGAGCGGTTAATTGTTCTAAAGTTTTTGTTATTAAAGCACGCAAGGTAATTTCTATGAAAACAAATAAGTGCTCGAGTCCGTAGGAAGTCCCAGAGATTTTCGACTCCTACGTCACTTGACTTCGTGGTTAGTTGGTTAGCACATTCCCGTACTGAGGGAAGGATGCGGGTTCAAGTCCCGTAGAAGTCGAAAATTTTTGGGATTTTATTTGATTAATTCGTCTAGTTCCCTTGGACCTTAAATCCTAAATCAGACGTAAAAACCAAAAGCTTTTCATTTCTAACGTTCATCTATATCTATACTAATATTATAAAGAGGAAAGATTTGATTGTTTGTTTGATTGTATTGGATAGGCTCCGAAACTACTGGACCGATTTGAAAAATATTTTACCATATGCTACTTTTTACCGCGGGAAAATGCTTCATTCCTACGGGAAAACGGGTAATAGGATAACGGGTAGAAATAATGCAGCTAGTGTGGTATATTTAAGTTCTTATTTGTCTGTTCATTTTAATAATAGTGATTTCTAATGTACTTTTGACAACCTCAGTGACGCTGGTGGAAGGTCCGTAGGAGGTTATGGCTTCGATTCCCGCACAAATGTTGTTACGATTCTTTTTCTTTACAGAATCTAGTCCAAATCGAAGGCTCGATCCTCCTGTGGAACAACACGGAAGGCCTGTGCGGAGTACTGGACGGGAACCCGGCCAACGACCTGATGACCAAGGAAGGGGCGGTGGTGCAGAGCAAGTTTGTCGTCGCTTCTTCCTGGAAACTGAACAAGATCGGAGGTAAGTCTGTCTAGCTGAGCGCCCACTGCTGGGCATAGAACAACACGATCTGATTCCTGTGGCTCAGCTACTCAAAGTGGATCTTGGCATTCACAGCAGACTGGAGAACTAAGAATCTCTGTTCAGAGTATCTCTCGTCACTCCAAGCCACTTCGTCTGTCCAGCGAAACCTGGACTTGGGAGACTGGTCTATAAATAAATAAATGAATAATGCTGGACAATTCACACATCATTATCTAGCCCCAAGCTAAGAAGAGCTTGTGTTATGGGTACTAGATGACTGATATACATAATACAATACACTACATAGATAGATATTTTTACTGTACATAGAAACCACCCAGAAAACCCGGAAGAAATATCTGCAGATCATGCAAACATTTATCCTGTCCTGAGGCGGTAATCGAACCCACAATCTCCTGCGTCTAAAGCGGACCTTCGCCCTCTGTGCCACACAGGTCTATGAATAGTTTTCATACTTTTCACAGCGATTTTTCTACTAACGCTATCGTTATAGGTAAACTTTCCAAAGCTGGCGCGATTATCTTTTGTTTTTTCATGCAACTATCCATGCTGACGTCACAAATCCAGGCCTACAGTATACAAAAACACTCCTTATATTTTTCCAGATATTTGCGAGACGAGTCCCACTGAGACCGCGGCGTGTGCGACAGAGACAGCGGATGACGTCGCTAAAGCCACCAAGTTCTGTAACGAAATCATTAGCATGAAGAAATTCAGGAAATGCTCAAAGGTAAGTAAATAGTACATTGTACACCTAGGCGAGAAAGTGCCCAATTCCTATGAGTGTGTCATTTGAGGGCCGCCGAGGTGCAACCGAGGGCCTTAAAACACACGAGGTAGGAATCGCACTTTCTCCCGAGTGATACATAGTGCTTTATACTACCCCTTCGAAGAAAATCATCGTTTAAGAATCTTCAAAATCACTCGAGTAAATTCAAATTGTAAACTCAAATGTAGCAATAAATACGCGCACGTACGATTTACACATGCATGCATGGTTCTTTTTTTGAATTATTGTTCCGAATACGGAAGAGGCCGATATCGGCGGATTCGGAGTAAAAACTTTTTGTTGTTTGACCTATTATGAAAATAACCATAACTACTGGCTGATATTGAGGAAAATTAAAAAAAATAACACGTTAGAAATGGATTTCCATCCACTTTCCCGCTAAACGCGTGAGAAATGATATTCCATAGTGTTCGCGGGATTCGAATTATTTTGTAGTTTTAAATTTTCTCTGTGTTCTACAAGGAATAAAACTAACGGAAAAGTAATTTGCCGCGAATCTTAAACCATTTTTTATGAACCTAGGTAACACCAACTATGATGCATTTGTATTTTGGGAGCATTTGGGAATAAGTGGATTTTTAGCCCAAAATATCTTATTTTTCCAAATGATCCAAAAGTACCGGTGAATCGAAGTTAGTTTTTTAATAAGTTAATAGAAAATGGTTAACGGTTTAGGGCATATTACTTTTCCGCTAGTTTTATTCCTTGTAGAACGTAGAAAAAATTAAAATCAACAAAATAATTTGAATCTTACGCCAACATTTGTGTTGGCTTAAGTAACATGTAAGCGATCAACCTTATTGTGACATTTTCCGTCAGATAGTGGACAACCGATAAACTCTTCTTCTACGTCTATAGAGATTTGTCTATAGGTAGTAATTTAAAGTTAATAAATGTAAACAGTGATGGGTGCAATGGGTAGGGCCTGCAAAAAGAGAACCGTCGTGGCGTTACGGTGAACTAACATTAAGATTTTCTAGTTCTAGCAGTTGTGTTTTTACAGTTGGTGTCTACGATGTCTACCAAGTATCAAAAGGCGCTACCCCGACCCAAATCAGCGCTCCATCTATTTTATCTTATTATTCTGTTCAACGAAGGAAATAGGAATTTTCAAAAATCGATTCGCCAGTTTGTGGTACCTTTCCTAAGTTTATTTTTAATGACTCTTTAAAAGTCTTAGTTTGTATAGTGTAGGCAGAGATGCAAAGTTGCTCTTTTGTGCCACCATGGCGGCCAAAAAGAGCAACTTCGTATCTCTGCTTAAAGTATACAAATAAACATTTTACAGAGGCATAAAAATAAGCTTATGATAGGTATCACAAACTGGCCAATCGCTTTTTGGAAATTCCTTCGTTGAACAGAATTATATGATAAAATAGGTGGGGGCGCTGATTTGGGTCGGGGTGGCGCGTCGTACTGGCAATGACAGAGTAGTGTTGTCAACTCAACAAAAGTCGTAAATTGGCACACGTGCGACCGCAATTCATAAGACGCTTTTTTTTACACAGACTCTACCTATTAAATAAGACTCTTGGTTTGTAATTATAAGGATTCGTAGTATAAGGTTTTTATTCCAATTTCGTTGCAGGTCATGGACGTCTTACAGTTTTTGGAGGCTTGTAAATGGGACTACTGCGCTTGCAGTAAGACATTAAGTAAGTTAAAACTTTTAAATCCATGATGGTTATTAACACTAAAAAAAAGCTCAAAACTCAAATCATGGTAAATATCCCGTTGTAAATGACTTTAGTATTATGTAAGTTTACCAAAATTTTATTATTTTTATAAAAGTTAAAACCGACTTAGTTTTGAACTGTTTTTTTTGTTACCGGGATGAATACTAATCCCTCAGGAGTATTTAATGGGACCACCCTGGGATCATCCTATATAACTGCAAAGAATCACCCAAATCCGTCCATAAATGACGAAGAAAACAAACACTCTTGTTGTGTACGGGAGACGAGTGAATGTCTCGGTAGCTTGAGTCACACTGCATTATTTATAATCATAGGCGCGTGGACGCAGCCACATAACATTCCTCCCCCATTTGAAAAAGTCGCCCTTAGATTAGAATAAAACATAAGAAGTTTATCAACAAAATGGTTTATAATCAATCCTAGGCATATTTCGCAACAATCTAGTGGTAGATCTAGAAGCGGCGGCGGCGGCGCCAGTGCGTTCGTTTCTAATCAAAGGCGCGTGGACGCAGCCACATACGTAGATATGGCGAGGCGCTTTTGCGCCCGCTCCTCGACGCCGCCGCCGCCTCGACTCTTGGTTGCCGAAGAGTCGAGGCGACGAGGTCTACTTGAGTAAGCGACGCGCCTGAAGTGTCAGTAATGTTTTAAGGCAGAACTACACCTAGGTGCACGTTTTTTTCTAAAATAAACATACATTACAGCTGAACATACACTCCTCCTTTCATTACGGATGTAAGCGGGTTAACTACCATCTTTATTTGGTTAGGTTCATAGTTAACCCGCTTACATCAGTAATGAATTCGTCAAACTACGATACCTTTTATAGTAAAACCTCCTTTTTTCGAAGCCCTCTATTTTTCCCACAAAACTGAAAAAAACAGTTTAAAATTAAGGGATTCGAATTTAGTTTTTAGTTTTCAAAACAATCTAGGTAATTATAATCTTTATTCACAAAGAAAATTACAATCAAATAAAAGAAATTATTTGGAACTAGTATTTACAATTGAAACAATTGAGCTAACTGCAGACTGTTGCAAACAATCTACAGGTAGCTCAACTAATCTATATCAATACCAGTCGTCGCGTCCCCGCTACGCTGGCTGCATTGCCCCGCTGTATGGCAATGCTGATGCGCTGTGCCAGATACTGACCAGCTCTAGGGTCACGCGTCGCTTTGACCATACGTCAGATAATTTTATAAAAACCCGAAGAATCAAATTACTAGACGCAATTTACGTAACTTCTCTATTTCGCAATTTACGTAGGTAACTTTTCGATTTGAGATCCTTCAATAAAGATTGCTTACCTATCCTTCATTAAAGACGCAAAGCAAGTGAGTTTTAGTTTTTCGTGCCGTGCCTTTTTCAGTATTCAGTATTTTATTTATTGCATTCATACAATCAGGTTTTAGTGATTAGGTGTTGCAATGGAAAACTGGCAGGTATCGCGCCTTTCTAATTAAGATGAATATTACTATTTAATTTACTAATTTATAATTGAAATTGCGAGTCGCTAAAAGAATCGTTGAAGAAGTCGTCAAGTTCGTAAAAACATTTTTTATGAGCATCTGTTTCAGTTTTCTTTCGAACATGTTATTTTTTTCGAGAGATTTTATGTTATCTCGGAGATTGTTACACCCATTTAACATTAAGTTTGACTAGTGTACCTACCTATAGTTATTGTAGTATTAAATTGTAATTGTTTTTAGATTCCGACGAGTGCGCGTGTAAAGCAATATCGGTTTACGCCAAGGAGTGCCTCAGACATGACGTGGAGGAGATGAAGAACTGGCGAGATCCTGACACTTGTCGTGAGTTTACCTACGAATTGCAAATTATTTATTTAACTATAGAGATATAACATGAAAGAACCACTTAACCTAAACCGTTACACTCTAGAACTCTATACACAACAGAACAACACTAACAGAACAAAAAAATACAGTAGAATACTTTCATATAAAACTAGACACAAAATAACAAAAATATTCACACAAAAACCCATAAACACGTTTAAAATTGCAATAACAATAAAACAGCTTCTGTGTGGGATCTTGCTGTTTTCTCTCAGGTGGTATCTGTTAAAAATTATCCAACCTCAAAGTTTGACTTTGAGTTTCTTGGTGGTTTTCTATCGACGAAAGAATTATCAGAATCATTTTAGTCATTACAAACCAATTTCTCTTAAAGTAAGTCAGGAAAGGATTTCAAGTTTAAAAATTGTTTAATTAAACGACGGGTGACCTAAAATTGCGATAATATAGTACCTACCTATGGTGAGTCTAGTAAGTGTTAAGACAAGTCAAAGTAAGAGACAACATATTGATTATCATCATATTGGACACCCAGAAATAACCCAATTCACTCCTAAAATGTCCCTCGCAGCAATGAACACAACATATTGATTATCATCATATGGACACCCAGATATAACCCAATTCACTCCTAAAATGTCCCTCGCAGCAATGAACACAACATATTGATAATCATCATATTGGACACCCAGAAATAACCCAATTCACTCCTAAGTTTTCCCTCGCAGCAATGAACACAACATATTGATTATCATCATATTGGACACGCAGAAATAACCCAACTCACTCCTAAAATGTCCCCCGCAGCAATGAAATGCCCAGAAGGCAAGATCTACAAAGCATGCGGCGCCGACACCCAACCATCCTGCGCGTTTCCTCTCACCGCCACCAAGTCTGAGAGCGTCTGCGTAGAGGGCTGCTACTGTCCCGAAGGCCTCCTTCTAGAGGCAGGCAGATGTGTGCAGAAGACGGAGTGTCCGTGCAGACTAAGGAACAAGAGTTTCCCGCCTGGACATGTGATTAAGAAGGATTGTAATACATGGTGAGTATCAATACTAAGCCTGTGTATAAGGTCGCTAAGGCCTGCTGCTGGAGGCAGGCAGATGTGTGCAGAAGAAGTGTCCTTGCAGACTGAGGAACAAGGGCTTCCCGCCTGGACATGTGATTAAGAAGGATTGTAATACATGGTGAGTATCAATACTAAGTCTGTGTATAAGGTCGCTAAGGCCTGCTGCTGGAGGCAGGCAGATGTGTGCAGAAGAAGTGTCCTTGCAGACTGAGGAACAAGGGCTTCCCGCCTGGACATGTGATTAAGAAGGATTGTAATACATGGTGAGTATCAATACTAAGTCTGTGTATAAGGTCGCTAAGGCCTGCTGCTGGAGGCAGGCAGATGTGTGCAGAAGAAGTGTCCTTGCAGACTGAGGAACAAGGGCTTCCCGCCTGGACATGTGATTAAGAAGGATTGTAATACATGGTGAGTATCAATACTAAGTCTGTGTATAAGGTCGCTAAGGCCTGCTGCTGGAGGCAGGCAGATGTGTGCAGAAGAAGTGTCCTTGCAGACTGAGGAACAAGGGCTTCCCGCCTGGACATGTGATTAAGAAGGATTGTAATACATGGTGAGTATCAATACTAAGTCTGTGTATAAGGTCGCTAAGGCCTGCTGCTGGAGGCAGGCAGATGTGTGCAGAAGAAGTGTCCTTGCAGACTGAGGAACAAGGGCTTCGCGCCTGGACATGTGATTAAGAAGGATTGTAATAGGTTTGCGTAATTTCATTGATGTTATATTTTACTAATGATTATAGCAAAAAGCACAATAAAATAACCCTATTTTGTTTCCCAGTTCTTGCGAAGGCGGTTCGTGGGTGTGCACTAAGATCCCGTGCGGCGCGCGCTGCCGAGCCGTGGGCGACCCACATTACACCACTTTCGACGGACTGCGGTACGACTTCATGGGGCAATGTACCTACACCATGCTGCAAGCCGAAAACGTCACTGTCCTGGTGGAGAATGTGGCCTGCAGCGGATCTATCACTGAGGTTTGTGATTTCGAGGAGGTTGCGTGTTCGATTCCCGCCTCGGGACAAATTTTTGTACGATCTGCAGATATGCAGATGTTCAGGGTGTTCTGGATGTTTTCTATGTATAATAAAAATATCTATCTATGTAGTGTATTGTATTAAGTATATCAGTTATCTAGTACCCATAAGACAAGCTCTGCTTAGCTTGGGGCTAGATAACACTGTGTGAATTGTCCAGCATTATTTATTTAGTTTACTCAAACATCATACGTACTTAATCTGTATATTATTTTGACAACCTTCTTTGAGCAAAGTCGGCCTTTCCGGCTTACTCGAAAGGCGGCCAGCAATTTTCATTAGGTATACTTACTGTCGTGTTTTGCGGCCCGCAATGTATTTTGAATTTCGCTGGCGACCCTAATTTTGTGTAATGTTGGCTTTTAAACAAAATGAGGGTGGAAAAATTCCGACTTTTTGAGATTTGCTCCTCAGTTCCCCTGCCCCACTCCCCCTCCCCCTATTTTCCACCAGAGCAACTTGGATAAAATTTTTATAGTGGGTGAGAGCACTAGACCTAAGACAAAATTAAACTAAATAACAGTGACAAAGTGTCACTGTTATTTAGTTTCATTTTGTGTTATCCCTAGTTGGTAGTCCAAATAAATAAATAATTTTCATACAGCAAATGAACCTGACCCCGTACAAAGGCCAAGGGAAACCATCCTGCACCAAAGCAGTGACCATCACCTATGACGGCGCCAAAATACAGCTGAAGCAACTCGGTGTCGTCATCGTCAATGACCAGGAAATATCGACTCTGCCCGTCATGGTCGGGAATGTCAGAATCAGATACGCTTCCTCGCTGTTTATTATTGGTAATTTGAACTTTCTGTATTAGATGATAAGAACTAAAGATTATAGTGCGTAAGCCCGCCCTCACACTCGGGTACACACCAAGCGAACGAGAGCGAGCGAATGCAAACGAGTGGCATTCGACGATCGGTACGTTCGTTCCATTTTATTTGTTGTAGCGGCAGCCGCCGGAGCATCGCCGAACGAAGGCTCTCGTTTGGGCTCGCTTGCTTTCGCAATGACGTCCACACTGGTTCTTTCGCATTCGTTCGTTAGCCTTCGCTTGCTTGCTCTGTGCCTGGTATAAGAAATCAAATAATATCCTAAAAAAAATCGAATTCGACGGGACTTGAACCCGCATCCTTCCCTCAGTACGGGAATGCGCTAACTAACTAGACCACCAGGTTAAGTGACATAGTAGTCGAAAAATTGTGGGACTTCCTTCAGACTCTAGCTCCACCTACAGGGGAACATTGAAGTTTATCCCATCCTGTTCAAAGACTAAAGTTACATTTAGTTCGTTTGACGCTAGGTGTCGCGTTGCTATATAGTGCGTAAGCCCTCATACTGAGGGTAATTTCTAAGAGATCAAGTAGTATCCCATTTTGGGATATTATTTGATTTCATAAAGCAGATTAAAAAGTCACTGACAAGACAATATAGACTCTACCTGTCAGTCGGAAATGTGAGAATCAGAAATGTTTAATCGCCGTTTATGATTACTAATTTGAACGTTTGCTATCAGATAAATAAGCTCATATTACAATCAAATTACGCGCGTGTCACAGCTGTTGCTGCGCCCTCTAGGTGTCACATAAAACCAGCGCACAGTGGCGCCATCGTTACTGTGCATCATGCTGAGCGACGACCTATTTTGATGTCACGGTTGTAACTCATATTCGTTTGTAGGTACCAACTTTGCTTATTTTTTGACACGGAATGAATACTTTTGACTTACTTTACTTTTACTAAATTGACCGAGCGGGGCGCCAAAAACTTCTCCGTACATACCTACATCTTTACTCACTCCGGTAGCGACTTTTAGTAAATCTTTCCAGAATACACTTTGACTTTTGAACTCGCCTATGATGATCGTTTCAACAAATCTTTGACCTCCTGATTTTTATTAATCTTTAGGACTGATCCGCTTGTCGTCGGGTAGACTTTTTAACCGTGTTTTGGTTTTAGTTCAACTGCCGATCAAAGTGGACTTGTGGTGGGACGGCAATACCCGTGTGTTCATCGACGTGCCGCCTGCGTTCCATGACAAAACAAAGGTATGTATTGTCCGTGGGGTGCCGGCTTAGAATTTGCACCAACCCAACTCTTCCCGTGGGAGTCGTTAGGTATATCCACCGGGGGTGGGCAGCAGCGCCTCCTGCAGAACAGATCCACTGAACTGCGAACCCAGACCTCATGCCCAGCGAGGATATTATACCACTCCGCCACTACCCTTAAGGATAAGAGCCAATAAGGCGCGCAAATGAGGCACATGTCCAGCATTGAACTGGTATGGCTGTTGATATGATGTGATGTTGTATTAAAGTCATAAATAACGGGATATTTACCATGATTTGAATTTTGAGTTTTCCAATATTTCGGCACAGTTTCATGCGCCATGATCACGGAATAACTGACGGCACTGCGAGTGAGTTGTTATGGGCAGATATAGCGATCCACCCTCATTTTTTGTCTTTTGCTACGAACGTTACTACTACCACCGGTTTCATTATCGAACGCAACTCGATCACGACACACAACACTGACGGTATCAGAACGCGGCGCGGTTGGTATATCACTTCTTCGGTTTTTGCACATTCTCACGACAGGATTCCAGGTTCCGGATAATTGGAAGCCTTCTTCTCGGTTGAAGTTCCTGTGTTTGGTAATCTCAATGGCCTCCTGTACCAATCTTGGTATGTAATGTCGCTCTGTTGAGATCACTTGTGGATTGTGTAACTCGATCCAGTGGTTTGAACCAGACTCCAGAAGATGCTCCGCTATGGCAGACTTCTCGTTTGGCTTCGTTTGGCCTATATAGGAGCTTCCACAGCTGCAGTCGATCTTGTACACCCCTGGTTTCTCAAGTGGGAACGTGTCTTTAGGCGTGCGCAGGTAGTGTGTGATCTTTTTCAACGGCGTGAAGATGGTTTTGATGGAGGATTTTTGCAGGATGTTTGCAATCTTATCCGTCACTCCTTTTATGTAAGGTAAGAATGCTGGTTTGCGTTCCACCGTACTCCTGTGCGGCTTATGGCTGGTACCGGAACGCGCTGGCAGTGATCTTACCTTATAGCCGTTCTTATTTAAAACATTTCTAACGTGGGCCAACTCACTCTGTAGGCTTCTATTATCGCACAGGTCGTTAGCACGGTTTGTCAGAGATGTTACCACCGAGTTAAGCTGTAAGGGGTGATGATGTGAGCTGGCATGGAGGTACCGGTCCGTATGTGTGGGTTTCCTGTAAACAGAATGTCCTACGCTTCCATCTTCTCCAACCTGTACCAACACGTCCAGAAATGCTAAGCGCCGATTGGTCTCCATTTCGTATGTGAATTTGATCTTGTGATGTACTCCATTGAGATGTGATAGTAGAAGCTCAACATCCTGTATCCCTCCTTTCACAATACAATAAACGTCATCTACATATCTCTTCCACAACTTAACTTCTACAGGGGTAGACAAGATGGCCACGCTCTCGAAATACTCCATCCAAATGTTGGCTACTACGACTGGACTTCCCATTGCTACTCCGTCAATTTGAAGGTAGTATTGCCCTTTGTATATGAAGAAGTTTGTGGAGAGAATATGATGCAAAAGCTTGGCATACTCTGCAGGGATGCCGTTTTCTTGTATTCTGGAGGTGATCACCTTCATACAGTCTTCTAGAGGGACGTTCGTAAAAAGTGATTCTACGTCGAAACTGACCATCACTTCGGTGTCATCTACCTCTATCTGCTCCAATATCTGGATGAAATGTCGTGAATCTTTTACAAAGGATGTTGTTCGTCCCACAGTTGGTTGCAACACTGCTGCTACATGCTTCGCCAAATCATAAGTGGGGGAGTCTATTTGACTCACAATAGGTCGTAGCGGAGCATTCTGCTTGTGCACCTTGGGGAGGCCGTACAGTTTGGGCGGCTGGATGATCTTAGGCCGTAAAAGAAACTTGGTTACCTCTTCTCCCAGGGCGTGTTGGCAATCCTTGATCAACTTCTGGGTACTGCGATGTGTTCGTGCAGTTGGGTTGTAGTTGACGGGCTTGTAGGTATTGGCGTCATTAAGTAGACTTTAGTGTTTATGACTTTAGTGTTAATAACCATGATGGATTTAAAAGTTATATGATGTTGTATTGTCCACATTCGTACGCCGAAATCGTTAATTCTCGTCCGTCATAATTTTTCTCTCAATTTGTACCTTATGCTGAGCTGATTGTATCCAACCTTGCCCTCTCACTCCTTAAGCTATTATTGTTCTTATCTAATAATCAATATTCAAAACCTTTTATTTATTAAGCTTAGGTACAAAATAAGCTCATAGACAAAGTCAAAAACTCAAATTTTAAATAAAACTAGTATGAATTAAGAAATAAAGTGTAAATTGATTCTCGTAACTTCAACTTTCACTAGTTGAATAAGTGAAAAATAAGCTTTTATCGGCTTCTCTTTTCACTTCGATCCATGGACTGCATTTTTCTAGGGTCTCTGCGGAACGTTCAACTTGAACCAAAAAGATGACTTCCTAACTCCCGAAAACGACGTGGAACAGTCCACTGGAGCCTTCGCGAACAAGTGGAGAACACGAGAGTTCTGCCAGGAAATGAGCGTGGAAGAACCAGCGCATCCCTGCACCGCCAATGTGGAGAATAAGGAGCAAGCTGAGAATTACTGCGCCAAGCTGAAAGGGAAGGTCTTCGAAGGTAAGTGTAGTACTTTGGAACACTCTGCTACATGGATAGCACTGCTATAAAGGCAGAGTCTATGGTGATTTAATGCTCAGTTTGTGTGAATGTTACCACGTATCTCCGTTGAAAATTAGCGTGTAGATAGTTTAGGTTCTAGAATAACACATAGGCTAATATCCTCATCCTCAACATCCTTTAATGACGACATCCGTGGCGCAGCGGGCGAAGGTCTGCCTGCGACGCAGGAGGTTGCGGGTTCGAATCCCGCCTCGGAACAAATTTGTGTACGATCTGCAGAAATTTGTTCCGTTGGTCTGGGTGTTTTCTATGTATAATAAAAATATCTATCTATGTAGTGTATTGTATTATGTATATCAGTTATCTAGTACCCATAAAACACAAGCTCTGCTTAGCTTGGGGCTAGATAATGCTGTGTGAATTGTCCAGCATTATTTATTATTATTTAATCATCCACTGCTGGACGCAGGTCTGCCCTTGATAAGCACCTTATTGACTTTTATCTTATGGGAGTAATGCCCATAATCCCATAATAGGCAAATATAATTTTCAATAATTAACTTCTGAGGGGGTTAAAAAGGTTGGAAAAGTTTTATAGAAAATTATTATTCCTTGGTCCGATTCACTTAAAACTCGGTAAGTTTAAATAAACTATGTAGTAAATAATGAATCACGTATTTTTGATTTTTACAAAACTACCATAATGTCAAAAATAAAAAATACGTGGTGACGTACGGGGTGTTCAATAAATTTCAGAAATTTCCGGGCGAAGCCGCGGGGTGCAGCTAGTAGACAGTAAATCCTCGGCATGATTTCTGGAACTGTAGTTCGGTTGCATAAATGGAAAGGCCATAGAGAAATCTATGGAACTAGTAGGGTCACCAAGACATTCTGAAGGTGTCTGATTTGAAAAATTAATTCCTTTAACAGGTGCCAAATAAAATCGCCTAATAGCAAGTGGTAAAGAACGTGATCGTTTAGCATCCAAACGCGGTTAACGGTGTCCATGGATTGGGTGGTATTTTTAAGAGTTTCCTATTACTTTACTCATAGAAGGAAAAGTAGAAGGAAGACAAGGGGCGAGACCAAGAATTAACTAGATGAGTCAAATCAAGCAGAATGTCGCTGTCATGTCTTATAAAGAAGTAAAAGAGACCGCACAAGAAATAGGCCCTTAAATGTATAATAACTCTTCCATAGAACTTTCTAAAACCTTTGTCTTCTTAACACGTCTGTTTATTTCCAGCCTGCCACTGGCATGTAGACGTGGAACCGTACTACGAGTCCTGTCTGTACGACATGTGCGCTTGCCAGGGAGACGCGTCGCGCTGCCTGTGCCCCATCCTGGGAGACTACGCCATGACGTGCGCCAAGGCGGGCGTCATGATCCAGTGGAGATACAATATCAAGGAGTGTGGTATGTACTTATCAATAACCATACGCAGCGTTTTATCTAAGGTACATGCGGGTAATAACGCCTGTCGGGTAATAAGGCCTAGCTAAAGAATATCTGTGAAAAAATAAAAACCAACTTCATGTTTAAATGGTAATCAACATTTATCGGCATTTTCTATAAAACACAAACCAAAAATGCTAATTTTTCCATAAACAAAGAGTAGAATTTAATGTGTGGCAGGGTAATCAGGCCTATACGGGATCGGCATACATGCATAATAGTTAAGCTGTACAGGATGGCAGAAGCCTTTATTCACAAAGAAAATTATAATATAATTGGTATTTACAATTGAAACAATTGAGCTAACTGCAGACCGTTGCAAACAATCTACAGGTAGCTCAACTGATCCATATCAATACCAGTCGGAAGCGTCCCCAAGACGCTGCCTGCATTGCCCCGCTGTATGGCAATGCTGATGCGCTGTACCAGATACTGACCAGCTCTCGGGTCACGCGTCGCTTCGACTAGACGCTCAGATAATTTTTTGAAAACCCGAAGAGCCTCGGTACCCCACGGACCTAGGGTCTCGACTCCAAGAGGAGCAAATGTGTAGGCTCTGTCGAGACCTGCATATTTGCGCCTCTTGAGATCTTCGGCCAAATCTGCCGCCACGCCTGCCCTCACGGATGTCCTCGGAAGATGGGAAGGCGCAAGTGTGTCGACGCATGTAGCGTCCCACACAATGGGCCTCCCCAACTCCCATGGGACTAGTGTCATACCGTCGGGCCTTTTACCATCGTCACGTAACAGACCATTCGGTTCGAGAATAGCTGGTACGTTAGCGGTGACAAAGGCCCGCCGGATGATGTCGTTAAGGCTGGCGTGGCGAGATATCCGACCGGCTGCCCTAGTACACGATAATGCGTGATGACCAAGCTGTTCCACAGCAGTACCGCACTGGCATTGATGAGGCGCGCAACACCTTGCACCCAACCGAAAAAAGCGAAGCTATACTCAATATATTTAGGATTTGAGATAAATAATCACGTAGATGCAACAACAATACTGTAATTATTGATCTTCAGTAACTGAAGATATTTAATATACTAATAATAAATATAATAGCTATTTAATTATGGTGAAGTAAATCTGATTGGTCCACATTGAGATCAACCCAGAATTTAAACTTCAAATCAAATGAGATGATGCGGGTTCGAGTCCCGCCGAAGTCGTAAATTTTTGCGATGTTATTTAATGCTAATACTGTGATTCGTAGAACTATCATGCACGGGCGGTCAGGAATACACCGTGTGCGCCGACAGCTGCCTCCGCAAGTGTTCGGACTCCGCCATCGGCGCCTGCGAGCCATCCTGCGTCGAGGGCTGCGCCTGCCCGCAGGGACAGGTAAACTAACTGTTCCTTCTAGAACTGACTGTTCCTTCTAGAACTAGCATGTTTCTTCTAGAGCCATCCTACACCGGCGGTCAGGAATAATAAACCATGTGCGCTGACAGATGTCTCCAAAAGCAGTTTGTCCAAGGGACGAGGCCAGGTCGTTAACCTGTCCATGCAGACGCATGGAATAGTGCATTTTACACCAAGGCGAGAAAGGAATCGCACTTTCTGCCGAGTGATAAATAGTGCTTTATAATACACCTTCGAGGAAAATAAAAAGCAGAATTAATTATTAATTGAAATTTAGAAGAACTTACCGCGTCCAATGATGTTGGTAAAACCTCATTGACCGCGCCAGCCTTTGGGTTCTTTTTTCAAAATATTGTTCGGAAATCGGAGGAGGCCTAATGGACTTGGAGTAAAAACTTTTTGTCGTTTCACCGAACGAAAATAACCATAGCTACCGGCCGATCTTTTAGGAAATTAAAAAAAAATATCACGTTAGAAATGGATTTCCATACACTTTTTCCTCCCGCTAAAACACGTGAGAAATGAAATTCCATAGAGTTTTTCCTCTCTTTTCCTGTAGGCCTGCAAAGACATACTTTCTATTCCATAAATGGAAAAGGAATAGGCAACTTTTCGAGCAGGTGTAGTATAAAGGTTAATGACTGCCCCTTCTAGAACTGACCTTAGTATTCTAGAACTAATCGTTTCATTATTCCACATTGTAGCGAACAAATACCGACTGAGTAAACCTTTCTTCTGTTACTCTCGAGAGTGAGAAACTGGAGTTGTGGGAATTTATTCGTTATTTCATGCTTATATTGAAGTTTATGATGCGTACTGCACAACCATGTAGAATTTAGAGATGAATTATTGGTAGTCATTCAGTAATTAATACCAATAATTAATGTCGAAATTAAATTCCGGTGTTTGTTTTAGCTTCTAGACGACAGCGGCGTTTGCGTCCCCATCGCGCTATGCCCTTGCTTCCACAAAGGGCTGGAGTTCAAAGCTGGCTACAAAGAAGTCAGGGCCGGAAGACGGGAGCGGGAGCTCTGCACCTGCGTCGGGGCCAAATGGGACTGCACCCCTGCGACACCCGATCAGATACAGAACTACCCCCCGGCTGAGGACTTGAGAACCAACTGTAGTGCTACGCCGAATATGGAGTTTACTACCTGCGCTAGGACTGAACACCTCACTTGCAAGGTAAGAATCTTCATAGTTTCTTACTGCCTGGGGTGGTAAGTCAACTTCCCCCAGCCAAGGACTCGACTTTTCTCCAACGTATAACGTTATATAACGTTGGCCATTAGCTAATAATGGCATAATGCTGAGACGGGGACCTTTTTGGCCCGTATATAACACACTTTCTAATTTGTATGTGTTTTCTGCTTTCTTTGTTTTTCTTTTCTATATAATACTGTGTTCTTTGTACGTATATATGATTGTAATATGTTGTGTTATGTATAGTCCAAATAAATATGTTTTCTTTCTTTCTTTCAATAAAAGTCCACCACTTCATATCGCGTAAAACTTTGCTCCGTTGTGAATCCCATAGCATGCGACATAGTTATGGGACTGAAGTTATTTATTTTCATTATTGCAAGAGGATGCTTCTGTCCATTTCCTGGTGAGATTTCTTAGTAGCTTTCTACGATATCTTTCTTGACCTTCGATAACCCAATATTTATTTCCCAGAACATGCACCTCCCCCCGTCTCCGCTCGCCGCGGAATGCCGCCCCGGCTGCCAGTGTTCATCCGGCTACGTACTGGACACGGCATCCAATCTCTGCGTGGTGCCGGCCCGCTGCCCCTGCCACCACGCGGGAACCAGCTATGCGGACGGACACCATATGACTGAGGAGTGCAACCAATGGTAACTTACATAATGAGACTTACGATGGGGATTTCTAGATTTTTTCTAATAATCCCATTCAGTCAAAATAAGTGGTGAAGGAGATTTTTAGATTTTGTCTGTCTAATAATCCCCTTACGCCATGCGCCACTAAAATGAGATGCTAAGGCGATTTTTGGACTAAAATTCTATAAATCCCCTTCGCAGGGGATTGTCTAAGGGGATTTTTAGCCCATACCATTTATTGTTGGTTCTCTCTTTTTCATCACACAGAGGTTTAGTCAAGAAAGAGTAGGTCCCTACTACTTAGTTCATTATGTTAAATTAGTACAAAAATCATGATATGAAAATGATTTACTAGAACCTTACTTAGGACAAAGGAAAGTCGGTCTAATTCTCTAACTAAATCATTTAGGTCCACTATTGAAAACGTACAATAGGCACTTGTAAAAAAATTTGGAGGCGCCGGGTATCGATCCCGGTACCTCTCGCATGCTAAGCGAGCGCTCTACCATCTGAGCTACGCCCCCGTTGTATTACTTGCTAAAATTAATGACCACTTTCCTAACTTGACCTTCACAAAAACCGGCAAAAAATACCAAAATGTGGGTAGTTTGGAGGCGCCGGGTATCGATCCCGGTACCTCTCGCATGCTAAGCGAGCGCTCTACCATCTGAGCTACGCCCCCGGTTGTACAATACAATGAAATAACCACACTATTTAAAACACCCTTTCACTTAATCTAGAGCAGCATAATTATATCACACGCGCCTTGGCATTGAGCCAAAATAACAACTGGTTTTTAAATGTCACTCAGGTATCTATTGATAACTAGATTTATGATGTGAATTAATTATCTAACTGGACCATATAACTTCAATCCAGTATTTTTATCTTATCAATTTATCTAAGAAGTTAAACTGAGTAGAATCCCATCAAAAAGCAATTTGAGAGACTACACTGCCACATCTTTAAAATTAAAAGGAAAACATTGGCTGAAAATCAGCTTTCACGGAACTAAAATGTGGGTTAAATGAAATTGCAGCAAGTATTATTAAAATTTGAGCAAAGAGTTTACATTTCATACTCACTAGGCGCTCATAGGGGATACCTATGTCCAGCAGTGGACTAATATAGGCTGATGATTATGATGTTTATGATAATACTCACTAGCGATAGTAAAAAGGTAAAAAAAAAAAAACTTAATTCCCGCCCGAGCCGCCTTTTTAGCCAACAGTTTTCCAATTCAGTCTGCCCACAACTGAATATATTACATCCTACTAATAATATAAAGCCGAAAGTTTGTAAAATGTGAATTTTTGTTACCTAAGATCTGAAGGTCATGATGAAATTTGGCGAACATTTAGAACATAGCTTAACTTAGATAATAGACTACTTATTATACCGAAAATACGCATGCGAAGCCGCGGGCAAAAGCTGGTACTACATAAAGTCCTCTCTAATTTCTTCGTCATAGAGTTTAATCTTGCACCACCTTCAACATAGCTGAAGAGGCCAATCTCTCCCAGTTTCTATATTGACGATGAACATCCGACTCCACAAGCTAATTTCAGAAAACAATACACCAACCTCGATTTTTCATGGCTGCATCAATTTTTTTTTCAAACATCGATTAGAAACCTGTCGATGTGATGTCGAAGTGCTGAAAAGAAAATCTAATTTCATTCACATGTTTTTGAGCTCGTTTGACACAGTCAAACGTTGTTTTTTTTAGTCAAAGGGTTGTCATAAACAACCCTTTGACAGAGATTAAAAAAACAAAAATAAAATTGGCATCTATTACGATTAAGCTACCTGTGGACTAGACCATCAGCGTTCTCATCAGCAGCAGCAACTAAACATACCCATTTCTTCCAGTGTCTGCCAAAGCGGCAACTGGTCCTGCACCGACATCAAGTGCGCAGGAGTGTGCGCGGCGTGGGGCGACTCCCACATGGTCACCTTCGACGGAACGGATTACGACTTCGAGGGCGTCTGTACCTATCTATTGGCTAAGGGAGTTATGGACGATCGGGATGGATTCGATGTGGAGATACAGGTAAATGGCAGATACGAAAAAATACGGTTAATTTTGCGCGTAAACGATTCAGGATTAAAACAGGGGAAAAATGCTTTCATGAGGATCCGTAATGTTTTTAGTTGAGAACACAGATTTATAGAGCTAAGAAATCCATGACACACAGTTTGCTTTACGACAAAAAATTGCGAAGTTATGTCCACATTACTAGCGAAGTTCACCGAGTGACCGCCGCGGGTGCGTGTAACGTCACTCGCTCGGTCGCTGCATGTTAATCGAGGCAGATATATCATGTTTTTAGGGTTTTGAAGAATAGATCGAAGATCGGTTTCAAAACCCTTATGGTCTCGCTTTGTCTGTCCTTTTTTCCCTCCTTAATAACTCAAAAACTACTGCAGCTATCAACTTGAAATTTAAAATAATAATACATTTCGTGCGCCTGTACAGATTTAGAGAAAAATAAATGAAAATAAATGAAAAATGAAAATGAATATTTTCCATACAAATTGTGATGCCGAAATTTTAAAAGATACCTACATAGTCATATGGGGTATCACATGAAAGGTACCATTTTGTACATTTCAAAATATATTTTGAAATTTTTGTAGGTTTCATACTTTTTAAAATATTTCGAAAAAAGTCGAAAAAATACCCACTCCCCCCCCCCCCCTATCTCCGAAGATTGCAGAGCGATCCATATAAAATGTATGGAGCGTTTATAGACATGAATCTATATTTTACAGGAAAAATATAGAGAAGTTTGAAAAATGAACAGTTTTTGAAAAATGGTCAAAAAGGGGGGGAATAATTTTCAAAAGGGGGAGCTACCTCACCGAGTGGGGTTTCAAATAAAAGGTATCGGTTTGTACGTTTCAAAACAGTTTTTCAAATTTCTGTAGGTTTCATAGTTTTTGAAATATTTTGAAAAAAGTCGAAAAAAAACCCATTCCCCCCCCCCTATCTCCGAAGTTTGCCGAGCGATCCATTTAAAATGTATGAAGCGTTTGTAGATATGGATCTATATTTTACAGGAAAAATATAGAGAAGTCTGTAAAAAGAACACTTTTTGAAAAATGGTCAAAAAGCAATAATTTTCAAAAGAGGGGCTACCCCACCGAGTTGGGTATCAAATGAAAGGTATCGGTTTGGACATTTCAAACCAGTTTTTCAAATTTCTGTAACTTTCATACTTTTTGAAATATTTCGAAAAAAGTCGAAAATTTACCATAACCCACCTTAACCGAACCACCCATTTAACCGAAGCATGCAGAGAGATTTATCTGAAATGTAGGTTGGTACCTACTATTCTTAGGTATTAGCTAAATTGCGAAGTCTCTAACCGGTACTTTTGGTACATATTTGTTGACAAACGTTCAAAACCCTCGGCGCGCGAGTTACACTCGCACTTGACGGATCTTGTTTTTTTCATTTGATGGGTCTCTCAAAACAGAGTCTATGATTTTACCAGCGTAATGTTATTCTTCGTACGTAATGGTCCGATTTAGATAATTTAAAAAGATATATAATTCTTATGTCAAAGAATAACGTGGATACTAGTTCTATTGAAATTGCTATAACTTTACTGATCCTCATTGAACTCGTAGGGTTGCGTTTTCGATGGACAACGGTAGCAGATCTTATAAACGTTCTTGGCTAGCTGTTGACACGTGACACTGCGAAGAAAAATTGCACGAGAATTTTTGTTGGAACTTTTGCTTGCAATGTTCCAATGAAAACTCAACAATTAGCTGCCGTTTTACCGAAAGCGGATCCTAATACAACTCCATATACAGACAGGCAGAGTAAAGAGTTACCAAAAACAACTAGAAGGTATCAAATAGAAGGTATCAGTCATTTTTAACCATTTAGTTAGAGTAATTATGGTTTGCATTTCTGCATATTGGATCGTCTACTATTGATTTAAAAGTCGCGTGAAAAAGATAAAGAACAGGATTGAAAATGACAGTGGGACAGCATGACACATTTGATAAAATATGATCTAATTGTTTCCACTATTCTAGTATGAGATAGCCTCTTTACAGCTTAACATTTTATCAATTGTAACCTATGATTTTTTGTGTGATTTAATTTAATGTAATATTATTTAGACATAAGGCACTTACACACATTCTTTATCAACACGACTTAAACCTAATTTAAAGTTAAATGTGTGTGTTCCCTCCATCAGAACGTACCTTGCGGCACCACCGGCGCCACCTGCTCCAAGTCCATAACCCTGAAGGTCGGAACCGGAAATGACGAAGAGATCGTCTCGCTCACTAAGAACGCACCCATACCTGACATCTCTAAACTAAAAAGGTAAGATTCATATAATGACTTAAAACTTTTTAACAAACAAAACTAATTCCTTAGTCAATACCTACCTAAACCTTTTTTGTTTAACCTACATCGTCACACATCTAGGCAAATATCTCCCCCATAGCCGAATTAAAAAATTGTTATGGTATCATCGTAGAATGCCGTATTTTAGCGTTTTACCTTTGATGAAAAAAACTATAGATGCAGCTTTCATTATTTTGGAACACAGATAACATGCAATTTTTTTACGGGTCGCACCAGCTCGTGGTCTAAATAAGTGGTTAAGGACCTTAGGAAAAAAATTGGAGGCGCCGGGTATCGATCCCGGTACCTCTCGCATGCTAAGCGAGCGCTCTACCATCTGAGCTACGCCCCCGTTGTATTATTTGCTAAAATTAATGACCACTTTCCTAACTTGACCTTCATAAAAACTGGCAAAAAATACCAAAATGTGGGTAGTTTGGAGGCGCCGGGTATCGATCCCGGTACCTCTCGCATGCTAAGCGAGCGCTCTACCATCTGAGCTACGCCCCCCGGTTGAGAAATCCAACAAAACAACAGCCTACATTCGTCTCAGAACGCAAAAGTTCATGCGTTACCTTGCGTAAACGTAACGAAATGTGAGCGTGACCCTGAAATACTGACCTAGAAAGGAGTTAAACTCGCTCGAGATTATATAATTTCTGCCCGCGGTTTTGCACGTGCTCGTCCTGTATAAACAACCTTTCCCTATTCACCACTTAAAGCTTATTGAGTAGGTACCTAGCTTGCTATGTTTTCCCCCAGGAAAACCTAGAGGCTCTTCAGAGGGCTTACTCGGAAAACGAAAATGGACGTTTTCAAACAAACGCTAATCAATTATTCATATATATGTTATCTATGTATAATTAAAAATATCTATCTATGTAGTGTATTGTATTAAGTATATCAGTTATCTAGTACCCACATAACACAAGCCCTGCTTAGCTTGGGGCTAGATAATGCTGTGTGAAATTGGCCAACATTATTTATTTATTTATTTATATGCAAGCGACATAAGATTTGGTTTTGCACGAAAACAAATAAGAAACATCGAATTTCTTTTTCCGAGTAGGCCATCAGCCGTTCACATTACGTTTAGACATGAAAGGGTAAAAGATATACAGAGTTACTCACGCATTCACTATTTTCGGATGGATTTATATAGATTGATCTGGCAATAAAGAAATGACACTTCATACCGCGCCTTCAGCACAAAGAGGCACCGCGGTTTCAGGTAAACTGTCTGTTGGTCCTCTAAACCCCGAATATTGGAACGCAACTGAGATTTAAGCACGTCTTGACGAATTTTGACAGAATTTCATGGAAAACTGTCAAAAAATCGCAACTTGAGATCTGCTTAAATCTGAGTTGAGTCAGAGAAAAGAAAGGACACTGAAAGCCTCCGCATTGATGCATAAGGTGCTGACTGATCGCATAGAGGGGACGTGTACCCTGCAGCAGGGGTATAATATTAGGATAAAACAATATTTAGCAACAATTCCGCGCAAAACCTCCTCCGACAAGATCCAACAAAATGTGATTTGCGTGTACCGCCCGTCCTCCCACAAATTGCTCCCACTTGCAATCAGAGAAGGTAAACAACGGACCAGCCACCACACAGACAGGACAGACTCCAGCAGGGGTATTTTAATTCATTCAATTCGTTTCCCAATCGAACCCGACGAATCTTTAAAACGCTATTTTGATTTCGCTTCGAGTTGATGATCGAAATAAGGAGCTCCTCCTCATTGACATGGCCATTACTCAACAGAATCGCTTCGAATTTTCAATCATCAACCCGAGGCGAAATCAAAATAGCGTTGTATAATTCCGTCGGATTCGATTCGGAAAATGAAATACCCCTTAATTAAAATACCCCTGCTGACCTGTTGGCCATAGCGCCGGCGCGGCCCCCTTCCTACTTACCTTTCCTTTCTCAATAAGTACCTGATGCATGCTCAATATAAGTTTTTTCCTAGTAGACAAGAGATAATTAATATTGTAATCAGTTGATTGTAGAACTAGTGGGTTCTCGCAATCAACTGAGTCTTTACACACATCATCTGAGTTTTACATGTATTTGCTCAGGCACTAATGATTGCATTGTTAGATAAAACAGATGTTTTAGTTTGACTAATATTTATTTGTTTCCTCGTGTAGATAGTGATAAACGATACTACTTATATGAAATATTTTTTATCAAGAAAGTAACCGAGCGATACGTCACGCTCACTTAGGTACCTCTCAGTAAAGACTTCCATCAAAAATCATAACCGGCCCTTTCCGTAAAGTATATAAGTAATGATAAAAAATTCGTGATTCAAATCCGATTGCCACGGAAGATGTTTTCATAGTGTCTGGTTAGGCAAACTATTGCTGATAGTTTAAAATTACTTAGATCATTTATTCAGTTGTTTCATGTTGTTAATAGGTCTGAGTTATAAAAGTATAGTTAACGTCATCTACAACGGGATAGGTATACCTATACCATAATTTGAGTATTAATGCCTTCAGTTACTCCGTGATCATGGCGCATGAAACTGTGCCGAGATATTGGAAAGCTCAAAACTCAAACCATGGTAAATACCCCGCTGTAAATTGCTTTTTCACCACTCTCGCTCGAAAACAGTGACTTTGCTGCACAAAAACAGTGAGCAAAATCGGGTTTTGCTCACATGTGGAATAAAGAATATTATTCATCTTCCGTTCTTCCAACACAAACTAGGTTCGTAGTAACCCGCTTACATTCATAATGAATTATTCAAATTGTTGCCATGAAAACAAAAATTCGTCCGTTCATGGGTTGACAGAGGTTTTTAGCATTTTTACCCTCCACGTTTGATGACCAAAATGAGTTTCTGACATTCGACCTCTTTTGTAAATTACAAAATATTTTCTCGCTAGTTCGTGGTGAAAAGTTGTAACTCGAGGACAAATATTTTACGTTTCCCGCCTTTTAAATCCCTTCATCGGTCTACTTTAGAGCCACTCGCTACGCTCGTGACTCTATTCTAGACTACTTCGATAGCTCGGTATTGAATATTGGCACATTCAACAAAAAATTGTTTTGCCCACTTGTTGAACAAATAACTAAAGTGTTAATAAGCACCTTGGATTTTAAAGATTTAAAGTATAGTAAGTTGAGACAAAGTACTTTAAAAAATTTAAACCTCAAATAAAAATAATTATCTTCGGCCTTTTCTCGGCGTTCCGTCTGTAACGGGATTTAAATTATTTATCCGGTTCGGAGGACCAAAAAATGTAGGGGTTTCCGACAATTTTTTTTTTTTAATAATTAAATAAATACTCTTTATTCACAAAGAAAATTACAATCAACTAATAGATATAAATTACAACTAGTATTTACAATTGAAACAATTGAGCTAACTGCAGACTGTTGCAAAATATCTACAGGTAGCTCAACTGATCCATATCAATACCAGTCGGAAGCATCCCTAAGACGCTGGCTGCATTGCCCCGCTGTATAACAATGCTTATGCGCTGCGCCAGATACTCATCAGCTCTCGGGTTACGCGTCGCTTCGACCAGACGCTCAGATAATTTTTTGAAAACCCGAAGAGCCTCGGTACCCCACGGACCTAGGGTCTCGACTCCAAGAGGAGCAAATGTGTAGGCTCTGTCGAGACCTCGTCCCACACAATAGACAATAGTTGAATAGTAGAAAGGAAAAAATAGTAGAAGGGAAGGATAAAGTACGAATCAAACCCCTGAGTGCTAGTTTGACATTGCTTTAATATTCGTAAGTAATTACTCGTAGGTTACCAAATTGGTGCAAAAATATGTGTTTGAGTTGGTAAATCTGCTAAGCTATACATGACCTAGTTCATTGACTCTACCTATATCATGCGGTATTCCGTACAAATATCTAGACCGAAATAATGTATTTCTTTTGTCCCCAGGATAAAGCTCCGCCTAGCGGGTGCCTACGTGTTCCTCGACGTGCCATCTCTGGGTATGAGTCTACAGTGGGACAAGGAGATGCGGGTCCATGTCAAAGTGGACTCCATGTGGCAAGGACGGGTAAGGACCACTAGCATTTGACCCATGGCACACCACGGGCACTCGACCATTTCTCCATACACAAGCCATGTCTGGGCCCAGAGTGTCTATTCTATACGTTAGGATTATTTTAAAATAGTTTTATTAGCGTCCCCGGCTTCGAACGCTTTGTTTCTATGGAAATGTTTATAGGTGAACTGATTTACGGGATCAAAAGCCTATGTTCATCTAGTACAGAAAGTTCAAATTACCAATAATAAACAGCGACGAAGCGTATCTGATTCTGACATTCCCGACCATGACGGGCAGAGTCGATATTTCCTGGTCATTGACGATGACGACACCGAGTTGCTTCAGCTGTATCTTGGCGCCGTCATAGGTGATGGTCACTGCTTTGGTGCAGGATGGTTTCCCTTGGCCTTTGTACGGGGTCAGGTTCATTTGCTGTATGAAAATCACACTAATATTTTAAATGCGAAAGCTTGGATGGATGGATGGATGTTTGTTACCTCTTCACGCCAAAACTACTCAACGGATCGGGCTGAAATTTTGTATACAAGTAATTCTAATTCTGGAATCAAACATAAGCTACCTTTTATCCCATAAATCAGTTCCCGTGGTATAGAAATCACCTTTAAACGTTTCCATAGAAACAACGTGTGCGAAGCCGCGGGCAGAAACTAGTAATTAAATAAAATGATTGTAATTGGTAACAGGTGAAAGGTCTCTGCGGTAACTACAACGGCGACATGCGAGACGACTTCCAAACGCCCTCTGGCGGTGGATTAGCAGAATCATCGCCTCTCATCTTCGCCGACTCCTGGAAACTGAAGCCGACCTGTCCTAAACCACAACGGATTATTGTGAGTAACATCATAATCTAGGCTTATTATCTTAGCTTGGGTCACAGATATTATAATACTATACACAGATATTATAATACTATACTAGTACTTGGGTCTAAATAATGCTGTGTGCATTGTCCAGCATTATTTATTTATTTATGGGTTTGTAAATTATGGAAACCCCACGCTGATAGTAAAACACTCACTGTTGCAGTTTTGTATGCGTTTAACGTTGGTGTTCTTTTGGAAAAAATGAGTTGATATGATTTTCAGATCTAGTTGCCATGCCCAGGGGCAAAGTATCTTTTTTCAAATTTCAAATACTTTATTTCAAGTGATTTACAAAGTACATACAAAGTAGGTAAAAACACGTTTTAACAATGTCTTTACACACGGCTTTTTAGTTTAAATTTCATGTGCCGAGCTCCGAGGCACTAAAGAAAGGGAGAACCTGGAATATTACCGTTAAATTAAGTAAATATTAACTGTTATTGCGTATCCTTTTCTGACCTGTAACCTGCAGTTATCAATAAATGTTATTTGTATGGAAATGTATCATCCGAGGGGTTTCTTTCGTTTTGATGTTTGTTCTGAGAACACAACCAATGATCAACTTTGTTATAACCAACATTTTCGACAGCAAGTACCTACTATATGGGTCTCAAAGAATCCCTACGTGCTAAATTCAAAGAAATAAACATAATGACAGTACCATGTCAATTTTTATGAAAACTTGTTGTACACTCATAGAAACATAAATCAATTACCTAAAAAATACCAGAAATAAACATAAACTCGCTGTGCCCACAACTATGCCACACAAAATTATTGTATCTTCTAGAGGGCAATGTATACGCGTCTACAACAAAACTCCAAGTGAGTTGCAAAAATTATCAGTAAATAAATTCAAATAAATTGTCTAAACCTTGCTGTGCAAAAAGGCTTACTATAAAATATCAGATTATCTAGAAGAAAAAAAGCTTGGGACGGGTTTTGCTCCTACTCGAAAAATAACAACTAACAGGCTAAAGGTTTCTTCGTCGCTTCTTTACTTTAGTCTACATACCGAAGTGACAGAAATCAAAAATATCACTTTATTTCCGTGTCAGTGTTTAGTTTTATAATTTGACCTTTTCTAAGTGTACGTTTATTGTATTTATGGAAATAAAGAGTTTTTGATTTTGATTTTTTGATTTTTACTATAGTTTTCTCATACAAATCAAGAGCACAGTTTACGTTAACCCCTCAATTGTCTCATCACCAGGACCACTGCAAGCAACGCCCTGAACGCAAGGAATGGGCCGCCACCACCTGCGGCGCTCTCAAACGCTACCCATTCACCCTCTGCCACGGCGAAGTGCCCGCCGGGCCGTACGTGGACCGATGCGAGCGCGACGCGTGCGCGTGCGACGCCGGGGGAGACTGCCAGTGCGCCTGCGCAGCGCTGGCGGAGTACGCGCACGTGTGTGCGCGGAGGGGGGTGGCGGTGAAGTGGAGGACGCAGGAGCTGTGCCGTAAGTAACTGTAGTAAGAGAGATATGACATGGTGTTCTACAAGTAATTGGTCTGTGTCTACATGGTAATTTCAGGAGTTGTGCCGTAAGTTGCAGACGTAACTATAAAACTTGGTATTAGGGGTGTCATGGAAGGTAGCTCATTGTAATGCAGAAGTTGAGCCATCAGTAACTGTTGTAAAGGTGTATCAGAAGATGCTGAGCAGTCACTCAAAAGCAGCTTTTTTTGTTACCAGCAATGCAATGCGATGAGGAGTGCTCCAACTACGACCCTTGCGTGTCCGCCTGCCCGGTCGAGACGTGCGATAATGTGCTCTACTACAGCGAGATAAAGACCAACTGCGAACATGATACTTGTGTAGAAGGTAAACATGCAAATTGATTCACTTTTTCAATGTTTTTGTTACTATTTTTTCTCCACCACCCACCAGCCCGAGCTTATCTACGGCGAAATGATCTTCAGAAAGGATATTCTAGAAGTTACAAATCGCCAACATAAAATTAAATGCCCTAAGTATTGACTATGTATTTTATTTTACAATCAAATAATAGAAATTAACAAGAACTAGTATTTACAATTGAAACGATTGAGCTAACTGCAAACTGTTGCAAACAACCTACAGGTAGCTCAACTGATCCATCAATACCCATCGGAATCGTCCCAAAGACGCTGGCTGCATTGCCGCGCTGTACGGCAATGCTGATGCGCTGCGCCAGATACTTACCAGCTGTCGGGTCACGCGTATCTTCAATCAGACGCTCAGATAATTTTTTTAAAACCCGAATAGCCTCGGTACCCCACGGACCTAGGGTCTCGACTCCAAGAGGAGCAAATATGCAGGTCTCTGTCGAGACCTGCATTGTTGCGCCTCTTGAGATCCTCGGCCAAATCTGTCACCGCACCCTGACGGATGTCCTCGGAAGATGGGCGCAAGTGTGTCGACGCGTGTAGCGTCCCACACAAATTTTATTTTTACTTTTGACACTCATCAAATAATTTCTCCTCAGGTTGCAAACCAAAGAAGGCCTGCCCAGTTGGGGAAGTTTACAAAAACGGATCCACAACCGTATGCGTACCCGTCGCCAAATGCAAGCCTATTTGCATGACGCTCGAGAACGGGACGGAGATAGCGGAAGGCGAGGTGTTAGAGCACGACGACTGTCATACTTGTAGGTGTTCTAAACACCAGAGAATATGTACCGGACAGCCGTGTGCCTCTGTAAGTAATAATTATAATAAATGAAATAAATTAATTAAATTTTTAGTTAAAGCTGCAGCCATAGAAATTATTTTACAGGCCTCATGTCGAGCCGTTTTCAGATATTTTGTTTGGTAATGGCACAGATATTATAATGCTATACGTAATGGTGACCATAATATACAATTATTCTGTGCTGTCAATCACCACCTGTTCCAGAAAAAAACGTAAACCATTAATTATCAATAAAATAAATTTGGAGACTTTTATGAAGATACATCCCAAAGCTACAATTCTCCGAGCATATATTTAGGAATTCTAATGAGTGATGAAACTTCACCTACCGCTAGAAATCCTAAAATTATGTACCTAACATGTGTAGAAATCACATCTGTAATAAAATCTTAATTCAAACAAACACTCAAACCAGCAGACTATTTCCAGAAGTTATTAACGTGAACGATAACACTTTTCGGGGCGGAAGCGCATTTACATGCAGTGTTCTGGCTGTTAGAAGAACATTATACGTCCTGAATACCGTTATACCGGGAGGAGTTTCGCCTATTTATTCTCAGATGTCAGGGGTTGACAGCCTATTAATATGTCTCTTAGATTGTACCTTAGTTTTAAATAATAAATATCTAAAACATGATTGCATTTGAACATTTCAATGGCAGGCAACCAAACATCTGTTTACAGGATTCGATGTCTACAATACTGCTAAGTAATTTTCCATCACTGACTGGTGAATCCCCTGTAATAACAAGCCATTTGATGACCAGTGAGTCTTCACTGATAGTTACAAGTAGGTCGACGAGTGAATCTCCAGCTATAACAACGGGTTTTACGTCCAGAGGGATTAAAATGATGAATAGTGAACCTTCAATGATGACTAGTGAATCTCCAATTACTAGTGAATCTCAAATAATGACAAGTAGATCTCCGATGGTGACTGGTGAACCTCCAATGGTGACTAGTGAATCTCCAATGACAAGTGAATCTCAAATAAATGGATCTCCAATGATTACTCGAGAGTCGCCAATGATGATGCGTAAGGCAAAAATCACGTCTAGTACAATAATATTAGATGATGCACTCTCAATGACCACTAGCGATACCACAATGACAACTAGCGACACCACAATGATGGTTAGTGAGCCTAGAATTATTTTTAGTGGGGCTACAAAACTGGATAGAGGATCCTTGATCGAGACTATTGAATCAACAATATCAAAAAGGTCTACATTTATTACTACTTTAACTCGAATGTTGACCAGTGGGATTTCAATGATGACAAGTGAAACCCCAATAACGACAAGTGAAACTCTAACAGAGACAAATAAAATTCCAATGATGAGAAGTGAGTCCGCAATGATGACCAGTGTATCCATTATGAACACTAGCGGCTCCCAAATGATCTCTAGTGACCCAATAATGAGTGATGCACCTCATTTGATAACTAGTGAATCCCCGATGATCACTACTGACTCCTCAGAGACTAGTAGTAGATCCCCAAAACTGACAAACAGCTTCCTTGTGATCACTATTAAGTCCCCAGAGATCACAACTGAGTCTCCCAAGATGACTATTGGATCTTCAATTATCATTACTGAGTCTCCAATGATGGCTAGCGTGTCCTCAATGATCACTAGTGGATCTACAATGATGACTAGCGGGCCGGCAACGATGACTAGTGGGTCCAGAACTAATGGTGCCAAAACGGTAACAAGTACATTCCCAGCTATCACCATTGGGTCTCCGATGATGACGAGGTCAAGTACAAAAGAGAATATCGAGACCCCAGATATCCCTTATGTAATTCCAATGGTAACAAGTGGGTCCTTATTGATGCCTAGCGGATCCCCAGTGATGATTAGTGGCCCTTTAATGATAAGTAGCGGATTCCCAATGATGACAAGCGGGTCCTCAATTTTGACTAGTGGATCCCCAATGATGACTAGCGGACTCGCAATGATGACTAGTGAATCCCCTATGATGACTAGTGGATCCTCAGTGATGACTGGAGGATCCGCAATGATGACAAGTGGATTTTCAAAAACTACTAGCATATCCCCAACGATGATTAGCGCATCCGCAATAAAGACTATTGAGGATCCAACTATAATTAATGAGCTTCCAATGGTAACAAGTGGATCCCCAATGATGACTAGTAGGTCCTCAAAGATCCCTAGTGGCTCTCCAATGATGACTAGTGGATCCCAAATGATGACTAGCGGATCCTCAATGATGACTAACAGATCCGCAATTATGACTAGCGGATCCCCTATGATGACTAGCAAATCCTCAATAATGACTAGTGGATCCCCAACGATGATTAGCGCATCCGCAATAAAGACTAATGAGGATCCAACTATAATTAATGTGCTTCCAATCCTAAGAAGTGAATCCCAAATAAAGACTATGGGACCCCAGATTATCACGAATCTGCCTCCAACGATGAGAGTTGGTTTCCCAAAATGGTTGTCCACATACCATGGTTTTATCAAGGGTGGTGGCTACCCCTTTGCAAGAACGGTGCTGTGGGTAAGATATATGTGTCTTGTTTGTGTTGTGTGTTTTTCTTTTGTACCTTGGCTTTTATGTTTTGTGTTTGTAAATTAAATACTTTGCTTTTTTGTACCTGTTTTTGTGTATTATCAAATTTATTGATTGTGTTACTGTGTGTTGTAATTATTATTGTGTATTTGTGTTATTTTACGTTGATACCTACTTTCTAATATGAGTTTTCCTGTTTTTAATATGCTTGCCTTGATGGTATAGAAAAAATGTTTATTATGTGTTATTTTATGTTTTTTCTTTCTTTATAAATTTTACCTATACTTGTTTGAAGAGTTTTTTATCTTGAGTTATAAATAAAACATAAGTACACAGTTCTTCTTTGACATAAATATTTCACGGTTATTTTCCGCTAAGTTACTTGAGCGAGTCCTCAAAACATAAATGAGGGAACCACTTTACAAAAATTGGCTCGTATGCACACAGAGGCGCAAATACGACAATACATTCACAAAAAAATGTAAACCTTTGTTCATAATACTATTCAAAACTCATTACAAGATGTAAGCGGGTTAGCTACGAACCTTATTTGTGTTGATAGTACACCTGAGCTGTTGAGACGTTTCTATGTATTTTACTGAGTGAAGTTCGAAGAATGATTTTTAAGTAAAGTCTTTATCTTCGCATCTAAACAACTTGTTGTAATCTTCTTTCGATTGTTTAAACACATCAAAGTTGACTTCCTTTCACAGCCTCCTCCAGAAGCCCCGGAAACCACGCCTCACCCCAACGACCAGGGTCTACAGTGCGCCACAGGCTGGTCGCCGTGGCTCAGCCGCGGGACGCCCGAGGTTGCCTCCAATGGAGGTCACCTCGAGGTCGAACCACTGCCCAAGGTTAATGAACTGGTGAGTGTCCAGTAGTTATAGCATCAAGCAGCTACAGAGACAACGCCTCACTCCAACGACCAGGGTCTGCAGTGCGCCGCGGACTAGCCGCCGTGGCTCAGCCACGGGGCGCCCGAGGTTGCCTTCAATCGAGGTCACCTCGAGGTCGAACCACTGCCCAACGTTAAGGAACTGTTGAGTGCGTCTCTACAACGAATAGGTCTGCAGTGCTTCATCGCATCGCTAACGCAATTTTTTTCTGGTTCGATCTCCAAATAGGAATCGAATCTGCGCGTCTCACGTAAACCTTCACCTACTACTTTAAGCTCGTTTATGTATGGAAAGAAGATCCAGTTTTTTTTTATATAGCACAACCATACTACCCTCAGGCTGATGTCCAGTCGTGGACAGTTATGCTGGCATGATAGTAACAATTTCTGAATGTAATTTTTTCCAGCACATCGGCTCACCAATGTGCAAAGTGGAACAGATGACAAGCATCGAATGCCGGACAGTAGGCGACCACAAGTCACCCAAAGAAACAGGAGTGGATGTCGAGTGCAGCCTGGAGCGCGGACTAGTATGTCGGGAGAATAAGGCCGTCTGCCCTGACTTTGAAATAAGGGTGTATTGCCAGTGTGAAGGTAAATCCTATAAGATTCATATGTACAGCACATTCTTTGTTTCAAAACCCCTATTACGGCATAGGACGAAAATTAACTAGAAGCACACCTGCATTCTATAGAGTCCTTCTACAGAGGACATCCTCACTCTACAAAGGTCATCTTCACTTTCTAAATCCGCATTCTACAAGGGACACCCGACTTCTACAAAGGTCGTCTATAGTAATACAAGGAAAACACAAAATATGTCAAATAGTGTTACGCACCTTTTTAGAGCATTTATGCTTGTGTACAGCTTTTTTACAGCAACATTTTAACCCTCTAGCCCCAAATCTATGCGAGAACTCTACCATACCAGCTCCCCACCCCACCGATTGTAGCAAGTTCATCCAGTGTGATGGACAGGGACCAGTGGAGACCAAGTGTGGTGCTGGAACCCTCTTCAACCCCCGCACGCTGGTCTGCGACTGGCCCGCTGCCGTGGCAGCCGTGCGTCCTGAATGTGGCAACACTACAGGTACTATCACGGACGGCACAGACGGCTATGTTTAACGCACACACTTGTGCAGATAACTACATCCTGTAACACGATTATTCTCAGTTCAGACTAGTGACCGGGGTCAAACATCGGCTAGGAGGACATCAATCATAAATTACCAAAGATGTTGTAGTACCTTGAGTGTAGTATGTTTTTTAAACCCCCATAACACCTTGAGTACAGGTTTTTTACTACCAATGCCCATGCAATCTTTTCTTTTGTTTTATTCCTGGTTAATTTGTAGTTTCTGTATAGTAAACTCGAATGCTTTATTTGTAGCATACAGATTTCCATAATAAACAATAACAAGTTTTATTAACAAAATGACTTAACTCAAGGTCAGGTCAAATATCATTTCACAAAACTTTTAAGCTGTTGTTAAAATTTTTCAGAAACTACATCAACAACCCAGACGTACGAAACTTCCCCTTCCGAAACTACTCCTACTACTCCCACGACCCCCACTACACCTACGACCCCTACGACCCCCACTACACCTACGACCCCTACGACCCCCACTACATCTACGACCCCTACGACCCCTGCACCCCGATGCCCTCCCGGCCAGATGTACTCGGACTGTACGTACCCTTGCGACAAGCTCTGCGATCACTTCAAGAAGACTGTCATGAACCGGGGGCTTTGCACTGGCGAGGTAAGTTACCTCAACACTTAACACGGGCATCTGCACTTTAGTATAGCCCCGGCGGCGCTCCCTTGCGAGGTCGCACCGCCAAAGCTGGGCAGTGAATGTGTTAAAGTTCCTCACTCAGAAATTTCCTGTTATTCGATTTTTTTTATTATTGCGGAAATTAAAAAATTTGCTATTATTATTTATTTGCTACATAAATCCCAACAAAAATATACCTACAGAAAATGGCTTTAAAATTGTAAAATCCAAATTTCTTTCGGCGTCACATTAGCCTGTTTGCCCGGGTCCGAATTCCTCTAAATTAATTGTTTCAGCATATTTTGTCATTAACCTTTGGTGAACGAAACTATAGTTAGACCACACAGCTTGCGGATCTCTCTAGAACCTTGTCACAATAAGAAAGCAAACGCCAAACACAATAACAAACGCCACTTTTGGCGTGGTTGTATCAAGGTTGAAACCAATCTACTTATGTGCGGTGCCATTTGCACGGATAAATCAAGATAGTGTTGTCTAGAGTATATTTCATCCATGGACAATTCTACGACAGTAGTATTGTGTGGCATTGTCATAGTAAAGCTTGATTTAGAAGTAAAGTTATAGCAATTTCAATAGAACTAGTATCCACGTTATTCTTTATGTTATGACATAAGAATGATATATCTTTTTAAATTATCGAAATCGGACCATTACGTACGAAGTTATGACCAAATTACTAGCTAAGTTCACTGAGTGACCACCGCGGGTGCATGTGACGTCATTCGCTCGGTCGCCGCCCGTAAAAAAATAAAATTTCATTTGATTGATCTCTCAAAACTGAGTCTATTTTGACCGCCGCTCACTCAGTGAACTTCGCTAGTAATTTGGTCACAACTTCGTCAATTTTTGTCGTAGAACAAAAAATTTTGCACTGTGTGTTATGGATTTCTTAACTCTATAAATCTGCATTCTCAACTAAAAACGTTACGGATCCTCATTAGAGGAATTCGGCCCCTGGTCGTATTTGATAGCGTCAAAATAAAATCTACTCTCATAATCATAATTCATAACCTATGAGCATTTGATTTTCGGTATAAATGTCAAGTCCAGCAATATCATCATTAAGTTAATTCAGCAGATTCTCCGTTTGCTGGGTAAATCTTCTTTAAACTGACATTCCTTCCATTATCATTCAAACCGATAAACCCTATTATGTTTGTTTTAAATCACATTTTAGTATAACATTGTACACGTGGTAATTGCTTCACGGACAGCCCCCTATGCAGAGGGTGCATGAACGCAGAGGAGACGGCCGCGCATGTGCTTGTAGAGTGCGATAGAGTTGCTTCTCAACGACTACAATACCTTGGGACACCGAGGATGCCTAGGGAGGCATGCACCGGCGTCAGTGAGCTGCTGGCTTTCCTGGAGGACATCGGGTGGTTAGATTAACAACCCCCCCACCCGACACACAAAAAGGGCCCACCTGTGGCCTAGTTGCGGAAATCAGTCCAGAAACAAGTAACAAGTAATAAGTGGTAATTGCTTCCAGAGATGCATGGAAGGCTGCATCGACATCGCCGTGGCTCACATAGAATGCGACTACGGCTCGTTCTGGCGCGATGAGAAGACTTGCGTGCCGAGGAAAGACTGCACTTGCTTGTCTGAGGTCGATAATAAGGTCGTCAAGGTAATTAACCGAATCTCTTTTTCGTGACGTCATCAAACGGCTCTGTCAGAAGAACTTAGCTGTACGTAAGTACAATCAACGAGGAGGGATCGTTTTGTCTCTCTATACTCTATCTCTCTCTTATACTTTTGCATGTGTCTTTGAGTAACAATGACACATTTTACATCAAGGTGCGATACTGACCGTTTTCTAACTCCGTTGTCATGCATGCCTTAAAACTTAAACAAACGAGTTGGGAATCTTCAAAATCACTCGACCATATTCTGACTAGATTCAAATTGTAAGCTCAAATTCAAAATTAGAAGCAACACCATTACCTAATTAGTGGCAATACCCGCGAGATTTGTTAAAAAAAACCCAATGGGTACGCGGAATGATCTTCAATAATGCTGGACAATTTACACAGCATATATATTCAATATCATGTTCTTCTTCCAACAGCCTGGTGGAGTGGTAATCGACGGCTGTCTCCACTGCCAATGCCTTGATAACGCTTTCCACTGCGATGCATCCGAGTGCGCCTCGCCCATACCCTTCTCGGGACCCACGCACCAGTCTCTAGTCATTCCACGGGTCATCAACACTCCCCAAACCATAGAGTTTATACCGGACACTACCCCGGCCACTACTCAGGTAACTATGACTTGTACGCCTCGCCCATACCCTTCTCGGGACCCACGCACCAGTCTCTAGTCATTCCACGGGTCATCAACACTCCCCAAACCATAGAGTTTATACCGGACACTACCCCGGCCACTACTCAGGTAACTATGACTTGTACGCCTCGCCCATACCCTTCTCGGGACCCACGCACCAGTCTCTAGTCATTCCATGGGTCATCAACACTCCCCAAACCATAGAGTTTATACCGGACACTACCCCGGCCACTACTCAGGTAACTATGACTTGTACGCCTCGCCCATACCCTTCTCGGGACCCACGCACCAGTCTCTAGTCATTCCACGGGTCATCAACACTCCCCAAACCATAGAGTTTATACCGGACACTACCCCGGCCACTACTCAGGTAACTATGACTTGTACGCCTCGCCCATACCCTTCTCGGGACCCACGCACCAGTCTCTAGTCATTCCACGGGTCATCAACACTCCCCAAACCATAGAGTTTATACCGGACACTACCCCGGCCACTACTCAGGTAACTATGACTTGTACGCCTCGTCCATACTCTTCCCGGGACCCACACACCAGTCTCTAGTCATCACACAGGTCATCAACACTCCCCGTACCACCGAGTTCATACCGGACACTACCTCGACCACCACCCAGGTAAGTCAGGTTACTATGTTGCGTCACAGAAATACCAGGACCCACCCAATAGTCTTTGTCATCCAGCGGATCGTCAGCACTCCCTGAACCACAGAGTTTATACCGAACGCTACCCTGACCACTACTCAGGTAACCTGAGTAATGGTCGGGGTAGTGTCCTGACTTATGTCAGGTTTTTATGACTAGTGCATCACAGCCATACCAGGACCTACCCACCAGTCAAAATATTAGGTAATTTTCTTGTCTCTTAATAAGTATAGCATCATAAAGTTACTGAGCTTATAATACCAATCTCTTGACAGAAACCAACAACTATAAGGGTAGAAAGCATACGGATGACGCAACTACCCTACTTGGAAGAAGGGAGAGAGGAGTTCCCCATCATAGTGACCAGGACCACCGTCAGTCCTCCGCCTGAATGCCATCCTGATGAGTAAGTAGCACCACATCATCACGTAACGCACTATTTTAACTTATCCTTACCTGACTTTAACAGCCTATATTGGTCCAGTGCTGGACGCAGGCCTCCCCCTGATAAACGCCTTGTTGGCTTTAATCTCATAGGCGGTAATGTCCATAATCCTCACGCCGGGTATATGGGTTGGGGATCGCAGTTCGGTGGTAGAATTGTTCTGCAGGGGGCGCTGCTGCTCGCTGCCCTGTAGATATCCCTTAATCGCCTCTTACGACACCCGCGGGAAGAGTTGTGATGGAATTTTAAGCCGGCACCACACAGTGGTTTTAACTAATTAAATAAATAAATAAATAATGCTCAACAATTCACACAGTATCATCTACCGCCAAGCTAAGCAGAGCTTGTGTTATGGGTACTAAATGACTGATATACTTGGTGACTGACGAGTGAAAAAATCGGGTTCTTACTATTTTCCAGTTACAAGTGATTTGGATAGCAGATATGAAAATTGGTGGATTGTTAGCAATTTGCTATGAAACTTTGCTAAAACAAACATAATCAACTGTAGTTTTAGAGTACTGACATATTGATTTTAGTTATAAATCCATGATTCGTAAGTAGTTGGTTTTAGCAGGGGTCCAAGCAAGTGGCTTACCGTGAGCGCTAAACTTCTTATCTAGGTACTATCTTAATTACTTGCAGAACATAGAAAATAGTTAAATAAATACCCGATTATTTTTCGCGCGACACCAACCACCTTAACCAAGATTTGTTTTATTCCGGAACAGACAGATATATATATACATAATTATCATTTATTTGCCATGACACACACAATACAACTTAACATATTAGAAAAATAAAATAGGTATTTAATCTTAAATTACACAAATAAGAACACACAGTACATTTATCAAAGCATGTTAACAGTATGTAAGAATTAATAAATAGGTAACCATGGCAACCACCAGCACCATGGTTTGTGATGCAGTAGCCAATGGAGCTAGGCTCAGTTTAATGACATCTGTTGTGAACAGCTGCCACAAAATAGGAAAACTCAAAACCACACAAATCTTGAATATCCCGTTAAAAGTGACCTATGTAAGTTACTAAACACAGACAGAAATAAATAAATAAATATAATCATCTGGGCCGGACTCCACCAAAGCGGAGACGGGAGGAGTGGAAAGATCTGTATTAACGCATTCACTGTCCAGCCTTGGCGACCCGCAGGGGCGCGCCGCCGCGCGAAACGGGGCTGGAAGAGATCATCTGCGTCTTGGGCCATGAAAGTGTTAAACAACCAATAGAACGTCCGTAATCACACATCTCATCTCCACCCACCTTCAGTGGATACCATCGCGCGGAGATGTATCTTATTTGTATGGCACGATCGAAGCGGAGATGTGAGCTGTGCCTCGCAAGCTGGTGACGTCACGCAGCGGAGACGACAAGAGATGTGGGCGGCGTGCAATGAGCCGCTCTCAAACGTCCAATTGGATGTTGTCGAGCTAACGCTCGCCGCAAGCTGCTCATTTCGGCTCTAGCCAGCAGACATCTCCGCTTTACTCAGCACACATCTCCGTTCCCGTCTAGCCAGTACGTATCTCGGCACAGCTTCGGTGGAGACACCCTAGCCGAAAAACGTCTCTTCCTGTATCCACTTCGGCTTTGGTGGAGTCCGGGCGTGATGGTTCCATAAGTCTCAAAAGTCAGCCACTGCTGAGCTCAGCTTATTTTTACGTCTACATAATAGGTATTTGCGCGCCTCATCCTGTTCTCCACGACAACACTTTGAAAGAATAAAATGAATTTTAAATCAATTTCTACCACTTCAAACTTTATAATTATATTAAAATAACATTCGTGGGCATAACAACTTTCGTGGGCTTGTTTCAATCTTCAATTTTAGTATAAACGTTAGCACATCCCAGCAAATGGTCCAAACACAAAAATATTTTAATGACAGTTTGATCCGCTTATCCATGCTAATATAAACGACAGTTCAGCAAATTTCCAGAAAGCGATGAATCACAATAATTCTACTTGTAAAAAGTTACATGTAAGATTTGAAATGCAATAATTTATATGACCTATACAACAAGCTTTTTAAGTTATACACAATAAAGTAGGTACTCGTATTAATATTATTGATTACTAGTTTCTGCCCGCGGCTTCGCACACGTTTTTTATATCCCATGGGAACTGATTTAGTGGATAAAAAGTCTATGTTTTATTCCAAACCTAGAACTACCTGTATGCAAAATTTCAGCCCGATCCGTTTTTTACTCGTAGTGAATAGGTAACAAACATCCATACATCCAAACTTTCGCGTTTACATTAAAATATTAATGTGATTCTAAATCGAATTATTTGTATGTAAATTGTATAATAACGATGAGATAGGTGACAGAAAAGTTGAGCACTACGCCAAGCAGGTCTGCGTCCAGAGGGATCACCCTGTATACACGGAACCGGAGCGGGCGCGCCTCCACGTACCGGATGAACCGCTCCAATTCACGCTGACGACTATAGTCTGCAATAAATTTTTAATATTTAAATAAACTTTTTTGAAAACAAGCTTTTATATCATCTGGGACCAAAGTGCTTGGGACGACAAACCCAACGAACCCAAAGTCGACGCGGTTAAGTAGTTTCGTTTAGGAGTTCCTATGGCCACCTTCTGTCTCCGTCATCAGACTCAGCTCAGTGGTACCATGACATTGCAATCGAACTTACATTTATGTAAGTCGGGAACCTACCCATACTAAAAATTAACCAAATACGAGTCCGAATGCGGAAATAAGAGTACTTCTACCAAAACCAAGACAACGCACGGATACTACGTGACCCGTTCTGGAAGGGGAGGAAGGTCTTCAAAGTACCATGCTTGGTCACAGGGAGGGGGGGCTTAGATTTTCGTCACGTAGTCAATGTCCTATAAGGAAATCTCGAGCATTTTCGAGCTAAGTATATACAAAGGCTTAGATTTTCGTCACGTAGTCAATGTCCTATAAGGAAATCTCGAGCATTTTCGAGCTAAGTATATACAAATATGGCGCGTAGCGTGTCAAGACATTTTTTTGTAAATGAAGTTCCTGTTACAATATGTTTTTACACAAGTTTTTTTTTTTCTTGATAATGATTTTTTCACATGTAACTATCGGTATGCACGCAATTTTGGCGTCACGCGGCAGGCGCTGTAATAATAAAGACAAATATGGCCCAATTTTTTTCTGTTTGCAAAAAAAGTGGGGGTGGGGGGTTAAAAATAGCAAAAAATGGGTCACGTAGTATGGGTACGTTCCCTAAGTATGCAAAGGGGTGGGAAGATTTTGGCTCTAATATTGTAGTCACCATTTTTTGGTTTAATTTTCAAAATCGCCGCGCATAATAAAAGTTATATATTTGAATAGAAGAAGCTAAATCATAAAAAAAATTCTTATCAAATAATATCCTAGAGCGTCAGGTTTCTGCGATATTCAAACGAAAGTTTAACCCTCTTCAGCTCATCAGCGCCTCCCTCCATACCATATCTTCAAACCCCTTTCAGCTCAATATACTAACAGGGTAAGATAAATAAAAGCTTGTAATAAAATACGTATAGCTTTGAGTTTGGTAAATTTACAAAATTAACATAGATAAGTACCACCTTTAAGTAATGAAGCAACAACTTTACCTCTTTGGTATAATAGTTTTTCGTGAAGTATAAATATAATTTTTTTCTGTTCTATACAAAGAAACTCGGCGGAAAGTGCCAGAGTAGACGTGGTCATCAAACTTACAGCAACAACTAAAAATTCCATTTGAGGTGCGATCTGCAAAGAGACAAATTAAGTAATAATAATAAATTATGTTGGACAATTCACACAGCAGCGTTATCTAGCCCCAAGCTAAGCAGAACTTGTGTTATGGGTACTAGATAACTGATATACATAATACAATATACTTCATAGATAGATATTTTATTATACATAGAAAACATCAAGAACACCCTGAAAAAATATCTGCAGATCGTACAAACATTTGTCCCGAGGCGGAAATCGAACCCTCATCAACCTCCTGCGTCGCAGGCGGACCTTTGCCCGCTGCGCAACTGAGGTCGTCTAAGTTATTTAATTTCTGTCACGGGACATAAAATTATGGCAATTTAAGAAAATCAAAATACTTACACTATTTGTCAATCTCATTTCCTTAACTGCGAAAAGAATATTACCCATGACTTCGAAAATGGTAGAAAGAATAGAGAGCAAAAACTGAAACGAGAACATGCTTTTTAATAATATTGCTAATCACTGAACAATAAAGCTCATATAAAGCTCTGCGCTCATAAATCCAATACCGCTATCACACAGCACAAAAACATGTTATTTAGGCCCGTATTTGAATACGGGCTTAAACTATGTCCTACGCGCAAGTGTCTTTCGCGCGAGTGTACCAGATCCGCTCGTTTACAAATGTCGTAATCGTTTAAAAACTCGTTTACACCTTAAGATACATTTTACAGTGACCAAATGCCACAAGCCATAAGCTGTCCGTAGTTTCCGACATCTGTAGCCGTCAATATAAAAATCATCTTAATGTTCTTAGTTAAAGTCCATATATGAATACACATTTTTGTGCTGTGCTGCAGCGGTGCTTTCCATGTGTGCGACAAGCTTGAGCTCCTTTGTTGCACTTACCAATGGATCGAGAGCAGATTTGTGCATTTCTGTCAAGTCAGCAATCTTTTGGTAAATACGCTGCATTGACAGATTGTCTCGATCTTCATTTTTCAATATGGATGAAAAAGATTTCAATCGACAATATATTGAATAGAACACAAATGCACAAGATGAATCCACAATGAACGTAGAATTCGTTAGCCATTGAAAGATAATTGTTCTTGTAATTGAAACCGCACAGCCACTTGCAGTAACACAGCGATAAGTATAAAGTATATGACACAATACTGCGAGCAAAGTAGAAAAAAATACTATTTTTATATCTAATTTATATGAATCGCTGCTTATTTGCAGATCACTGTCTATAGTTTTTAAGTCGCGGTGGAGCTGACAAAATGTCTTAATTGGACTGAGAGAGATTAATTTAAGGACAATGATAAAATAGTAACAAAAATAAACGATCTCATAAAAATACTCATCGTCATATGGCCTACTAAAATAAAAAGCCAAACTTATAAAAAAAACTGACTGAAGAATCGTTACTGTTTTCCAAAAAACTCTTCTCTTTACTGATTCATGCTCATAAAAACCAAAGTCCAAGCAGCAGACAATAAGAACTACTTTGTAGAATATTTGCAGAACAACCCCATCTTTGCATTTTACAGATTTTGTAGATAAAACTTCTATTTGACGGTTCGTCATGATTGCGACTAAGACTGCCTATACTGGCCTCAAGCCTTAATATAAATTTAATGGAATGCCTCTATTTAGGGTTTCGAGATCAGTTTAGAAACTCTTATGGTCTCGCTTTATGTGACCTTTTTTCCCTCTTTAATTTGTATCTCAGCAACTACCGCAGCAATTAACTTGAAATTCAGAATACATTTCGTGCGGATGCGCCTGTACAGATTTAAAGGAAAATGTATAAAAATGGAACTGAAAATTTTCATTTATTTTTTATTTATTTACAAATTGTGATGTCGAAATTTAAAAAGAAACCTTCACGGTAATTATTTGTATAATTGACAAACATTCGAAATCCTCGGCGCGCGAGTTGACTCGCACTTGACGGATCTTGTTTACTCATTGTTTTAATGGAAATAACATGTATTTTTTTCATTCGAATATGAAGCATTCATTGCTTTTAATGACATCAGCATAATTAACTAGAGTACCTACCTAAGTTAATACTACCTACGCTAAAAACACATATGACCGTACCGACCCTATAGCGCTATGCAGACGTAAATTCAAGACAAAACACTAGTATTTCAAAAGAAACAAGCAAAATACATTTTGAAAATATTTTATAATGCTATATAATGCAAGAGTGCGGTAAAAGAACACGAGTGGAAAGAATAAAAATCTTTATTATTTTCAAAAAATCGTGTATAATAGTTATTCCCCTCGGGGTCTAGAATCACCCCATTTCGACTTAGTACACGTTTTACGTGGCACCCTGTAAGGGAGATAGAGATACATTTATAATCATGATGCCTCCAAAACTGTCAGCCACTGTTGGGCTCAGCCTTCTCATCCGTCTACGTATTGAGTCTTTACACGCCTCCTCCAGCGTTTTTCACGATAACTTTTTGAAAAAATTAAATGAAAATATATTATTTTCAAACTTCCAATACAAAAACATTCATGGGTATAACGACCATAGTGAGGTTAATGTTTCAATCATTAGCCCATCCCAGCAAATAATCCAAACACAAATGACATGTTTCTAGTTGGTAGGTACTATTATAATTACACTTTAATCCCCTTATCTTTACTAATATAAAAGTGAGTTCAGGAAAATATCAGAAAATTATGAATCACATGTTTGTTTGTTTCGTAAGAAGAATGTACATGTAAAATTTGAAATGACTTAATTAATTTGATCTACAAAGCAAGCTTTTTTGATTATCCAGAATAAAGTATTACAATGTTAATTACCTACCTGCCTCGATTGGCCTTTCTTAACAAAGAAAATTACAATCAAATAATAGAAACAAATTAGAACTAGTATTAACAATTGAGCTAACTGCAGACTTTTGCAAACAATCTATAGGTAGCTCAACTGATCGATATCAATGCCAGTCGGAAGCGTACCCAAGACGCTGGCTGCATTACCCCGCTGTATGGCAATGATGCGCCAGATACTCACCAGCTCTCGGTTCACGCGTCGCTTCTATCAGACGCTCAAATATTTTTTTAAATAACCGGCGTAAAACGGTACCTTACGGACCTTAGGTCATGATTACATAATTATCGATTATTCATAAAGGGCAACATGTTACCAAATTATTTGTAAGAAAATTGTATAATGACTATGAGATAAGTGACGGAAAAGTTGAGCACTACGCCAAGCAGGTCGACGTCAAGAGGGATCACCCTGTATACGCGGAACCGGAGCGGGCGCGCCTCCACGTACTGGATGAACCGCTCCAACTCACGCTGACGACTATAGTCTGTAATAAATTTTTAATATTAAAAAAACATTTAAAAAACAAGCTTTTAAATCATCTAGGACCAAAGTGCTTCGGAAGACAAATCCCATGAACCCAAAGGGAAGCGGTTAAGTTGTTTTGTTCAGGAGTTTCTATGGCCACCTTCTGTCTCCATCATCAGACCAGGTCGATGGTACCATGACATTGCATTGTCACCGAACTTACATAAATATATCAAATTTCAGCTCAATCGGTTGAGGTTGTCCTGGTCTATATAAATTAATTTTGAGACTAGAAATTTTCAAAATTAAGAACCCACTTTGCGTAAACTGTAGGTATTAAGTAATGAAGCAACAACTTTACCTCTTTGGTACAATAGTTTTTCGTGAAGTATAACTATAATTCTTTTCTGCTCTATACAAAGAAACTCGGCGGAAAGTGCCAGAGTAGACGTGCTCATCAAACTTACAGCAACAACTAAAAATTCTATTCGAGGTACGATCTGCAAAGAGACAGATTATGTTATTAAATTTCTGTCACAGGACATAATTTTAAGGCTGGTTTAAGAAAAACTAAATACCCTCATACTTACACTATTTGTTAATCTCATTTCCTCAACTGCGAAAAGAATGTTACCCATGACTTCGTAAATGGTAGAAAGAATAGATAGCAAAAACTGAAACGAGAACATGCTTTTTAATTGGGAATTGGTGTTATTGCTGATCACCAAACAATAAAGTCCATAGCTCTGCGCTCATTAATCCAATACCGCTACCACACAACACAAAAACGTGCATTCAAATACGGACTTAAACTCGTTGACATCTTAAGAAACATTTTACAGTAACAAAATGGCTTCCCACAACCCATATGCTGTCCGTCATCTGTAGCCGTCAGTATAAAAATTCATCTTAATGTAACTAGTTAAAGCCCATATTTGAATACACACTTTTGTGCTGTGCTGCAGCGGTGCTTTCCCGGTGTGCAACAAGCTTAAGCTCCCTTGTTGCACTTACCAATGGGTCGAGAGCAGATTTGTGCATTTCCGTCAAGTCAGCAATCGTTTGGTAAATACGCTGCATTGACAAATTGTCTCGATCTTCATTTTTCAATATGGATGACAAAGATTTCAATCGACAATATATTGAATAGAACACGAAGGCACAAGATGAATCCACAATGAACGTAGAATTCGTTAGCCATTGATAGATAATTGTTGTTGTAATTGAAACCACACAGCCTCTTGCAGTAACACAGCGATAAGTATAAAGTACATGACATGATACTGTGAGCAAAGTTATACAAAATACTATTTTTATATCTAATTTATATGAATCGCTGCTTATTTGCAGATCACTGTCTATAGTTTTTAAATCCCGGTGGAGCTGACAAAATGTCTTATTTGGACTGAGAGAGATTAATTTAAGGACCATGATAAAATAGTAACACAAATATATAACGGTCTCATGAAAAAAGTCATCTGCGTATGACCTGTTAAAATAAAAAGCCACACTAATCAAAAAAAGTGACTGAAGAATCGTTACTGTCTTCCAAAAAACTCTTCTCTTTACTGATTCATGCTCATAAAAACCAAAGTCCAAGCAGCAGAGAATATGAACCATTTTGTAAAATATCTTCAGAACAAACGCATCCTTGCATTTTACAGATTGTGTAGATAAAACTTCTATTCGACGATTCGCCATGATTGCCTCAGCTACTATACTGACCTAAAGCCTCGATAAAATTTAATGGTAACACCCTTTGCTTACTAATTGTGTTCATGGAGAACATGTATATATTTTCTCCGTATATTAAGCATTCATTGCTTTTATTGACATCAAAGTTATTAACTAGAGTACCTACCTACGTTTTTAAAAACACAATTGTTCGTACAAGTACCTTTAACTACATCATTGGCGATAGTAATTACTTAGTTCCACTTACTCCCAGTTACCATACGGCACACGGTCTGCCGAACACTCTGTATATAAATGACACTGACATTCGCAAAGACTTTTAAACCTATGCAAAGAATTTGCATAAACTTACAAGCTCAAACCGTAGTAGGTTCTTATCTTGAAATGCCAGCCCAGGAATATATATGTACATAATAGAAATAAGTTTATTTGTTAAAAATATCTAGAGCTCTTTAAAGTTTACACAAGACCACAAAACCTCCGACCCAACAATAGACACCCTTCGCTAAACTGCAAATGTTTCACTCATTCATGACCCTACGCCATGTCTATCAAAATATATTATAAAATTTCTTCAGAAATACAAAATAAAATCAAAATAATTAAGTTTAAGTCTGTCTTGAAAACATTCCCAATGAAACATAGTTTTTATTCTCTACAAGAGTTTTTAGATATCTAATTTCTTTCTTATATGAGAGTGACGTTTCGTACGTGAACTGATCTACACTCCGTCTGTGATTTTAAATCAATATCTATAGTTTTACAACTCACTCGGTCTTGTGCATACTATCCATAGTTTGGCTATCGTATCGTGCGTCTGTGCGAGTGTTTGTGCGGCTGTGGAGGCATCCTGTGAGCTATAAACTTGGTAATAAAGTCTAGAATAATCGTTATCTTTTTTCCCACTGGAGGGTAGACCTATGTACTAGGAATAAACCCAAGACCCGTGGTGTATTAGAGATACATAGATATATATATTTTATTAGGTATACATAGAAAACACCCAGACCAACGGAACAAATTTCTGCAGATCGTATACAAATTTGTTCCGAGGCGGGAATCGAACCCGCCACCTCTTGCGTCGCAGGCGGACTCTCGCCCGCTGCGCCACTGAGGTCGTCATATAATATTACTATAGATTAGATCTCAATAGTAATAAGGATAGATAAAGTCTATTTTTTAGTATTAAATTATTCATATTTTTGTGCCTAGAATATTTAGAATAAAACATTAGATGACAAGTATTAGCCACCTAGCTATATACATACCTAGCTAACACTGCAATAAAAATATTGAGTATTGAAACCATTTCTAAATATACTGAGGGACTCATAATATATACCGATCTCTCAGTTTTTAGGGTTTCGAAGATCAAAGATCGGTTTCGAAAGCCTTATGGTCTCGCTTTGTCTGTCCTTTTTTCTCTCCTTAATAACTCAAAAACTACTGCAGCTATCAACTTGAAATTTGAAATAATAATACATTTCGTGCGCCTGTACAGATTTAGAGAAAAATAAATGAAAATAAATGAAAAATTAAAATGAATATTTTTCATACAAATTGTGATGCCGAAAATTTAAAAGATACCTATAGAGTCATATGATGTATCAAATGAAAGGTATCATTTATTACATTTCAAAATAGTTTTTGAAATTCTTCATACTTTTTAAAATATTTCGAAAAAAGTCGAAAAAATACCCCCCCCCCCCCCTATCTCCGAAGATTGCAGAGCGATCTATGTTAAATTTATGGAGCGTTTATAGATATAGATCTATATTTTATAGGAAAAATATAGAGAAGTTTGTAAAAAGAACACTTTTTGAAAAATGGTCAAAAGGGGGGGAATAATTTTCAAAAGGGGGGGCTACCTCACCGAGTGGGGGTATCAAATAAAAGATATCGGTTTGGACATTTCAAATCAGTTTTTCAAATTTCTGTAGGTTTTGTACTTTTTGAAATATTTTGAAAAACGTCGAAAAAATTACCACTACCCACCTTTAACCTTACCACCCATTTAACCGAAGCATGCAGAGAGATCCATCTGAAATGTTGGTTTGTACCTACTATTCTTAGGTATTCGTTAAATTGCAAAGTCTCTAACCGGTACTTTTGGTACATACATATTTGTTGACAAACGTTCGAAAGCCTCGGCGCGCGAGTTACACTCGCACTTGACGGATCTTGTTTTATCTTGTTTTTAGGTGATGTAGGTCTAAAACTGGAATAAAACAAGCTTTTTAACTTTTCATCCCATAAATCAGTTCCCCTTGTATATAAATAACCTTAAAACGTTTCCATATAAACAACGCGTAAGAAACCGCCGGCAAAAACTAGTTTACTATCGACGGCCGATGTGGCGCGTCGGGCGAAGGTCCGACCGTCCGGGTTCGATTCCCGCCTTGGGACAAATGTACGATCTATAAATATTTATTCCGGGTGTTCTGGGTATTTTCTATGTATCTATAATAAAGAATATCCATCTTTGTAGTTAATGTTATTATATTATGTATATCAGTCATCTCATCTAGTACCCATAACACAAGCTCTGCATAGCTTGTTTTTCTTTATTTCTAAGAAATTATGCACATTTACCCAAATAACGTTCTCTCTCTTTCCCAATAAGGTTTTCTGAAAGAAAACTCTTTTTAGGGTTAAACTCGCCTTTGCCATTCTTTCTCTAGCTTATGTTTTATATGTATTGTATGTTTATGTTTTATGTGTTTTATTTAGTGCAATAAAGAATTAATTAGCTTGTCCAGCATTATTCATTATTTATTAATTAGCTAGTGTTTATCCACAGGTACTACGACTTGATGTGGGGTGACGACCCCCTGCCTGACTCGGCGTTCACCGCTAGCTCGGTGGCCAGCGCCCTGTTTGAACCCCAGTACGCGCAACTCAATGGACATCCCTTAGACACCACTGGTAAAGTTATTTACTAAAATCCAAACTGTAAAGTCATAATTCAAGAATGGATTTAAATGCTCTGTCATCGCCTGATCTTAGAATTAGCCCGTTTGTAGAATGGCTAGAATAAAATAGAATTATTTATTCAGTTAAAAAACAACAACATTAATTTCGGTTAGAAGTGCCTTAAAGCCTATGTTAGGTTTAACTAGACACAGAGTTTTCACCTGGTTCAATAAGAGGTATTAATAAGTAGGTACCTAATCGAAATACTTAGGTTACAATCTTTCAAGCTATTTTTAGAATAATTGCAATAAAAACTAAGACAATCCGATGATTATGGGGTGCCTATTGAGGAACATAACTTTTGAGAAAGCTTCACGAGCCAACAATACTAGGCGGATTACATAACGATACATTTCAGATAACTGCCTATACCGATTTTAGAACGATAAATGTTCAACATTAACGCCTAACGTTATTAGCCATCTCGTCGAATGAAATCAATAGGTTTTCCCAAGAAATCAGCGTTCGTTTTTTAATCCTCCTAGCCATTCTACAAACGGGCTGATTCTACTATCCGGCGGCTCTCTTACCTGTATCTACACCTAATAATTACTGCCGCAGTCATGTGACAGAATACATAATATCTTACCATCCGAAATTGTAAATTATCGTGATCTACCTACAGCAAAAAGGACACACTTATTAATACTTTACACAAAAGATTTACAAAAGATAAAGTTCACAAATAAAGTTCTAAAATTACTGTAAAATGGCCAAAAATTGAATTAACCCCCCAAACATTAAACGCATCTCAGATTTAAGAACGTCTAAAGTGACCATTTTTTGACAGATTTTTCATTGAAAACTGTTAAAAAACCGCGTCTTGATCGTGCTTAAATTTGAGTGTAAACTCTCACTCGTTTGCTATGATCTGAAAGTGAAGCATTATCGGGGCGATGCTAGTAAGTTAGCATTTGAATGAAACACTTAAATCCGAAGCTCAAAGTCGCTCAGCGACCAATGGAAAGAGCTATACTCGGAGTTTCTCTGACGGATAGGATTCGTCGAATACATCCGACAGAGAACCAAAATTATCGACATAGCTCAGCGAATTAGCAAGCTGAAGTGGCAGTGGGCCGGCCATATCTCGCGAAGAACCGACAACCGCTGGGGTAAACGTGTTCTTGAGTGGAGACCACGACTCGGCAAACGTAGTGTCGGACGCCCTTCTCATTCTCTCATCAAATAAAATATTCCAAAATCCTTTATTTAAAACCATTTACTATTTCCAACATCAGCTGGCAGCTGGAACCCGAGCACCCACGACAAGAACCAGTACATCCAAGTGGAACTGCCTTCCAAAGAGCCCATCTACGGCGTCATACTCCAGGGCAGTCCTCTCTTCGACCAATACGTCACCACATACGAGGTGTTATATGGAGATGATGGGGTGATGTTCCATAGGGTGGAAGAAAATGGAAAGGCTAAGGTAGGTCTGAGTATGAAACTAACCTCGTAGGTCTTCTGCTTTTTATAAGTATATATTTTTTATTATACATAGAGAAACATCCAGAACACCTTGAACAAATATCTGCAGATCGTACAAACATTTGTCCCGAGGCGGGAATTATTAATAATAACTTCCATTCCAATATGTTTTCATAATCTGTCCTGTTCTAAAGTATGTCCTAAACCTATCTATCTCTCAGAGTACTTTCCCTGAAAGGCTAAAACTATCGGTCGTAAAACCTTTACATAGAAAAGGAAGCTACAAAGAGTTAACTAACTACAGACTCATAACTCTTATTCCTACTTTTGCTAAGATCTTCGAGAAAGCTATTCACCGTCAATTGACCGAATTTCTTGATAAATATAACAATAGCGGAGGGAGGAACAGAACGGATTTCAGAAGAACGAGTCGACTACACTAGTAAAATTTGCCCTTGTGCGCAAGGTTGTCGATTTTGTTGACAGGCGTATACCAGTTTCGGTTATATTTTTTGACATGAGCAAAGCTTTTGACTTTGTAGACCATAATATACTATTAAAATTTTTTTGGAATGTGCCCATTAGATTCATGCAAGCCTCTCTATAAGAAACAAACTCTTAACGCTCACTAGTTTATACATTTTTCAAATTGGCTGTTTTGTAAAAAAGCACGCTTCATTCTTCAACCAATAAAGATAAAAACAACTCTGTTATAAAAAATAGAGATCCCACTAGGCTTATATTGCTCCCACACAAAACTGCACTGAGTGGGAAAAATTGCTCTACCATGACTGTCAAAGTATTTAACAAAATTCCTAGAGACATAAGAAAACTGCCTACTAGTAAATTTAAGACAAAACTCCGTAGGTGGCTCTTAAATAATAGTAGTTTATGCAACTGTCATATAATGAAGGGTATTAAAACACGAGTGTGAGTTTATGAAACGAGCGTAGCGAGTTTCATAATAGTAACGAGTGTTTTAATACCCGTGTTATATGCAGTTGCATACACTACTTTATCTTCACTAATGCAATTAATCAAACAACAAGAGTAAAAGCTGACAATAGTTTATTTATAATAATTGTTCAAATTTTGGATGGTACAATTTTGAAAGTTAATGTTAATTATTGATCCAGCAGCTGTAGCGGCCGCGGGGCAAGCAGTAGAGCTCGTAGACGGAGTCGGAATATATAAAACTTTCACCATGATTGTACTGTCGTCTAAGACTTCATCGAACTGGATGTTGTATAGCTCTTGCCTTCGGCATGCCCCCATTATGCCGAAGATTAGTGCAACCTGTAACAATAAACGATATAATAAGCTTGAGGTACATAGCCAAGGCAAAAACTATGATTTATGAAGTAGTAAAGTGTAGGTACCTACTAGGGATGTTACGGAGGTGGTATAACGGAACCGAAGTCGGAGTCGGAGTTTTAAAATTTGGTTTGTCGGAGTCGGAATCGGAACCGGAACCGGAGTCGGAAGCGGAGGCGGATTCGAAGGTGATGGCATATATATTCCTGCAGCAGCTGCACCAGTAGGCGCAGGATTTTCTGATTTGCAGGATTTTCTCTTATTGTTTCAATAGATCATTTATTTTATGTGCCGCCAGATATATTCGGTAAAAAACTGTCTTCCCCTTTATAATTCGACACAATTAGCTTTATAAGTCACCGAAATCCAATACCTTCAACGAAATTGAAGAGGATCTTGCAAAGCTATCATTTCAGAAATCAATCTGTCTATTTCCATCTACCTATTTAGCATCAGAACTACACCATTTTTGATTCTTCATCAAAGTTTTTTGTAGTAGAAGGCTGTACTCTATATATCTTTTCAGTTTCTAATTGATAAATTCTTCGTATTCAGTAGCATGCACAGACTCAAAATGACATTTAAACAAAGTAGTCGACTGCCTCTCGTGAAATATCTTTTGACTATATCTGCACAAACTTCAATAAAGTAGTTCCAAATCGCACTTGTTTTCAGCTTCATTGTCCAAATCAGAATCTAAGAGATAACTAATTAAAATGAGTGAGTTCCGATTAAAACCTCCGATTGAAAGTTTCGAAACCGAAGTCGGAACCGAAGGTGTAGTATCAATCGGAAGTTCCGACATATCGGAATCGGAGTCGGAGCTCCGTAACATCCCTGGTACCTACTACCAAATTTATACACAAAGCGCTTAAACGGAGTGTCTAGATAACTTGCGTGTGTAGTACGTAAGTACTAGGTAGATTAAATAACAGAACTAAAATACACTTACCTTTTCAAAAAGATAAAAAATATCTTGTGAAATGTGAATCTTCCAGGAACATCTTTATTTGACCTGATGTAAACGTCAAGGACTTTTTTCCCTTGTGTCCTTCTGAACTGCGTTTCAGGAACGCTATGACTTTTGAATAGTAGTGGAGAATCAAAGACAGCTAAATCCGTATTGACCCAATACGGATTTAGCTGTCTTTGATTCTCCACTACTCAATACTTCGTGATATCAATATTGTTGTAGATACTCAGTGTGGACTTGAGCATAGAATATTTAGCCCACCTCGCTATCCATTTTTAACTTTTAATTTGTATTTTAAAAACAAAACACATTGCGAAACATTAAATTCACGCGTACGTGTATTGTCACAGTGAAGTGAACTTGCCGCCATTAATATCTAACCAATGAGAGCGCAGCTGCTCGCGCAGGGCCAATCAGGAACGAGCGCGCGCTGTTCTTTTTTTATTTAATTGGCACAAGATCTTACCAAAGAGTTTTGTGTATGTAAGTTTAGTAGTTTCGACGAAGTTTTCACGTATAACCCAACTGTTTTCAAAAGCCAGCCTAATATCAAAATTTTATACAACTTGTACGAGGATTTTGACATAAGGCTCGCCAGGTTAATTGGTCGCGTTTTATTGATGTTATATTATAATGAGATTTTACGATATCGATGTGGATATTATACCATCATGTGAAATTGCTTAAATTGAGTGTTTTGCTAACTGCGCTATAACAGTAGTAATTATAAGTCAAGTATTGGAAACATAAGTAGAATGTTATAACATTAGTGTAGATAAATGTTTTTATGACATTAAAGAATTTTATAATCAATAAATTACCTAGTTATTGCGGCATACTGCAAGGCAGTCAATTCTCCAACCAGTGGATCTTTTTTTTAATTCGAAACTTATGAATTATTCCAGATATTCCAAGGTCCATCATCCGCCAACGTGGCATCGAAGCAGATGATCGTCCCGCCGATAGATGCGAAGTTCGTCCGCATCCACCCGCTGAGCTGGCACGACGAGATCTCTGTCCGCATGGAGCTCATCGGGTGCCGCGTTCCAACTACCACTGAACCTGACGAGATCTTTAGCACTACAGAGCTTGTTACAGTAAGTATTCATAACGAATTAAGCTTGCCGTACACCTGGTAAGCACCGCTGCAGCACTGCACAAAAAAGTGTATTCCAATATGGGCTTTAACTCATAACGCTTAGATAAATAAATAATGCTGGACAATTCACACAGCATTATCTAGCCCAAAGCTAAGAGCTAGATAATGTTGTGTGAATTGTACTAGATAACTGATATACATAATACAATACACTACATAGATAGATATTTTTATTATACCTACATAGAAAAACATCCAGAACACCCTGAACCCTGATCCCGAGGCGGGAATCGAACCCGCAACCTCCTGCGTCGCAGGCGGACCTTCGCCTTCTGCGCCACCGAGGTCGTCATGAATTGTATATTGACGGTATCAGATGACAGACAGCTCGCGGATCACTCGGTCAATGCTTGTGGGAACCAGTTTTGTCGCTGTAAAATGTATCTAAAGATAACGAACTGTAGCGCCGTTAGTGTAGATAGTCCGTAGAAAGTCGCAAAGATTTTCGACTCCTGCGTCACTTGACCTCGTGGTGTAGTTGGTTAGCACATTCCGGTACTGACGGAAGGATGCGGGTTCAAGTCCCGCGGAAGTCAAAATTTTTTGCGAAATTATTTGATTTCTTAGAAATTAGCCAGTGTGAGGCTTACGCACTATAAAAAAAACAAAACTTTAAAGATCGAGTTTAAACCCATATTTGAATGCAGTTTTTGTGTGTGGGCTACCACACAGCACAAAAAGTGCCGCTAGTTATTTTATCAATGAGCGCAGAGCTTTAGTGGTCTGTCTTACCAAAAGTCCTGTAGGCCTAAAGGAAGTAAAGCATACGATGCGTTACTAATATCAATTTATATTTGATATTAGTAACGCAATACTCAAACCGCCGCAGTAGTCAAACTCAAACTGCTATTTGATTTTAGAGATAATAACCGTTTGCGTAGTTTAACAATAATAAATGCAATATACAATATGTGATTTTGTTACTTCTTATTATTACATTACTAAATGGAGTAGCAGAATAATAATCCATTAAAGACATTTTCATAACCTTTCCACCAGCTGGAACCCCTTCAATGCACGGAACCGCTCGGCATCGCCGCAGACCTGCCCCTGGACAGCATCAGCGTCAGCTCCAACCTGGCGGAGAAGCAGCTCCTAGCGCTGGACGCGGAGCACGCGTGGCGGCCGCTCTACAGCACGCCCGGCGAGTGGGTCATGGTACGGTATCCTTGATTGCCAGAATAGGGCACCGTAGTTGGTCATCACAAGGTTTCATCTCAAAATTTAAACACCCGGTAGGCTAAATCAGGGACTCAATGTAGGACGAGAAACGTTACGTGCTAAAACGTAGTTTGTGGCTCGCTTCACTCGCCGCACTGGCACAGCATGCCACTATGCCGGTACACACAGCGTGGTGTGTATAGGCTCGATTTCTTCGCCACGCTGTGAGATTTTGCGACTCGCTTCGCTCTCTGCATCAGGATGGCGTGACGTTACAGAGCGCGGTTCGGTTCGGTTGCTCACCACGCTGTGTAAATATGTGCGGGTCCCTTCGCTTGTTCACGGGGATAATCACCAGCTCAGTCAAACGCGACCAATCCCGCTCGACTCTATCTATCTACTGCTGGGTCATTAAAAACACAGCCGACGAAAAGGCGCGAAATGGTAAAAGTTTACTATCTGAATTTCGTTTCTGTTAAATTTAAGCTTGGAGAAATACTTAGTCTATTCTATTTGAGGTAAATCGACTCATATTTGTGGGTCGTTTCGAAATTTTGATTTTATTAAGTTCCAATCCAAATACTCCATTTGCATTAAAATTGATAAAGTAGAGAGCATCACAATAAACAACAACAAGGTTATCAGTTTTTGGAGACTTGTAATATGGTTTTGGAATTAAAAGAGATTTTTTGATGCAGCTGGATGAGGAAAAGAATGGAGAATATGTAGGCTTACATTACCAAGGCTTGAATACGTCATGGCACATGCAACCATTAACTTAGCTCCGAAGTTAACTCTCCGTATCCTAATTTTGACGAAACAAAAGAAGCCGAAAGTCATCCAAATTTTGGACGCTTGCCACACAACGGAGAATTTCAATCGCTTCAAGTGATAGAATCCTGAGCGACGCGTGTCGAGTGACGCGCCCTCGATACAAATCCGTCTTATTCAAGAGTTGCATACTATACGTCTTATCATGACTACGAGAAAAAGACCCAATCAAATCTCAAGGAGTTATTTGCATAAGGAGTTTGTATCGGGAGTATTTTTTATGCAAGGAGGTTGTATCGCATTGAGATGGAAGTCGAATTATAATGCTAGTATGTTCTAAATTCAACCACCAAAATAGAGATTCAAAGTGCTTTATAATCACTGTTTTCAGTGAATAAAATAAGCTTTTTAGGGGGGGGGGGGAAACATATAAAATTAAATGAATAATATTTGTTCATATAAGGTATCATCTTGTTCTATTGTATTGTTTTGATTTATGTTGTGTAATTTATGTAATTGTGCATCTAACTTATAAACTGTAAATACTTCTGGTACGAGCGGTGTCTTCTAATATTCTTCTATGGGACGGTTGACGTTACGGACGATCGTTCACAACACCACTGTGTCAGGGCTTAATACGTTAAAAATAGTAAACGCGCATATTTTCCCGTCAAAGTGATAATAGTGTGAGGACAATCGCTGGACCCATCTGAGTGAGTGTTTGCTAGCTCCTACGTGACTGGGATAGGGTGCAAATCTTGAAAAATTCTAGACTAGGACAGACTATTTTTTCTTGCGTGTGGGTAGATTTGCACCTCTAGTTGGTCGAACATTTTGACGGTGCCTGTAGCTGTTTGCCAAGTAGCTGTACCTCACGCCATCTGGGGACGAGCGGCTGATGCTCGCACGCCGCACACGCCGCTACTACTGCCATCTACAACTCTTCATGAGATTCTGGCCATCAGCGCCCTCTAGTGGAGTATAGCTGTATTTTAATCGATCGATTTGTGAGATCCGTAAAGTAAGAACCATCATGGGGAAGGTTGCGTGTGGTGCGTGCAAGAAATTTCTTTCGCCGATAGGTGCCGCTGCCTGTAGTGTCTGCGCAGGCATTTATCATAAAGGATGTCTTGCGATTTCCGAGTCGGCAATGGTAAACAAGGACTGGGTCTGCCCTCACTGCAAAAAGAGGACTAAAAGGGATGACAATACACCGGTAAAGGAATTAAATGTCACAACGGGTCCGAGCGCTGCTGCTGTCACCAACCCATCCGTCAGCTCTCTTCTACCCTTATCATCGGAGGCCCCCCTCTTTGCCCCCCCCGCGGACACTAGTATTATGGAAATGCGGCGAGAGTTAGCTGAATACATGGCAGAGCTGCGCCTTTATCGCGGCGAGATGGCTGAATTTCGGGCCACTGTGGCGGCCATGAATGAGCGCATGGAGGGCATCGAGCGTCGTCTGGATGTGATGGAGGCCAGAGAGGAGGCATCCGGAGCGGTCGAGGTTGCCGAACTTGAGAAGACGGTCATCCAACTGAAATGTGAATTGAATGACCGGGACCAAGAGACACTATCGGCCGACCTCGACATAGGGCAATTCCCAGAAGTAAAAGGTGAGAATGCCATTCACTCTGTCACCATTTTAGCGGCAAAACTGGGAGTATCACTTGAAAATCGGGACATCGTGTTCGCCGAGCGAGTGGGACCTCCTGCTCGGACGGGATCGAGTGATACGGAGGGTCGTCCGCGCCGCTTGGTGGTGCGGCTGGCACGCCGGCACCTGCGGGATGAGCTGTTGAGTGCGGCGCGCGTGCGTCGTACGCTCGTGTCTATGGATCTCGGCCTGCCTGCGCCTCCGCAGCGAATCTTTGTGAATGAGCGACTCACGAGAGCCAACCGGCAACTGTTCTACCAGGTACGCGAACAATGCAAGAAGCACAACTGGCGGTTCTCGTGGACGAAGAAAGGCCGTGTCTACGCACGTGAAGGCGATGGCAAGCCGGCGTACCCTTTTCGTACGGAAGCTGACGTCACACGTATTTTTACAGTTAAATCTATTTGATTGTTTGATCCTGCTATCTGAATATGTCTACTTTATGTTTTTAGGTTATTGCTCTTACTTATTTCTGTCTTATTTTGTACACTCAATGTACTACTCTACACTAAAAACTTATGAATGTAAAACAACGCATAACTTAGTTATTTGTGCGCTCTACATTTATTGTTTACTATTAAAATTATTTAAAACATTATTTTTAGCAAAGCATGTATTGAAATACAAGTTTCGTTGTTTAAGTCTTTATTTTAAAATCATACACAATATAGTAATATTATGTTTATATTTCTATGCTTACTTTTTGATGTTCAATATTTGTTTTGTATTGTGCTGTACGAACTTGTATAACCACTTGTCTTGTCTGTCTGACTTTCCTATCAATTAGTTTTTAGTATGTTAAATATTGGTTTGATTAATGCAGGTTCTCTCGGCACTAACCATGACAACCTCGTTGCTTCAATCTTACGGTTGAACCCAGATGTTTTAGCAGTGAACGAAACCTGGCTCAGACCGGGAGAGGAGGGCCGCGCCCCCGCCGTAGCGGGCTATCGTCTGAGACATATTCCGCGGCCGCGAGAGGTGCGTTCGCGCGGTGGCGGGGTCGGCTTTTATATTAAGCGTGGTATAACTGTGCGCACATGGGCCCACCCGGTAGACCCGTTACACAAGGCAGTTGAACAAATGTGGCTCACTATGACTCTCAGCGGGAAGAAGCTTGCTATTGGGACGGCATACAGGCCACCATGGCTGGATGCTGATCTGTTCTTTGACGCTCTTACAGACTCAATAAACTCGCTACCTACCTGTGATCATGTAGTATTACTTGGTGATTTTAATATAAACATTCTCAACGACACTGAAATAAAATCCGTAAAACTATCTACCTTTCTTTCATGTTTTAATCTTAATCAACTAATTTCCACGCCTACACACTTCACTGAGACTTCACAAACACTAATTGATATTATTTGTTCTGACCTTAAAGCTAATAGGACGGCCGTCGAACCAGTAGGAGCCCTTCTTGGTCATTACCTAGTTTTTTGTGTTTTTAATATTAAAAAGAATAAACCTAAGCCCGTTACGATTACTTACCGGCCTATAAAATATATCTGCATCGATAACTTTAATCTAGACTTACGCTCTATTAGATGGGATCTAATTGCGGCACTTGATGACGTTAACGATATCGTTAAAAACTTCAATCATAGTGTTCTAGCTCTTCTAGACCAGCATGCTCCTTATAGGTCAGTATTGATCAAATCGACCTCACATCCTTGGATCACAGATACAGTCAAATTGATGATGAGGTTACGTGACGAGGCGGCAGTTGAGTACCATAAATGTAAGTCAGAAAGTAAGAGATTGTACTATAAAACCATGAAGTCTACTGTCAACCAAGCTTTGTATCATGAGAAGAAAGCATATTTTAATTCAAATATAAATAATAAAATCAATAATCCCAAACAGCTTTGGAAAAATTTAAAAACCACGTTATTGCCTAAGAATAATTTCGAACTTCCTCTTCATTTGCAGGACGCTAGTATTATAAATACTCATTTTTTAACGTTACCTGGCACATCTATTACTATATCTAATCTTACATATTTTGAATTTCATAAATTTAGCGATTCAACCTTTAGTTTAAAACCTGTTAGTTTAGACCAAATTTCAAAAATTATTTGCAGCCTAAAATCCAAAGGCTCGGACTTTATCGGCCTAGACATGCTAATGATGACTCTACCTGAAGCACTTGATACCATAACTACCATTATTAATAGAAGCGTTTTACATAAAATAAAACGCATATTAATTTACTTACCTTTTTCAAAGCTATACTAATGAGATAGGCCTATCGTTTCCCGCCACAATATTCAAATTAAACAAGTATATGCATGACTATCTGTCAAAATTTACCAACAGCCAATGAGAACATTCGTCCAATTAGGAATTGGCCAATCAGGTGTCTTCCCGCCACGTCAGAGAGGGGCGCGAGCGAGCTCGTGGCGCCGCCATTTTAATTCTCCATTGCGTCGAATATCACCAGGCAGGATTAAAAGTTATAGCTTTGAAAAAGGTAAGTAAATTAATATGCGTTTTATTTTATGTAAAACGCTTCTATTAATTGTACTGTAGCTTTTTCAAAGCTATACTAATGAGACGTGTTTGTTATCGCCTGGTGGTGGTGAAGACACTCTACGCCAATGTGAACTTACTATAAAAAAAATGTTATAATCGTAAAATTCGTTAGCCACACAGTTTTGAATGCAAATTAGTCATTGTGACATTCAAACGGAATACATAGCTAATGCACGTATTGGTCAAAACACATTTATTAAAAATAGCCATATTTAAAAAGTTGGCAATATCTTTACAATAAAAGTGAAATTTCATTAAATTTATTGGATAATTGGACTTTGGCTCTCTGCTACTGCCATGATAGAAAGTTGAACCGATGCTAGTATAATAAATAAATAATACTAGACAATACACACAGCATCATATAGCCCCAAGATTAGCAGAACTTGTGTTATGAGTAGGTACTAGATGATTAATTAAGTTAATACACAATACAATAAATTGGTATCCGTAAAATAAGACCTCAGCGGCCACGGCTCAATTTCTATTAGAAACAGTTAATTTTTGTAAATTATAACGTCCTCATTACTACTACTACTACAACTGTGAAGAATTTAATTTCTGATTCACAATAAAAGTATTGGACTTATTGCTATACAGGCCATAATAAAAACTCACTTATCAGGTTGTATGGTCATTCTAAACAATTAAATCATGTAGGTAGGTAGTTAAATGAACTTTTCAAATTATTGCGGTACGTTTAATTTCGTACTTTTAACTATAGCGAAGCTATGCTTATCTAAGATGTCCAGTTATGGGAAGTTCTTGTAATGGGTTTCAGTAAATGATTTACTTTTCCCCGACACTGTTTGGAATACAACATTACAAGTGTTGAAATAACAGATTTGCATATATTTCCAACTTTAGGAAAGCTTACGGATCAGATAGACAAGCCAACCGGGTTATATTTATGGTTGCTCTTAGAAACGTGCCATTGGTTCCTTTATATCTCATCCGGACTTCATTCCGAATTATATGTATATGTACACACAGCATGTCATACCTTGAAAGAAAAACCTATCGAGACATCAATAAAATTATGTCTCATAATGGTGACTACCAGGCACTACATATCCTGCACCCAACAAAGTATAGTTCAAAAACCAGCAATACATTATTTGTTACAATGTACTCGACTTGTAGATAAATATGTCACTCATTACCAATGTACTTCATCCAAAATGGTCTTGGTTTAAGACGCAATCGTGACTGTTGCTCCATAATGCTAATGAAATAATCAAAAAGAGCGATTTAACGTTTAACTTGCAGTTATGTTGAAACATCTTTTTATGTCAAATAACTGATGATACTGACTTCATACCTCCCGCTTTCGAAGCGAAGGTTGCAATTTTCTTCTCGTTCAGGAACATAACTCACATAACGCATCAGCGCTGCAGTTCAGAAGCTGACAATGGTCGCTTGCTCCACCACAAAAATTTTAAAAATATTAGTTTTGTATGTGTAACACTATAGAAAATAAAAACAGCGCATGTCAAGGACAGAAGCAGTAGGTACCGACTGATGTTTAAAAAGAAGGCATCGATAACTTTTTCATTCTTGAACTCGCCAGGTTTTAAAAAGTTATAAAAATAAAATACTTAACATTGTATCTAATACAGTTGAGAAACCATTCAACAACTTATCATACAAAGCAGATAACTGAGAAATGCCACCGATGATAAAACTTTTGAAGAGGGTGGTTAGTCGTAAATATACACGGAAGGATTAATACCATACAATCATTTGTATCGATGATAAAAAGTTCGAACAGGGTAGTTAGTCGTAAATAAACCCAGAAGGATTATTACCATTCACACCCCTGCTGTTCTCACAATCATAACTCCGGACATGGCCGGAGTTTAATTTAAAACCAGATATACCTATGTAACTGTATAGCGTACGCCAGACACTTATAGACTTTAAGCCTGGGGCCAGTTCCGCACTGGCAGTAATATCATCGAGTAGTCATCTTTACTTGTCAGACAAAATGTACACCTAAAACGGCCAAAGTCGAAGTCAAAGCTGGATCTATGCATTTGCGATGGCATATCCTTCATCTTTTGTTTGCATTTCTATGATTGCTTACCGTGGCCTTAAAAATGTTGATGATGCCTAAACAGCATTTCAACTCGGTATGACAAAGATAAAATTGAGGGTAGATAATTTTAAAGAACTAGTCTTTTTAATGCGACTAGTCTGGCAGGCAACAAAATTTTGTAGGTAGGAAGACGGAATGTCAATCTGTTTCACTCAATTCTGCGATCTCATGAACCCATAGAATGTTCCTAAATCCTCTCCTACTCTTTACATACAGGTTACGTATCTTAAAGAAAAACTACGCAGATGGTAGTAACTTTGAGTTAATGATGAATTAACAATGTTGAATGTAAGTCAGTTTTAAGACTTAGTTAAAACCTTAATTTTCCAAGACGCACACGGACATCTCCCAGCAGCTGCAATTAAGGCAGGCGATTTATATGTCCCTGACTTATCAGCTAATCGATGATTCATCAATCTATTAAACTTATCAACCTGAGTTGGATAAGAAGAGTTTCTTAAAGTACGGTACCTATCCAACATGGTGATGATGATTTTTATCACAATTGCGGTATACCAGAAGCCTGGAAGCCAGAAGTTAATTTAATTTATCATATTATAACGGCTCTTTCTGAAAGTTTATATCAAACAAGGAAACAATCATAGCCCAATGTTACAGATGATAGATATATGTATAATAAACATCAATAGGTATCCGATACCTTGATAAGAAATCGTTATAAAGCTGTAGTGCACCAGGTATACACAATTTGTCTAAAAATAAATACTACCAGAGCCTCCCGGAAGTTTGTGTAGACGGGTATGCAATGCCCGAATAATATGGATATTAGTTAGCCTTCCTGGAAGTTCATGTCAATAGGTACGCGATACCCTGGAATTTTTTCATCACTGGTGGATGTGCACCACGATGACTTCCATTCAATACATACTCATGGTGTGGGTACCCGAATCATTATGGATAGAAGTTAGCCTTCCTGGAAGTTCGTGACAATAGGTACGCGATAGAGGTGCAGTACGGCGACTACCTTTATCCAAATCCAAAACCAGTCAGGCCTTTCTGAAGGTCAAGTGAACACATACTTACGTTATTGCAGAAAAATAACCGAAATTATCTTTCGCCTCGTTGTTCGAGAAATAGGATCATCAGATCACGTCCATGATAATTATAATAGCTGAAACATATTCGGTGCGGCCGAATTTTGTGTGTCATCGCAGCCCTGCGAGGGTGCGCAAATGAACCCTGCGAGGGTTTTTTGATAAGTATCTTGCAAGAAGATGTCTATGACAATATGTGCCAATGCAGCCCTGCGAGGGCGCTAAAACAAACCCTGCGAGGGTTTTTTTGATAAGTATCTTGCTAGAAGATGTCCATGAAAATGTACCATTGCAGCCCTGCGAGGGCGCTAAAACAAACCCTGCGAGGGTTTTTTGATAAGTATCTTGCAAGAAGATGTCTATGACAATATGTGCCAATGCAGCCCTGCGAGGGCGCTTAAACAAACCCTGCGAGGGTTTTTTGATAAGTATCTTGCAAGAAGATCTCTATGACAATATGTGCCAATGCAACCCTGCGAGGGCGCTAAAACAAACCCTGCGAGGGTTTTTTGATAAGTATCTTGCAAGAAGATGTCTATGACAATATGTGCCAATGCAGCCCTGCGAGGGCGCTAAAACAAACCCTGCGAGGGTTTTTTATTACTTGCAAGAAAATACATCGGGTGTGTTGCTTAAAAACTACTAACATGATTTTATTCCTTATTCATCCTTCAATCGTATCTTCTCGAGGGTGGACTTGATGCTGTTCGATAGCCACAAACAGTAGGCAACAAAATATGTAAAAACTTCTTAGTTTTGCTATCCTAGGTTAACACTTTCAGTGCCCTTACAAATAGCTGCTCAGAGCCTTAGCTGGGCGGTGAATGGATAAGACAACCCAATCACGCAAATTAATTCTGATAATTCTAGTACTGCAATGTAATTCTAAAGATAGTAACCAAACATATTCTAGAAATAAACAAATTGTAGTTGTAACTGTGTGTTGTCGTATCAACTGATTCAGAAATCTTGGTTACATTCAGCTTGGTTTCATATTACACAAGGAATCTTCCTTAAGTTTAGATAGGACATTCGATTCTGAAAGCTAGAACTACATGGACACCCAAGTTTGTAATTGGGTCATGAAAACGCAAATCTACAACACGTTGAGCGTAGTGCACGTGTTATTTTCCAATTACTTATAATATATGAGCACGGGGAACCAATCGAACGCCCTACGTAGGCGTTCGTGTCCCACAATGCCCAAAATACTAGGTATATTTTAAGAGTACTCACGATTTTATTCCCATTAACATTCCATGTCGAACTTTTTCTCCGGCTGTTCACGGCCCGTCGACGTCGATCCCACGATTTCCGTGGTCGGAATTTGGTATTTTTATCGTTTTTAAATCTTTGCTAGAAAGAAATAATATTTTAGCGTACAGGAACAAAAACCAACAAAAGACCGGAAAATAAAATAACAAATCGAACGGTAAAACCGTTAAAATCTCGTTTTAAAAAAAAAAAAAAAAAAAAAAAAAAAAAAAAAAGGACTGCCACTGATAATAGCGGAAATACTGCTTGCTAGGTTGGACAAGCCTCAGCTTACGTCATTAAAATAATAAAATAACCACGTGCTTCCAAAGCACGTGTTATTAAATTCGAAATAAAAAGTCACACAAACATAAATTACTTACGCGGTACCACCTCGTGCGAGGTAGTAAAAGCGTTAGCTTTCGTAATGACGAAGCGACACGGACGTGTCGTTAGTCTACGAAATAATAGAAATGAAATGGACTACCAGTCCATGGAAAATTTTTACGAAATTATTTCGCAAATTAAAACTTTATACAAAAGGTGTAACTTTGAAGAAAAGGTTACTTACGCAGTAATGCACTGTTTTCACCGTACCTTCACATTTGTGCACTTTCATAATAATTCGTTGTGAATTAATGCACCTACAAATATATTCTGGAATAGAAAATTCTTCAAAATCGTGCTACGTTTTGGTAGCACGTCCGTACTCGGCGGGAAACTAAACGCCAATGGAGAATTAAAATGGCGGCGCCACGAGCTCGCTCGCGCCCCTCTCTGACGTGGCGGGAAGACACCTGATTGGCCAATTCCTAATTGGACGAATGTTCTCATTGGCTGTTGGTAAATTTTGACAGATAGTCATGCATATACTTGTTTAATTTGAATATTGTGGCGGGAAACGATAGGCCTATCTCATTAGTATAGCTTTGAAAAAGCTACAGTACAATTAATAGGTCAATAACCACATCAGTTTTCCCAGACGCTTGGAAACGGGCTATTGTTCTACCTTTGCCTAAGATTCCCAATCCAACTGTTTTGAATGAGCTCAGACCTATAAGCATACTGCCGTGTCTATCCAAGGTTTTGGAAAAGGTTGTAAGTTATCAGTTAACGGATTACGTTGAAAAAAATAAAATTCTGCCTGAAGTACAATCTGGCTTCAGAAAGGGACGGAGTACCACAACTGCCCTGCTCGATGTCACTGATCAAATAATCTGATATAATTTTTATTAGTTTTTAGTTCAGCGTCTCATCCTAAATTCTTGTAATGTTTATGATTTCGTGACATCTATATTGTATGTATCTTGTATTTGTCAACTGTTGCCGTAGATTATGTTTATTTCTAATTGTTAAGTATATTTTTGATTGTTAAGTGAGTTATGTGTTATTTTAAGTATATTTTTGATTGTTAAGTAAGTTATGTGTTATCTTCCGTGACGTCACCAAACGGCTCTGTCGGAAGACCAGCGTTGGTTGTAACGTGTTTACGACTAGCTCATGCTGAGACAGAGACCGTTTTGTGACTCTAATCAACTGAAGCTGTACGCTTTTACTTTATTTTTAAATCGTGTTTGTTGATTGAGTTACAAATAAAATATTCTATTCTATTCTATTCTATTCTATTCTATTCTAAATACTATGTGCACAAGATAAGGGACTTTGTTCTCTGCTTGTACTGCTCGATTTTTCAAAGGCATTTGATTCTTTAAATTTAAACTTACTGTTGTCAAAACTAAATTATTACGGCTTTGACCAGGGGGCTCTACGTTGGTTTAACAGTTATCTTGGAGATCGTTATCAGTGCACTAAGATAGCTCGCAATGACGGTGCTGACTTGTTCTCTGACTTTTTACCTGTCAGGCAAGGGGTTCCGCAGGGATCAATTTTAGGACCTCTTCTTTTCATTATTTTCTCTGCCGACGTGCAAACTGTCATCGAGCACTGTAATTTTCATATTTACGCAGATGATATTCAGGTTTATATCTCTTGCAAACCCTCTGAAATTGACAGTACAATAGCCAAACTAAATAAAGACCTATCTAATATAGCTCTATGGTCAAGTAGAAATAGTCTCCTGTTGAACCCTAACAAAACTAAATACCTCATTTTCGGTACTAAACATCAGATACAGCGTCTTAGTCCCACGCAAAGAAGTGTGGTACTAATGGGTGAGACAGTGGAGCGAGTCTACGAGGCACGGAACCTCGGCCTTCTGGTAGATAGTCACCTCTGCTACGAGAGGCATGTTGCCGACTCCGTTAGAAACTGCTTTTATAGACTGAAGGTCCTCTACAAGCTGAGACCTTACCTCAGCACTGATTTACGCATTCAACTTGTAGAGTCCATTGTGTTGTCGAAATTAAACTATGCGGACGTAGTAATAGGACCCCGATTACTTGTAAGAACGCAAAGACTAGTTCAGCGAGTCCAAAATGCCTGCGCCCGCTTCTGCTTTGATGTTCCATTTAGAGATCACGTCACGCCGTTTTTAAATAAACATTTGATCTTGAAAATGAAGCACCGTCGTAAACTGCACCTTGCATGTCTTATGTTTGGGGTTATAAAGTATAAGTCGCCATCTTATCTCTACGAGAAGTTGTCATGGTTGTCCAGCTCCAGATCTTGTGGCTCTCGCCAGTGTTCGAAGCAGCTCGAGACACAGCGGCACAGCTCTGCTTGCTTCAGAGGCAGCTTCCGCTATGCAGCTTCCAAGTGCTGGAACAATATCCCGCCACCGATAAGAAACCTGCAAAGTACACATGGTTTTAGAAAAATATTAAAGAAATTCCTGTTTGATCATCAAAGGGAGCAGGAAGGTCAGAGACATGATACGAGTGTTATATAACCGGCTTTGTATAAAGGATATGTTTTACAGTAGTAACTTTGTTATAACATAGCTTAATATACATAATGTTAGTTTTAAATTAATGAATAGATAGGGTAGAGTACATTTTTGTATTTGTCTATTTATTGCGGATAGTTCCATCATTGCGTAATCAGAAGAATAGGTAGTCAAATAATCGTTATGTTTTAAGTATTGTGTAGTTTATAGGTTTCAGTAGTTATTAATTAATGAAGCTATGATTTATAAAATTAATATACTTACACTTATAACTCCTTAGTGTTATCAGTATGTGACACTTTTTTCCGTACTCACTTCGTTCATCATAGTAAGTTTCCCGATTTTATTTTATTTCTAATTTTATCTATTGGTTTTCAAAATTTAGTATATTTGTTTTTAAATTGTATTTAGTTATTTTTTTTTTTATTAGTTAATAGATTATCCGTGACGCCAACAAAATGGCTCTGACGGAAGACCAGCGTTGGTTACTAGCTTGCTAGCAACCAACCAATGCTGAGGCAGAAGCCATTTTGTGCCTTCGGGCTTACATTTATAAGTTTTTTTGTTATGTTCTAAACTGTAGAAACGTTGTAAGTCTGACTGCACAAATAAATTTATTTTATTCTTATTCTTATTCTTATTCTAATACAAGCAAATTTTGCTTTAAAGGAGGACCCCAATCCCTGTATGTTTAATTTTATAAGTTATCTAAATTAAATTTGATTTTATTTTATTTCTATTTTATAATTTATCTGTTTTCAGTTCAACTTCACCTCACCGCGCAACATAACGGGCGTCAAGACGAGGGGCGGACAGAAGGGCTGGGTCACTTCCTACAAGGTCTTGTTCACTTCCAACTTGGAACATTTCAATCCAGTCTTGGACAAGGATGCGAAGGAAAGGTACAGTTTTTTGATTATATCGATCTGTTAGGCTGATGGGACTGCCGCGCTTCTGTAGTGCATCCACTATGTTTGAGGAGGCACGGGTCGATGGTTTTCACACCATCATCCGTAAGAAACACACAATCAAAAAAATTTGTATAAAAAATTTGTACAATTTGTACCGAAATAAATTACTCAGTTTACTGTTTATTCTGTACTACCTATTTGTTTTGTTGTTAACGTTTCTTTTTATTTGTCAACTTCACTCACCTTTCTGTTGTAAATCTTTACTTTTTGTATGTAATCCTATAATTGGCCTTGTTTTAGCAAGTCTTATACTGTTTCATGTAAAATGTACTGCTGTCGGATTACTTAGTAAATAAATAAATAAAACTGCCCCATTGCTCAGCAGAGTGCGGGGCAGTTCCAACAGCAGAGTGCGGGGCAGTTCCAATAGCATCCTGCAGGTCATTCCAGATCGCTATGACCTGCCAGCAATGAAGGCATTTATTCGGGTCCTGATCAAGTAGAAAGTCTCGCTTGAGACAGATCGATCGGGACACGAGTAAAGGTCCTTAAACCTTCTTTTTAATTTTGATTTATTGTGCTTATATTATATTTTAACATAGATTTTAAGACAAATCACTAACAAAAAATGGCCCTTAATTGTTGTCAGATTTTTCAAATCGGTCCAGTAGTTTCGGAGCCTTTTAAAAGTAATCTTTCCTGCAATAAACCAATCTTATCGAATCCCCTCCAGGTTATTCCCAGCCAACACCGACGGCGAGTCAGAAGCGATGGTGGAGTTCCACCCGCCAATCCACGCGCAGTACATCAAGGTGATGCCGGTGAAATGGCATAAGGTGATCGAGATGAAAGTGGAGCCGATTGGCTGCTTTGAACCTTATCGTAAGTCGTGTAGACTCTATTTTGCTTGGCATGTAAGTGCACATACAGTACTGTAGCTAAAATATATAAATAAATAATACGAGACAACCCACACAACATCTACCCCATCCTTAGCAGAGCTTGTGTTATGGGTACCAGATGACGATATGTGCTTAATACAACACATTATAATACAGAACAAAAATTTAAAAAATTTAAAAACCCCCCGGCAAATTTTCATGAATCGTAGCTAAGAACACTCGGGATAAAATTGTCTATTACACAAAAAAATAATCGAAAATCGGTTCATCCGTTTGGGAGCTACGATACCACAGACAGATACACAGACAGACACGTTAAACTTATAACACCCCTCTCTTTTTGCGTCGGGGGTTACAAAGGATGAAGAAGTGGACTGTATTTCGTTTGTGTTCTCACGGTTCGTGTGAATTTGAAAGATTCCAAGCGACCTTTTTTTGGTTCGGAAGTTAGAGCTGATTCTATTGTCTACTAGTACTACTACTGCCCGCGGCTTCGCACGCGTTGTTTCTATGGAAACGTTCAAAGGTTATACCCTCCCATGGGCACTGATTTATGAGATAAAAAGTATAGCCTATGTTTTATTCCAATTCTAGACCTACATCTATGCAAAATTTCAGCTCTATCAGTTCAGTAGTTTTGACGTGAAGGAGTAACAATAACAAACATCCATCTATCCATTCATCCAAGCTTTCGCATTTATAATTGTAGTCTGAATAATTTTTGACTATTTTCATTTCGTGTAATTTTCAGGTGGTTATATGGGTACCAGTATTAATCTTGAATATTTCCGCAGCCACCCTGCCCCCCATCACTATCGCCCCCGCGCCCCCCACCACCCCCGCCGCGTGCGCGCTGTGTCCGGGCGTGCAGCCGCCGGACAGCTGCGCCTGCGCACCCTTCCAGTACTACGACGGAGAGAACTGTGTGCTGCGCTCACAGTGCCCCTGCGTTATATCCTTCATGTCGTGAGTACAATATGACTGAACCACAAACCATTCTCAGGCATCAAATTCTCACAAAGCAGGCTAAAATGTTATACTACACCTTCCCGGAAAGTGGCTTATTCCTTTTCCAAACATCAGGTAGAAAGTATGTCATTGCAGGCGTACTAAGTAAAACGTGGGACGGAAAGCTCTATGGAATTTCATTCCTCGCGATTTTAGGGGGAGAGAAACGTGTATGGAAATACATTCCTTACGTGTTATTTCTTTAATTTTTCAAATCTCAGCGGATAAAAAGAACCAAGTGAAAACAGAGAACAGGAAGTGTAAGCCTTTCACTGAGTTATTTGTGCAGCATCTTCAACTTTTCATAGCTCTAGAATGTAATCTGCTACCGGTTCCACCCATAAAGCATTTAAACACTCCATACAGGAATGTTCTAGTTTTACTTTTGAGCAAAGCAATAAAGAAAAATTTATATAAAAAAGTGCAAATAATTTATTGAGATAATTAACTTTTCGCCCAAGGAGTATGTGAATCCCTTGGTATAAACCGTAACGGTAGACCACCTTCCACGTTTTGTATCAGAATGGGGTTGTTCTTCCTCAACGGCTGGGGTGAAGAAGAAGGCCCTGGAGCCACTGAGAACTTGTGCAGAACAACTGCTAACGCTGATAGTGCCATCAGCTCCGCTAGACGCACTCCTGAAAAATAAATACATGATGTTCGTTAAACACGGCAGACAACTATAATTTTTCGGCAACTTAACCCCTTGCAATTCGCCGTCTGCCGCGTCCCGCGACATCATGTTATAAGACAGATTTTATCTGATATGTATTGGTATAGAACTGCAACAGGCATAAGGACGAATTGATAGTAGGTTATTACATTGATAATAATCTTGCGCTGATAATTCTGGAACCAGATATCAGGCATCGTAACGTTTGATAAAACCATAATAAGAATTAAGGGACAAGTGGAGAGTTGTTATAAAAAACTAAGTATACTAATTGTACAATAACTTACCCAAACACTTTCTGTGTCCGTCACCAAAAACGGGATAAGCTAGTCCGAATTTCCCTTCAGCACCCGATGCAAACCTCTCTGGTCGAAACTCGTTTGGACTCTCAAAGTGTTCCGGATCTACTTGTATCGCTTGGCAAGGGAATATGACCTTTACGCCAGGGTCTATAGTGACGTCAGTCCCAGGAATTGTGTATCTCTTTTCACACACTCTGTTTACACCAGCGAAAGGAGAAAATAGCCTCATGGACTCCTTCCAAGCCATTTCAAGGTAGGGCATTTGGGCGATGTTTTCGTAAGTCAGCATTCTGTTGTAGGAAGACATGACTAGATCAATTTCAGTTTGAACGTTCTCTTGTATTTGTGGGTGGTAAGCGAGTTGGTGCAGTGTGTAGCTGATAGAAAAAGCTGTTGTTTCATAACCTCCGAATAAGATAGAGAATAGTTGTGCTGTGATAAAGTCAATGTCTATAGCGGAACCCCCTGTAGTTTGCCCTTGGGCGTCATGCTCCATCTTCAATATCGCATCCATGATATCGTTTCTACCGCTTGGTCTGAACCCCCTTTCCTCCAAGATGTTTCTCGTCATGCTGTAAAGTACATCTTCTAATTCCTGATTCACTAGTTTCGGTTTAAACAAACCTTCTGGAAGAAGTTCCGCGAAGACCATTAGAAAGACCTGTAGCTTCGATCTTATGAAGAAAGAGTGAGAGAGTTTTATGAATTCTGAGTACTCTGCGTTAAGGGCGTTTAAGTCGATGCCAAATCCGGCGGTACCTATACATTCCAAGGTGTAGCAGCTCATCAGGTCAAAAGTCTTGATCTCCTCTTGAGCTGATATCTTACTCAGAGTATCTTTTAGCTGTTTCGTACATTGTAGCAGTAGAGGGAACATAGTTCGAAGCCTGCTCGGCGAAAATGCTGGTGTAAATCTCGCTCTAGTTTTCCGCCATTCCTCCCCATCCATAAATATGACATTTCGGAGCAGCGGGTTCTTTTCCAAGTCCCCCATCCTACCCCGACCAGTGAAGTATTCGAAGTCACTGTTAAAGATCCGCTTCATTATATCTGGGTCACGAACAATCAGTTCTAGCTTATTGCCTGCGTAATATCCCACAATCTTGTCTTCCTTGTACTTGTTGTACAGTTCCATGCCAATATCAGGTCGGCTCCGCCTTAGAAGGAAGTTGAGGAGGTGGTTTCCGAAGAAAGGCAAGGGTCTTTCATGTTTTACGTTCCTCTTTGACCAGTAATCATGGTTCCGCGTCCAGTAACCGTAAAGTAAACATAATACCACGGGAAGTAGATATAGGATTAACATTATCCTAATTGAGGTAACAGGACACGCAAAATTTGCTGAATTGAACACAGCGAAAGTTCTTTAAAGGTCTTGATTATCACAGTTTGTAGTTTTCTCGAGTATGCACATCAGAGAACTGCTCTTGTCAGTTTTTTGACTTGTTTATAAGGACAATCTTGTTTCGAAATTAACAACAATACTGTTATCGGTTAATGAAAGGGAATAAACAAATACTTGTCGCAGTCTCGGTTTATTTTTATCTTATCAATGTTTTATTTTTTGTGCATTTATCTGTCACAAAAGGTCTCGATTGCAATTGGTATTAACATCGACTTGGTACTTTAAATGACAACAAAGAGTTAATAAAGATGCTATTTGATAGCTGTGATAAAGGTAACAACTGGTAACGTCCTTATAACTTTTTACAAAGTGAATACCTACGACTCTCCATTTTGAAAGCGGAAAGCGATATGTCTCATCAACACAACCCATACTTCGTAGGTTGAGACCCAGAAGGGTTCGATCCCCGATGCCTAGAAAACTGATTGTATCCTGTTTTTTTCTAATATCTGGAACCTACTTTGTATTTTGATATCACCCGTTTTGATTGCATTTAAAACTAAAATACAATCTGTCTTTATAAATACCTTGATCGATAAAAACTATCGTAGTTTGATGAATTCGTCAAACTACGATAGCTTGAAGACAAGATAGTTATTTAGCGGGTTAACTACAAACCTAGTTTGCATTACGTTTCATCCCCTAACGAGGGTCATCATCAGGACTAGGTTCGTAGTGAACCTGCTTACATTCATTTAACCTTGATTGATGTCAAAAGTAATGCAGGTTATGTAATAAACACTCAACGGTACAGGAAATAAGTACCTACCTACCTGATTGCACTTTTTAAAATGATTTTGAAATTTTGAATTATGGACATTTACTGTTCCTAACAGATACCCGGTGGGCTCAACGTTCCGAGGAGCGAACTGCGATCAATGCGTGTGCAAGCTCGGAGGCGTCACGTCTTGTTCGCCGATGAAGGAGTGCAAGTGCGAGGGACCTATTGTAAGTGTCAGAGATCGTAAGAAATGAACATAATCAGTCTCAATTAAAGTATAAATGTCAAGTTAAGGGGAAATTGATGATGTCTTCGTATCCTTTTCGCCGAAGATAGATCACGAAGGTCGAAAACATACGACGGCGGAAGATACCTTTAAGGACGCAAGTGGGTATCACTGTAGTCTTGTGACTGTAGTCTTCCGTCCCTAACTTTGATCACAAAACGACCCTGTCGGAAGACAAGCGTTGAATATGATAGAGAATGCTGAGACTTCTTGAGACTTTCGAAAGATTGCTTTTTCTGTCTTCTCTCTCTCTTACTCTTATTGCTCGTAGCTATACATTGAATCATAAATAAACTATTCAATTTCATCCATATAGAGACCCTGGTTGGAATAATTTATTGAAAAACAGAAGTGAATTCCAATGCTATATGTATTTTACAGAACGGAAACTTAGTCCCCAAACTCCTGCCAACCACCTGCGAATGCATTTGCGAACCCTGCCCCCCCGGCACCAAGGTCTGCCCTCACGGCAAGATGTGCCTAGCTTACGACAAGTGGTGCGACGGACTGCAAGACTGTCCTGATGATGAGCTCAACTGCACCACTGTACCACCACCGACTGAGCCACCGGTGGTCACCACACAGGCTGTGACTGCGGCGGCAATGATCGCTACTACTACTGTTAAACGTGAGTTGGTATGCTCTGGTAGTTTAAGCAAGAGCTGTAGCCCTGGATCTTGACAAGTGGTGCTACGGGCTGTAAGACTGTCCTGATGATGAGCTCAACTGCACCACTGTACCACCACCGACTGAGCCACCGGTGGTCACCACACAGGCTGTGACTGCGGCGGCAATGATCGCTACTACTACTGTTAAACGTGAGTTGGTATGCTCTGGTAGTTTAAGCAAGAGCTGTAGCCCTGGATCTTGACAAGTGGTGCTACGGGCTGTAAGACTGTCCTGATGATGAGCTCAACTGCACCACTGTACCACCACCGACTGAGCCACCGGTGGTCACCACACAGGCTGTGACTGCGGCGGCAATGATCGCTACTACTACTGTTAAACGTGAGTTGGTATGCTCTGGTAGTTTAAGCAAGAGCTGTAGCCCTGGATCTTGACAAGTGGTGCGACGGGCTGCAAGACAGCCCTGATGATGAGCTGAATTGTACCACCGTACCACAACCGACTGAGCCGCCGGTGGTGACGACGACGGTCACTGGTGGTGACAACGCCGGGTGCTACCTCTACAACGTGAGTTGGTGATGTCTTAAGAGAAAGGTTGGCTGACAACAATCGACAGGCTCAAACTGGCGCCATCACCATGTCGCATCAATGAAGCTCAACAGTTAAAAACGTTAATTCAGGCTATCTTTACCTTATTTTTAGGATTTCGAGATCGAAGATCGGTTTCGAAACCCAAAATAATAATACACTTCGTGCGCCTGTACAGATTTAAAGAAAAATAAATTTAAAATGAAAATGAATATTTTCTATCACAATTTGTGTGATGCCGATTAAAAGATACCTATAGGGTCATGTGGGGTGTTTGTACATTTCAAAATAGTTTTTGAAATTTTTGTAGGTTTCATACTTTTTGAAATATTTGAAAAAAATCGAAAAATTTACCATTACCCAGTTTAAGCGAAGCATGCAGAGAGATCCATCTGAAATGTAGGTTGGTACGTAAGTACCAACCTACACTACTATTTTTAGGTATTCGTTAAATTGCGAAGTCTCTAACCGGTACTTTTGGTACATATTTTTTGACAAACGTTCGAAGCCCGCGAGTTACACTCGCACTTAACGGATCTTGTTTTACTTTGACGGCCTTTGTGGTGCAGCGGGTGGAGGTCCGCTTGCGACAGGTTACGGGTTCGATTCCCGACTCGGGACAAATGTTTGCACGATCTACAGATATTTATTTCGGGTGTTTGGAAGTATAATAAAAAACTATTTATTGTTTAATTAATTAAGTATATCACTTCTCTCGTACCCATAACACAAGCTCTGCTTAACTTGGGGCTTTAGATGACATGTGAATTCTCCAGTATTTTTTTATTCCAGCTCTAGAGTGTCCCGTGGTGGCGTGTCCGCCCGGCTACACGGTCCGGTACAGCTCCTCGCGCCCCCGCAACCCCTACTCCTACGCACTGGACCTTCCCCCACCCCGCCCGCGGTACTCCTACCAACGGTACTATAAGGGAGGCGGCGGAGGGTACACGAAGACTGGATTCTCTAAAGGAGGGTACTCGGGAGGGTTCTCGAAAGGAGGATTTTCTAAAGGAGGATTCTCAAAAGGAGGTTTTGGTAGGTATTTTTATGTTTTATGTTTGTAAGTATGGATAAACATTTAACTATGTTCAATGAACATTTATTGATTTATTTATTTATTTTATTCATTCATTTATTTGTTTAATTAAAACGGTTATCAAAACCAATTACATTAATTAATTAAAAATAATTACATTATAAATTAGGCACATACATACAATAGTCATATTATAAAATTTCGGTACAATTAATAACAAAGAAGAAAAAAATAAAAATAAAAATTATACTAATTATGACGTTCACAAAATAATAAACAATCCTTCATTAATTTAGTCCACCTGTCAGCGAACAAGTCAACATCGGGGTAGTCGTCCAGGAGAGCGTTGAGTGCGTTGAGTACTCGAGGGACGGGTGACATGGACTGTGCCGCCGTAAACATAAAGTTAAGGACCTTTTGCATCAAGAACCGTATCATCTAGGTCCTTAATTTTATGTTCATTAAACATAGTTAAGGTGAAGTGAGTCCCAAAACCCACGTTTTGACTGCACGGAAAATCAATTTTAAGGCAATAAAACATCAATTTTCTTATTGGTTTTTGATGACAATCAAAAGTTTAGGATTCTAGTTAGTAAGTTATGGGAGCCGAAACATGATTGACTAAACTTGACTCGATAGAAAAAAATCGCAAAGTTTCCTCTAATTCGTCATTTTTACAGTGATACTGCTACGGAAAAATCAGTTTTATTTGCTGGTTATTTAACATACTTCAATGAAATTTCGTCTACGTATTCCCTAATAAATACTTTAGACGATTATGGTTTTAGTTTTTTGCGAAATAATATTATTTTGTAGCAAAAAATACATTTCTAAATAAAGAACAGTGAAACTGCGCGCGGGCCGGCCATTGCGCGGCTGTCGCCTTCCATCAGTCGGCCGCAGCGCCTCGTCGAGAGCACCCGTGTACAACTTTTTCGCGCCCTCTCCGCTGCCGCGTACGTAAACGCATATTGAACGAGAAATTCATTACAAGCAAAAATGGTGAATAAATATAACAAAACAAAAAAATATTCGCGATTGAAGAATTGAATTGAAGAACGAAAAGTGATGAACTTGAACAGGTAAGGTTTTTATTGATTATTTTACCACCAATAGATACCTAGGTATATCTACCTATTGTGCTACCCATCGATCTAAATATTTACCTACGTAATCGTTTGAAACTTTGAACCAACTTTTTTCTCTCGATAGTTATCTACCTATAATAATAATATTACAGGTAACTTTAGGTAACTATAATAATTAGGTGATACCTACCTATTGTAATGTAATCCATATTACTGCTATAACCTACCCCTATTAGATAGGTACCTACCTAAATATAAATGTCTGTTAGTCTGTTCCGAGTAAGATATCGACTGTCCCTAAGAAGGCACGCTGTCTAAGATGGCCCGCTGCCTAAGATGGCCCACTTTCAAAAAACGTGTTTCCACTAGGGCTTGCAAATATTCGAAAGTTTTGATATTCGAATACTTTCTATAATTTTTTTTTACTGTTTGTACTATTATTTTGGTACTATTCGAATAATTTGAATATGATTCGAATTTATAGAAAAACATATATGTTTATTAAAATCACATCTTTTTTTATTCTCATAATATGAGAATAAAAAAAGATGTGATTTTAACACACATGTGATAATAACACATATTATGTGTTATTTGCAGAAACAAATTTAAAATATCAACTTAGCAAAAGGTTATTACGAGACATTGGGAATTTACACGCACATTACCCACGAATTATTAGTAAAAACAGTCTTCTAAATCTAGGTGAGTGAATACACTTCGCAGTCGCACGCAGCAGTCCTGAGTGTTTCCGAACTCGGGAACCCTATAACTTTGTCATTTTGTTAACCCGAACGACGTAAGCTTTTATTGTCTGTATGGACATGTCTCGCGAACTTGGCTTTTTATGCACGTCGGAGTTCTGTCTGAGATTAGTGATATTCATTTTAGTCGAATATTCGAATATTGCAATTTCAGTATTCGAATATTCGTATGCAAGCCCTAGTTTCCACTGATTCAAAATAATTAAAATTTCGCGGAAATGTGTGAACGCAACATCTTAGGTACCTTACTTCTTCAGTTAGTCTGGTACCCGGACATTGCACGCACACTTTATCACTACCTACATGCGTATTTGCTTTCAATATTACATGTGCTTCTTCTCTTGATTGTTTCAGTACCTCAGAAAACCTACTACATACTGAAGGAATTACTGAAAAAACATCACCACAAGTGCAAGAAATGTCTAAAGATGCACTAGAAAACCTTCAATTAGTGTCAGACACACCTCAGCCTTGTGAATCTGAGTAAGTAAAATCATAGCACTTTACTACTATAATAAAAGAGTACCTTTCCAAGTTTCAGTTTATCATTCTATGAATCCGCATATTCCTATCCAGGAAATGCAACATTTTAAGTATTTCATAATAGCTAAAAGTAGGTATTGTTTCTGTCGCAAAACCGTATTTAGTCATCAATATAACATCGTTTATCTCAATTGTTTCAGCGACTCAGAAGACCTGCCTTACATAGTGGAAGAAGAGTATGTGACAAACAAGATCAAAGAAATCATCGGTCGCAGAATTGTTGACATAACATATTTTTTTAACCAATTGCAACAGCTAAATCACGACTCTCTTTTTCAGTGTGATTTTAGCTGCTTGGTTTTAGAAACGGAAAAGCGCTCTGGACTGGTTTCACATTTTAATTGAATTGATGATTTTAATGCCATTGAGAGGTTCCCCCGCTTAGAATTAGAATTAGAATGTACGTACTTATGTATAGTACGAAGGTAATAATAAATATAATCACATTTAAAATACCTATCTGTTTTCTTCAATTTAATCAAATCTTGGCCAGCTCTTTATATTTACCTACGCATAGAATATTTTTTTTTATAAAAACAACAATCCATGAAACAGAAATCACGAAAAAAGTTTTTTCTGAAAGTGGGCCATCTATGGCACCGGGCCATATTAGGGCCGGATAGGTACCTAATAGGTATACCTACCTAGGGATGACAAAAACCAACGTTTACATTAGGTATAATATGTCCAACCGTGTATCCGACTAACAAAAAGTGTAGGTAGGTACCTTACTTTTCAAATTCTCTATACGGACTTATCACTAAAAGCGTTTTCTTCCAAGCCACCCTTGCATATAGCAGAGAAGTGATCCAAATGGATATTGGGTTTTCTATAAAGGTAATACCTAACTACATAAATATATAAAATAAACCAATTATAAAAATACCTACTTAGGTAAAACCAGCGAACGGAGAAACTATTCCTTTCTTCAAATCCGTTTATAACTTTACGTACCTACCCATCTACGTTACTCACACATCTTACCTACCTAACCTACCTAGCTCTTTATATTTACCTACGCATAGATTTTTTTTTTTATAAAAACAACAATCCATGAAACAAAAACCACGGAAAAAGTTTTTTCTGAAAGTGGGCCATCTATGGCACCGGGCCGTATTAGGGCCGGGTAGGTACCTAATAGGTATACCTACCTAGGGATGACAAAAACCAACGTTTACATTAGGTATAATATGTCCGACCGTGTATCCGACTAACAAAAAGTGTAGGTAGGTACCTTACTTTTCAAATTCTCTATACGGACTTATCACTAAAAGCGTTTTCTTCCAAGCCACCTTTGAATATAGCAGAGAAGTGATCCAAATGGATATTGGGTTTTCTATAAAGGTAATACCTACCTACATAAATATATAAAATAAACCAATTATAAAAATACCTACTTAGGTAAAACCAGCGAACGGAGAAACTATTCCTTTCTTCAAATCCGTTTATAACTTTACGTACCTACCCATCTACGTTACTCACACATCTTACCTACCTAACCTACCTAGCTCTTTATATTTACCTACGCATAGTTTTTTTTTTATAAAAACAACAATTCATGAAACAGAAATCACGGAAAAAGTTTTTTCTGAAAGTGGGCCATCTATGGCACCGGGCCATATTAGGGCCGGGTAGGTACCTAATAGGTATACCTACCTAGGGATGACAAAAACCAACGTTTACATTAGGTATAATATGTCCGACCGTGTATCCGACTACCAAAAAGTGTAGGTAGGTACCTTACTTTTCAAATTCTCTATACCGACTTATCACTAAAAGCGTTTTCTTCCAAGCCACCTTTGAATATAGCAGAGAACTGATCCAAATGGATATTGGGTTTTCTATAAAGGTAATACCTACCTACATAAATATATAAAATAAACCAATTATAAAATAAATAAATAAATAAATAAATAATACTGGACAATTCACACAGCATAATCTAGCCCCAAGCTAAGCAGAGCTTGTGTTATGGGTGCTAGATAACTGATATATTTAATACAATACACTACATAGATAGATATTTTTTTATTATACATAGAAAACACCCAGACCAACGGAACAAATTTCTGCAGATCGTACACAAATTTGTTCCGAGGCGGGATTCGAACCCGCAACCTCCTGCGTCGCAGGCGAAAAATACCTACTTAGGTAAAACCAGCGAACGGAGAAACTATTCCTTTCTTCAAATCCGTTTATAACTTTACGTACCTACCCATCTACGTTACTCACACATCTTACCTACCTAACCTACCTAGCTCTTTATATTTACCTACGCATAGAATTTTTTTTTTTTATAAAAACAACAATCCATGAAACAAAAATCACGCAAAAAGTTTTTTCTGAAAGTGGGCCATCTATGGCACCGGGCCATATTAGGGCCGGGTAGGTACCTAATAGGTATACCTACCTAGGGATGACAAAAACCAACGTTTACATTAGGTATAATATGTCCGACCGTGTATCCGACTAACAAAAAGTGTAGGTAGGTACCTTGCTTTTCAAATTCTCTATACGGACTTATCACTAAAAGCGTTTTCTTCCAAGCCACCTTTGAATATACCTAGCAGAGAACTGATCCAAATGGATATTGGGTTTTCTATAAAGGTAATACCTACCTACATAAATGTATAAAATAAACCAATTATAAAAATACCTACTTAGGTAATACCAGCGAACGGAGAAACTATTCCTTTCTTCAAATCCGTTTATAACTTTACGTACCTACCCATCTACGTTACTCACACATCTTACCTACCTAACCTACCTACATCCTCAATAAAAAAACGGTATATATAACTACAAAATATTTTGTATTAGGTAGGTATAGGTAAGCAGGCATAGGTATCTATAAATAAATACAATCAATAGAATAAATCCTCGTGCTATCGAATATACATTATAGATACCATAGAGATGCCTACCTGCCTATTTAGTTCGTAGTAGCTAGTTGGGAGTGCGCGGGGAAGGGCGGACACCGCGCGGGGAAGGGTGGACCCCGCGCGGCGATCGCTCGTCAAATACCTACGCAACCACGATCCCACTTCGCCTTAAATGTACAAGCTTACTTTGAAAGACGTCCCGAAAACACACACTCTAAACACAAGGTGGAACAAAACCAAAGAATTTGTTCCTATTAATGACGACTTCCGTTTCGCGACATAAAAGTCATCATAAATACGGCTCTTCGTTCCTTACTGTGAAAAAGTATTGTTGTGTGTTTTTTAAAGGTTGTCTTGTGTTTTTAATGGTTGTGTTCAAAACCAGCATCTAAATCACCATCTCTTCCAGGCTACTCCCCCCCAACGAAACCCAGCCAGCCATTCACCCTCGACAAGCCTGCCATAGCGACCGCAGCGCCCCCCACAGAAGTGCAGACCTGTCCTCAGTTCACCTGCATCCCCCCGCTGCCCCCCTTCCATACCCCCGGAGCCACGCCCGCGCCGGTGGTGTGCTCGGTGGTTACCTGCCCCAGTGGGTACACCCTGAAGATGCAGACAATGAAGGGAGTTAACAAGTGCCCGCAGTAAGTTGATGATACATCTGGTACTTGCTGCTACTATTTTGATAATTGTTGTTTTTAACCGACTTCGAAAAAAAGTGGAGGTTCTGTATGTATTTTAAGGTTCCTACTTTGAACAATGGAGATCCTTCTTGACACACTAGACTGTGAAGTGTGAAACGAAATTTAGCCTTGTGCCGTTCCAATTCTTGGTAAAGTGTAATACCAAATCCTTCCACTCGCTACTCTTCCGACTTCCACGCGTTATTAGAGTAGCGACATTTCTGAAAACTGTCTACCTATACCAACAGGTACGAATGCGTGCCACCACCAGAACGAGCATCCTTCTGCAACATAACGGGTCGTACGTTCAACACGTTCGACGGGGCAGAGTACAAATACGATGTGTGTTTCCACATACTGGCTAGAGAGAACCGCTTCAACGCTTGGACTATTGTCGGTGAGGATTTATCAGTACCCCTCTTTGGCTTAGAATAGTACTCCCTTATTGCATGATAGGATATGACCCGACCCCTCCAATAGGGTTTGGTGTAATAATCTTCTGCAATGTAACTAATCGTACCTTGAACACGTTCGACGGAGCAGAAAATGCCGACGTGTGCTTTCACATAATGGCTAGAGAGAACTGCTTCAACGAGTAAACTATGATGTCGGTGAGAATCTACAATTGCCAACAAACATTGCCATTTTCCTTTGATCTTGTATAATAAATTACAAAGAGGTTTTAATTTACACCTACTGATTCCTTAGACAGGCAGAGACAGTGCTTTGTAGCACACTCCTAGCGTGTGTGTCCAACGAGAAATTTCTCTATTAAGGGAGATAGATGAATAAATCACTTAAAATCAAATAGAAGGGAGTATAAAGATAGAGCTTTCACATCATACATTGAAGTCCGGGGTGATGGTTCAAGTCCAGTCGGAAGCAAAACGTATGGTAAACATTTGCACATTGTTTTTTCCCCAGTCCGCAAGAAGTGCCGAGCGGAAGGCTGCTGGAACGAGCTGCTTATAGCCCAGGACGACCAGATGATCCTCGTGAAGCCCAACATGATGATAGAGTACGAGAACTACGAGTACAACGTGGAGCAGACCTCCAAGATATGCTTCCAGAAGAACAGCTTCGATGTAGCCAGGCTTGGTGATGGAGTGTCCGTCAAGTCGAGGAAGTACAACTTTACCGTGCTCTTCAGTAAGGAGGGAGATATCAAGATCGGGGTAAGATATTCTTCCTGTTTTGCTTTTTATATGGTGTAATTTGACAGAATATTAGCTTTAAGGTTTCTGGAGCATGCTCGGTGTTAAGGGATCCTAGTTATGAGCAAGGTGAGAGAACGTTTTCCTTCAGATAAAATGATACACAACTTCAAGAACAGTTTTAGTGTTCAGCCCGAAACCATTCACTGCTATGTTTATGCCTCCTATCTATTACGCCTTTCTGTCCGGTGCTGTGCGATTCAGATCCACGCTTTCCAGGTCATCACCATAGGGATCATCATCAGGGAACCTCGTTTGAGCAACGGGTTGGTGGTCTGCCGTCTCTTTTAGAGTCGTGGCTTTGATAACTTATCAGACAAATCATATTTCGCCCAGGTCCTGAAGAAGCACATGGGCATAGTCGACGGTCTCTGCGGCGCATTCGACGGCGACAAGGTCAACGACCGGCGTCTGCCTGACGGAAGCCTGGCCACCAGCATCCTGCAGTTCGGCAGCGCCTGGGGCAAGCCGGGAATGGCCGCGGACGCCTGCCAGGCGAGGGTAGTCGCCGCTGCCAAGCAGAAGCGGGTCTGGGAGCTTTGTGACGTCATCTCGTGAGTATTGTGCCACGTCTGCCTGACGGGAACCTCGCCATCAGCGTCTAGCATCCTGCAGTTTTCAGCGCAGCAATAATTGATGTGCTCTTAAAACAAATAAACAGGGACCGCTGACTAGAGTCATCATCATCAGCGGTTTTCCGTATTGCTTGGCATATTCATTTTTATTCTCACATCTATTTTTATTTTTAGTTATTGTTTTCTTATATTTTACTTAAAGGCACATGTGCAAAAATTTCAACGGAGGAGCCTTGGATCCTAAAATACAGCCTAGGCTAGTTTAGGACCCTACGGATCCAATATTATACTGAAACACTGTAATTGTGTCACAATAAATAATGTTTGTGCTATGTTTATACTTCGCCTTCTTATAATGCCATTCGCCTGGGCCCTTTGCAAGTGCTATTGCAATGATATTTAGAGATGCCATCGACCCGTCACGCCGGTGAACGTTCCTAGTATCAATTCAATTCAATAACTTTATTGGCAGACAACAATGGTGCATAGACAATAAAAGACTAATAAATTTTACAAAAGTATGGATAGTTTAACCATAATCTAAATAATAACTGGTTTCACCCAGTGGAGAAGAATTGGACAATCGTACCTCTCAAAACCCCTGTCTCAGCGCACTTCGCTGACCTTTACTAATAGCTTTAAATAACCATACTCCCCTTGTTTCAGCCACGAACCCCTTTCCCACTGCGGTTCAGTCCTCAGCCTCGACAAATGGCGCAGCATCTGTCTGGAAAAGATCTGCGAGTGTTCGGAACTGGTCGTCAATGGCACCAAGCGAAGCGAGCTGGAGTGCCGCTGTCTGCTACTGCAGCAGATGGTGGCGGAGTGCTTGGCCGCTGATGATGGAGTGGACCTGGCTGCCTGGAGGATTAAGACTGAGTGCCGTGAGTATACTCCTCATGTCAACTAAGAAATGAAATTTACATTTCCTTAACAAGACACCAAAAATGCGTCTTTTCTTCAACACAACAAGGCAGACAAGAGGAAATAGGTGTTTTCTACACCTTCAGGCTTGCAAACTTTCTGTAGACTATAGCAATGGTGGAGCAATATCACAACATAGCTGATCCTAGGCTGCAAGAGACGGCTAAAGTACATTTTTCGCCATACAAATGCATTCGATTATATTTCAGTATATTTCTTGTTCAAATCAGGTCCTTTTAGATACTTACGATTTCCTTTGTTTATCTTCCAGCTGCGGAATGCCCCGCCCCTCTCGTCCACTACGATTGCTTCCACCGCCGCTGCGAGCCGTCCTGCGAGGCCGGCGGCTTGAAGAGTACTGTCTCCTGCGAGGTGGAGCCCGGGGCCTGCTACCCGGGCTGCTACTGCCCCGAGGGCACCCTGAGGCGGGGAGACGACTGCGTGCTGCCGCAAGACTGTTTCGACTGTGAGTCTTGTAGCCGGTTTCTCAAACGCTGATTAGTTGTTTGTAGGATACCAATGATTTGACTAGCGCTTAGTAAAAGGAAATCGTCCAGAATGTATCAGGGACGACCTGTGTGGTGAAGCGGGCGAAGGTTTGCCTGCGAAGCAGGAGGTTGGGTTCGATTCCTCGACAAATGTTATTACGATCGGCAGGGATTTGTTCCGCGTGTTCTAGATATTTTCTATGTAATTAATTATGTATTAATTGATGAGCTGTGTGGTGCCGGCTTAGAATTCGCACCACCCAACTCTTCCCGCGGGTGTCGTAAAAGGCAACTAAGGGATATCCACCGGAGGGGGGTAGCAGCGCCCCCTGCAGAACAATTTTGCCACCGTACTGCAATCCCCAACCTGCATGCCCAGCGTGGGGATTATGGGCACTACCCCCATGGGATAAAAGCCAATAAGGTGCTTATCAGGGCCTACTATATTTAGCAAACTTCAAACGGTAGTTAACGGATGGTGAAATCTTTACCCACCATTGACTACCTATTATAATACTCATACTCATATATTTATTCGCCGTAGGAGCACAAGGGACAGTTGGTTAAGTCAATTTACATTTCACATTATAATAGAGATAACTAATAAGACAAAATATGTTTAATAATGACAACCCTATGTCTCCGGAATCAAGTCAAAGTCCATTATCCCCAGGCACCTGCAATGGCGTCGGCAGTCCGGCCAAGTACGTGACGTTTGAAGGCGATGAGCTGCCGTATCTCTGCAACTGCACCTACCTCGCTTCGAGGGACAGGAACGACACGGGGCTGCATAGTTATCAGGTATTTACGACCTCTTTGGCGTAGTGGGTCAAGGTCTGCCTGAGAAGCTGTAGATTGCGGATTCCCGCTGCTGGATAGTAAACGTTTGTTTGATCTGTGATCTGTTATTGGCAGGTACAATTTTTTTATTCGTGTTTAACAAGTGGGCAAAACGATTTTTGGTTGAACGTTAAATCCCGAGCTCGCGAAGCAGTCTAGAATTAAGTCACGAGCGTAGCGAGTGACTCTAAAATAGACTGCTGAGGTAGCGAGGAATTTAAAATGCACGAAACGAACAATATTTGCCCTCGAGTTAAACATTCAACTTTTCACCACGGCTAGCGAGAAAATATTACGTAATTTATAAAAGAGGTTCAATGTCAGAAACTCATTTTGGTAAACAACCTTGGAGAGTAAAAATGCTTCAAACCTCTTTCAAAACATGAACGGACGAAATTTTTTTTTTATATGAAGGTTGTATTGTTCTGTATTCAAATTACTTTTTTCAACAAGTTGAAAAATATTATTTTTTCCACATGTGAGCAAAACCCGATTTTGCTCACTGTTTTTGAGCAGCAAAGCCACCGTTTTCGAGCGAGAGTGGTGAAATAATAATTGTAATAGTATATGACTGCCTGTCAAGCGTAGTGATTCTAACAACACCCCCTTGTTTGGTGAAGGTACATTCAGGAGTCGAGGTATACGAGTTCCATGACTTCAAAAGAAGGATTTCATCGAATGCCTTTCATTTGAACCTCCTATATTAATATGATCGCCTGGTACTTTTCAATTGTCCAGCATTATTTATTTATTTATTTATAATACGAATTTGCTTAAGTTTGTATGAATTTGTTTTTCAAATACGAATCTATATTTTTGCACTTTTAAATTTGACACCAAGGCCATTAGCAACAATCATGGTAGGTAAACGAAAAATGTTGTCTTGGGCATTTTGCGTTAGCTGTACCTGCCGAAAAAACGTGGCATTAACTGGGAAGGAAATAACTTTATATTGGTCGATTCAGAATGTCGTCGCACTGCTATGGACTCAATAAAGAACTTTAAAATTCAGAGAACAATAAATTTGGCACTGCGTGTAACTAACGCTATGTGGGTACCACTGGATGCGTGTTAAAGAGGAGGCCCAACAGTGGATAACGAAATGGTGACAATGATGGTTTATGTCATTTGAATCCTCGAACAGAAAGTCTGCTTACTTTAGGGATAGATAAAGTTATGTGGAAAGTCCAGCATTATTCAACTGGTAAGGAAGGCAGCCGTATAAATTAAAATAATATTTTAATAAACATCAACTGATAATAATTCTTCGTTTTCTGCAGGTGTTTGCAACAAACGATCCCTGCGAAGACAACCCATCGGTAATGTGTACAAAGTCCGTCCACCTCGCCTTTGGGAAGAACGTTATCCATGTCTCCAAGAATCCTGACAATCAGAAGGTAAGATAATCATACTTAGCAACTACAGGTAGGTTTTGAACTCTGAAAGAAGAAGTCTTCTATGCCAATAGACCATTGGATACTGGATGCTCTTGAAGACATTGGGCATTGTGAGACTAGAGGACACTGGGATTTAAAGCCTACAAGAGAATTGACCTGAACAATAATTCCGTTTTGACCAACATCTTCTCAGCTTTCTTATATTCGTCACGGCGAAAATTTGCTGTGATGGTTTTAGCTCAAGAATGTGGCAGAGCAAATCTCATAAAGCCCGATTTACATCAGATGAGCGAATGCTCATTCTATCTCCACTCTATCAAATTCATTTAGTGTTAATAGAGCAGTTAATAGAGTAGAGCATTCTTTCTTTGTTCTGTATAAGTTCACAATGATTCTATGGAATATTCTAAGAATGCTCGCTCGATGTAAACAGCACTAGAGCCTGCGAACAGTTAGTTTGAGAGTTCTTGCGTGTTCGGACATGCTCACTCCCCGGAGCAGTCTCTTCAAAGCGTTCTTGTGCTCTAGTTCTTGGTTCTCATATTGCTCGTTGCTATTTTGGTGTAAACGAAACGAGATTCGAACGACTTTCGTGTACACAAAAAGATCAAGAAAGAGTGCTCTTGTTCTAGCTCTTTGTTCGCTCTAAACCCACCTTTAGAAATACGCATAAGCCACTATGTCAAAACTAATGCCTGTACTGTTTTTACCAATCTTCCTGCTTGAAATGGGATGTGGTTTGGAGTTGTAGTAGATGGTGCTGGTTGATCCCCAAACTCCACTTTGAGATTGGTATTTGGTGTGGTGTTTGGTTGGTGGTCAAGAAGTCACTGGTAATGGTATGGTACGGACTATATTTACAAGACATACGTTATTTATGAGACGTCTTGATTCCTTGCCTTCGTTCATATGATATTTTCTATAGGATTTAGATGAAGCTTATTTAAGAATAAACTTTTTTGAAAGATTTTGAAATAAAGTATTATCTGTCTGTATATTTATATAACTGCAATTCTAATTTAAAAAGGTCGGTTACTGAAAGTAGTCGATTTTGTTTTTAAAGTATGTCTTTAATATGCACTATTTTCAGCTGCTGACAACGGTCGGTGAGACGGCAGTCTACAACTTCCCGCTGAAAGAGTCTTGGGGCTCCATCGTCCTGGAAAACAAACAAGATGTTATCATCACGCTCTCTGATAGCCATGTCCAGGTAACTTTGAACAAGCCAAGTATCGTAAATTAATAAAATATTATCATAAGGTAAATTTAAAGGAACTTCAGTTTATAAGAAATCAAATAATACCATCGACGGGAGTTGAACCCGCATCCTTCCCTCGGTACAGGACTGTGCTAACTAACTTTCGTCTAGTCCCGTCGAAGTCGAAAATTTTAGGGATATTATTTGATTTCTTAGACTTACGAAACCCAGAGTGTAAGGACTTACGCACTATAATCTCAAAAAACTTCAGCTTATAAGTCGTCTAGACAAACATAAAGTGAGACAGGATGACATTTTCAATCAATATCTTTATCTTTAAAAGTCGTTACACACAGAAGCCGTGGCCGGGCCGGAGGCGAAGGCGTGCGAGTTGTAATGTGTGTATTTATATGAGAGACTACACATACACCGCCGGGCGGCGTGTGTGTAGTCTCTCATATAAATTCGTATGATACAACTCGCACGCCTTCGCCTCCGGTCCGGCCACGGCTTCTGTGTGTGGAGGGTTTAAGACTTATATTATATTTATTATTTGTTTATTTATTTAATTTTTCTCCCGACGACGTGTCAACCGCATTACAGCTATCATGGTCACGAGATGACTGATGACAACTTTTCCCGCGGGTGTCGTAAGAGGTGACTAAGGGATATCCACAGGAGGCGGGCAGCAGCGCCCCCTGCTGTACAATTCTACCACCGAAACCTGCGATCCCCAACCCGCATGCTCAGCGTGGGGATTATGGGGCCCATGAGATAAAAGCCAATAAGGCTCTTATCAGAGGGAGGCCTGCGTCCAGCAGTGGACTAATACAGGCTGTTAAGATTGAGGTTGAGGTTGAGATAACTGATACCGGTGGTTTTGGATACCTTTTGATTAAATTTAGTTAAATAACTAAAATTTTAAAAGTGTTGAAATTGTTCGATCATGATCGTTGCAAGCTGCAAGCTTGAATCTCCGTTATTATTTTCTTCCGTTAAAATAGGATTGTAGCTTGTTTTTAACTTGTCAACAGCTCATAGTATTCGCATCCAAAATGGAGTTCAAGATTAACGTGCCATCATCCATCTACGCGAACCAAACGCAGGGCCTGTGCGGCGTCTGCGAGGGGTACCAGGAGGCGCTCATCACCAGCAACGGAACCGCCACCGATAACTTCGAAGAGGTAAATACATCATCATCCCAATGAGTATAGTAAAATACTGAATACTGTCCATATTAGAGGCAACTAAAGCGCCCACCATCTCTGTCCTGACGGCCACATGGACGCCTTGCGTCTATCAGCGTCAATCAGCGGCGATTTTAATCAGTCACACCATTGACCAACCGTTTTCATGTGACCAAGCTAACAAACGAGGATATTTTACCCCCCATTTCCATCCACAGTACGGCAAGAGCTGGCAAGCCACCCCTTCAGAACTGTCTGCGCTGTCCATCCCCCCTCAGGAGCAATGCGACCAACCCCCTCCAGTGGAGGAGTGCGTTCCCCCTCCGGCGGAGTTGAACCCTTGCTATAACCTGTACAATAAGGATCGGTTTGGCGCTGTAAGTTACCACATTGTTTATGCAAAATTGCAATAGTAAAAGTGCCTCTGTGAGAAATGCTATTTGAAACTTTGTCCTAGGTGAGCGACAAACGCGAAGCCCACATTTTTTGAATATACTTTAGCTTTCTTAAGCTGTGTGGTGCCGGCTTAGAATTTGCACCACCCCAACTGTTCCCGCGGGTGTCGTAAGAGGCGACTAAGGGATATGCACCGGAGGCGGGCAGCAGCACCCTTGCAGAGCAATTCTACAGGGATATCCATCAGGGGCGAAAAAGCCAATAAGGCGCTTATCAGGGGGAGGCCTGCGTCCAGCAGTGGACCAATACAGACTGTTAAAAAATATTTTGTAAAAAAGTTGTAACAAAATATTTTAAATCATGCTGGACAATTTACACAGCTTTAGCCCCAAGACCCAAGCTAAGCAGAGCTTGTGTTATGGGTGCTATATAACTGATATACTTAATACAATACACTACATAGATAGATATTTTTTATTATACATATATAGAAAACATTCAGAACGCCCTGGAAAAATGTCTGCAGAACGTACAAACATTTGTCCCGAGGCGGGAATCGAACCCGCAACCTCCTGCGTCGCAGGCAGACCTTCGCCCGCTGCGCCACAGAGGTCGTCAAGTGTTGAGGTTGAGGTTTCTTAAAAGTGGGCGTCACAACACATCGCATTGCGTTTTTCGCTCACTTAGGACATGGGGAGAGTACCCTTCTTTTCCGAGTTTAATAAGTAACACCTCCCCCAGTGCCACGCCTTACTAGACCCTGATTCCTTCGTCCACTCTTGCGAAGCGGACATGTGTGCCAACACGAGTGACTCGTGCACCGCCTTGGAGCGCTACGCGGCGGCTTGCAGGGCGCAGGGCGTCTGTCTGGAGCATTGGAGGGTCGACCTCTGTCCTTATCCTTGGTGAGTCAAATACAACACTAGTGACTCATGCTGTTGTTTAAGTCGGATTATGAACGTAAAATTTTATTAACTAAATTAAATTTTATTACTTTGACGAATTCATTACGGATGTAAGCAGGTTAACTACGAACCTTATTTGTGTTGGTGTTCTTCCAACACAAATAAGGTTCGTAGTTAACCCGCTTACATCCGTAATGAATTCGTCAAAGTACGATAGTTTTTATGGTAACATTTTATCTTGATTTCTTCAGTAGTTTTAGAGAAATTAACAAACATGATGTATATAATAATAATGTAAAATGTACACATACATTTTCACTCACAAACTTTCGCCTTTATTAAGTTTATATGTTGAATTTATGACGCAAATGACCAATAAATAATGCTGGACGATTCACACAGCATTATCTAGCCACAAGAAAATTGATATATTTAATACAACAATAAGCTACATAGATAGTTTTACGAACAGTCTGCAGTTAGCTCAATTGTTTCAATTGTAAATACCTACTAGTTCTAATTTAATTCTAATATTTTATTGTAATTTTCTTTGTAATAAAGGCTTCTGCCCGTTTTACTAATAATGTGCAATTGTCAGAACTTTATTAAAATAAGTACATTATCAATGAAATATTTTGTAGTGATGCTCCACTGATTTACCGTTCTTGCGTGGACTGCGAGCGAACCTGCGAGAACTTCGACGAACTCACCGCTAACCCCAAGAAATGTGACAAGATGCCCGCTGAAGGTTGCTTCTGCCCCGAAGGAAAGGTAATTAATCCAGCCTGTAAGCAAAGCTTTGCGATTTTCGAATAGAAAAAAAATACTTGTAATCGTCATCGAATGCGTAAAATGTTAAAATTTTATTCCTTCAACTTGAATAATTTACACAAAGTGTGCAATTTTCTCTATTCTAGCCTAGACAAAAACTTGGCAAGCCAAGAGGGCCTAGTAGCTTTTAAATCTTATCTTCAGTTTATTTATGTGTAAATTGAAATGCTACAAATAAAGATTTCTTATTTCTTAGTAAGACAAATAAAAAAGCAAGACGAAAAGAACCACTCCTATGAAATCATATTCGCACAAATGGATGAAACAAGTTGACGATTATTTTTTATTTCCGCATTGGACGCAGGCAGCGCAGGACCGGCCATTGCGGCGAGAGGCCTATGCCCAGCAGTGGACGTTCTGGACGTCGTTTGGCTGAGAGAATGATGTTAAATATGGTTGCCAGGATGATTAGATAAATAAAAGTAAATGAGGCTTTAAAGTCTCTACGTTAGTAAAGTTCTCTACCATTTAAATTTCAGGTTCGCGTGAACAACACCTGCATAGAACCGAGCAAGTGTTTCCCTTGCGACGCCAACAAGGAACATTTCGCGGGAGACGAGTGGCAGGTAACGAAAACTATTTTATTCAATTGCCATTTCACTATGTTTTAGCCACGGGCCACGACTCAGAGGCCTTGTGTATCTTTCCCTAGAATAAAGCATCATTTTTATACTTTTTGTAGGTAACGCAAGTTGATTTTTTTCTGCCAATGCCCTGAGCTCGGGGTAATTCCGATCCGTACTCGTAGGGGTTAAGTTATTAATTTTCAAACTTCGCATTTTTACTGAATTTATAGATATTATTATTGTGATAGTGAGTTGCTACAATGTATTATCTAACTTGGTTCTGCCTGCGGCTTCGCACATGTTTTTCGGTGTAATACATAGTCTCTATGTTATTCGAGGCACACAACTTCATTCGTGCAAAATTTCAACTCGATCCATTCATTCGTTTTGGCGTTGTCTTCTTACAAATTATTTACAAAGGCACAAACTTTCGCCTTTATATGTAATATTATTAGGATTAGGCTTACAAAGTATCCCTGCAATGTACCACTACGCTCGTGTCCCCAGACAAGCGCATGCACGAAATGCACGTGCAGCAAGCTCCGAGGCTCGAACTCCGCTCACGTGGCGTGCACCACCGAGTCTTGCACCACTCCGCTCTGCAGCGACCGGGAGGATGTGGTCACAGAGCCGGCCAAGCCCGGCCAGTGCTGCGCCACGCACGTCTGCGGTCTGTATACCTTACTAGACATAGCCTTTGTCATATAGTCTACTGGATATAGCCCACTCTGATCTGCTGTGCCATAGCGCTCTGTCTTCAACTTACCGCCATCTGTCTGCAGTCTTTCGCTGATCGCTATCTTAACTTGCGCGGTTTTCACTCAAGAACATGTTTACCTCACTTCAGCTTATTAAATCTTTTTAAGTTTACAAATTTTCTCCGTCGGAGAGTTTCTTTACCTGTCCTAATACCTATGTACTTCTGAGAATCTCCGAGCAGGACATTGCCGACTCGGAACTTGTAAGAAAATATATTTACGCTTAGTAGTGGATGATTTACAGGCTGTTAATTTATGAGATGATAAACAAATTTCTGCAATCTTACTAAGTTTATTGGTTTATTTTATGTGCAGTGCCCAAACCCAAAGTGGCGACATGCGTGGAGCCAAAGAAGATGGAGTGTGGATTCGGACAGGTGCTCAAGCAGAAGACGACTCCGGATGGATGCCAGGAGTTTGCTTGTGGTGAGGAATTCTCAACGTTTCTATACCATTATTTTGTTTTATCTTAGGTGAAACAGACCCAAAACGCAAATGTTATACCTACATGTTGAGGTCACGGTTTCTCAAATAGCGATTGGATCCTTGTTTAACCGCCTTATTACCTACTATACATAGCATCGCGTTGTAGGTCATGCATTTTAGACACAATTAGAGTCTCTAGTGTCTGTGATATTCTTGTGTGAAATACAAGCCACATTAAACTGAGACAAAGCAATGATTGGATGAAGAAAGTCTGTTACGCACGCGTAGTGCAAAGATAAAGATTAATTTATTTACTTCAACATAATGTAGGTTGCAGTTGTAGATCTTAAAAATGTTAAATGTTTCAATGATGTTCTACCTTAAAATTAGGCTTGCAAATATTTAAGATTAAATTTGTATTAGGTACGTAAATTGTTCAAATATTTTTATGTAAATCAAGTTTTAAATCTTGTCACATTCTAGAGTGACAACATTGTTGAACAGACATGAATCATTGTTTTTGAAAGTTCATTTAAAATATTTGTAACACAACATGGGGTCAACAGACTGACTGTTAATAACCGTGTTAAATTGTTAGTTTCTGACCAATGGGTCATCATTACACTTTTGTAGAATGCAAGCCCGCCAGCGAATGCGAGACCATTCCCCCTGACAGCGAAGTGGAAATGTTCGAGCCAGGCATGCAGCGGCTAGTAGACCGATCAGGTTGCTGCCCCAAGGCAGAACTGGTCTGCCGCAAGGACAGATGCCCTGGCTCGCCTGCCTGCCCGCAGTTCCACGACCTGAAAGTCAAGAATGATACGGAGAAGTGTTGCCCAGAGTATTCTTGTGGTAAGTATTAGTAAAACCTCGGTTTAAAAACGTTATTGAAGACTTCGGTGCAGATGTTAAAGGCATGTAGTGGCTAGTGGACTACTCCGGTTGCTTCCCCAAGGCAGAACTGGTCTGCTGCAAGGACAGATACCCCGGATCGCTTGCCTGCCCGCACTTCGCCCGCAGGTCGTGACCTGAAAGGCAAAAATGTAACTGAGAAATGCTGCCTGGAGTACTCTTGTGGTAAATATCGATAGCATTTCTAAAATTCCCCTGGTCGTAAAAGCGGCAGACGATGCGATCTGCCGCAAGGACAGATACTCCGGCTCGCCTACCTGCCCGCAGTTCTACGTCCTTATAGTCAAGACCGATATTGAAAAAAGCTGCCCGGAGTATTCATGTACACTGCTAGACATAGGCATAAGTGGCGACAGGATATGGAAAGTTGGACTAGCCAAAAAAGATATTCTTCATCGGACACCAAGGCTTCGGGAACTGTAGATTAGACTGCAGATGTAGATACGTGATAGCAATCCTGGTATAATTTTTTGATTTAGGTCTATCGCAAAAGCTTTGCCATAGATAGTAAGTAAGGTGTTCAGTATAATGTTGTATTTCTTCACAGAGCTGCCTAAAGACAAGTGCCTAGTGAAACTGGAATGGGAGGCTGCGGCTCGAGGCGGCGAGAAATCACGCACAACTCCCCAAGTCATGTTCAAAGAGGTATCAATGTTTTCAGTAGTACTTTTTGCTTCTAGTCTTTTATGCAACGGAATCACCTAGCAGAACGTTTCCAGTTCAAAAACTCGAGTGGCGTTGAAATTAGTAGGTAATCAAAGAAAAAATAAATAATGTTGAACAATTCACGCAGCATCATCTAGCCCCAAGCTAAACAGAGCTTGTGTTATGTGTACTAGATGATTGATATACTTAATACATTAAATAGATAGAGGAATAAATATCTTACCCTTAAAGTATAACGCATCATAGCACTGGATTATCAACACCTATAAAATTGTCTTTCAGCTCGACTCAGTCTGGCTAGACGGCCCCTGCCGCGCCTGCCGCTGCGCCGCCGGCCCGCGGGGCGCCGCCCCCGCCTGTGACGTCACCGAGTGTCCCGCCATCCTGTCCACGGAGCAGCTGGTGTTGGAGCCGCGCCCCGTGCCGTTTGCCTGCTGCCCCCAGCCGGAGCAGGTCGCGTGTCGGGCTAGAGATAACATCTACAAGGTGAGTGTACTGTGTGCGGTAGTACCGCCGCCGACCTCACCGAGTGTCCCGCCATCCTGTCCACGGAGCAGCTGGTGGCCCAGGTCAGACGCCCAGACGCCTGGTTAGATTTGGTGATGGTAGTCCATTGTGTCGCAATCCAGGGGATTCACTGGATAGACCACTTTAGTCAATATAGGTAAAGATCTCCTCTAAAACCTTCCGTCACGATCATGTGCGGTCCAACCCATCCCGCTAACGTACGAAACGCTTTCGTAGCCAAACTTGACTGTGGCTTGTTTGCGGGACTAAGGGTGTTACGACGTTAATCCTCCTGGAATGCAATCGGCTTTTGCCCAGCCTTTTACTATTAAAGTACGCAGATAATTTAAATAACATTATTTGTTGCAGGTCGGCGAGAACTGGACGTCTCCTTCCGACGCGTGCACGCAGTACAAGTGCGAGCGGCACGATGACGGGACGCTGGAGCGCGTCACCACGGTGCAGGCCTGCGAGACTAAGTGTCAGCCGGTAAGGACCACTCGCGACAACCACAGCGTACCCCACATGCACGTAGGCGGTAGAGTGTTCGCTAGAGGATGGGTCCGAAACAAATCGGATAACCTGTATCAGAGACGAATGTTGCGCTCTGCCGAACGCGACTACCCCGCTTGAATTTGCTGAGTAATCATTAAAAATACACAGTGAAGGATGGTTCCTACACTTTGTTAGGAATGTAATTAACGCCAGCGACATAATATGTCGCTAAATAAATAACATGTAGAGTAGGAAGTCAATTATACTGGCTCCAGGCTGCTGCCCTCTCTAAACTCTAAGTTATGGCAATAAAATAATGCTGGTAGGTCTTCTCACTTCGAAAGTAACCGATCATACCATACCAAGCCAAATTTCTTTGTATTATGGTTTTTGCAAGTGACCCCAGACTAACCCAAAAGGAAAGGCTAATGAACTAAATAAAGTCTTCTGTCTGCGCCTCCTCAGGGTTGGGAGTACTCCTCCCCTCCCGCCGGGCAATGCTGCGGCGCGTGCGTGCCGGTGGCCTGCGTGGTGGGCAACGAAACACATCGCATCGGCACCGTCTGGACTTCCAAGGACCACTGCGCCAACTACACCTGCCTGCTGCAGAATGGAACTGTTTGTATTTATTTGATTACATTTTTAAAACAGATTTGAGTGTAGGATGGCTGATTATTAAAAAGAGATCATCCGATGCAGTAAGTACGTTCGCTAAACAACATTGCCGTGTCGTCGGTTAAATTCCATACTAACCACAGACTGACGGTCTGAGACTGAAAGTGCTTCGTAGAACTCCTAGCATGTATGGCCAGATTGGCCAGTGAGGTTAATGTGAGTTATGTTAATGGTGGTTTTGGGGGTAAAGGTGGGGTTTCCCCCAAATAGTAACAGAGGCAGATCTCCTCTGAACCGGGCCCGACCCATCTGGTCCACTGAGCCCGGTGGTCTTTCGACCAACAGTTGATGTCGGATAGTCGTGTATGGTCAGTTGTAACTGAATCAAGTGTTTGCGCGATCTAGGAATTGCTTCTCTTTTTGCATAGTTTATAACGACATCTAACGGATGTTTATTGAAGCGCTTAGGTAGGTTTTTACATGCTTCATCGTTTTCGCTGTTTGCGCCTCTATTGACAAGTTAGCCTTGTAGTTCGGCCGTTGTCGCCTAGAGGTCGCCTACAGTGGTTATTTATTATTTATATTGATTGTCAAACTTTCAGCTACCATCCCATTTGACAAAGCGAAGATGTAGCCCAATATGCTACACGTTTTCCCATAACTCACTCCTGGTTCACTCCCGACTCTGAAAAATATTCTAAGATTATTCTCATGTTTGCCCTCAAACTAACGATCCAGCTTACGAGTATAATGTCTAAATTAGTATTCCATTTTTTTTCTAGCTACAAATCCAAAGTGCAAACGAGACGTGCCCCGAGATCTCCAAGGCGCTCCAGAGACAGTTCGTGCTGAAGACAGACAAGGTGGCCGGGAAGTGCTGCCCCAAGGTCGAGGTCGTGGCCTGCCGCGTCGGAGACCAGATCTACCAGGTAAAACATTTCAACTTCAGTCTTCACGTCGCTGTCAATCGAAAACCTTGCTATGGATTTATCTCTGGCTCTGGAGATTAGTTTTCTACAAGAAACAGGGCCAGATTCTTAAAACATAAATTTGTAAAAATAACTAGAATTCCGCTTTTAGTATAACGTAACGTATTGTATATGACGTGGTGGTCATGTCATCTGTTCCTACAACAAATTTAAATTTACCAACATCATGCTCAGTTGGACGATCTTTTGGCACAAGAATAGGTACCTATACCTAAGGTCCTTTTAACTGTCTCTCTTATTTGTCACGAAGATCTGTCTTTGATTATTATTCGACAGCATGCTATAAATGTATGTACATAATCATCCCTCCTTCGGCTTTGTTTAGAGCTGGTCCTCAACTGGTTACCTTAGCGCTTGAAAATATTCTTCGAATTAAGAACTCTTTTTCTTTAAGGCGAGGATTCCCGGATTTCGGGATTTTTAGCTGCCCGTACCTCAATTACTATAAAGCCCATAGTTTTAAAATTCATACATATTATAGTTGAGGATATTTTCTAGTGCATCACTAGACTGAAACACGATTGCTGATATTTCATCCGATAGAAAAAAATTACAAAGTTACCTCTAAATGAAACTTTGAATGATCGGTGTGAATAGAAAAATGAATAAAATGACACAAAATGTATACCAAAACATTGCAAACGGTATTACGCAGTGCATCACTAGAAAATATTTTTATATGCCATACAAATATTTCTCAAAACACCTAAATACCTACAAAATCGTGCTCGGCTGCCTGCACCGTCGCGCTCCTGGTCTAATGGCATCGGCCGCTCGGAAATCCTCTCCTTAAAGCCACTTCTAGATCACTAAATCTCCTACTAATCCTTCACAGGAGGGTCAGACCTGGCAGACCAAGGACCCTTGCAAGAACATGACCTGCGCCCGCGAGAGCGGAGTCCTAACCACGCAGGTGCATGTGGAGAACTGCCTGGACACCTGCAAGAAGGGTTGGGTGTACGCTCCGCCGGCAGCCGGCGTCTGCTGCGGACGCTGTGTGGAGGACTCCTGTGTGGTTAAAGAGGAGCTGAAGAAACCCGGTAAGGTTCTGAGGTGTACGCTTGCACGTTACGGGAGTATGGAGATTAACGCTGTCAAAGGTCAAGCAACAAGATTGTACGGTAGGTACGTCGATACGTTATTGTAGGTTTTCTAATATTCTGGCTCTCAAACGAATCCAGAAGGAACATGCCCATAAAGTTTTTTATGCTGCTGGCTTTCCTGGAGGACATCAGGTGGTAAGATTAGCAGCCCCCCACCCGACACGCAACACCACAGGTGGGCCCTTTAAAGGGCCCACCTGTGGCCTAGTTGCGGAAACCATCCCAGAAACAAGTAAGTTGTCTATGCTGTCAAATATGAGTAAGAAACAGGCTCGGTAGCCATGGTTCACTTCAAAGAGAGATGTAGGTCAGTTTTTGCAAAGGCAAGGCCCAAAGGCCCCATAATGCCAGAACAGTCTGCTAGGCCTAACCACGCAGGTGCATATGAAGACCTGCCTTTGACAGGTGTCAAAGGCAGGTCTTCATATGCACCTGCATGCACAGCTGCATGCAGCGTATACCCAGCCTTCTTGCAGGTGCAAGAAGGCTGGGTATACGCTCCGCTGGCCGCGGGCTTCTGCTGGGGACGCTGTGTGAATGACTCCTGTGTGGTTAGAGATAAGCTGAAGAAACCTGTGAATAATGGTGTCAGTTCAGATGTCAGTAGTTCACTTGCTCATCAGTTCTGACTAAAAAGTACACGTTTAAATCATTATTTTGTATGCCATAAAGATTAAAATCTGTTAGCAAGAATAAAAAGAACCACAAAATCCATTTTGTTTACTAGTTCAGTAGTACTAATGTGTCAGACGGAATGAATAAGGAAGGACATTGATAGACAACGCATAACTCGCGGTAGTAAAAGAGACGGAGATATGCATTTGGTTCTCTAGTTCAGTAGTATTAATGTTTCTCTCACAGTTTTGCCGAGCGAGGTACTAATAGTACTAGAAGTCCGATCTAGTTCTTTAGTACGATTTTACTAGTAGGAAGCGATCCCTTTACTGACCGAGCAAGAACAAGCCTAATGTGAAGACCTGCGTGGTTTTATGTAAATTACTCCATGTAAATCACGCCGATCGATTGATTGGCGGGCCAAGGTATTCGCGAATAATTTAAGGCCAGGTAGTCCTGCAGCAGTAGGCGTAAGGGAAAATGCGCGCCTGCCAAGCCGCCGCGCTCGTGTTTTTTGTAGTTATTTAAACATGGTGGTTAAGAAAAACATTTTATCAAGTCTAACTCTGCGAATTTGGTTAGAAATATTAAGTGTCCTTAGTTGAGTACAAAAAAAAGTATCATATCAGTAGTTCGCTAGTCATAGTATTGAAAAATCGTTAGAAAAAGGGGTAACTTTGGGACTTTTTTATCGAGTGAAGTTCATTAGATCTTGTAACTGAATGCGACTTTGACTAGACTAGAACCTTAGGTAAAATATATCTTTTTTTCAGAATTTTAAACACTATTTTCTAAGTATCAGATGGTTTTAAAAATCACAAAAATGCGGCCTCTGCTGGCCTACCCAGCCTTAAACTTTGTTCTTGTGTGCAAATAACTGAGTAGGTATTTCCACTTATTTCCAGGCACGACGTGGCGATCATCCGACAACTGCACCACGTTCTCATGCGAGCGAGCAGGCGAGGAGGTGTTCGTGACGTCATCGAGACAGACGTGCGCCTCCGTCTCCGCCTGCCCTGCCGAGTATCTGCAGCAGGAGGGCTGCTGCCAGGTCTGCAGGGAACCGGCGGAAGCACTCAGTGAGGAATTCGATCTTTTATTTCCCCATGCCACCTACTACTGAAAGAACGGCTGAAATTTATATTTTACCAACTTAAAAGAAAGGAGAAGGTTTTATTATTATTGTTATGTTCGGCTGTATGTATGTTTATTATGAAGGTTCGCCGATTTCATTCAATGAGTCTTCTACTATTGTCATAAAATTCCCGTCGGATTAGAATTTGTCTCGCAAAATTATAAAAAAAATGTGTAAATATGCATGTATGTATGTATAAGTGCTTAGAGGCCATGCGCCCTAACAAGATGTATGATTGATACCTCTAAGTTATCATCATTCATGGGACTTATATACAACTGCTTGTGTGTGGTGCCGGCTTAGAATTTGCACCAACCAAATTCTTCCCGCGAGTGTGGTAAGAGCGACTAAGGGATATCCACCAGGGACGAGCAGCAGCGCCCCCTGCAGTACAATTCTACCACCGAACTGCGATCCCCAACCCGCATGCGCAGCGTGGGGATTATGGGCACTACCCCCCATGGGGGGCCAATAAGGTGCCTATTAGGGGAGGCCTGCGTCCAGTAGTGGACCAATACAGGCTGTCGAGGTTGCGGATGTATCAGTGCGTGCCTATAATCAGTCGGTAGCCGTTGTATAAAAAATGGTGTGGGTCCTGCCTCACCCACATCCCTTATAAATAAATAAATAATAAATAAATAATGCTGGACAATTCACACAGCATTATCTAGCCCCAAGCTAAGCAGAGCTTGTGTTATGGGTTCTAGATAACTGATATACTTAATATAATACACTACATAGATAGACATTTTTTATTATACATAGAAAACACCCAGACCAACGGAACAAATTTCGCCACGGAGGTCGTCAAACATACAACGGCTTTCTCGGTCGGTTGCGTTCAGCTGCTCTCGGCTAGCGACTCATGCGCAGGGTTCCACAGCTAATAATGTAATATTTCCGCAGGTAAATGCGTGCCTACCAGCATCCCTCTGAACGATACCATAGGACTGGTCCGCAAGGTCCTGGGTCCGCACGGCGCCTGCGAGAACAAGCAAGCCATCGCCGGGTTCAAGGAGTGCCGCGGGACTTGCGACTCCGGAGCGCTCTATGATACAAGTGAGTGACTGTGCTACTACCAGTGTGTACGGCGAGCGAAGCGAGTCACACCATCGTTACACAGCGCGGCGAGCGAAGAGAGCCGCGCTGAGTATCGATGGATGTGCGGCTCGCGGGGACGGGGCAGTAAGGGCAGGTACCTTAACACTTGAAGCTATATGAAAATGGTTTTATGAAACTACCCATTCTTTTTAGAAAAAATATCATCCCCATTCACAGATTCAAAAAAAATACAGATTTCGAGAAAATGGGCGTTTATCACAATAACTTTTTTTGATGCCAATCGATCCTGTTTCTTACTGATCAAAAATCTTTGGGATCAAATAAGGTTTGAGTACTAGAAAAGTCAGAAAACGCAAAAAAACTTTTCCCATACTTTTTAAGGAGTTCAAATCAATTTATTTTTTGTACTTTTTATCCCATAAATCAGTTCCCGTGGAACAGAAATCACCTTTAAACGTTTCCATAGAAACAACGCGTGCCAAACCGGGGGCAGAAACTGATTACTATTACTTTACTAATATTATAATTGCGAAAGTTTGGATGGATGGATGGATAGATGGATGGATGGATGGATGTTTGTTACCTCTTCGCGCCAAAACTACTGAACGGATCGGGCTGAATTTTGCACACATGTAATTCTAATCCTGGAATCAAACATAGGGTACTTTTTATCCCATAAATCAGTTCCCGTGGGATAGAAATCACCTTTAAACGTTTCATAAATAAGTCGACCTCATCTCGCCTAAAACATAATAATGATCATTAATGATATGTTTCCATCAGTGACGGGCGTGCACAACTCCGCCTGCGAGTGTTGCTCCGCGGTGAAGTTCTCTGCGCTGGAGGTGACCCTGGAGTGCGCGGACGGAAGCCGGCAGCCGCACCAACTCGCCTCGCCCGTGCTCTGCGCCTGCCGGGCCTGCGGGGACCAGCGGGGGTCCTTCTGGGGGACCAAGTCAGGTAAACACTACGCGGTGGAATATAGACCTCCATTTGCTATCTAAACATTTAAAAATTTCCTTTCGATTCGTGTGCCTTGACCCCTAAGCCATATAACTTTGAACTTTTTATTATCCAAACTAATCTGTATGGATATACATAGTCTTTGGTACACCCCTGCCTTTATTCAATTCACATAAGTCCGTCCATCAGTCAGGCAACCTTTGGTTGCCTGGAAGAGATCGCTTCTAAGCGATAAGGCCGCCCACTGTACTTGTCTTGTGTAATGTATCCTTGTAATGTTATTTTTATGGTGTACAATAAAGCATTTTTTTGTATTGTATTGTAGTGTAGCTAGTGTCGGTCTCAATTAGTTCGCACAGTTGAGATTTTAATGTATTTACTAAGGGTTGTGTTCTTCGAAAAGACATTCGGAGGAAGATAACGCTTTGAAAAAATAATGTACCTACATTTTTTCATTGTTGGTCTGGGTGTTTTCTATGTATAATAAAAAATATCTATCTATGTAGTGTATTGTATTAAGTATATCAGTTATCTAGTACCCATAACACAAGCTGTGCTTAGCTTGGGGCTAGATAATGCTGTGTGAATTGTCCAGCATTATTTATTTATTTATTTATTTATTTATTTTTATTCCAGGTGGAACAAAGAGTTACCATCCTCGTATGGCGATAAAATCCGCCACGCGCCCGCCAACGGAAACCGAAGACGAAAGAGAGTTCATACCCAACGTGTACCGACGATTCGGAGCTGATACCGACGAAAGGAAGTAACCTCTGTGAGCTCTCTTCTATGCCAGAAGATACAAGTTGTATCGTAAATAACTTCCAGTGTAGTAACGGACGAACCAAAGAATTGTAACAGATCAAAGTTTTGTAAATATTTATTAAAGTTGATCATAGTATACTTCTGTTGTTTTTATTAAAATTACCTACAATCATAGATATAAGTAAAATTCTGTAGATGGTACCTTCTCCCAGCGGTAACTCAACATATGGCCTATGTTATGTAACTTACGACGACCCCAGTGGCGCAGCTGGCGAAGGTCTGCCTGCGACGCAGGAGGTTGCGAATTCGATTCCCGCCTCGGGACTAATGTTTCTACGATCTACTGATATTTGTTCAGGGTGTTCTGGATGTTTTCTATGTATAATAAATAAGTATCTTTCTATGTAGTGTATTGTATTTGTTTATCAGTTATCTAGTACCCATAACACAAGCTCTGCTTAGCTTTGAATTGTCCAGCAATATTATATTATTATTATTAAACCCTCATTTATTCTTCAATCTCGTTTATAAAATACATTTTTTACTATGGAAAATAAATTATTATTTTATTAAAAAAGTATTATACAGTAAAAAATATATCGGCTCGGTGAATCACCGGCCGCGATGCTAGGCTCAAGCGGCCGGTGACAAGGCCTGCAGAGAGAGGCGCGCCGAGTCTAGGAGTATCGCCTTTTGAATCTGGCCCTTTATCCAACTTCGTAGCGAGTCTCTTGAGATTATTATTATTAATAGAAGTTGGTACCTATCGTAATAAAACAAAATATACTGATCACAGTTTAATATTGATTGTAAATATGTCGCTGATATAAGTTTTAAAAATACATTAACTTTTCTAGTCTACTGAAAGTCAATTTAGATAAAATTCCATTTGATTCAATTTACCCATATTTAAATTTTGTGATGGCAGAGTAATAACCACCTAACGATTACAAGTCTATATATATAGTTTGACGTATATGGTTAAAAATGTGAAGAGATAAAACTTAAAATAGTTATTAATTGTACTGTAGCTTTTTCAAAGCTATACTAATGAGATAGGCCTATCGTTTCCCGCCACAATATTCAAATTAAACAAGTATATGCATGACTATCTGTCAAAATTGACCAACAGCCAATGAGAACATTCGTCCAATTAGGAATTGGCCCAATCAGGTTTCTTCCCGCCACGTCAGAGAAAGGCGCGAGCGAGCTCGTGGCGCCGCCATTTTAATTCTCCATTGGCGTTTAGTTTCCCGCCGAGTACGGACGTGCTACCAAAACGTAGCACGATTTTGAAGAATTTTCTATTCCAGAATATAATTGTAGGTGCATTAATTCACAACGAATTATTATCAAAGTGCACAAATGTGAAGGTACGGTGAAAAACAGTGCATTACTGCGTAAGTAACCTTTTCTTCAAAGTTACACCTTTTGTATAAAGTTTTAATTTGCGAAATAATTTCGTAAAAATTTTCCATGGACTGATAGTCCATTTCATTTCTATTATTTCGTAGACTAACGACACGTCCGTGTCGCTTCGTCATTACGAAAGCTAACGCTTTTACTACCTCGCACGAGGTGGTACCGCGTAAGTAATTTATGTTTGTGTGACTTTTTATTTCGAATTTAATAACACGTGCTTTGGAAGCACGTGGTTATTTTATTATTTTAATGACGTAAGCTGAGGCTTGTCCAACCTAGCAAGCAGTATTTCCGCTATTATCAGTGGCAGTCCTTTTTTATTTTAAAACGAGATTTTAACGGTTTTACCGTTCGATTTGTTAATTTTATTTTCCGGTCTTTTGTTGGTTTTTGTTCCTGTACGCTAAAATATTATTTCTTTCTAGCAAAGATTTAAAAACGATAAAAATACCAAATTCCGACCACGGAAATCGTGGGATCGACGTCGACGGGCCGTGAACAGCCGGAGAAAAAGTTCGACATGGAATGTTCATGGGAATAAAATCGTGAGTACTCTTAAAATATACCTAGTATTTTGGGCATTGTGGGACACGAACGCCTACGTAGGGCGTTCGATTGGTTCCCCGTGCTCATATATTATAAGTAATTGGAAAATAACACGTGCACTACGCTCAACGTGTTGTAGATTTGCGTTTTCATGACCCAATTACAAACTTGGGTGTCCATGTAGTTCTAGCTTTCAGAATCGAATGTCCTATCTAAACTAAAGGAAGATTCCTTGTGTAATATGAAACCAAGCTGAATGTAACCAAGATTTCTGAATCAGTTGATACGACAACACACAGTTACAACTACAATTTGTTTATTTCTAGAATATGTTTGGTTACTATCTTTAGAATTACATTGCAGTACTAGAATTATCAGAATTAATTTGCGTGATTGGATTGTCTTATCCATTCACCGCCCAGCTAAGGCTCTGAGCAGCTATTTGTAAGGGCACTGAAAGTGTTAACCTAGGATAGCAAAACTAAGAAGTTTTTACATATTTTGTTGCCTACTGTTTGTGGCTATCGAACAGCATCAAGTCCACCCTCGAGAAGATACGATTGAAGGATGAATAAGGAATAAAATCATGTTAGTAGTTTTTAAGCAACACACCCGATGTATTTTCTTGCAAGTAATAAAAAAACCCTCGCAGGGTTTGTTTTAGCGCCCTCGCAGGGCTGCATTGGCACATATTGTCATAGACATCTTCTTGCAAGATACTTATCAAAAAACCCTCGCAGGGTTTGTTTTAGCGCCCTCGCAGGGTTGCATTGGCACATATTGTCATAGAGATCTTCTTGCAAGATACTTATCAAAAAACCCTCGCAGGGTTTGTTTTAGCGCCCTCGCAGGGCTGCATTGGCACATATTGTCATAGACATCTTCTTGCAAGATACTTATCAAAAAACCCTCGCAGGGTTTGTTTTAGCGCCCTCGCAGGGCTGCAATGGTACATTTTCATGGACATCTTCTTGCAAGATACTTATCAAAAAACCCTCGCAGGGTTTGTTTTAGCGCCCTCGCAGGGCTGCATTGGCACATATTGTCATAGACATCTTCTTGCAAGATACTTATCAAAAAACCCTCGCAGGGTTCATTTGCGCACCCTCGCAGGGCTGCGATGACACACAAAATTCGGCCGCACCGAATATGTTTGTAAGCTACCTATTATAATTATCATGGACGTGATCTGATGATCCTATTTCTCGAACAACGAGGCGAAAGGTAATTTCGGTTATTTTTCTGCAATAACGTAAGTATGTGTTCACTTGACCTCAGAAAGGCCTGACTGGTTTTGGATTTGGATCAAGGTAGTCGCCGGACTGCACCTCTATCGCGTACCTATTGTCACGAACTTCCAGGAAGGCTAACTTCTATCCATAATGATTCGGGTACCCACACCATGAGTATGTATTGAATGGAAGTCATCGTGGTGCACATCCACCAGTGATGAAAAAATTCCAGGGTATCGCGTACCTATTGACATGAACTTCCAGGAAGGCTAACTAATATCCATATTATTCGGGCATTGCATACCCGTCTACACAAACTTCCGGGAGGCTCTGGTAGTATTTATTTTTAGACAAATTGTGTATACCTGGTGCACTACAGCTTTATAACGATTTCTTATCAAGGTATCGGATACCTATTGATGTTTATTATACATATATTTATCATCTGTAACATTGGGCTATGATTGTTTCCTTGTTTGATATAAACTTTCAGAAAGAGCCGTTATAATATGATAAATTAAATTAACTTCTGGCTTCCAGGCTTCTGGTATACCGCAATTGTGATAAAAATCATCATCACCATGTTGGATAGGTACCGTACTTTAAGAAACTCTTCTTATCCAACTCAGGTTGATAAGTTTAATAGATTGATGAATCATCGATTAGCTGATAAGTCAGGGACATATAAATCGCCTGCCTTAATTGCAGCTGCTGGGAGATGTCCGTGTGCGTCTTGGAAAATTAAGGTTTTAACTAAGTCTTAAAACTGACTTGCATTCAACATTGTTAATTCATCATTAACTCAAAGTTACTACCATCTGCGTAGTTTTTCTTTAAGATACGTAACCTGTATGTAATGAGTAGGAGAGGATTTAGGAACATTCTATGGGTTCATGAGATCGCAGAATTGAGTGAAACAGATTGACATTCCGTCTTCCTACCTACAAAATTTTGTTGCCTGCCAGACTAGTCGCATTAAAAAGACTAGTTCTTTAAAATTATCTACCCTCAATTTTATCTTTGTCATACCGAGTTGAAATGCTGTTTAGGCATCATCAACATTTTTAAGGCCACGGTAAGCAATCATAGAAATGCAAACAAAAGATGAAGGATATGCCATCGCAAATGCATAGATCCAGCTTTGACTTCGACTTTGGCCGTTTTAGGTGTACATTTTGTCTGACAAGTAAAGATGACTATTCGATGATATTACTGCCAGTGCGGAACTGGCCCCAGGCTTAAAGTCTATAAGTGTCTGGCGTACGCTATACAGTTACATAGGTATATCTGGTTTTAAATTAAACTCCGGCCATGTCCGGAGTTATGATTGTGAGAACAGCAGGGGTGTGAATGGTAATAATCCTTCTGGGTTTATTTACGACTAACTACCCTGTTCGAACTTTTTATCATCGATACAAATGATTGTATGGTATTAATCCTTCCGTGTATATTTACGACTAACCACCCTCTTCAAAAGTTTTATCATCGGTGGCATTTCTCAGTTATCTGCTTTGTATGATAAGTTGTTGAATGGTTTCTCAACTGTATTAGATACAATGTTAAGTATTTTATTTTTATAACTTTTTAAAACCTGGCGAGTTCAAGAATGAAAAAGTTATCGATGCCTTCTTTTTAAACATCAGTCGGTACCTACTGCTTCTGTCCTTGACATGCGCTGTTTTTATTTTCTATAGTGTTACACATACAAAACTAATATTTTTAAAATTTTTGTGGTGGAGCAAGCGACCATTGTCAGCTTCTGAACTGCAGCGCTGATGCGTTATGTGAGTTATGTTCCTGAACGAGAAGAAAATTGCAACCTTCGCTTCGAAAGCGGGAGGTATGAAGTCAGTATCATCAGTTATTTGACATAAAGAGATGTTTCAACATAACTGCAAGTTAAACGTTAAATCGCTCTTTTTGATTATTTCATTAGCATTATGGAGCAACAGTCACGATTGCGTCTTAAACCAAGAACATTTTGGATGAAGTACATTGGTAATGAGTGACGTATTTATCTACAAGTCGAGTACATTGTAACAAATAATGTATTGCTGGTTTTTGAACTATACTTTGTTGGGTGCAGGATATGTAGTGCCTGGTAGTCACCATTATGAGACATAATTTTATTGATGTCTCGATAGGTTTTTCTTTCAAGGTATGACATGCTGTGTGTACATATACATATAATTCGGAATGAAGTCCGGATGAGATATAAAGGAACCAATGGCACGTTTCTAAGAGCAAACCATAAATATAACCCGGTTGGCTTTTTCAATTGAGGTAGCTGTATTTTTATTGATGTCTATCTGATCCGTAAGCTTTCCTAAAGTTGGAAATATATGCAAATCTGTTATTTCAACACTTGTAATGTTGTATTCCAAACAGTGTGGGGGAAAAGTTAATCATTTACTGAAACCCATTACAAGAACTTCTCTTATCTGGACATCTTAGATAAGCATAGCTTCGCTATAGTTAAAAGTACGTAATTAAACGTACCGCAATAATTTGAAAAGTTCATTTAACTACCTACCTACATGATTTAATTGTTTAGAATGACCATACAACCTGATAAGTGAGTTTTTATTATGGCCTGTATAGCAATAAGTCCAATACTTTTATTGTGAATCAGAAATTAAATTCTTCACAGTTGTAGTAGTAGTAGTAATGAGGACGTTATAATTTACAAAAATTAACTGTTTCTAATAGAAATTGAGCCGTGGCCGCTGAGGTCTTATTTTACGGATACCAATTTATTGTATTGTGTATTAACTTTATTAATCATCTAGTACCTACTCATAACACAAGTTCTGCTAATCTTGGGGCAATATGATGCTGTGTGTATTGTCTAGTATTATTTATTTATTATACTAGCATCGGTTCAACTTTCTATCATGGCAGTAGCAGAGAGCCAAAGTCCAATTTTCCAATAAATTTAATGAAATTTCACTTTTATTGTAAAGATATTGCCAACTTTTTAAATATGGCTATTTTTAATAAATGTGTTTTGACCAATACGTGCATTAGCTATGTATTCCGTTTGAATGTCACAATGACTAATTTGCATTCAAAACTGTGGCTAACGAATTTTACGATTAAAACATTTTTTTATAGTAAGTTCACATTGGCGTAGAGTGTCTTCACCACCACCAGGCGATAACAAACACGTCTCATTAGTATAGCTTTGAAAAAGCTACAGTACAATTAATAGAAGCGTTTTACATAAAATAAAACGCATATTAATTTACTTACCTTTTTCAAAGCTATAACTTTTAATCCTGCCTGGTGATATTCGACGCAATGGAAATGGCGGCGCCACGAGCTCGCTCGCGCCCCTCTCTGACGTGGCGGGAAGACACCTGATTGGCCAATTCCTAATTGGACGAATGTTCTCATTGGCTGTTGGTCAATTTTGACAGATAGTCATGCATATACTTGTTTAATTTGAATATTGTGGCGGGAAACGATAGGCCTATCTCATTAGTATAGCTTTGAAAAAGGTAAGTAAATTAATATGCGTTTTATTTTATGTAAAACGCTTCTATTAATATTATCACAACATCCACTGGAAGATACAATATTTACAAAGTTAAGTAACTGAAGATCGTAGATTCACTTTGGAAGATATCATTTTAAATCTGCAATGAACACCTTAAAAATCACTTAAGTACAAGATGCTCTTAACTAAAACTTGCCGAGTTTCTAAATTTCATTACGATCCGTTCAGCCGTTTAAGCGTGAAAAGGTGTTACTTTCTAATTTAACATATTAGTATGGATTGAAGTGTCTGTAATGTCAATTAACAGCTTTTTGGAAAATGTGTATGCAAGGTAACTAATAAACAAAACACAAAATTTAAAAATGTTTGCCTGTTTGTTTTGGCTAATCTCTGAAACGGCTCGACCGATTTTGAGGGACTTTCACTGGCAGATGTAGAGGAGGCAACTTATGCTACTTTTTTTTAAAGAATTAGGATCCCGTCTAAAAAAATCATAACCCTCATAACTGTTAGTTCTGAGACGAAGCCAGATACTTAATTAAGTTAAAACAAGTGTGTTAAGGCCTATCGTTAAGACTTTGGCAAGAAAATTGCTGGATTTAAAATCAGATATCTCTAAATGCAAAACAATTCATTCGCTGTCCGGGTCACTAAGCTCCTCATCAGAAGATTCCACCTTCTGTCGTCGTTTGCTCTTCTTGCTCTTTCTATCACCTTTCTTTTTAACTTCTACTTCCTTTTCACTCTGTGGTTCGTCCTCTATGACAGGATCTTCTATTGTTTGTGGTTCTGCAATTTGTTCTTTCTCTTCGTCCTCCTTCTGCTTTTGTTTTCTGACTAGGTCTGATAGGTATTTGCATCTGTGCATGCACTCTTCCTGTAAATCAGAAATATTTTATGAGGCGAGACTCAAGGAACATCTCGTTTTTTGCAAGATTCCGTTTAGTAGTAAACGTGTTTCAATGCTAGCATTCACAGCAGTATCCTGTTTACGGTATCATGCAAAAAACCAATCCGTTCGAATTTGTCATTCGGTTTTTTAAGGTGCTACCCCGACCCAAATCAGCACCACCACCTGATGTGAAGTTGCTCTTTCTGACCACCATAGTGGCAAAAAAGAGCAACTTCGCATCTCTGACATTTCTTTTATAGAGGCATTAAAAAAAGCTTATGATAGGTACCACAATCTGCCAAATCGATTTTTAAATTCCTTCGTTAATAATAATAAGACGAATAAATGCTTATTAATTTATTATTATTATAAATATAGTCTAAGTCAACTCTTACGACATCCAAAAGCCGAGGTGGAGAGGTCTATTCTTACGGCGCGAGAGCCCCGACCAAGCAAGTCGCTTATTTCTTTCTACACGGTACCTTAGTCTTCCCAGGCACAGCAGCGGCGATCTTCTGCCAGCGGTCGCCGGCGCCGCCCTTGGGGAACCTGGCCAGCGCCGTCTCGAGCGCCTTCTGCTGCGTCTGCGACCACGCGCCCAGGTTCACCAGGTCATCGGTCTTGCGGGTCTTCACCTGCGGGTGTCACACCAGTCTTACGATGAACAAGAACAAAATCAAAAATTTTAAAAACACCCCGACATATTTTCATGAAACATGGTTAAGAACACTCGGGATAAAATTATCTATGACACAAAAAAACTAAACAAAAATCGGTTCATCCCTTTGGGAGCTACGATACCACAGACAGATACACAGACAGACACGTTAAACTTCTAACACCCCGCTCTTTTTGCGTTGAGGGTTAAAAAGCAGAGTTTCAAGATCAAAGAAGAGTGTGAAAGTTAACTCCACTGTCATCTAAGCTTAACGGTAAAGCTGCCTTTTGTACGGTGTTTATTTTTTATTCAGATATAAGATTTTTTATTTTTTGTTGGAGAGAAAATACTTTAATATACCACACAAATAAAGAAAACAATAGAAACAAACATGCTTAGAATAGAAGAAGTATAAAGGCCTTATCGCTATGAGCGATCTCTTCCAGGCAATCTTAGGGTGGATTGGGCATGAAAGAACAATTTAAACGGTAGCACTAAAATAAATTACCAATTACTACAATACCTACAAATATTATAATAAACTTAATAAATTAAAAAAATAAAATAAGTGGTAAGTATAATAGTTAGTTATCTATACTAATATTATAAAGAGGAAAGATTTGATTGTTTGTTTGTATTGAATAGGCTCCGAAACTAGTGGAGCGATTTGAAAAGTTCTTTTACCATTAGAAGCCCACATTATTCCTGATGAACATAGGCTACTTTTTACGGCGGGAAATGCTTCATTCCTACGGGAAAACGGGTAATAGGACAACGGGTAGTAAGAATACAGCTAGTTTTACATGAAGCAGTTTTTTTTTCTAAATATAGGGAATGATTTATGTTAGTTTCAAGTATAATCAAGTGTTCATTCATGAATTCTTAGCAATGTTTGAACAGCGTAAATTTACATGCGGAGCCGAAAACATACGCCGTGGAAACAGATAGTGAGAAATATAAAATTTATTCTTTCAACTGCAAATCACACGTTTTGATGTCATTTTTCTGTATTCTTGTCCCATCATCATTTAGGCCACTGCTGTCTTCGTTCACTATTTTTCTTCTCACTTTTCCGAGACAAAACCAATTCTAGATTATCCCCTATCCTACTAATCCTACTAATATTATAAATGCGAAAGCTTGTGAAATGTGAGATTTTTGTTACCTAGGATCTCCAAACCAACTGAACAGACGATCAAGATGAAATTTGGCATACACTTACAACATAGCCTAACTTAAATAATAGGCTTTATTATACCGAAAATGCGTACGAAGCCGCGGACAGAAGCTAGTTCTTAGTATATGTATGAACTCAAAAGATCTCTGTATTCTTGTATAAAGTTTTTCTCATAAAATCTGTTGCCATCCCCTAATTCTAATTCTGATTGGGGGTACTGAGATCTGCACTTACATCTCGCATGGGAGTGTATTGTGCATAACCTATCCGGCAGGGTGAATTAATATTTACGCAACAGCGTCACATTTGTGTTACTAAACATTAAAATATTGAATATCGAAAAGATAAAGTTTAAAATTATTTGACAGCACTTTCATACTGAAAGTGCTCGCAGCGCGCTACCAGCCGCTACCATTCTGGTGTCAAATAAGCCTATAGCCTAAGTTATGTGCAAATCATTTGTCATGAAGCGTCATGGGCCTGTCAGCCGCCAACATGTACACTCTTCAAGTAAGGTAAAGCGAGTGGAATATCACAGTTTGTTCTGAGTCCGTCTCTTAGATGCTGTAAGTTGCTTCAGCTATAGGTAAGTAAAAAAAAGTATTTATTCTGTGTCACAAAAATTACAAGTAAAATTGGTAAAAACAAATAAAAGATACAACCGTGACATCAAAATATGTCGACTACGATGGCGCTACTGTGCGCTGGTTTTATGCTACACCTAGAGGGCGCTGCAGCAGCTGTGACACGTAGGTAGGTAATAGCATAGACTAATTAAACACTTAATTAGTCTATGGTAATAGATACCTTTGACGACCTCTGTGGCGCAGCGGGCGAAGGTCCGCGACGCAGGAGGTTGCAGGTTCGATTCTCGCCTCTAAATAATAATTAATAAAGGTTGTCAGCATGTGGGATGTTGATTCAGCGACTATCGTCCCGATAGTCGTTTCGGTTAACGGCGTAATTGCGAAGAGTCTCGAACAACATCTCAAGAGACTCTCGCTATGAAGTTGGATCATGGGCCAGATTCAAAAGGCGATACTCCTGGACTCGGCGCGCATCGTCAGGTTGTTCCTCTCGCTGCAGCCCTAGTCACCGGCCGCTTGAGCCTAGCTTCGCGGCCAGTGATTCACTGTTTTGATATATTTTTTACTGTAGAATAGTTTTGTAACATTTTATTTTCTATAGTAAAAAATTTATTTTATAAACGAGATTAAAGAATAAATGAGTGTATAATAATAAATAATGCTGGAATTCACACGGCATTATCTAGCCCCAAGCTAAGCAGAGCTTGTGTTAAGGGTACTAGATAACTGATATACTTAATACAATACACTACATATATTACATATATACATATATTTTTTTTTTATTATACATAGAAAACATCCAGAACGCCCTGGACAAATGTTTGTACGATCTCCAGATATTTGTTCAAGGTGTTCTGGATGTTTTCTATGTATAATAAAAAATATCTATCTATATAACAGGTATCTAGTACCCTTAACACAAGCTCTGCTTTTAGCTTGACAAAGATGTGTGAATTTTCCAGCATTATTTATTTTATTATTTACCTTTTTGGGCTGTTCCACTGGCACTGGCTCCGGTTCCTGACCGGGTACTTTGTAGCAGTTGTCTTTCATCTTCGCAGCCATGTGAGTCACCTGCAATGGTAAACATTTATTTTAGTTCACCTGTTTAAATAATTGACATCTTTTATTAATATCATACTAATATTAGAGAAAGTTTGTAAGTGTGTTACTCCTTTACTCTTAAATAACTGAACGGATTTGGATGAAATTTAGTACTAAAAACTAAAATACTAAACTAACACATTCGTGGCACAAGACGCAGATGCCAGTCTTCTTCCCCGTATCGAGGCTGGGCACTGAATGCGTTAACACATAGGCTTATATTCCCGGAATAGCTGTATGTATGTACCTGTTTATGTCTATGCTGTGCTTGTTAAAATAACTATCTTTAAAAGTCCAGTAACAGCGTGGGGCACAGATAGATTATCATGAAGCCATCTATTTGTCTGGTAAGTTCATTGTATAATATAAAATACAAGCTTAAGGTACTGCAGCAAGAATTTGTCACAATCCGTTGATTTTTCAATTTTAAACTTAACTATAATTTGCTTTTTATTACATTTGCTATGCGGTAATCACAAACAACGTGTTATTAATTAAGTTTTTATATTTTAAGTTTTGTTTTGTTTGAATGTAGTTTGTTTGGTTGGAGTAGAAAAGGTATATTACTATGGACCGCAGAATAAGTTAATAAGATATGTAACTTTTCTATAGCCATGGCTTAGTTAATTCAGCCAGATATGGCGGAGGACTATGTTTTATAATATGCAGTGATGACCTCACCTCTGCCACGGGTCGCCTCATGAAGTTGGCGATGGTCTCCCAGCGGTCTGCGGAGCCCCCGGGGTACTTCTTCACGAGCCGCACCAGCTCGGCCAGGTCGTCGTCCGTCCACAGGCCTCCCACTATTATGGGGGGCAGCTGAAGCAGAAATAATAACAATATATAATGCTGGACAATCAACACAGCATCACCTAGCCCCTAGTTCAGCGAAGGGTACTGGATAACTGATATAAGTACTTAGTACAATATAGATAGTTATTTTTCATTATACATAGGTAACACCCAGAACAAATATCTCCTGCGTTGTAAGCGAATGCCCACTGGGCCACAGAGGTCGTCATAGTCGTGGGGACATTCCTTAATAATAAAACAAGCATAATTTTGTTTTTTTAAACCTCACGTTTAGGAATATGAACCTCGTTCAAACGAAAAGTCTGGGTTGATCAATTGCGGACACCATTATAAATGCGAAAGTTTGGATGGATAGATAGATGGATGGATGTTTGTTACCTCTTCACGCCAAAACTACTGAACGGATCAGGCTGAATTTTTTCACACAGTTAATTCTAATCTTGGAATCAAACATAGGCTACTTTTTATCCCATAAATCAGTTCCCATGGGATAGAAATCACCTTTAAAAGTTTCCATAGAAACAACGCGTGCGAAGCCGCGGGCATAAACTAGTTTTCATAAATATTTTATGAAAACTTTATGTACACTACATATTTATATATATGAAAACTTGTAGTACACTCTTAGAAATATCAATCAGTTCTCTAAAAGTAGCGATATCCATAATTTTAATCTTAGAAATAAAGATAAACTCACTGTGTTTAAGGGCAATGTATTTGCTTCTACAAAATAACGCGTAGTGAGTTGCAAAAATTATCAGTAAGTACCTAAATAAATTAAAAAAAATTGTCAAAAGCTTCCTGTGCATAAAGGCTAACTATAAAATATAAGATTATCTAACTAGAAAATAAAAAAGCTTGGGACAGTTTTTGCTCCAACTCTAAAAATACAACTAACATTTCTTCATCGCTTCTTTACTTAAGTCACAGATATTATAATACTATTTAAGTCTACATGTGACAGAAAACAAAAAAATCACTTTATTGTCGCGTCAGTGTCTATAATTTAAGTTTTTCTAAGTATACATTTATTTTGATTACCTAACTTAACAACTATTGCGGAAATCTGCTAGTGGCAGACCACAAAAGGTCTTTTTACCACTAAACTTTACATAAAATACCTGGGTATACGCTAGGGTGGGTCACTTATGTATGGAGAAAAAAAAATAAGTTTTTTTACGGGCACAGTTACGAAAAGGTGTAAATAGTTATGTAAATAGTTTATGTAAATAGTTTAGTTGTGTAAATAGTTTATGAAGTTTCATCGCAATCGGAATCAATCTTCTGCCTCCGGAGTCATGTGGGATTGTCAACTAATAATGGGGAAAATGGGCCTAACAACATGAGATACAGAGTTACACCAATGAACACTATTTATAAATAAAAGCCTTAAATCAAAAGTAACTTAAGGTTTATGAAAGGGCAAGCCTTTTACAACAAAAATAATGGAGATTAAATACTATAACATTTAATAAAGTAAAGGGTTTAGTTAGTAGCGAAATCCTTGTTGCTGTCGAATTTCGGCATTGCCGTTCTGGAATCTATCTGGGCCTTTATGAAGCCTTCGGCCATTTTCTTATCGCATAAAGTGGCTGAAGCTTCAGTCACAGCTTTGACTGCTCTTTCTACTGCTTGTGTGTGACAAGGAAGGCATGATAGATCCAATTCTCCTTCTCCTTTTTGTTGAATAAACAATCGGAGATTTTCTTCGCTTACAGATTTTAATATCGGTGGTTCAGTGATATTTTCTTGCCAATTGAAAAGTTCATAATATGTTGATGCGTTAAAGTTTATCTTTGGTAACTGAAACAGACGCAATTTCCTTGGAGTTTCCGATCTTGCTTTCAAAATTCGACGTGCCGCTAATTCGCGAACGTGCGGCTGAGAATCTGTCAACATTGCAAGCAATAAGTTTTCCGGGTGTGCGAAATAATTGTTTCTTTGAATTACTGGGTCGATAACGGTTTTTAAAGTTGATGGTAAATATCTGGATAGCTCGATAAGTTTAAACAAGTGTCGCGATCCATCTTTACAGCTAGAGTGGGTTTTTATAGCAAACCATATCGGAGCGTAAACCTTGACAATATACGTTGTAAGAGTTATTAGATTTTCAGAGGGCTTCTCTACTGAAACTCTACTCTTGTAGGTATTTTTTTGTTCTTAGGGCAAGCACATTTACTATAATCGCGACACTTGCATGCCGAGATGTCAAACAAAACTTTACTTCCGAGCCGAAATTCTTCCAACTTGTTTATCGATATTTTCGGGTGAGACTTGAGAAGGTTTTTACATTTTAAATAATAAGTTTGTAACATTACCTTCATTCGTTTTGGTTCTACTGTTGGAATAGAAGATTTTGCCCATATTTTTATAAGTTTTTCAACTACAACGGCCTCGATTTCTTTATAAGTTGGCTCTTTTTTCGTTTCCTTCTCAAATTTTTACTTGTGCCGGATCCACTCATAAAACTTCATCACATCTTCGTATGTTGGCAATATTGCCAACATACGAAGATGTGATGAAGTCATCAGTCAAGAAAACTTCATCACATCTTCGTATGTTGGCAATATTGCCAACATACGAAGATGTGATGAAGTTTGAAGTTTTTTTTTTTTGAAGTTTTTTTTTTTTTATTGTCTTTTAAATCACCAAATAAGGGACACTTCTATTTCGAGTACCTACGTTCCATTTTTCTAATGACGTAAAACGAATTACTGCACTGTATTACACAACGCACGACAATGATTGTTTTACCAAAATGGCGCTTCACTTGTCTCACTTCCCCCGCCCCCCACCCCTTTCCTACTACTTTGTCATTAAATTCAATGAAGAGCTGCGTATTTATAATTACTAGAAACTATTACGCATGAAATCCGATATCAATAACTTCAGAAAAAAAAATAGTGAAGAGACGTCAAAAGTAGACTTTTTTCTAATAATTCAATGTCAATCCGGAGGCAGTAAAACTTAAAACATTGTAATGAAACTTTACATATCAATTAACGACACCATTTGGCCACTTTTTAACGGTGAGCGTTATTGAAAATCGAGAAAAAAAAAATTGACCCACCCTAGTATACGCCCAGGTATTTTATGGGTCTTAAATGAAAGGTGGTCTTAAATGAAATTCTAACTATCTGGTGAGCCCACAGAGCAGCAACGCAATTTTCTACTAGTGGAAAAACGACAATGTGCTTTTATTGTATGTACCATTGGTCGTAAAGGTCTTTGGTATAGCTGAATATGTAACAACCAGTATACCTGAGGTTCAGTAGGTGTCTCAGGCTCGTGCACCGGGTCCAGCAGACAGGCGGCGGGCTGCCTGTCCTGTGGCAGGAAGGCTCTCCGGCGGCGCGCGCCTCGCTCCTTCGCCTCGGCCGCGGCTGCTGCCTCGCGTGTTTGCCGCTTGCGTTCCTCTTCCTCTCTGAATCAACTCGTTTATTAAGCCACATTTCCCGACAAGGTTTATCATCATCAGCTATTTGACCGAGTCGATAGACGTAACGCGGCGGGCGATGGTCCGCCTGCGACGCAGAGACACACAGACGCAGGAGGTTGCGGGTTCGATTCCCGCCTTCAGAGAAATGTTAGTATTTTCTGCAAATATTTGTTTTGGGTGTTCTGGGCATTTTCTATGTATTAAAAAAAACACATATCTGTTATGTATTGTATTTTGTATATCAGTCATCTTACTACCCGAAACACAAGCTCTGCTTAGCTTGAGGCTAGATGATGCCGTATGGATCTGCATCCAGCATTATTTATTTATTTATTATTTAATACCCACTGCAAGCGAAGCTTGCTGTCAGCATTGTTCCAGCCTCTCTTTGTGCCACATGTAACCTACAGTTTCGTCAACCCATTGCGCCTGTTCTTTCAGCAGATCACATAAATTTTTACAAACTATCCTACATTATGCAAAAACTACAAACTTGAAATAAATTATAGACCAGTGGATATATGACGAACCTCTTCTTTTGCCTCCTAGCTTCCTCTTCTTTCTCCTTCTTTATCCTCTTATACTCTTCTATCCCTCTTGGGATAGCAGTGACCATCCACCACATGAAGCGTGGTATTTGGAAGGGCAGGGTGTCTTTGACACTTGGCTTTGGCAGCTGTTCAAGTATCTCGGCCAGGCCGGCATCAAATCCAGACTTTTTGGACTTGGATTTTGCTCTGCTGCTTAGGATTGATTCCTAAAAATGAATAGGAATAGCATTATAACAGAGCTCGGAACTTGTAATTTTTTTTGTACATGCTTTACTGTTATTATACCCATAACACAGTCAAGCTTTGCTTACTTTGGGGCTTGATGATGATGTGTGACAATGTTTAGCATTTTTTGCTCATGGTATTATGTAACTCTTTGTGAAGAAGTCACCAGTGTTGTAAAAAGCACCCTATCTAGGTCAGACCTCAGTAACTTAAACTTACTGCAGTAAACCTCTTTTCTACATAAGCCGCCCAGCTGACCAAATACTGCCCTAAGGTGGTGATGATGAAGAGGATAACCGCTCCCTCGGCCAGGCCCATCTTCCGCACATGTCTGTAGTAGTATATCGCTGAGCGCCAGTTGGGCAGGCCGTTCTTGAGAACATCATTGTACCTGTAATCAAATATTATGAGTTTGTCACAGGTGACATAATACTAGGCAATGTTATGGTTGAGCAAACAATTAGTTATGCTTTCAAGTGATTGCATAAATAAAGTATAGAAATTGTCTCTGCCTTGCTCAAGTTTTGGAAAACCGAATGTTCCATTCAATTGGCTTACTCAAAATAGGTAAGTTGGACACAAAATGAATAAAATAAAAAAATTTAAAGTCCTCACTTTTCCCTCTTCCCAGGATCCTTGAGAACATTGTGGACGGAGACCAAATTCCTGAACTGGACATCAGCATCTGGGGCATCATTTTTATCTGGATGCAGTTTTAGGGTCAGCTTCTTGAATGCTGATTTTATCTCTGCTGGTGTTGCATCCTTGAACAATGAATGTTATTTAAAATAACATGTAAATAGATAGGTAACAATATAGGTAGGAAATAAATTATATAGCCTTCAAATTATCTCACATACGCAAAATAATTAAAAATACTGAAACGGTAGAAATGGTAGAGAAACCATGGAAGAACCAAACATTTCTGAAGGTATCTTCTTAACAGAAGCCTATGGTCCGCAGACTTGAGAAACTTACACAGTGTCTTCGTACAACTGTTCTAAGATCGCCACTTTACCTGTTTTACTCCCAACAGCTCGTAGAAATTCTGGTTAACTTCCTCCACCACGTCAAACACTTCGAAATCACCATCGTCCCAGGCTGCTGCAGATAATACAACAGATAACAATATCAGCCCGATTGAGCGCATCTTGGATGAAGATAAACTTCGGATTAGCTAAAATGAATTCATGTTTTAGTTACAAAGTCCTCTTCGACAGTGAAAATTGGCAAATATTCACAGAAAAATGTAGTGAAATTATTTTGTTATTTTTTACATTGACAGCAAAGTGACAGTTGCCAGCCATGCCATGCCACATGCCTGCTGTACAAAATAGCTTGCCACCTCATAACCTTCTTACCAATATGGTAGAATTTGAAAATTTACAAAATTGAAATCGACCTAGTTCTACAGATGCAAGTGTTCGGCAGACCGTCTGCCATAATTATGGAAACTGGGGGTAGGTGGAACCAAGTGGCGGTTTTTTTAACCCCGTAAAGCCTCTCAGCTGTATATTAGAAATTTTTAACGAATTATCTATTTTTTCCCCAAATTTGTATTATTTAGTGCTTTAACTTTTTTCGTAGAATATGAATTGGTTTTTATATTTGCTAACACGTTCTATGCCATAGTAAAAACGAAGTTTTTCCGTTTGAGTCGCGACGCCCACAGTGACCCTCCAACTTAATTTTCTATTTGAGCCGTGACGCCCAGACGTCAGTGTCAGAGGAGTTTTGGATCTGTCCTAGCAGGCCGGCGGATATAACCAGCGTACACATTTATATGACAGGTGACCCGCCTGACCCTCCAATATCTCCATGCAATATGGTTCTTACGTACCATTACTAGTCTTTGAAAAATATTTATCAAAGCGAAAATGACCTACAAAGCCCATAAATCGTAAGTAAGCTTTCATGAAATTGAAGTTTTGACAATAAAAAACATTAATTAGGTATTTGAATTATTTTAAAGTAGCCCATTTTTTTTCAGTAAAATTTTTTCGTCACACGATATCTCACAATAACGGAATAAAACAGTGCTTAAGTAGAATATAACACATGCTAATTTTACCGTATCTATCATTACAACAACAAAAAAAGATCGATAAAATTTGGCAAAATGGTGTTTTTCATAAGACTCCGCCCGTGAGAAATTACTGATGACGGACACCGTTGATCGACATGATGCAGAACGTGTTAAATTATTTTTGTTATGGTAGCCCGTACTACTAGTCAATATTTACGTGAGATATAGGTAAACCAAAACCTGACCTTGCCTAAGATGATTGGAATGCTTCCGAGCAAGGACTGCAATATTTTTAATTTGGGTTTTGTGTCAATCGAATCGAAACCATTACGTAAATGTTTTGTTTTTGTTATTTTATCACGTACAAAAATTACATTGAGATGTATGTGCTTGAGGGTTAAATATCCCCATTTATAAATCTCAAAAAAATATGATGCTATTGAGGGTTAAAAACGCCACACTATTGGTTTTACTTTCCCCCACGGACAAGTTTTACTGAACATGCTAGCATGTTAATGCTCACAGGACGTGAGTATGATAGTTTAAAAGTTATGTCGTCGGTTTAAACGTGGCAGTGTTTCTAACCCTTAGTAGAAAATGAAAAAAAAAAACGATAAAGTACTTTAATTTTTTTTTCCATTTGGTGGCTTTTGTATCACTGCGGCCAGGATAGGCCTATTGTCGTCGCCACTTTGTGTGGTCCGCCTCGAAGCAGCGGCGTTCATAATTCCCCACTAACCCTTGCAGCTCCTACCTAAGAACTGTAGGATTTTCTTTGGGGTGGAGTCTCTTAGCTCGTCCGGGCTAAGCAGGTGCTAGCCCAGATGGATGCTACATTAACATTTTGTCGAAATTAACACAAAGGTTACAGCCACGTTTATAAATATCTTCCGTGGTGTTGCAGGCAACCTTTTTTCCATAGTCTACTTCAGGGTTGGAAACCTTATTTAGGACTAAGATGTAAGACTTAAAAATTTTAAGTTCACATTCTGTACTATTGTTCAGAAACAAAAACATGTACATAGCTTGACGGTTTAAATTTTATGAAAAAGCAAAAAGTCTCCTTTACTCTTTTATGAAATAGAAATTGCAACAAAGTTATCATCATTTATTTATAGTCTAGGTACATTATTAGCTATCAAATGAGTCATCTTTCTAGGACTTCTTCCTGGGTAGCTATGACCTAATCAGTACAAACAGAGGCAAGAAAAGCAAAATGGCCGCCATGTGATCATCAAGAGAGAAAAAAATATGGAAAATATGATTCGTCGATAAAATTTTACGTAGATATATGTATAACCCCTCTTCCCCCGCAGTCTCCGACAGCGGTGACCAGACACATTGATAATCATTATCATTAAAAATTCGTTAAACCTTCGCGCCTATGAAGCTTCCTATAATATGTAGTAGTCCTAACTAACATAATATTTGCAAGTTTTAGGGACCTATAAGTAGGTGTCTTCCTAGATTATCCGGGTGCGGCTAGCACCTGTCAGTTTACAAAACACCCCTGCAACATATTCTCCAGTTTCTGCGCATGCTTGGAAACACGGCGCTAAAAAATACATTGCGTCTTGCGACAACTAAAGAATGCTGCCCTAAATAAGCTGCAAAGTACTTATCAAAATTATTTTCGAAGCTATGTGCGTGATAGAGGGATTGGATTGGAAGAGTTTCCGGAAAGGATTCGTTGTTTTCACTGTTATCTTCGGATTGATAATATCAACAGGATTGCTTTTACAATACGAACACAGCAAGGTAAGTTTTCTTTTAATCTAATAAAGTACCCATTGGGTCATTCAGATTGTATGCAACTTATGATTCGTAATTTTGTAAGGTAGGTCCAATTACGATTGTTTGGTTTAGTCAGCTTATAATTTGTTTAAGGTGGTTGGTCCACCTGTATCTAGGTTGATATTATGAAGAAAAATGAACACAGATACGTAGGTATATAATTTATATACCTACTCTAGTAGTCCTATTCAAAATATGAATTGTTTAGAACGGAAATACCTACCTTAAATTATGACCTTTGTAAGAAGATCGATGAGGCATGCGCCGTGCGTGCATAGGTACTTATTTTACGTCTCGAAGCGCTTCCCTTCACATCTTTTATAAGAAAATGTATGTTCACCTCTATGTCGTTAAAAGCCGATTTCCATGGGGTCAAGAATCACCTCACATGTAACATTTAAGATCAAGCAGCCTACGATAACAATTAAACATTTTTGTGGCACCCTGTAGAATACATGCAAAAACTATTTCGAATTTCAACATTTTTAACATTTGTTTTGATTGTTTAAAGTGAAATAAGTAGGTACCTTATACTAAAATCTAGGTGACCTATTTTCAACTTTAACCACATAACCTAATTCTGAATGACTGTAACGAACTTAGTATTGTAGTAGTAACTACCTATAGCATTTTATCCTACCGACCACAACGAGAAAAAAGGTTTCCTAATTTTAGAATATTAAAACGTTTTATAAGTCTTAAATCAAAATAAAACCTAACCAGACTTAAATACCTATTTGGTATTTTTAATACAGGAATAACGCGGGCGAAGCCGCGGGCATAAGTTAGGCAAAGCTAGCTAGCTTCGAACAAGCACCATCCAATTCAATCTGGTTCCCTTGCAGAATGTCTCAACCATCTGCAAAGACAACCTGTCATGCCCAGCGCAATGGCATTGCTGCGACATGGGCTGCTGTAGTCCGGTGACAGCCTCCCCACGTACAGAGGATGACCGTCCGTACATTTCGTGGTGGTGTGTATGAATACGAAAATATGGATCATCATCATTGTTTCACCCGGTTTGCACAGACTGATGGATGATGCCAGGCTTTCTCTTTAAAACGTCGGACTCGGGCCTCTACAAGTCTCATAATTATATGCTAATAGCTCTAGTTACCTACTCATCAAGTTATCGGACTATTTTAACTGGAAATTTTAAAAGGTCAAAGAAAATTCTCATCAATAATTTACAGAACTGAGATCCCTGGAAAAAATACGAACGCAATCGATAGTGAAACAGGAAACAGTAACCCTCAGACAATTTATTTTTAACCCTCAGACCATTTATTATTATTTCCTCAGGCCAGTTCTTTTCTTACCCGGCCTCCTCCTCGGTGGCATCATGATCTGCTGCCTCTGGTTCGTTTTCCGGCGCAACCGTCAGTCCTGCGGCGGATTTACCCTGAGCTGTTTTTGCTGTGGAGGCGTCCAGCACGACACGGAAGTGGACTCAGCCGGCTCGCTGTACCCCCCACCGAGATACAGCCGCTGCGGATCCTTCCCTCAGGCGCCACCACCGTATTCTGAAGTGATATCTCTTGATGTTCTTTTGTTGGATTTTTTAAGTTCACGCTCTTTTGTTTTATATTTCCAGTTTGTTTCTACTAGACGAATGTTCAGACGATCTTGATAGGCTGTCAGTTAACGTCTTGTCTGCATGTGGCTATACAATCCTCTATGCAGCTTTTTATTGCATGAATAAAGCCTCCACCCCACAGCCACGATTTTGTAGTGCGATTCCTTATACATAACTGCGTTTTTGTAAGCGCGATTTCTAGACACCACGTGATAAAATCGCAGCAATCTGTAAGATTCTAAGCGTCGTAGTACTAAATGTACTGCAAATTTGCAAACAAATATCGCCACAAATCGCGCGACACAAGACGCGCTTGAAAATCGCGGTTTTGGGGTGGAGGCTTAACTCTATTTACGAACAAAAACCGGCTTCAAAACAAATCTGGAGCTTCCTACTTATTTTTATTACTACATTAGATTAAATTATAAAGTACTGAACTTTAAGAATTGTTTAATGCAAAATTGAGTCGTTTATTGAGTCTGTAAAAAAGTATCTATTCAAATCGTTGAATAAACGACAAGTTACAAACGTTTAAAATAGACAGTGGAACTGAAAATCTCCTTTTTTGAAGTCGGTTATTTCGGTCGATTATATTCGAACAAAAATACCTATCTACATGTATAATTATTCCAGTTTAATAAAATAAATTTCCTGCAACAGGTTCAGTCCAAGCCCGATCTATACCCCCTTGTCATCACCTGCGCGGAAGGCGATGCGAAGCATGGGAGTGGGGGTAGTTACCTCATGGTACATTACTTCAGAAACTGTGTAATTAGGCCGCCACAAGGTAAATTTTGAATTTAAAACTTTGATGATTACTTTGGTATAATTTATATTATGTAAATTTTTGAAATATATATTCTTGTGAACTTAAGAAGAATTAAAACAAGTGGTTATACTAACAAAAGAAAAAGCTGACCTTTGTGGCCCATATAGGACCCTTGTCAGTTCATCACACATAACTAAATACTGGGGCACCCCGTTCATTAATTATGTACGTACTTACCATGAAGATTACCCACCCACGTGTGTAAAATAAAAAAATATACATATTAATCTGCTTAAGATTTATTCCATTACAATCGCTTGTACCTACTTACCTAGCTAATTTAATTATGAATGTTCAGTCATGTAAACCAGTCGGTGGTTTTTAATTCTATCATACAAGGCAAATAAGCAACCCGGGTTTATAAAATGCAAGGCAAGGTCAAAAAAACTTTTAAACCACATGAGGGTGCTGTAAAGATAAGAAAACTTGACGTTATTTTATTACAGTGAGTAAACTTAATTCACTAATCTGTTGCCTAATGATTCAAATGTGAATGACCTGTCTTAAATTACTATATTTTCTCAATATTAGCTACGTTACCCTCTGACTAGGTATATTCAGGGCACTGAATAATTAATAATTGACCGACTGGGGTCTAGAATGATCCATATTCGTCTGTATACAAATATTTTGTGATTTTACTTTTGTGTGACTTCAGAAATTATTTCAGGTTCTCTATCAGCGACAAGTACTGCAGAATCTCTCAACTCCAGTTTCATTTGCAACGCGGCAAATGAGGTCAGTTTATAACACAGATATTATAATACTATACGTTTATAACTAGGGCTTGCATATATTCGAAAATTTTGATATTCGAATATTCGTTTTTTTTTCGGGTACTATTCGAATTATTCGAATATTATTCGAATAATAGAAAAAAAACTATGTTTTCATTAAAATCACATGTTTTATTGATTAAAGTGTTATTTCTATGAATTAATATAAAATTTACCCACAAATTATTAGTAAAAAATAGTCTTTAAAATTTTCAATAAAGTTTAACACACTAACAAGTCAAACAAGGTAAGTTACGGTAAGTGGTAACACAATAGTAAGTAGTTACTAGAGTTAATAAATACACAAACATTTAAAGAGGTCTTATGTATCACACAACCATAATAAAATTTGGAATTAGAGGAACATTAATTGAACACATACACACATTCTTAGTAAAAAACAGTCTTTAAAATCTAGGTACGTAGGTAGGGAATATCTACAATAAAATTTAACATAATAACAAGTTAAAAACACGGTAAGTAACGGTAACACGCTAATAAGTAGCCACTAGAGTAAGTACACAAACATATATTAGAGATCTTATAAATCACATAATCGTAATAAAATTAGCAATTACTCCCCACTAACTTTGTCTCGTTTGTATGAGATAAAATAAATCACAGAATGATAATGAAATAAGCAATTAGAATAACCGTAATCAAACAAATTTTCTTACTCTTAGTAAAAAACAGTCAATAAAACTTTGCAATATCTACAATGAAATGTAACACCAGTAAAACACAATGACAAGTAAATAAACACGGCAAGTAATGATAACAGGGCAATAAGTAGTTCCTAGAGTAAATACACAAACGTTTTTAAGAGGACTTAGAAATCACACAATCATAATAAAATTAACAATTAGCCTTTTCTTACTTTGTCTCGTTTGTATGAGATCTAATAAATCACAGAATGATCATAAAATTAGCAATAAGAGTAACGTACACTTTAAGTCCTACCTAAATCTAACTTTTAACCTCTTTGTCAACGTTTTCCTTGGAAATGAGACCTGAGAAAACTTAGAGCGTCGATTGAATCATCCTTTAGAGAACATCTCAGGTGGTTGCAAATGTATTTTGTGGATGAAAACACTCTTTCACACTCTACACTTGTAGGTGGTATACACAGCAGAAAGTCGTAAGCTCGGCTCAAAAATATTTGTCTAGGACCTCCTCTATCAAAGACTGCCATTTGCATGCGAATTGACGTTTCCAATTCTTCTTTGTCTGATAAACCGCTAGTGGACGTAGACGGAGTTGCTGAAATTACATGTGATTTTTTTTTGCAGCTGTTCTTTGAAATTTGTTTCAGGTTGCGATGCTGCAATTTGTCTCTGCTGTTGTTGGAGATGTACTAAAGCTATGTCATCCTCGTCCTCCTCAGATTCCTGTCTTTGACAAAAGTATTCTTTATTGATCGTGGTAATTACTCTAACAATCGTGTCATTTCCTGGAGATGTAAAGACATTCGATGGTGGCTCTGTGTAATAGTTGCTGGGATTGTGCAAATATTTCAAAGTACAAACTAGGTTCGTTAAGCGACTCTCAGCAATCCTATTCTTCAAAGCCTCTAGCAGCCGGTCACTGGTAAAACTGTTTGTCGCTTGAAGTTTCGTTACCATAAATTGGAGAGCGGTTTCGGCTGTAAGTCGATTTGCATTTTCTTGGCAAAGCGCCTCCACTGTTGCCTTTATAATATTGAGAGAAGTGGACAATTCTTGCAACAACTCTAACTCAGTCAAACTGAATGTGACTTCTTCCTTCAAATCGATTAGAGTCTTCATGATAGAGTCTTTTAGACTCAAGAATCTCGTTAGGCTACTCCACCTGGTTTTACAATCTAGGATTAAGCCCATTTTTTTCTGCTCTTCAGGAAGATAGTTGTTGAGAAACTCACTTTTGGTGGGTGATTTCCGAAAAAGTTTAACAATTTTTCGCACTTTGTCAATAACAGTTTTGAGGTTAACGTCCGTGTATTCATTACAGTTCCTGTGTAGATACTGCTCAACTGCGAACCCACCTTCTTCATCCCCCTCGCCTTCAGATACATCCTCCTCTCGTGTATCCTCTTTCCATTCTTCTTCTTGATCCTCATGTGACTTTTTGTAAATGACATCCAACACTGCACATTGGATTCCATGTGCTAAACATAGTTGGTGGTACGAAGGCAGTTGTCGTCCCATTGCACACATCACACTTGCTCCGTCAGTCACTATGCATGCTATATCTTTTAAAGACAGATCATAGGTAGCTAGTTTGTCATTTAAAATATTAGCACAACGGTTTGCTGTTCCGCGGCCTGTTATTCGCGCTAGTCCAAGATTTTTAAAGCTCTTGCCTTGAAAGTTAGGGCAGTGAACGTTTACGTTCATGTAGCGGCATTTGCGAGCTGACGTCCATTCGTCTAGAGAGACGGAAAATTTTTGTCCGTTAACCTTCAATTTCTCCAATTCTTTTTTCAAATCCCTCTTTAATTGCTCACTTTTCTCTACTACGATCTTTTTTATGGTATTTGGTGCCTTCGGTAAGTCATCGTAGCCACTTTTTATAAAGAGCTTACGTATGGATTCAGAGGTAGAGAATATGCTAAATGGGAGACCGTCACAAGCTGTCATTTTGGACACCAAATTTTGCATATCATCTTCTGATTTTTTAAAGAATTTGTCCATCATTTTTACTTTCTTTTTCTTTGGCTCATTTTTATCAAGACTTTGCCGGCTTGGATATGTGATCGATGTCGCGATAGAGGCCATAGTAGAACTTTCAACGGTAGGGTCAACAGGGTGAAGTTTTAGGTGATTATGCAGACATGTTGTTGTGTTTTGGCATTTTATAATTTTTGTACACTTTTTACACTGTGCATGAGTACCATCTGAAGTTCTCAGGAAATGGTTCCACACTGACGTCTTATCTCGCAGCGTACCTTTGATGTACTCTTTAAATTCAAGTTTCTGTTGCTCCATGTTTAGATGTTTATTCTACCTGGAACATCGAAAAAATACCATTGAACTAATCATAAAAGTTATGTTGTCTCTTTCAACAGGTATCGCAAGCGAACATACATGACTTTTACATTTATTAAGATAGAAACGTAGTACTTACATTAAACAAAATACATTGTTCAGATACTGGATGGGCAAGCAGTGCACAACAATAACTAAACACGATAAAAACCTTACTTCGTACAACAATGATAACCACCACGGCCGCGTGCAATAAACAACTGAACAGGATACCGCGTTAACACAAGGACATTTACGTGAGCGACAGAGATGGATAGACAGAAAAGTCTCGTCAAATACGCGAATGCACTACACAGTTGCGCGCGGCACTCCCGAACGTTTACGAACCGCGTTCCGAACCCTATAACATTGTCATGTTATTTACCCGACCGATCTTAACTTATATTGTCTTGAATGGCTAAATCGCGCGGGTCTAAACGTAGCATTTTATGTGCATCAGAGTTCTGAGTTTGGTGTTATTAATTTAAATCGAATATTCGAATATTGAAATTTTAGTATTCGAATATTCGAACGAATTTAATATTCGAATTATTCGAATATTCGAATATTCGAATGCAAGCCCTATTTATAACAAACAAACTTAGCAAAGGAGTTTAAATAACTACATTTTTATTTTTTAATACTCTATTCACAAAGAAAATTACAATCAAATGTAGAAATATAATTAGATAGAACTAGTATTATCAATTGAAACAATTGAGTTGAGTTGAGCTAACTGCAGACAGACAGACTGTTGTAAACTATAAAAATTAAATTTGAGAATAAACTTAATTTTTAGTTATTTTATTTGTCTAATAAATGAATTATTAGCACTGTGACCACAGCGAGTGGAAATTATGCTTTAAAATATTAAACGTAGGCACTGTCGCCGTTTTTTGTCTACTTGACCTTTATTTGGAAACGATGTCGTCGAAAACACGGAACGCATCGTAAGCGACTTTTAATTTTACTAGTGCTGACATCTATCGAAGAACTGTGTGCCAAAGTTTCGTTCCTAAAGTTTGAAAGTTTTCATGTAGCATCTTATGGAGCATTGGAAAATTAATACAGAGTATAGAATACCGATTTTATTTTGCATGTTTTCGTATGTTTTCATAATAAAATAACAACAGTAAATTATTTTCAAAAGCGCCTCTGGTGTCAAATATTATACCGATCTAATTAAAAATAAACTACCTACGTATTGCCTCTTTTGCTAAGCCTGGGTGGGAAGTAAAAGAGGCCTAGAAGATGTTTGAAAATACTTGGGTATTCATATATTTTTAAATTTTTTACAGGCGAATTCGGTCATTCCGCCCCCGTACAACTTCGAGTACGGTGTGGGCGGGCGGCGCTCCATGCTACGCTCCGTGTCCTCCCTGAACGAGCCTCGTCCCGCGCACCTCCTCACCAACCCCAACCCTTACTGCCCCCCGAATTGGAGGGATGCTCTGCAGTGGAACGATATGGACAATATGGACATGGTAGTTTTATGAGCCCTTTTCTAAACATTTGCGTAGTTATGCGTTCCTGCGTTGTCCACCGAATTTATTTTGTGCAGGTTGTCTAAGTACTGCTTTACTTTCAACGGCCAAACATACATTACAGGAGAGATTCATTACGGATGTAAGCGGGTTAACCACGAACCTTATTTGTATTGGAAGAACACCAACGTTTCATCCCCATCATCCCTTAACTTCAACGCTTACATCTGTAATGAATTCGTCAAACTACGGTAGTTTTTATAGAAAAATTACAGGATAGCTTCTCATATCTAACTCTAACTCTAAACCTACTTTATGGCACCTTCATACTTTATGGCACCTACTTAGTTCTCTTCTTTTTTATTATTACAGGATCGGGCATACGACCCCACCCAAGCCCATGCAATAAGGCCAGATCGCTTGGGTTGCGAGATATACAGTGAAAGCTCCTGGCGCCGATTCCTCTCCCACACCCTCTCAGAGGATGCCATCTTTGAACCAGAGGCATACGAAGTGCGTCGCGTCGTCCACCCCCCACCGACCGAGCCTTTAGACTCCCCACCTCAGCCAACAAGCCCCGAAGAGCCTCGAAAACCAACGGAAGATCGCCGACAACGCCGCTTGGATAGCATAAAGCGGAATATTAGAAAGTCGAGCTTATACATGCCGCTGTCGACCGCCCCAGTGAGGCCTTCAAGGATATCCCCGGGAACTCGCACATCCTCAAGATCCGCCCCAGCCACCCCCTCCAGCAACCTTGTGCCTAATCTCCTCAATTTTACCCATCGAGCTACTAGATATAGTTCTCGATCTTCGAGATTGGAGGAGGAATATGACGCCTTGATAATGGACACGGAGCAACACGCGGACCATAAATTTTAAGACCGACGATAGGTACTACGAATTAGACCACAAACATAAATTGTGAGATAGTTGTACGATACAAACAATAGTGATAGAGAACCGAATGGACCTAATAGAAACTTCTTTAAGCCTACACGAATAGGAACAATTATGTGTCAATACTACATCTTGTTGTTGTGATTTTAATTCGATGCTCAATATACTAGAGCGAGTAGGTACTAGGTAGTTAGAATTATTTTTACTCGTTATTATAATCATTCAAGATTGAAAAGAGTTTAATATATGAGCTTGCTGGACATTTCTTTGTTCACATGACTTTAATTACCTACCTACCTAATTATTAAAGATAAAACAAAACATTTGTTTCACTCCTCCGAAACCTTTTCTTTGTCGGGCGCTCTAAATCTGTCCCCAGCTGACAAAACTCGAGCGAGGCCGACTTTACAAAAAGGACAAACCTCTAAGGAGAGCGCCCTCTGCCGGCTACCATCCTTTTTTGCTTTATGGTAGAAATCAATATGTGATACCTGGCAGCTCGAAATTGACATTGACAAGCTTTGTTGACAAGCAATGACTCAACTTCAACTTCTTGTCAAGCAATGTCTCAATCGTCTCAATGACAGATAAACAAAAACAATGTCACCTGTTTGTGTTTGCGAAATTTGATACAATAATTTTCTCGAACTATTGTGGATTTTTACAAAATAAACCATCTTCACAGAAAAATCTCATAACGTTATGAGTGTGCCAACTGATTTCGGCCCTGACTCTGGTGGAAGAATAAAGGTAAGAGCTTTAGGACATTTCTAAAGCCCAGTTGATCAACCATAAGAAACTAGAGATTCTCACCGGCGTTTCTCCTTTTCCAGGGTCTTACAATTGTAAAACCTATTGTTTACGGTAACGTTGCTCGTTATTTCGGTAAAAAACGCGAGGAGGACGGCCATACGCATCAATGGACCGTGTACGTAAAGCCTTACGCCAATGAAGACATGTCGGCTTACATCAAGAAGGTAATTTAAATCTTCTCACCCACTCATTTTAGAGTTCTTTAGCCACAATCAGTTAGAGACCGGTTTATCTTTCTCCTATTGGTAGTCTGCAACTATTTCCAAATGATTATTGACTGATACTGAGCTTTTATCAACCTTTCCTGCCATCATGAATTTGGAAAGTAAGCTAGGTAGCAAAATACTTGCAATCCTGAAGATTGTATGTGGTATATGCTCAACCTATCCAGCGCGGCACGGCTATGACAGCGTTTTTGAAAGATCATAAAATGACAGTATGGTGACTGCTGTCTATTTTTCAAATTCGTTTACATCAAGTACGGCTACCATAGCATACATTTTTTTTTAATCTATCTTAGACCTTACTGCCCACGCAATAAGACAGAGATTATGTTGCAGTATTACCAAAAATAAGTTGTATAATGAGTTCTCAATGTGTGCCATAGACACACATAGACAGATTTCTTCAAAACGCTAGTATGTTACGGTCATAGCCGTCTACCGCCCTATGTAAATGATTTATTTTCCCTGTTATTGTCAGTACGGTGGTAGAAGTATTGTGATTTTGTATGAAAAAATCTACTGTCTTTCCCTACCACCGTGCCATCTAGTACCGCGCCGGAATGTGTTAAGTTATCATGAGATCTATAAGTACAACAGTATGTATCACATTAAAGAATCTCGAATCTTACACTATCACATCTGTGGCCGCCATTCTTACTTATACCTGCCTTTGTTTTTCAGGTAAACTTTAAACTTCACGAGAGCTATGCCAACCCCAATCGTATAATGACCAAGCCCCCATATGAGCTGACGGAGACCGGATGGGGAGAATTTGAAATTGTCATCAAATTGCACTTCCATGATCCTAACGAGAGACCTGTAAGTGAAAAAACGAATCACCTACCAATCAAGTTACTAAAGTAACCTATTACACCATCAATCACCCGTAGGCCAAGCATGGGGCTTTGTTCTCTAGTGTAGAATATACATTAATGACATCACACCATCTTACATTGCGTACATTATTGGAGTTGAAGTAGTGAATTTTTAATAATTTACGTATTCAATGACAAAGTGACGTAGTTTTTCTCTATTCTACCCTGGACAACAAAACCTGTGCGTACCCGGGAAATTAATCCAGTTTGTACTCTGATTAACAAATCAGTGTCTGAACAATCAGTTGCAAGTCTAAACATTGGTCAAATTTGATGTAGAATGTTTGTAAAAAAACTGTCAATAATCAACCTAAAATTCACACTGTTGCAGCATCTGTTTAAACGCATTTTACATTAGAAGTCGTTTCGAGACCCTTCCTTCAATTAATATTGCTTACAATTATATCTGCAACGAAGCTGATGTACTGGCAAGGAGAGGTTCGGAGCGGCAACCGGCAGGGCCCGAACCAATAATCCCCCTACCTTTCAGTCAAGTCCGCTCATGGATCCGTCAACATACAACTAAACAACACCAAGACTACTGGGCAAGTATTCCAGATTGTAGACAGTCGAAGGAGGCCTTCCCGGCTCTTAACCCGAGATTCTCCCGAAAACTCCTCAATCTGAAGCGTGACAAACTCCGGCAAATCGTCGGCATTGTCACTGGACACTGCATGCTTAACAAACACCTATTTAACCTGGGTATCACGGACAGCCCCCTATGCAGAGGGTGCATGAACGCAGAGGAGACGGCCGCGCATGTGCTTGTAGAGTGTGATAGCGTTGCTTCCCAACGACTACAACACCTTGGGACACCGAGGACGCCTAGGGAGGCATGCACCGGCGTCAGTGAGCTGCTGGCCTTCCTGGAGGACAACGGGTGGTTAGTTTAGCAGCCCCCCACCCGACACGCAAAAAGGGCCCACCTGTGGCCTAGTTGCGGAAACGAGTCCGGAAACAAGTAACAAGTAAGTATCTGCAACTCGACGCCAAGCAAGTGGGATTTTAGTTATTTCCGTTGTGATTTCTTTACAAAAATTCTACATCCAGTTTGGCTAGTGTATAGACTTGGAATTATAAATTAGAAGGCCATTTGATGCATATTGGAACACACTCCAACATCTCGTTTAATATAACCTCTAATTTTGTAACACTAGTTTTAACTACGCGATCTGAACACATTATTATTAGTACCTACCTACTAATTAATTTATACGTCTTTTAATGAAAAATAAATAAACACAAATACCCCATAAATAAAAAAAAAATAGAATCAATAGCCACTCCATTCATCAATTTAGAACAAAATAAATACTATAACTTAAGCAAACCAAAAACAATATTTTAATGCTGATTTCTTAAGGATATGGCTTATATCACAACACAAAGGTAAAAAATACATTAAAACTTACTGAAAATAAGAAATTCCATCCTTTTTCCTCTGCTTGGACGTGTGATTTTTGCAGTTTTTATACGTGCACTTGGCCATGCTTTCTGCCCGAGGGCTAAAATGGCACTAGTTGAAATGGTAAGCATAACATGCCAAAAGCGCACCCTGAAACCGTCTAGACGGTTTCAGGGTGCGCTTTGTGAATCTATGGGGGGCCGCCGGCGAAAACCTTGATCGATGGGATTCTCTTATTGATAAATATCTAAGGTAGTTCTTAATCCTTCCAGGTAACTCTCTACCACATCCTGAAGCTGTTCCAGTCTCCGATCACAGAGGGCGCTCCACCCACAGTGGGGCGGGCGCTTGTCAGCGAGTCCTACGAGGAGATTGTCTTCCAAGAACCAACGCAGCTGATGCAGCATCTCCTGAACAGCGTCAAGCCAGTGACCAATGGGAGCTGGTCGCATGATACTAATTGTAAGTTTTTGACTGTTAAAGGACCATTTAACACTTTCATGGCCCAAGATGGCCCAAGATATCGGTCAGTGCCACCGTGTAGCGGCGGGCGCGCCCCTGCGAGTCGTACCGCCGGGCTGGGCAGTGAATGCGTTAATGGGCAAGTGATATCGCGGCGTTGACCTAGGTAATATATACCTATATTACAAATTGGTCCCCTCGGGATCCAGAATCAGCCCCTTTCGCCTTAGTACCCTTTCCCTAGCCTTTCCGAGGTGTAGGTATACCTTCATGCACTGGCTATTTAGTTACGTCGTGATACTTCATTCTACACTCGTTTCTAGAATTCTAGATATGTATGTAGGTAACGAAAAAAACAAAAACTGATAACGATTACAGAAAACAACAAGATTAATTAATCACTAAAATAAAACGTAAACTTCAACAACGCGTAATTAAATGCGCACACGCGCAGCGTAAAAAGTTCAAATTCGAGTTGGAAAACGGACGAGACACGAAACAAATGATCAAAGAAAGCTGTCAAAACCAAAAATTGTTTTCTAGTTTTGCGATTTGCTCTGGTGATACCCATGTCGTAGAATATTTTTCACTAATATAATGTTTGGTTTCGCGACCCCTTTGTTTATCACACTAATCACACTAATATTATAAATGCGAAAGTTTGGATGGATAGATGGATGGATGTTTGTTACCTCTTGACGCCAAAATTACTGAACGGATCGGGCTGAAATTTTGTACACTATGCTAGTTTTTATCCCATAAATGAGATCCCATGGGATATAAATCACCATTAAACGTTTCCATAGAAACAACGCGTGCGAAGCCGCGGGCATAAACTAGTCAAAAATATTCAAGACTAACTTCTGCCCGCGATTTCGCACGCATTTTACCGGGATCTACCTCCCTGCCAAATTATGTCGAGATGTGTTCAGTCGTTTAGGCGTGAACAAGTAACAGACAGGCAGACAGAGTTATTTTCGAATTAATAAATAAATAATAAATAAATAATGCTCGACAATTCACACAGCATTATCTAGCCCCAAGCTAAGCAGAGCTTGTGTTATGGGTATTAGATAACTGATCTACTTAATACAATACAATACAATACAATACACAAATAGATATTTTTTATTATACATAGAAAACACCCAGACCAACGGAACAAATTTCTGCAGATTTTTATCATTCAATATATTATTGATTTTAAAATCATGATAATAAATAAATAAATAATAAATAATGCTGGACAATCCACACAGCACCATCTAGCCCCAAAGTAAGCTACTCAAAGCTTGTGTTATGGGTACTAGATAACTGATTTATTTAATACATTGTATAAATAGAAAACACCCAGACCAACGGAACAAATTTCTGCAGATCGTGCACAAATTTGTTCCGAGGCGGGAATCGAACCCGCAACCTCTTGCGTCGCAGGCGGACCTTCGCCCACCGCGCCACAGAGGTCGTCAAAATGATAAATCTGCTATGAAAATTAAAAAATCAATTTGCACTGCACCAACACTATGATACCAGAGTTCTTTTCATATAATCTATGTACTAAGTATTTATTTAATTTATCCTTTGTTTCAGTTGAAGAGAAAAAAGAAAAGGTTTTAGAAAAGATAATAGTAGCACAAACCAAGGTGAAAACTGAAATATCAGAACTAAAGGATAAACTACATCTCGCCAAGGAAACCATTGCCAAATTCAAAGATGAAATCGCCAAGTTACAAAATCATCCTGGATCTAGCCTTATAGCTGTTTAGTTTTAACTTTTAGTCAGATAATTAAATTTCGGCGCAAGATTGGACACTCTCTGTCCGTGGATGCCGTAAGAGCCGTCTAAAGAAAGGGCCGCCAGAGAACAGGCAGTGGTAATTCAGTAATTCAGTAACAACAACAAGACATGGTACAAAAAAATTGGTGGAATAATACAGTATAGCTGCATCTCTCGCCCGAGTACAGACACGTGAATATTTTAGGAGTAAATAGTACTTAACTAGTTATATAAATTATAAACATTAAAATTAGATGTCATTGAATTAATTGGATTATATAAACGCAAATATCAATAAATTGTCTGCTGAACTCACTAGGTCAAAACTTAAAGGTAATCTTCCAGAGAATAAAAACAATGTTTAATAAATAAATTAAACAACTTTCTGTTGAATAAGGGACCCTTCAGTTCATTTACATTGTTTGGCAATTTGTTGTAAATTTTGACAGCCATGTTGTAACAGTTACGACCTTTTTTTACTTTTTACTTTTACTTTTTTACTTTTTACTTTTTTGAGCAATTGTATATTGCTAAAAAAAGTAAAAAAAAAAGTAACTTAAAGTAGCTGTTTTCTGTGTATTATTAACACCTCCATTGCGATAACTAATTCTGATGACTGATGATTTAATTAAACTGAGGTTGACCCATAAGAAATGGTGGGACGTCGTACCAATACTAAGTGGTCGATATCGAATTTGGAAGGCTTTTTCACAGTACGGGACGAATAGGGGCCGTCATAAAAATTATAACCAAGATTACTGAGTGAGGAGTCGTGCATGGTAGACCGAGGAAGCGATGGCCTGATGAAGTAGACACCATTGATAAATAGGTGGGTCCAACTGACTTAGGATTGTAATGCATGGAAAGATGTTTGCACATTGCTTAGAAAGGCCTTTGATAATCAATGTGACGTGTTAGGTTAGTTGTAAGCAACAATAATAGGCTATTTGACTTTTTTAAATTAGGTCATAATAATAAATATTTTTACAAACATTGATCAAGTGGTTTTATTTGTCAACTCTACTTTTCCCTTTGTACCTTTTGTAATGTGGGGCGAAACCAGAAATATTTTAGACGTGGGGCAGAAACAGACTTTTTTGGAATGTGGGGCTAACAAGCGAGGCGAACGTGGAACAAATCGCCTTAAATTATTAGGTAATTATTATCCGATTAGAGGGAAAAATATATTACCATATTTTTTTAGGATCTAGAAAACCGCAAAACTTTATCCTTGAAGTAGGTAGCTAAGTGATTAAAATATTATTTTGCGCATGAAGTTAACTATACCTACTTAGTCGTTTTCATAAATCACACTAATATTATAAATGCGAAAGTTCATAAAAACTAGCTATGTCAATTGATTGGTGGTGTCAACCAAACAATCCAAAAATGCGCGGCCCGCAGTGGTAACTCACATTGTCCTATGTGACCCTTGACCAGAAAAGTGTGGCGACCAGTACCTAATCTAAGTGGTCGACTTAGCCTATTCACGGTCAACGAGCTATTCCTAGACATTTCAATATTCGCATCGATCGGCAAATAACTGTCGGACGATCAATAACTCTAAGTACGTACGACAACAGTACAGAAGGTAGGTAGGTAATGACGTGACGACCTCTGACGCGGCCGGCAAAGAATACATGAATTTATTATTAAAATAATATTTTACACCTCAATTGTTTTATGATTAAACAACATTACAATTAATGAGTGATGATGATGAGTTATGATTCATCTTGTGAAACATTACCTATTATATTTTAAACTAGTTTATGCCTGCGGCTTCGCACGTGTTATTTTTTTGGAAACGTTTGTATTTCTATCCCACGGGAACTGATTTATGGGATAAAAAGTATAGCCTATATTTGATTCCAGTATTAGAATTACCTGTGTACAAAATTTCAGCCCGATCCGTTCATCCATCCATCCAAACTTTCGCATTTATAATATGTGATATTGACTATAAATTATGTACCTTATAGCTGTGCTTATAGCTTATTAGTAGGGGGCCCCCTCTATAGTTCAGGTACCTAATTAAAGGAATTCACCTTTGCTGTAAAAAATCCTCTCCACTACCTAACCATGTCTTCAGACGACCCTTAAACGATGCGGTGGAGGCTATATAATAATAACAGATACTATCTGGTAGTCTATTGTAGATTGCCGGGCCCGAGATGAACACCGATCTCTTCGTCTTCTGCAGCATGTATGTTGGCGTTACCAGCCTGTGCTGGTTTTTATTGCTGCGGAGAGCGCGTGCTGGGTATTTTAATTCACCGATTCGTTTCCGAATCGAATCCGACGGATCTTTAAAACGCAATTTTGATTTCGCCTCGGGTTGATGATCGAAATAAGGAGCCAACAGAATCGCTTCGAATTTGACGACCTCAGTGGCGCAGCGGGCGAAGGTCCGCCTGCGACGCAGGAGGTAGCGGGTTCGATTCCCGCCTCGGAACAAATTTGTGTACCTACGATCTGCACAAATTTGTTCCGAGTTCGGGTGCGCGTTCACAGGCCGGCATCGGACAATCCGCACTAGCCCCAGCAATGGATTGACATAAAAATATCCGTACGGAGCGGACTGTCGGCAATGCAAGCGAGGATTCTTGAAGGCAACTTTTCCATTTAATGCGAATGACGTCATTCGGATTGCCGTTCAGTGGACGCACTTGTCAGCGGATTGTTCGATGCCGGCCTGTGAACGCGCACCCGAACGTTTCAACTGCTAAAGTTTGAGCAGTAATGCCGCGTGCCTCAGTGCGAGGCTGTTTATTATTATTATTAATGAATATTTCAGAACAAAATCCATAGAATATTATTATGCTAAAACTTAAAACTATACAAAAAATGTTAAAAATAAATTAATTAAATGTCACCGTAAAATCAAAAATGAATGAAATAAAATGTTAGGTATACAAAATTAATTAACACACATAAGTTATACATAAATTAAAATTAAAATAAAATCAGATGGAGCCCATCACTATTTGCATCCACCTGTTCTGAATGGGGCAGTCTGTCCGGGATACAATCATCTTCAAGATGCCGTTTACGCTGCCTCGCGCACGCTGGAGTATGGAAGCGACTTTCTTGCGAATAATCGCGTGAAAGCCGTCCGTGCGCGCCTCCGCGAACATCCCCGATGCGCTGCAAAAGCGAGGCAGCCGCATCAGCATCCTGAAGATATTGTTGTATTGGACTCGCAGAGAGCTGGCAGCCCGCCGGGTGTGGTTTATCCAGAGGCTGCTCGAGTAGAAGGACTGGCAGTAAGCCCTAAACAGAGTGATTTTCACTTCTCTCGAGCAGCGAGCGAACCTACGTGCGAGCATGTTACCCCGGACTGCCAGCGCTCTGCGCTCCCTTTCAATGTCCTCATCATCTTTTAAATCTTCAGTGACAATGTGCCCTAAATATTTAAAACTTCTAACCACTTGTAGAGCCGCACCATTGAGCATAATTGGCGGAACATGGATTGGTCGAACTCTGCCACTCTTAAACACGAGAACTTCGCTCTTTTTAGAGTTATACGTCAATCCATGTTCAGCCGCATATGCCTCACATGTCTTTACCAGCTGGCGTACAGATCCCACCGACGGTCCCAGCAGCACCATGTCATCTGCGTAACTCAGGTTGTTTACGGCGACTCCATCTACAAAACAACCTGTGTGGGTGCTGCTGAGCTCGCCGATGAGATCATCAACATAGAGGTTGAACAGCAGAGGAGATGTTATCCCGCCTTGACGCACACCGCACTCCATGCCGTATGCGTCGGACAACGCACCCGCCCATCTCACCTGGTTTCGCTGGCAGTGATACCAGTTTTTCAGAATGGAGACGATATCAGCCGGCACACCCGTTGCCCCCAGCCTGTACCAAAGCTTATCATACAGAACCGTATCAAAAGCCTTGGAAAGGTCCAGGAAGCAAGCGTACACCGGCGTCTTCCTCTCCGTGTAGTACTTGACAGCCTGCTTAAGACATAAGATCGCGCTCTCCGTCGAGAGCCCAGCCCTGAAACCGAACTGGGCATCGTGAAGGTGGACGTGTCGCAGCATTACGTCATTAAGCAAGCTGTCTAGGATCTTTGCCATTACGGTCGCTAGTGAGAGTGTTTAACTTGTACCACATAACTGTTCGACCACCGAGTTCAGCTCACTCTCCAGCTGGCTGTCAGTGGGCGCCATAACCACTGCCGCCACTTCGTCTGCGTACATGTAGATTTCGGCGCCCTGGACCGCAGCGGGTAGATCGTTATGTAGCAAGCTGAACAGGGTGTTCGAAAAGCACGAGCCCTGCGGAACTGCCATGGTATTCTTCAGTTCAGTTCCGAAGACAACGTTAAGAAGGTCCGCCTGCGACGCAGGAGGTTGCGGGTTCGATTCCCTCGGGCACACCTCGGGAAAAATGTTTGTACGATCTGCATAGATGCATAGTTCTACGTGTTCTGGATGTATGATAAAAAAAAATTATTTAGGTGACGTAAGGTATATCAGTTATCTAGTACCCATAACATAAGCTCTGCTAACTTTGGGGCTGGATGATGTTGGGATAATCCAGCATTATTTATTCATTTACATTTGTAATGGTAGGTAATATTAGGTACATAGGTATCTACATAAGTAATTACCGCTTACCAGTGAGCTAAAGGGAAGCCTCACATAACACATGTCTGTATTAGATTGACGACGCAATGGCTTTATCTAATCTAGCTATCGTATCGTAATGTTGATTGTCTATCGTAAAAAAATAAGGTTTACTGTTTTTTACATTACAAGGGTGGTTTTTCTGGAGACTACGAGACGGAAGTGTAAAAGAAGTTATTAGTAAAGAACAACACTTTCAACTAACATTTTTCGAAAAAATATGGATAGTCTCCGCACAATTATATTTTATTTTAATTATTTATTTATTTAATCTAGGCTCGGTCCGATTTTACATAATTCCTTTGTATAACGTAATGATAAAATAAAATATGTAGTGGCGCTAGTATTCGGGTATAGTATCGCCTTAACCGACCGCCGAGAGGTAAAGATGTTTGTGTCGCTCACTTAACGTGTCGCACTATGTAATAGGCTCTACAGGCCATCACGCCACCTATCAAGCCATGTCGATGCAACCATGCACTGCACTTTGACTAACCCAGTTTAAACGCTATGCTACTCTAGCCCTGTAGGTATCTGTTGACTTACCTATTGGGGAACGAAGTAGAACGAATTCTGACCTAAATAAGATACGAAGTCCATGTCCAGCAGAGGACTAATAAAACTTATTATAGGTAAAATTGAGATAAGTATAAGAAGTAATTTGAAAATTTCCTTTCATTTTTACTAATACGTTTCTTTGCAATGATTGATCATTATCACTGATAAGGATTAATCATTGCAAAGAAATGTTCTTATCATCATCATCATCATCATCATCAGAGTATATACATGGTGGTTTTTTGAGAAGGGCGGTGATGGCCAAGTCCGAAACCACGAGAGTTAGAGATAATACAGGGTCTTTATTTGAAAAATCTTTCATGTCCATTTCCGTCAAAAGTAAAAGGTTTAAAAGAAAACTAAATATGCAGTTATTGTTTTCTTCTATAACGAAGGCGTGACTCCTTTCACGACTTTTCTCTAACTCTCGTGGTTTCGGACTTGGCCATCACCGCCCTTCTCAAAAAACCACCATGTATACTCTGATGATGATGATGATAAGATGATGTCTAACCTTTAAAGATTACGTGCAGCTGTAGTAGATACCTAAGTTATATACAAATAAAGTGCAGATCCTTTAGAAAGAGTTCGGCATGCGTTTTTTTGATTTGCACTAAGTGTAATCCTACTTCTTGTCGTCATTAATGTCGTAGGTACATTGAGACAGTCCACCTTTTTTGAAGATTGCTGAAAAAAAAATATTCAGGACGAAAAGATCTCTCCTTCCAACAACTTTCATGTAGGTAGGTACTGTATGAAATCCATAAAATCCATGGCGTTAGCTAATGCTTGAGTCATAGACTCAAGGTGTGACCCACCGGAAGGCCCCAAGCACGCAATTGCTCACTTGTTGACAGAGCCAAGCACGACTCAAGGTCACGACAGTAGAACCCTCGCCACCCGTCGCTCACGTTCCTATAGGTACCTATTTATTATTGATCAAGTCCGATGAAGCCTTTGTCTTTGATGGAAAATTAGAATTGGTATGGTTTGAAGAAACTCTGAATCTACGTAACTAAAAGGAGAAAGCGATTGTAAAGGTGGGTACAGACCGTCGGCGCGGCGTTCGGGGCGTAGTGTAACATGTTACACAGCGAGCGTTTGTGCAGTCAGCAGGGGTATTATTCATTCTATTCGTTTCCGAATCGAATACAACAGATTTATAAAATGCTATTTTGATTTCACCTCGGGTTGATGGCCGAAATAAGGAGCTCCTCCTCATTGACATGGCCATTAGTCAACAGATTCGCTTCGAATTTTCGATCATAAACCCGAGACGAAATCAAAATATCGTTTTCTAGCTCTGTCGGATTCGGTTCGGAAACGAATCGGATGAATTAAAATATCCCTGCAGTACGGGGAAAGAAGGCGTTCGCAACGAGCTACGAGACGAATTTTGGCGTAACGTATCATGCTGCTACGAATGGTAACGCCCCGTAACACCGGTCTTAGTACCAGATCGAGGCTGCAGGAATCTTTATAAATTTACTTTTGCTTTTAAGGCGCTGCCTCCCCGCACACTAACGCCGCCACCTATTTCATCTAATTATTACGTTTAAGATAGGAATATCCAAAAATTACGTTAGCCAGTTTGTGATAACTATTATAAGCTTTTTTTTAATGCCTCTGTAATAGTTTTATTTTGTATAGTTTAGGCAGAGAAACGAAGTTGCCCTTGGTGGCCACCAAACTCTATTTTCGATTCTCTGTCTAAACTATATAAAATAAAATTATTACAGAGGCACTTAAAAAAAGCTTATAATAGGTAGGTATCACAAACTGGCTAACGTAAATTTTGGAAATTCCTTTTTTAAACGTAATCTATATATATAAAAGAAAGTCGTGTTAGTTACACTATTTATAACTCAAGAACGGCTGAACCGATTTGGCTGAAAATTGGTGGGTCGGCAGCTTAGAACCAGGAGACGGACATAGGTTATGTTTTATCCCGGAATTACCACGGGAACGGGAACTACGCAGGCGAAGCCGCGGGCAGCAGCTAGTAATTAGATAAAATAGGTTTCGGCGTTAGTGTGCGGGGAGGCAGCGCCTTAAATAACGTACTGATTACCTTTAATATCCTGTTTGGGCTAGGAATCTAGGATCTAGGGATTCTGGCTGCTTCCACGATTAATGAATCCCACATATTAGAAAACACACTTTTATTGAAACAACATTTTAGTTAGGACACTTCACAAGACTTGAGCAACACGAAACACTTCTCGTAAATACACGACATTTAACAAAAATAAACTCTTAAACCCTATGTAGGTATACTTAAAACTTCTTTCTTTAGACGTAAATAAAACTACACTCTTATTCTAAGCACATTAAAACCAGCTGTTTTCCTTTTTCATCTTGTGATGATTCCTCCCATTCGTATCTAAGTTTTGGAATATCTCGGATAGTTTGGTCAGTTGCTTTTCTGGCGTAAGGGGCAGATGTACCAGTCTGCAGCTCTTGTTCTCTTCCTTACATATCGTATACGTTTCTCGCTCCCTCATGCATAGGAGCTTTCCCGTCTCAGGCATGGATGATAACTTTGCTACATGCAACGCTGCTTTTTTGAACCGTGTTTTTGGTGAGACGCTTGGCTGACTCTCTTGTGTGTTATCAGGGTGTCTCAGCTCCCTGTCTCTGACGTTGTGATGCACCGGCTCGATGACATCGTACGTGTTCTCCCGTAACAGTTGCTGAGGCTTCCTCGCTTCCAAACCCAATGATTTCTTCTTAAATCCGTGTATCCTAAGTGGTGTCAGAGGTTTGAGGACTTCGTGGTATCTGACGGGATCCGATTCCTTATTGAGATCGAAGAGGATAACTTTGGTGTTGGATCGCTCCAACTTCTGCCCGATGGCTGGGAGCGGGTGGAAAGGGGATAGAGTGGGTTTGATTTGGATCTCGTTTTCGAGCATTCTGCTTTGAGCTGTTTTGTTCTTTCGCGGTTTGAGATTTCGCGGTGCGTATATGGTGGTTAATGCGCGCGTTTTGCTGGCGTCGAGCGGGGCAAGCGCTGTGGGCAGCATGGGGCGAGTGGAGCTGGCGGCGGGCGGCCGCCGACAGCCGCCGCCGCCCTTGCTCGGTCGCGGCGTGGTGGTGCCGATCGAGCCGCTCACGCGCGCTGACCGCTCGACCGCCCACGGCACTTTTCATCCACGCCTCTATCACCCTTATCTTACAGATAACCTGATATCTTGTATCTTTGTTGCTCTATTTGATGAGGTATTTACGTGCTCTTGTGATAGATGTTTTTGTTTATAGCAGCTTTAGTAGGTCTTGGTTGCATAGGTAAGTATTATATATACTTATTTTACTATTTTCAAAATAGAAAACGACAACAAACTTTCGGCCACTAAACTGTCATATTGACAAATTATTAGGTATATTTTTTCGCTAGATGCGTAGACCCAACACCAAAGAGTTACTAAACAAAAAGGTTCGCGTTGCGGCATACGAACTCTTTATATTCCTAAGGACATAGGGGCATTGAGCAACCACGAATGTGGTAATATCCTCTTGCATAATAAACCCCGTGGTATAACAAACCTTTTCCATTGATTGATATCTTTTAGGACAAGTTGATACGCATTTAGAGGAGCTTTTGCTTGGCTTTGACATGCTAGAACGAAAAAAAAAAACATTATTATGCCAACTATACATTTTGATGATAATTGCACCAGTTAATTTTATGTGTATATTTGTCATTATAATTTCCGAACCAATATCATAAACATTAGCAATACAAAATATTAGTTCTGCGAATCGACTCCGCTATTCATTGTGAAACCCACGTGTTGGTGCCTTTGTCACGGTAAGGGTGGTAGGGGGTAACTGCGGGTTTAACCATGGGGGCGGCGGTGGACAGTAATGACCATCATTATTGTCATCGATCCAAAAAATACTTCGTCCTTCAGTTCGAGGTATGATTAATATTGGTTTGGCTGTGTGCGATTTAGTGTGGGTAAGTATAATTACTAGTTATGTAGATATACAGATGTGACTGTCCTTGGATCGAAGGTTCGTTGTATTGTAGTTACATACCTACATACACCTACCTTAGACATGTATGTTTGGAATTTGTGTAACGTCACGTAACTAAAAGCTCTAAAATCGCATACACCGGGGGCGGGTAGCAGCGTCTCCTGCAGAACAGATCTTGCGATCACCATTCACCAATATCATTCATTACATTAAAAAACCACATAAAAAAATATTGAACGACCAGTGTCGTTCAATATGCATTTAACTTACCTACCTAATTTCGACAATTGCCCAAAGTAATAAGTTTCTACAATTCAATTGGTTTATTTTAGACAACAATAAATTATAACACAAAAATAAGTTAGTGTCCATTTCAAGTCATGATAAAAATTAAAATCAAAAGGTAGACAGTTGAAATTTTAACAGAATGTGTGTACTATGACATAATATTAAATTATTTCACCCACACGGCAGGCCTCCCCGAGTCCCTCAGGTTCACGGCTCTATGCTGCCTTGGACTAATGCCTCTGCAAAAAGCTGACTTTATTCCACCCTCACATAACATCAGATGAGATAGTTAATGGTTTAATCGGGTATTTATCGCGTACCTTTTGTTATTATTATAGTTCGTATATAGCGCGGTAGAAACGTAGGGGATATAATAACAAAAGGTACGCGATAAATAAGTACCCGATTAAACCGTTACTAACAAGCGAAAGTTTAAAAATTTTATCAGATGAGATTCTTTTCAAACTAAGGTCATGGCAAAGGCATATGAATGCAAAATGAGGGATTAAATTGAGGCCATTTTTCCGATCACTATAGGTAAACTATGCGAACGGAGCAGCCGGTCAGTTGATTGATATAATTTCTTAACCTGCAGTTATAGTAATGGGCATGCTTATAGGTCACAGTCATTGCAAATGCACTAACCTTGGTCTTGGGAATTTAAGACTGTTTGTTGGCCTTGCAGATTTATATTCGCGATTTTCTTCAATATTGGATATTTCTTCACGAAATTTCGTTGTCTTCTTCAATTCTATTAAACGTGGTAAGGGGCTGCATGGAGATTTATACCCTCGACGCACATCAACATCAACATCACACACAACGTCTTTCATCATCTCCTAGCTCAGAGGCCAACCTCCGCGGTGCGAAATCGAGAAGAAAATACCTTTGTATCTGTCCAAGCGGTCCATACAAAAGAATTTTCTTCTCGATTTCTTGGAATTAGATTTTCAAAATTTTGCCCATGATCATTTATTCTCAGATCATTTATTTTCAGTGTGTTTGTGTTGTACGCAGACGTAATGACAAAACTTCTAATAAAAAATTCAACAGCTCGATTCGGCCGATTTGTTTTTCATAGGTAAGATAGTCGTTGTTTGACTAGGCTTTTAAACATCACTAGAACACTGAGATAATTTTTAGGGGATGCCTATGCCCAGTGCCAATGTCAAGTGGATGTGTGTGGGCTGATGTAAATAAATAATTTTGGACAATCCACACAGCATTACCTAACTCCAAGCTAAGCAGAGCTTGTGTTATGGATACTAGATGACTGATAAACTTAATACAATACATTAGGTACATAGATAGATATTTTTTTATTATACACTAGCTGCGTTCTTACTACCCGTTGTCCTATTATACCCGTTTTCACGTAGGAATGAAGCATTTTCCCGCGGTAAAAAGTAGCCTATGTTCATGAGGTATATTGTGGGCTCCTCGTAAAAGAATTTTTCAAATCAGTCCAGTAGTTTCGGAGCCTATTCAATACAAACAAACAAACAATCAAATCTTTCCTCTTTATAATTAGTATTATACATAGTAAATACCCAGAACATCCGTAACAAATATTTGCAGAACGTACAAACATTTGTCCCAAGGCGGGAATCGAACGCAAGAGGTTGCTCTTGCGTTGCAGTTGACCCTCGCCCGCCGCGCCACAGCAGTCGTCATAATAATGATGATGAAGATTATTTTTCTAAGTCCCATCATCTCATTATGAGTGAGAGAAAAGAGAGAATACCCACCTGTGTTTGCACACACACTTGTGCACTATAAATATCCTGCGCACACGGACATGACAAATGACTAAATGACATGACGAAATTCGTCTAGAAGGACATCAGGATTATTTTTTTCTACTTGGTTTCAATCAAGTCTTCAGGAGGATGAGTCTATTTGACGTTAATAACGAGACGAGATCGTAACGTGTCCTTTTTGTGTGAGGATTTGCGTAGTTCTCTGTACGCACCATAGAGGCGCTGTACCAAATTATATCTATACTAATAATATAAAGATTTGATTGTTTGTTTGTTTGTATTGAATCGGCTCCGAAACTACTGGATCGATTTGAAAAATTATTTTACCACTAGTTTATGCCCGCGGCTTCGCACGCTTTTATGGAAACGTTTTAAGGTTATTTCTATCCCATGGCAACTGATTTATGGGAAAAAAAGGCGCCTATGTTTAATTCCAGGGTTAGAATTATCTGTATGCAAAATTATCAGCCTGATCCGTTCAGTAGTTTTGGCTTGAAGAGGTAACAAACATCCATCCATCCATCCATCCATCCAAACTTTCGCCTTTATAATTATTAGTGTGATACTAATATTGCGAACATAGGCTACTTTTTATCGCGGGAAAATGCTTCATTCCTACGGGAAAACGGGTAATAGGACAACGGGTAGTAAGAATGCAGCTAGTAGAAAATAATTTAATGTTTTAAAAAAACTAAAAAACTACTTCCAATGCCATTTTTTTAAGTTCTGCGAGACGAATAGGTAGGTATAGGTAAGATTCCCTCAGGTATATTTTTTATTGCAGCATCTCTGATCTCAACTCTTAAGTGCACAAGCAGAAGAAAAATAGAAGAAAGAAGTCAAATAGACTCACCCCTCAGGTACCAATATCCGTGTCGATAATGCCTGAATAAAAGATGGCGGCATATCGTATTGTTACCACATAGAGAAGGCCCGCAGCCCCGTGTCCTCGACGGGTAGGCTTGACCCAAATTTCCTTATTATTGGGTCACAACTTTGATTTGATTTATCGACTATCGGTTATGCTTGCTGCGTTAGTCGTGTGGTGCCGGCTTAGAATTTGCACCAACCCAATTCTTACCGTGGGTGTCGTAAGAGGCGACTAAGGGATATCCACCGGGGGCGAGCAGCGCCCCCTGCAGAACAATTCTACCACCGAACTGCGATCCCCAACCCACATGGCCAGCGTGAGGATTATGGGCATTACCCCCCATGTGATAAGGCGCTTGTCAGGGGGAGGTCTGCGTCCAGTAGTGGACCAATACCTACAGACTGTTGAGGTTAAGGATAAGTTTGCTTGATCTCTAATAATGTAATAAAATATTAGAAAGGTAACGTAAAAAGGGTTGAAGGGGTAGGCTGCTAAATTTCCTACTACTAGATTCAACCAAAATCACTTTTTTAATTTGAAATGAAATAAGTACCTATCTGTCTTCGTTTTTTGGGTTCCGTACCTCAAAAGAAAAAAGGAACCCACAAAGGTTCACTTTGTTGTTCGTCTATCTGTCCGTCTGTCAACCCCCTTTTCTCAGGAACGCGTGGAGGAAGCGAGTTGAAATTAACATCAAATATCCTAGCCTCTAGTCCGTAGCCTCTTGGAGCCTTTATAAACTTCTAAGTCAACGCAATAAAAAGTTACAGTTACTGACGTGTCCAAGAGTCCTGTATTTCCAGAAAATTGAGGACGTTTTGCGCCCATGACCAATCGCGTTGTGAACGTTTTCTACTCAGAACATTTCGCTCTAAAGACAAACCACTTCGTATTGAAAATTTCGACTTCGACTGGACTTGAACTCCTACGTCACTTGACCTCAATTTTTTTTTTTTTAAATTGACGACTTCAATGGCGCAGCGGGCGAGAGTCCGCCTGCGCGACGTAAGAGGTTGCGGGTTCGATTCCCGCCTCGGAACAAATTTGTGTACGATCTGCATAAATTTGTTCCGTTGGTTTGGGTGTTTTCTATGTACAATAAAAAAAACATTTATCTATGTATACATTTTTTTTATCTATGTATAATGTAACGGCGCTACAGTCCGTAGAAAGTCGCAAAGATTTTCGACTCTAGCGTCACTCGACCTCGTGGTGTAGTTGGTTAGCACATTCCGGTACTTACGGAAGGATGCGGGTTCGAGTCCCGCCGAAGTCGTAAATTTTTGCGATGATATTTAATTTCTATGTATAATGTATTAAATATAGCAGTTATGTAGTAATAAAAATAATGTCCTCCTAGCCGAATTTCGACCACGGTGGCCAGTCTCATCGGAGACTAGCCAGATGCGCAGGACATATTATAGTGCACAAGTGTGTGCGCAAACACGGGTGCACTCTCTATTCCTTCACTCTCATAATCCGATGGGACGACAGATCGACACGACTGGGGAAAGATCAGGCGCAGGACCAACGGCTTAACGTGCTATCCGAGGCACGGGGGTGTAACACCGCCAACTTCCTGACTCCGGGGTTTTTCTATCACGAAAAATTCACAGTAGCAGTACTGTGAATTTTTCGTGATAGAAAAACCCCAACAACAACTATTGGCCCGACCCGAACAGTTATCTAGCGACTAGCACCCATAACACAAGCTTTGAGTAGCTTACTTTGGGGCTAGATGATGCTGTGTAGATTGTCCAGCATTATTTATTTATTTAGTTTATTTTAATAAGTCCCGTCGAAGCAAATATTTTTTTTGGAAATAATTAAATTTCTTAGAAATTACCCCAAGTGTTTGGGCTTACGCATTGTATTATTATCATAAACTTTGTTGTGTAGCGAGGTGTTATCATTATTACGCTTTCAATCTAAAGTAACTATCCGTTAAACTAGGCATTTGACCGCAGCGACCTCTTGTGACCAACATTGACCTTTACCAACATTGCCCTTGAACTTACTGACTCGGAAACCCCCTGTTTTCTTATCTTACTGATTTGTTAGCTGATACTCTGTTAGTTATTTGCATAACGATTTATTGCTCTTTGTTAACGTTGGGAAAGAACCTAGCTTAGACCGTGGTGGATCGAAAGATCGCTGTAGTCACTTTCCATTAGGTGAGATTGTTTTCAAACAAAGGCACCTATATACCTATAAACAATTAAAAAAGTTACCTACTCATCTTTACATTGTATAAAACTAAGTCGCTCCCGCTGTCTGTCTGTCTATCTGTCGCTATGTATGCTTAGATCTTTAAAACTACGCAAAGGATTTTGATGCGGTTTTGTTAAATAAATAGAGTGATTCAAGAGAAAGGTTTACATGTATAATACATGCAGGTGTAATCGTTAAGTGTGCACAGGCGATTATTCCGTAACTATTGCAGATATCAAAAAACTTTAAACTGATATCGAAAGTATTTTATCTAATGAGTAAAATGACATTAATAACTTTTTTAAAATAAAACGAGAAATATCCAAAAAAATTACATTAATCACTCCCATACATTTTATTTCTTAGTAAGTACAAAATTTTGTGTTCAAAGCATATGTTCGAAGTGACGTCCTCCTTGTGCAATACAATGACGAGCTCTATTTACAGTTTCTAAATCAACTTTCCTTAACATTTGCGAAGTAATTAAAGCAATTGCACGACGTACACGATTCTGTAACTCTTCTAGGCTGTGTACTCTCTCAGCGTACACGTGGTTTTTGACAAATCCCCATAGGAAGAAATCACAAGGCGTGAGATCCGGGGATCTGGCAGGCCAAGGGGTTGCACTATTATCGGCTATTAAGCCATTATAATTGTTTCGTAAGAAATTCATTACAACATTTGTATTATGTGCAGGTGCTCCATCTTGTTGAAAAATTATCGACCTTCTTTCATCGTCTGGAATTGGTTCTAAGAGACTTGGCATATCGTTTTGTACAAAGGAGAAATATCTCTGTCCATTTAAGGTTCCACTGTAAAAATATGGCCCAATGATCCGATCTCCAAGAATACCACACCACACATTAATTGAGAATCGCACCTGAGCTCTAACTTCAGTAGTTAAGCGAGGATTGTCAATTGACCAATAATGCGAGTTTTTTCTATTGTAAATGCCGCAGTTTGAAACATTACTTTCATCGGTCCATAAAATTGACCTTACATTGACATAATTATTGACTAGCCAATTGCAATAGACCAGCCGACGAGCAGGATCATCATTGTGCAGCGTTTGAGTAGGTTTTATCTTAAATGCTTTGAAGTTGTGTTTTTTTAATAACTTGTGTACATAATTGTGGGACACTGGAAATGATCGGGCCACTGAACGCGTTGATTCTTGTGGATTATCTACTACGTAGTTAATAATATTGTTATCTAAGTCATTATCAAATTCCGGAGCTCTTGTTCTCGAACCTTTTTTTCTGTTAAAAGATCCATAATTTATCAAATTGTTATCCAACTTACGTAAATACGTACCAGAAGGAACTTCTCTATCTGGGTACTCTCTTCTGTAGGCGATAATGGCCGCCCTATTGTTACAATCATGTTTGTAGTACATTTTTAACATGTCCCTCTTTTCTGTATTGGAAATGCCATTTTTCAATCAATAAATGCAACAATCACGATTATTAACGCAAATTGAAAAATACAATAAATTGGCGGGAACGAGAACCCGCGATAAAGAATTTGAATTTAGAACGAACACCAAAGAGTAGGTATCTTTCTTTTTGTTTTTATTTAGTATGTTGCTTTTCAGCTAGTTCAAATCAATACAATATTGAAACAAGGTTTATTATAAATTTGAAGTGGTAAGATAATTAATCTACACGTGTATCTACTTGAAATTCATTAATACCTTCATATCGTACATAATTATAAAATGACAAGGGTAAAATGAGTAGGTACTATTCCACTTAAAATAAGGAAACTAAAACCTTTCTACTATCTCATACTAAATGTATGGGAGTAATGTATTTTTTTTGGATATTTCTCGTTTTATTTTTAAAAAGTTATTAATGTCATTTTACTCATTAGGTAAAGTACTTTCGATATCAGTTTAAAGTTTTTTGATATCTGCAATAGTTACGGAATAATCGCCTGTGCACACATAACGATTACACCCTGTATAGTAGAGGAACACGGATAATTTTAGAGGTTTCTAATGTGATGTCGTAAATAAACACATTTTTTGCGCTTACATTGTAAACGCTGGCTGAACTCTACGAGATAGATCAAAATAATGTAGGTACTAGGTACAGTATTGTAGGTACACCTTGAAAAGGTCTAAAAAGTCCGCGATGGTATATGTCTACCTCTTAGGGATAACCCACAGTAACCATTTTTTACTTTACTTTTTACGAAATAATGGCTTATTTACGAAGCGATTTTAAGCAATATAACGTTAATCCTTATCTAATTAAGTAACTTAAATACATTGTTCATTTAATATAGATCAATATGGCCCGTATAGCATGTAATTTAAATGAAAAGTTTCGAAGATATTACAGGTTTAAAATGCAGGGACATAGCGGTTGAGGCGGCGCGCGGCCGGCGGCGCGGCGGCGGTACCGACCGGGGGGCCGATTCTGTAGTATATTTAGTACCAGCATTGCACCCGTGCGAAGCCGGGGCGGGTCGCTAGTAATATGTTTAAATGATTTTAGAATCCAAGATATTCTATGTAGTCGAACAAACAGATTTATGTATAACAGATCATACATCAAAAACATACAACCTATAATTTGTTATTCGGAAAGCTTTCACAGAAAATGCCTTGTCAATACCTAAGTAAAGTGGAAGGCATTACTTAAAGTGCTACCTATGATTCATAGGTCGACTTTGATGAGTTGAACTTAGTCCAACCTTGCAAAGGTCATTTCTAAGTACTGACAAATTATACGGTAGACCATAGAGATAGAGTAGGACGAATAACTATGTGGTGGACACAGAATTATCTAGATATATTTCTGTGGTGGTGGACGGACACTGGATACACATCAAAAAACTTGAACGAAGGAAAACTGTTGCGACTACCGCATTTCTGCGGTGCTTCTGACATGTTCGCCCAAGCACACTCCGACACCTTCGATGCTATCTGGTGAAAGAAGTCAGCAGAACCCCAGAGCAGCAACTTTTCACAGGAAGGTAGTGTAGGTACATCTTTTTATACACTTCGTTAAAATCGAATCTAAAAATAAATAAAATAAAATAAAATTAGCCTTTATTTCCTATTTCTTATGTAACTACTTAGATAACATGACAACACTCAATGAACAATTAATTTTAAAAATTTTTCGTGGTTTTAGAATTGATAAGCAGTTTGTTCTTATTTAACTATCTAATTTACAAACTTTGCTTAAGCTAGTAGTCGCCTTTTTAGGGTATCGAAGATCGAAGATCGGTTTCGAAACCCTTATGATCTCGCTTTCCTTTTTCCCTCCTTAATAACTCAAAAACTACTACAGCTATCAACTTGAAATTTAAAATAATAATACATTTCGTGCGCCTGTACAGATTTAATGAAAAATCAATGAAAAAGCCGAAATTTTAAAATATACCTACAGAAAAGGTATCATTTTGTACATTTGAAAATAATTTTGTACATTTGACGACCTCCGTGGCGCAGCGGGCGAAGGTCCGCCTGCGACGCAGGAGGTTGCGGGTTCGATCCCCGCCTCGGAACAAATTTGTGTACGGTCTGCAGAAATTTGTTCCGTTGGTCTGGGTGTTTTCTATGTATAATAAAAATATCTATCTATGTAATAATTATATTGTATTAAGTATATCAGTTATCTAGTACCCATAACACAAGCTCTGCTTAGCTTGGGGCTAGATAATGTTGTGTGAATTGTCCAGCATTATTTATTTATTTATTTTATTTATAAAATAGTTTTTGAAATTTTTGTAGGTTTCATACTTTTTAAAATATTTCGAAAAAATACTCATTCCTTAGTACTAGCCAATGATCCTATCAATCCACGGTTGTCTGGTAGAAATCGCTCTTGAGCGATAAGGCCGCCACTTGACACTTAGATTTTAAGCTGTTTTGCTGTATTGTTTCTATCGATAAGTGTGAAATAAAGAATTTTCTATCTATCTATCTATTCCCCCCCGCCCCCCTATCTCCAAAGATTGCAGAGCGATCCATGTTAAATGTATGGAGCGTTTATAAGATATAGATCTTTATTTTATAGGAAAAATATACAGAAGTTTGTAAAAAGAACACTTTTTAAAAAATGGTCAAAAAGGAATAATTTTCTAAAGGGGGGCTACCCCACCGAGGGTGGCGATCAAATGAAAGGTATCGGTTTGGACATTTAAAAACAGTTTTTCAAATTTCTGTAGGTTTCATACTTTTTGAAATATTTAGAAAAAAATTGCGATATTAATTGATTTCTTAGAAATTAACCAGAGTTACGCACTTACGCGGCTTACGCACTACCTATAATAGCAAAAACCTTACCTAAGATATTTTTTATCTTTTTTTGTATCAATACAATAAAATGTGTTACATTTTGTTGTTTTTGGGATGCCTCGAGTTCTTAAGGTGCTTATTAGGAAGAAAGAGACAGCGCAGCGTCACGGGAAAAGCGAAGGGCGGCATGGGGGAAAATCAATACGGGAAATAGGTCGGAACCTTGACCCACATAGGCAACTCTACTCTACGGTCTACTAATCCATTAGAATAGTCCAACCATTCAACGCAAATACTTATAATAATGTAGTTTAGTCTAGATATTTAGTTTAGACAGTTAGGTAGCTCAATTATTATTGTAAATACTAGTTCTAATTGGTTTCTATTATTTGATTGTAGTTTTCTTTGTTGATAAAGAATATTTAGTCTAAGAATTTAAATAATCAACCAAGACGGGACGTGATTCCGAGTGGGTAAGCAATATGTAGGTACAAAAAAAACCTATACCTAACTCAGTGTTTATTGTGTCTACAATAATAATGTAGTTACCTGTATAGATAAAAGAGACATAAAGTAGGTACAGAACCTGTCTTGTTTTTGAATTTACCATCGCATAAAGTAAATAAAACATAAACAAACAGACTTACTACTGTTACCTACTTACTTACTTCTGTTTGGACTTTGTACTCTACACGTGCCACTGTAGAGGGCAATGTACAGATCAGTAATGTACTATTCCTAAAATAAATGCAAATTTTAGTTATTTTACCTACACCTGCTTCCTGAAGAATTTTTAAGACAGTCATCGTAAATAGCCATAAGTGAAGTAGAGTGAAGTAAAGTGATATTTTTCAATAATATCCTAAAAGAAAATCTCTGAATATCTGCGCATAATTGGTACATAAGAGACAGGAAATAAATTATGAAAGCAAAACATTAATTTAGTTAAATACTTAGTAAAAATGCGAGGGAAATCTCGGGAAGTAAAACTCAAAGATATCATGAAAGAATTTGATCACAGTTTCCTGCATATTCTAAGCCTTAGATAACTTTAAAGACGTGAGCAGCTCCTGCGAGTTTAGCCTATTGTGTTAATTTAAAAGCCAAACCAAACGTAAATGCGATATCGTTTCATGGCCACACACTGCACGTTATCTCCATTCATAGCTCCCGTGCTACCTAACATTGCCAAAATGACGTACCTATCGTGACATGCGTGACGTTGCAGTGACGTAGCCGTGATGTAACGTTTGTACCATTCCGGCATGCGTTCGGAGAAGCCGCGTTTTACTTCTCTCGTGTTTGTAGGTCTACAATTAATAAGTGAATGAATATAAACTGTGATTTTTGCACTGGTTTTTCCAGTCACGAGTGGTTTTATCATTGAGGCCGCCGAGGCGTTCGCGGTAGGAAAGTGTGTTTGTTTGTACTGTGATATTAGAATTACGGAACATTAAATTATTTTATAAAGTATATATTAGTATTTTCTTAGCATAACAGTGTTTGTTGAAAAGTTTTTAGAAATAGGTAGTGAAGCCATTTATTTAGGTAAATTATTATTGATTAGAACGGCGAAAACACCAATTACACTAAATTATTTAAATGAGAATTTATTGTAACCACAGTGAATTGAAGTGAGCAATATAAAGGTGAGTTTTATTGTTATTAATTAATTATTCGTGAGATAATACCAAACTGTTATCAGAAAACTTAATTGTGGTAGGTGGTACCTTACCTTACCTACTTGTTTATCTATACATACCTAAGTTAAATATACTTAAATTGGCATTGACATAATGAAACGCGTTGTCAACACGAGTAGATACTTTATTTGGACTAGTCAATTATTTAGCAGTACCCGGTTTCCTTTTCGGAAACCGGACCGAATAACGAATGAAAAAATTGATAAATTCATTACGGGTGTAAGCGGGTTAACCATGAACCTTATTTGTGTTAGAAGAACACCAACGTAAGTAATGAATTCGTAAAACTACGATAATTTTTAAAGTAAACTCATAAATCATAAAGAGACAACTTAGAACAGATGTAGAACTTTACTTATTCTACGTTTTACGTTGTGAGTGTTTACATAATGCCTGGATGGCACAGCAGTTTGCGGGTTCAATTCCCGCCTTGCGAGCGTTTCATATTGTTGCAGGATTAAATTGCTTTTGTGGTTTTTAATTATTTCTGCTTTCCACAAGGAATGAAACTAGCTTAAAAATTATTTGCATTTGGAAATCGTAAACCTTTTTCTGGTTTTTTAGAGCTGGTGTTTTTGAGCATTTGGGAAAATAAGAGATTTTGAGCTAAAAGTGAATATTTTCCAAATGCTCCCAAATACACTTAAAACTAAGTTGGTTTTATCACAGGTTTCATAGAAAATGGTTTACGTTTTGCGTCAAATTACTTTTCCGGTAGTTTTATTATAGTACCTAGGTACTTTACTGTAGTTTTATGTAACATTCGGATCAAACCCATTACGGATTTAAAGAATGTCATAAATTTAAGTCCTATGCATATTCCTTAAAATAAATAAATACACAAAAATACTCCTTTTTGAACACAGAATAAATTAAAAACTACAAAAAAAATTAATCTCGCGCCAACACGATACGAACCTTAACAAAAAGTCCGGTACTGTACTTACTGGCAACATTACTGATTGAAGAACAATAATGTAGGTACCTACTCAATATGAACACTATCCCCGATTCAACAGCCACCTGCTATATCGGCATTACCACAGAAAATGTTACTGGTTATAACCGAGAAGCAAACATTATTGAAACAATTATAGAGTAGGTCTAGCTAGTGACGAGATCGAAGATATATGGCAATTTTATATATGGCAATGCTATTATGCATTGTCATGCACGCAAGTTGTCACTTGAATTCAACCAAATATAGCCTTGCTATTCTTTGCAACACTGTCGTAACTGTATTTGACTTGATACACGTCCAAATAAAGAAATAGAAATTTGTGCATGATGAAAAGTATCAAATTGATTAATCCAGTTTTTGCTTTGTAATTGTCGGCCACTCATATTTTTTAAATTTTCCGCGCTTTTCAGTATTTTCCTTCAGTAGTGCTGTAGACTCTAGGCAGTGCTGTTTCCATACAAAAGTTGATCTAAATGTGCATGATGCATGATCGGTTAGATCAGAAACTATGTGGAATAACATTATGAAAATATTGATTCAATATTTCCTAAACAAAAGTAGTAGGTGGGGGCCATTATGTAGCTGTCGTAACGGGTAACTTACTAACCATTGTGATTTTTTTGTTATTGTGGCTCTGCGGGCATAGGTCCGTCTGCGACACAGGAGATTGCGGGTTCGATTTCCGCCTCGGAACAAAATGTTTATACGATTTGCAGATATTTGTTTCGGGTGTTATGTCCGAATGTTTTGTATGTAATAAAATATTTATATAGGTATGTAATGTATTGTATTAAATATAGCATATTATAACTGCCCATAAAACAAGCTCTCCTCGGGCCTTTATGATGCTGTGTAAATTTTACATTCCATCATTATTTATTTATTTTCTTTTTTTCAGCCAAAATTCAACGACGAACCGATAAAAACTAGCCCAGAAACTAGTCTAAAATGGATTTCGTGATCGGCGGGCTAGCCGGCGCAGGCGCAACAATCATCACCAACCCCATGGACGTGGTGAAGACCCGTCTCCAGCTGCAAGGGGAGCTGAGGGCTAAGACCGACACGTCAATGCGGTACAGGGGGATCTCCCACGCGCTGTATGTGATAGCGAGAACTGATGGGTTTCTGGCGTTACAAAAGGGCCTGGCTCCGGCTATGGTGTTTGGATTCACTATGAACTCTGTCAGGTGAGTAGAAGTCTAAACAAATATTGTACCTAAAAGATCTCTGCAATTTTGTGTAAGATACAAAGTACGTAAATAGGTCCTTAACATATAACTCCTAGATTAAGATATATTGCCATACCCTAGGTAAGGGGTGGCGAACCAATGGCACGCGTGCTATTGATGGCACGCGACTCAACATTTTGGGCACGGATTAAAACGGTTTGCATTTTTAGTTGAAGATACATTTTACACTGAACTGACAAAATGGCTTCCCACAAGCTTCAAAGGTGTGACCCGCAAGCTGTCATCTGATGTATTGAAATGCATATAATGATTATGAGTTAAAGCTCATATTTGAATGCACATTTTCGTGCTATGCATGCGCCTCTGATCTGCGACAACCTTAAACTTGTATGATACCTACTTACACCCCTTGTTAAACATGACTGATGTGATGACTGTTGATGACGACTGAAGCCGAGACTCGCAATGAAGCGTAACCGATCCGAGCGTGACAGTCATTTCTTGAATTGAGTAAACGCAATGAAGCGTAACCGATCCGAGCGTGACTGTCATTTTTGTAATTGAGTTAACACGATGCAGCGTAACCGAGTCGAGTCTGTTCAGTTCAGTAGAGTTTCGTTCACTCTTCAGTAAGTGCCCGTAAACATGACTGGATGACAGCTGATGCCACTGAAACCAAGTTTATGCGATTCAGCGTAACTGACGCGAGCGCCTATGGACGCAGTAGGTAATGAATGATGTTTGAAACTATGATGTTAAGATTCACCATGAACTCTGTTATGTAAGATCTGAACTTCGGTTTATCGTTAGTATCGTCTCGACGACGAAACGTTCCGTTTTTGTATGAGATTTGGTACAGCGCCTCTAGCGTGCGGATAGGGAACTACGCAAATCCCTTACAAAAATGGTATTGGGGTTAGATTTATAGGAACTTTCTTAGTATATTCGAGTCTAAACTTTTTAAAGCTCTAGATTTTCGAGTAGAGTTCCGTAATTGAGTCGGATTGATACTCTTGATTGATTGATTGTTGTAACCAAGCATAGATAATACCAAGTCCACCTGTAAATCCGCAATCCACTCAGATGCCTATCGTTTTTGACATCAATATTTTTATTTTAGGTTTATTTATTTACCAACTTAAACTAATGTTAAATAGAAAAACTTATAATAATGACATAAAAATAAAGACAATGAATGTGAGAAAACCACAGAGGTTTGTAAGGGAGTGTCATTAACGAGTCGCAGCCGAGTAACTACCATTACGATAGGTTTGACAAAACTGAGACCTTAATTTCTAAGTTATACTAGTACCTACCGTTAAGTGTTAAGAGAAGAGTACATAAGAATAAGCGTTAAATAGGCAGAATCTACGTGTAAAAATACAATATATTTATTCTGAAAAAATTAGTTTCATGCATTGGAATTAGGTTGAGTAACTGGGATCAAACTCTTTAATACAGATGTAGGTTGGATAAGAAGTAGAATCTGAGTTTATATTTTATATTTTTAGGTGTTATAGTTTCAAGTAGTTCGATGGGAAGTTCGTTTATTAGTCGCGCGCGGTACCAGGTTTAACTGTCTGTCCGCTCGCCGTACGCATTATTGGCGCGCGAAGTGACTAGCCGGTTTTTAGTAACCGCTCGTGTATGTTTAGGGTGACTAACAACTTGTTGAATGGTTTCGTCAAAGAAATAATTTCGAAGTAATACTTCGAAATAATAATAATTATCATATATTTAAATAGAGTACCTATAGACGGGCAACATTTTACAATGCTCAAAGATACCTAATTTATTATCAATAAATTGTTGTTTAACGTTATTGGATACAACTTTTTTTTTTATTCTCAATTGAAGATTATATATTTGATTGAGGCAGGTACTTAAGTAGTGTAAGTACGACCCTAGCTAGTTAGTCCATATTGAATGTAGGATTCCGCTAGCGAGTTATAAAGCATAAGTTTGACCTTATAGGGTATACGGTCCTTGAGTATTGTCATGTTCGCTAGAAAGTGTCGTAGTTTATTGCAATTTATTTCAACCTTACTTTCAGCTGACATAGCTAAATACATTCTGACCACAGTCACAGCCAGTGGCCGCCGATGACGTACGCCTCATAAAATATATACTATTAATTTCCAGATTAGGGCTCTACCATGTAGCGGAAGTCCAAGGTTGGACCAAGAACAAGAACGGAGAGATCAGCATAGAGAAGGCTATCCTCTGGTCCAGCGTGAGCGGCATGATGAGCGGCGTGGCCTCCAACCCTGCCTCGGTGCTGAAGACCAGGATCCAGGCGGCCGCGCATCCCAGCATAGCGGTGGGGCGGCAGCATCGATATGATGGTGAGTGCTGGCAGCAAAACCACAGAACAAGTCACCAAATGATTTACTGCGATCAGTTTACTGACAAGAGTTTTTTATTTATTTATTTAAAGCTCTATTGCACTAAGGTGGAGCTCCGGGGCTTCGCAGAGCACACTTTGAGAATGGCTGCTCTAGATAATCTGATAGTTTATAGTAACTAAGCCTTTTTTCACAGCAAGGTTTTCCTTCCTTGTTCCTTAACACTATAAAAAGCTTTTTCGATAAGCCATAATTTTAACTTTTTTTATAAATAATTTTAAAGGTAAATTTTTGATGTCATTAGGGATTTTACGATTGAATACAAAAGATGGATTGCCCTTGTTAGTAACAGTAAAACCGTCTTACCTCCAGGAATGCTGGACGGCTTCGTCCAGATCTACAAAGCCGAGGGGCTCCGAGGGTACTTCGCAGGCGTCAACGCGACCTGCTCGCGGCTCGCCATCGGCAGTGCGGCGCAACTCACCACCTTCTCGTCGTAAGTAACCTATCTATGCAGTCGTGGGCTGCATTATTCTTACTTTTTGTACCTATTTGGTTAGGTTAGGTTAATTATAATTTTCCTATATTTTCTTTTCGTCTTGTAAATATTTTAATTTTTGTATACATTCTTTGTCCTTGTTGTTTTACGCACGTGTCACAGCTACTGCTGCGCCCTCTAATTGCATAAAACTAGCGCACAGTAGCACATCTTTACTGAGCATTATAAATGCAAAAGTTTGTGGGATGTGAAATTTTTGTTACCTAGTATCTCCAAAACTACCGAACAGATCAGGATGAAATTTGGCATGCACTTAGAACGTAGCCTAATTTAAACAATAGGATACTTATTATACCGAAAATATGCGTGCGAAGACGCGGACAGAAACTAGTGAATAATAAAAATATCTTTCTACTACTGTACTGTTAAATGTATCAGTCATCAAGTACCTACCTAGTATAACACAAGCTCTGCTTAGCTTGGGGCTAGATAACGCTGTGTGGATTGTCCAACATTATTTATCAATTATTATTAGAAAAACAAGCACAACCAGCCGCCCCAACAGTACCCGAAATGTTTAACCTATGTTGTACATCTCAGACAATTACCGCTCGGTACAATCAGGGAAACCCGCATGCTAGAGCATAGCATATGCTCTGGCACACCGCTGGAGTCTGGCAAAAAGGAAATAAGGCCTACCTACACCCAGCAGCGATATCGGGGCTAGAAAAAATCCATGATCAGAACAGAAAGTGGATACCGTTGATTTAGTTTCTCTTATCCTCAGCGTAAAAGAAGCATTGCTAGAGCACGGCATTTGCACTGGCACACCGCTGGGCCTGGCGTTTGCAGCCAGTGCCGTCAGTGGAGCTATGGTGGCCGTCATTATATGCCCGTTTGACGTCACTACAGTGCGGCTTTATAACCAGGGTAAATTGTAACGAGGTTTTATAACCAGGGAAAATTATCACCCGGGTAAACGCATGCTGATTTTGACTGGAGTTTTGTGTGTGTAAAAGAAAGGGACTTAACGATTTTTGATTACGGCTTACGGCAGGCTTACGTTTTTTAGGGTTCCGTACTTCAAAAGGAAAAATGGAACCCTTATAATCAGTTTGTTGTCCGTCTGTCTGTCTGTCTGCCTGTCTGCCTGTCTGTCCGTTTGTCAACCCCCTTTTCTCAGAAACGCATGCACGTATCTATAGCGCGATTTAGATATATATAATAATAATACTTATAAGTCAACGCACTCAAAAGTTACAGCCGTTTAGGTCCGAATATTTTGAAATTTCCAAGGGAATCACCTTAAAGCACAAGTAAAATAAAAAATCCGAAAACAGTAAATTTATAGTTAATTCAACAAAAAAAAACTTTTGATTCTTGCTATAGACCAAACATATAAGGTACTTACTTCCCGTTGACCTTGAATCATAAAATTTAGTAAGAAGCAAGGTCTTAAAGCACAATTAAAGGGGAAAATCCAGAAGCCGTAATTTTGTTGCTTATTAACGAAAAAAAAATTTTTGTCTGTCGCTATGGACCAAAACCGACTTCTCGTTGACCTAGAATCATGATAATTTGAGACACAAGGTCTTACAGAACCCATAGTGCGCGCGTCCGACTCGCACTTGACGTTTTATTTATTGTTTCACGACTGTTCTGCTAGCTGCTGCCATTATTATTATGATATCAATAGCAGAAATAATTTTTAAAATCGGTTACGGAGAAAGTGACGAACAGTTATAAAAACATATATAGAGCTACTATATAGAGCTACTATCAGTTCGTAATATTCATAATTTAATAATAGCACGAGTTTTTATGTGTTAATTTTCTGAGCGTCTGGTCGAAGCGACGCGTGACCCCTCTACGCTGAGCGATTTCGACGCTGGCGCTTATCAGGGCGACGCGTGATACCTCCCCCTGATAAACGCCTTATTGGCTTTCATCTCATGGGGGGTAGAGCCCATAATCCCCACGCCGGGCATGTGACTTGGGAATCACAGTTCGGTATAATTTATTTATTTATAAAAAGTACTTACACTATTTTACAGAGGTACTTAATGCAATAGTGTAAATGAATAAAAACAATCATAGTATAAATAATATTTGTCAGACCTAGATAATTTATGTATTAAAATAAATCAGAATTAGTATTTAAAATTTAAACAATTGAGCCTGTTGCAAACAATTTACAGGTAGCTCAACTGATCCATATCAATACCAGTCGTCGCGTCCCCAAGACGCTGGCTGCATTGCTCCGCTGTATGACAATGCTGTGCCAGATACTGACCAGCTCTCGGATCACGCGTCGCTTCGACCAGACGCTCAAATAAAAAACAAAAATTTCTACAAAACCCGCGTGCGTCAACCCTACCACCGCCCATTCCATTGCAGGGTGAAAGAAAGCTTGTCCTCGCGCGAGTATTCCCCCGAGCTGAGATCCTTCCTCGCGAGCCTCGTCTGCAGCGTGCTGTGTGTCGTTGTTGAGACCCCGTTAGATGTTGTCAATACAAGGCTTTATAACCAGGGTAATTCTACTAGTTCTTTCTCTTTCTCTGCTTCTTTCTCTTTCTCTACTTTTTCCTGGGTTTTAATCGATATTCCAGTCCACCGTCACAACTTCTTAATTTTTCTTTAAAAATTAGTTTTTGTCCCAAGTTGTTTTAACTAGTTTTGGCCTTGGTTTCGGTTTGTTATTCAGAGGGATGAGTCTATTTGACGTTAGTAACGACACGTGATCGTGACGTGTCCTTTTTGTATGTTGATTTGCGTAGTTCCCTGTCCGTACGATAGAGGCGTACGTACCAAATTGTATGGAATAGAATAGAATAGATTTTTATTTACCATACAAAACACTGGAGAAAGTTAAAACAAAACAAAAAGTTACACTAAACACCACGTTAGAGACTGCATAAAACAAACATCATAAAACCAGTGCTTTAAAAAATAACTCTATTACGTGTAGAATCTGATGAAACAAATTGGTCTTTCCCTAGTCTAGTAGTGGAAAAAGGAGACGCCACGATCACGTCTCCGATACCATCGTCAAATAGACTCGCCCTACTGTTTTTAGTTTTGACAACATTACGTCTCGCTTTACTTTGCTTTATGCTTTGATAAAAGTACGTACCTATCTACCAAAATCGAGCGGCTTTATGCTTTATGTATCTAATGTGTACCTAAAACAAGCAATCCTATAGATTTATCACGCGACCGCTCATCTGCCTAGCATATCTGAGGGGTGAGTCTATTTGACGTTGGTAACGAGACGTGATATTGACAAATTACCAAATTAATTCGTGTTTTCTGTTGAGTAGCCTACTTTATTTCTTAAATTTGACATTATGTAAGTACCTTATTCATTCCTCTTTCTGTTATTTTATAGTTTTTATTTTTAGTTGTCACGATGCATGTAATAGACAAATAATTGCACGCCCGGGCAAATTACATTGATACACTATTATTTTACTGTACCATCCATTTTACATGTAATTATGCAATAAATATACTTTTACTTTTTACGTGATCGTAACGTATCCTTTTTTCATATAATTTGGTACAGCGCTGTCCACACGATAGAGGTATCGTGTGGACAGCGAACTACGTAAATCCCATACAAATAGGAGACGGGACGATTATTTTGCTCGTTGCTAACTTCAAATAGACTCGCCCCATGGTGGTGAATAGAGGTACGCACCCTTTTATTCAATGCATGTGTTTTTCTTTTCATCAAACATGCTTTTTCTCTGATACACAACCTCAACCTCAACAGCCTGTATTGGTCCACTGCTAGACGCAGGCCTCCCCCTGATAAGCGCCTTATTGGCTTTTGTCTAATGCCCAGACTCCCTACGCTGGGCATGCGGGTTGGGGATCAGTTTGGTAGTAGAATTGTTCTGCAGGGGCGCTGCTGTCCGCCCCGGGTTGAAATCCCGTAGTCGCCTCTTACGACACCCGCGGGAAGAGTTAGAGTGCTGCAAATTCCATACCATATAGCTCTCTGATACTAAAATACTTATAAACTTTCATAATCTTGTGTACCGCCTACATTATATTTTCCTCGATTCCTTTTAACTTCTAAACACATCGAGCTATGTGGGGGATTCCCGGAATCTGTTTTCCGGAAATCCCCTACGAGACTGCTCGATTTGATTTGGGGGATATCAGGAAAAAAAATCCTGAAATCCCGTAGGGGACGGCCTCGGGAGATATCCGGAATAATTCCTATTTTCTTGCGATACCCTGCCTTGGTTAATGTGCGCTTGATTATTCATTTCATTTTCATGTTATTCTTAGTTAAGGCGCTACCACACCCAAATCAGTGCCACCTATTTTATCTTATTATTTTGCAATACGAAGGAATTTTCAAAAATCGATTGGCCAGTTTGTGAATGCTATCATAAGCTTTTTGTTAATGCCTCTATAAATGTTTTAGTTTGTATATTGTAGGCAGAGATGCGAAGTTGCTCTTTTTTGCCACCATGGTGGCCAATAACAACAATAAGATAAAATAGGTGGGGGTATGGCGCTGATTTGGGTCGGGGTAGCGCCTTAAGCTTTTATTTTTCACTTAAGCGGAGCGGAGACGTATGCAAGTGTAAAATTTCCAATAGCGTGATGGTTTTTTTAACAGGGCACACATTAGGGGAGGCCCTAGCATAGAAAGAAACTAATATCCAGTAAAGATAATTGATGGTGCTGTCAAATTAACGTCTCATGACCTGTCTCGAGATTCTTTCTATCGTTTGTCATTACAAACATCTCTCTCGCTATGGTGGAAACCACAACATACCTAGTTACTAAGAAACCCACCTTTCACACACACATCTCTCTCGCTATGGTGGAAACCACAATATACCTAGTTACTAAGAAACCCACCTTTCACAGGTTCGGCATCCCAGGGTTCCCTACTCTACACAGGCGTCCTGGACTGCCTCTCCAAGATCTACAGAACGGAAGGTTTCCACGGACTCTACAAGGGCATTGGACCGTTATACCTCAGAATAGCTCCTCACACCACGCTGTCTTTAGTCATATGGGACATGCTCAACAATATACTGTTACCTGACAATAAAAATAGCTAAAATTTTATATTTTATTTTTCTTTATAAAAATAAAACCACTAAATAACATAGATCGAAAAGTTACACAAAAAATAATACGTTACCGACATAAGAAAGCATTTTCTGAGATATAATAAGAAACGGAGGCGCATCGACATTTTGCAGCAATCCATAAGGTACCTAGTTTTGTAAAAAATGCTACAATACAATAATAATTTCACACGCACCCTGATTGATAGTCCTGATGGTGGATATTCTAGATTACAATTTTTTTCCCTTTCTTAGATCCATTTTTGAGCTCATTGGGATTCCTCAATGCACTCGTAACAATCTGCTGACCTTTACTCCCACCATCACTGGGGATAACATTCTGCTCAGGTTCTTGTTCTTTATCCTTCTGGAAGAACGCGCTGGGTGGACTGAAGTGGATCTCCCAGTCAGCGTCTAAAGAACTGCAGACGGACCCCAAAGAAGCACAGGAACAGCTTTCTGTCTCTTCGGGTTCTTGCTCGGTGCAATTGAACTCAGGGTCATTGGAATCGAAGGGGTCTAGGCCTATCGCCTGCTTGTAGACTTTATAGCAGACATCACGACATGCGTCTGGGTTGTAAGGGTCAGTCCACACCTCGCTCACGGCTTGGTTGATCAACCGTCTCTGTTTCTTCGCGCGAGCTCTGATCTTGTCTTCGTTGTCTGCGCCGGCAATTTTGAACACGAGAGGATTGCATGCAGTATTCTTGTCCAGAGAGTCAACTTTCATTTCGACTACGTATTCGCCATTTCTTTTACAGATTATGAGGGTAGGTTTGTCGTCGACGCGTCTTTTTGACTTTTTGGCTGGTTTTGCTAGCTTGGCTTCAGGGTGTCTGCTCTTTGCTTGGTTGAGCATCTTGAGGAGACGTTTGGAGATAGCTCCCGGCCTCCAGCCAGGCTGAAATCATAGACTAGAATTAATTAGGTACTGCTTTGGTATGAATTAACTATAGACGACAAAAAAAAATGATAAAAACTTACATTTGTTGAAATATACGATGATAAAACCAAAATATAACTAGATAAGGATTACAAAAATAAAATAAAACTTGTATTCCTTTGCTTACCACTTATTTTGCAAAGTCAGCAGGGTCAGCTATGGTTAATACGTACCTACATACGTATTACCATGTTCTTTATGTTCGACCTGCCCATAACGTGCGATAACACAAGCTCTGCCTAGCTTGGGGTTAATATTTATATATATTTTTCCCTGCCTTGGGGCTAGGCACCGACCTCCGTTGTATGTAAGAATATATATAATACCGATCGAAAGGCTTCATCATAAAAAATATTTTTTATGATGAAGCCTTTCGATCGGTAATAAAAAGCTACAGGTGATTGTTTTTCTCGTGTAACGGGTTCGATTCCCGTTTCAACCATGTAATTATTTAAATATCTATGAATGCAGTTTAAATTGTTTTTTAAATTAAAATAAAGTCTTCTTTCAGTAAAATGTTCTATCTACAATATTCAAGGTACTTTCCCTCCATGTGGCATACTCGTAGGACGCCCTGTATAATATTATACTACTACTAGTGTACTTGTGGTATAATACAAGAACAAAATTAAAATAATTAAAAACCCCCGACACATTTTCATGAAACACGGCTAAGAACACTCGGGATAAAATTATCTAATAATAATAATAATCGTCGTGAAGGGAACAATTCAAAATGTATGGGAAAAGTATTGTGCGATTGCTGACTTTTTTAATATCTCTCCAACCGCAGTTGGGCCGAACGAAGTTTTTTATAAGAACCAGGATTCATTGACATCAATAAAGTTTTCGTTTGCCATTTGCCATATTTTTTTGCTAACTATACTTTTTTTATATCCGAGAATTAGGATGAAAATTTCATTAAAAATATGGATAGTCTCCTTAGACCATTTTCCTGTACTACACTGGTTCCTCCACTCACTGCTGGCCCGTCCAAAAAATCCAATCTGTTTATTAAAGACAACTTAACAGAGGTTTTTGATATTTCGAAACAGGCATTCAAGTGCAGTCGATTATTTGTAGGTACCTACTTCCCCACAGCCAGCTTCTGATAGGTCTAAGCCTTCAGGGTGTCCAAAAATATCTAGTTTATACTTATATAGATAGGTCTAATAAACAAAGCGTTTAGTTCAATAATTTATTTAACCTTACAATAACGTTACTAATTTTAACTTAGTTCAATACCAAATCTTGCACTTAATCAATTCTACAAATTCTTACATCACAATTTATAGCAAATTACCTGATAGAAACCTGAACGATCAGAACTTCAAACAGAAAATCAAAAAATATGAATAATCTGAAAGCTGTAGTCTAGACGAATTTTTTAATGATAAAATATTGTAGTTAGTTTTTAATGTTGCATGCCATCTCTCTACTTATTGTGCATACCGTAACCGGACAAGCATGTTATTTATCTTATATCTTGTTACCTTCCTTCCATGCACTATTTTTTGGCAAATAAATATCTATCTTTGAAATTGACTTGCCTACATTGGACACAGGGCGCCTTATCAGCCCGATTGATTATCAATGTCGGGTTTTCTTTTCCTATATTTCTCGTATACCTGTTGATACTTCATCTGGGCGTTGATGAAGGAGCTGAAGCAAGGCGCGTGGAACGAGCTTAGACTGATGCCGCGATGGGCTAGGGTTTTCAACCTCTCTTTAGGCATATTACTCTTATATTTCTTCATCCTGAAGTAAGTTTTGTTCCCGTCCTTATCCATGGCCACTACGCCCTTTGAAGATGGAACTGAATGATGGCATTTTGATTTTTTCGTATACATTTCGTCGAATGCTTTCCAACTAAACGGTCGTGGCGGCGGTCTTCTACCTTCCTTTAGTTTTTGAGTGGGCACAGTTGATCGCTCCGGGATCTTTATATCAGCGCCCGCGTTTATCATTTCTTGTAAAGTAGACATCAGAATCTGCTTGTCGTGGCCGTGACCTACGATACCTAGCTTTGTAAGGGTATGTGGAGTAACGTCTCCGAAACAACTCCACGATGCATCTGATTGGTGTTCCTTCTTCCTGGTGCCTTTCTTGTCTTTACGCGCTTTCTTTTCTTTCTTTTCTTTAGGCTGTTTCTTTTCGCCTTCTGGTTTTTGAATCGGGGACGAAGTTGAGTTATTTTGTTTAGCGTAAGATTTCCATACACCGTGGCTATCAACGTACCCGTCAACACCAACAACGTAAGTATTCATGTTCGCCAACTGAAATTTGCCCATTTCGCATGTGACGCGTTCTGTGCCAACCATGAAATCCATTGGAGCCCATCTTCCGTCGGGAGCTACGAAACCGTCGGTGTTGATTTCTAGCCACTTCTTATCGGGACCCCAGAATCCTCCTAGGTCGCTGCACAGAGTTCGTCCATCAAGGCCCTTGAAGTACCTAGGCACTGGATTGCCAGAATAATCGAGCAACTTCACTTTATAATCCAGGTATGTATACTGGGTTGAATTGTCGGTAGTGACTATTTTCTTTCCTCTGTACTTTGGATCGAACATAGCGGAAGGAGGTGTAAATTCTACGATCCATTCATCGTCATCAGTATCGGAAGCCAGGGACCGCGTGTCTTCGGAACATGAGCAGGATCGGTCCATGTTTGTGTCCTCTGGTCCTGGTTCAGCTGGGAAACATGTGCAGTCTGGGTCTTCTGCATTAGGTAGTATTCCCAAAGCTTGTTGGTATGTTTTCACGCAAATATCCTTGCACATGTCTCTGAACGCGCTCTGGATAAATTCACGCTGGTCTCTTTCAAGTCTTCGTTTCGCGCGTTCCTTTTTCTTCTTTCGCTCCGCGTTCTCTTCATCTGTCCTCCCTATCGTGTATGTAATCGGTGGTTTCTCTTCAAATGGCTGCTGGTTCAAAAATCGTCGTTTCGGGAAGTTCTTCATCGTCTCCATTGTGATTTTATACTCGCCATCCTTCTTGTGCACTACCAACAGGGGCCGTTTCGAAGGCTTCTTCTGCGTTTCCTTTTTACGCTTCTTGTGAGATGCAATATCTGGATTCTTTGCCAATCTGAGCAAATGTAGCACTTGTTTATTAACGGCGCCTGGTTTCCAAGCGGGGCGGAACTAAGAAAGAAAAAAAAGTAAAACAAATAAGAAGTAATAAAAAAAAAATATTGAATTGATTTTTTGGCATAAAATTTAGGTTCGGGTCAAGCTTGAAGTTATCTGGAAATTATGTCAACAAATCCGGACATAAAAATCTAAAATTCCATGCGTTTGAGTCGAGATAAAAATATAATTTTAAGCATTAAATAAAGGATTTCTAATCGACAAGTAGATAGGTACTTTCTAATTTGTGGTAAAAAATCACGAACAAGAAAGTTAGGGATCGCTAATCTTTTTTGCAGATAAATAAAAAATCAAGCACAGATATATTATATACCCTGAGTCCTGGCACATTGTCGGCAGTCCACAGCCATCCCATTTTTTTAGGCACTGACCCCATAGTTCCGGTGCAAGGCATCGCGCACTGACTGTGTCCAATTTGTGGAGCTGAAACACAAGAATGCACTGTAAATTCATTTGCATAATATTGTAACAATAAGGGATAAAAAAACGCGCCTAGAAAATAAAAACAAAAAACAAAATACGTACGTATACCTGTATAACCGTAGTTAAATTTAAATCTGTCATCTTTTTTAAAAGTGTCTTTATCGCATCCAGGCTTCTTCTTCTTAACCTCGACAGGAGCCTTAGCCTTCTTGTACTTGTGGAATATAGGACATGGAAAAGGTGCATCTCGGGGGGGTTTCTGAGGAAAGTCTTCGCCGGCTTTCTCGTAACCGCCGCAAATTCCACAGTAAGTAGTTCTTTTCACGAAACCAAACGTACAAGAACATTCGCAAAAGCATTTGTCTTCGCTCAACTTCATTTGTGCGTTCACACCCCCAGTGACCTCTTCGACAGTCTGAATGCCGCAGCAGTCTTTGTTTAGATTCGTGATATCTAAAAGAATGCGTTCGTCGGGTGGCACAGGCAAGGACGGATGCTGCGCGTCTCGACACCTTACGTCTTTGCATCTCGTGATATTAATATGTTCCGCAGCTTCGTTGAAAAGATCATCACAGCAGATGCTTTCGATACATGCACCGACATCGTTTTTCTGACTGGGGCATGAGCTCTCATCACAGGCTCTTACATTGTATGGTGTATTTTGCATACAAACTGCATCACTACAAGTACGACGATCCTTTTCTACAGTGAAGTATCCCACGCAATACGTTTTATCAAGAAGCGGCCCTTGTGTGTCTCCAAATATATAATTTAAAATGTTATATTGGGCCTCTTTTAACGATAAACACGACTTTGTCTTGTATGGAGTGATCTGTTGATTTCTACTCAAATCTGTGTTGCTTCTGATCGTGTTTGCTAATTTTGAAATGCTACTTTTACATAAACTGTTCCTATTTTCACCTATTATTGGATTTATAAGTTCGTTCTTGTCGTTAAGTTCATTGTTGGGCTTGTATTCTTTTATTACATCTATATTTACTGGTTTTTCAGTTACCTCCTTAGTATATCTTTTATTGGCACTACAAGGTCTAGATGAAAGCTTTCCAGAGCCGTAACTAGTTTTGATCGTACCAGCGTTCATGTCGACGATATTGTCTAATTGACTGAACGATTGCTCTTTAGTACTTGTAAAACTAGCGGCTTTAGAATTATTAGTTCTCGTGTCTACAAGATTCCGATCTTCGGATGACAATCGACCTGTACTAGTGTTGTCTGCGAGACGTGTGAGTTTAATATTGAGTCTGATGGTAGCAAGGCGCTTTGAGGTGTAGTCGTCGTAGATATCGTAGCCACCACTGACGACGGCGGGCGCGGGGTTTCTCCAGTTGTTGACCTTGCTTAGGTACTCAAGGTACACTGGACTCCATGGGATCTGACTTGAACCTAGTTTCTCGCGCATGTCTTCATCAGCCCAAAGCGATAGTTCCATGGGTATGTGATGCATGCTGGAAACTAGACTAGGAATGTCGCTTGCCAACAGAATGGACTGTCCTGATTGCAACTTCCCTGAAAACGTTTCTGATAACTGGTTTTCTAACGCATCTTCTTTTTCTGATCTCTGAACATGTCTGACCCCCACTTTTCTCTTCTTGAATTTCTTCGGTTTGTTTTGTATTTTATTTGGATCTTTCAAGTCCAGTGTGAAGACGTGACCGTATTGGAGGCTTATGTGAAATTCTTTTTCTGTGTAACTCTTCAGTCCTTCCACCACTATCTCAAACAAGAACATATCTGGATCCGAAAAATACATTTTCGGTTAATATGATATATCATACCTACCTTAACAAAGTTTATTTTTTTTATCTATCATTTCATTATTATTTCCTTATTTGCCGAAAATTTTAATTTTCAGTACTTGGAATTTTGTGTTTGGCCAAAACTTAAATGTCAAAACATATGATTTTGTTTTTGTGACTCGCTATCTTTTTAATTTGTTTTTTTTTTTCACTTCTAGTCGGTCTAAATCTCACATAAAAGAGGGTTTTATATCTTCCGTTTATAAAGTTATTGTTTCGTTCATGTTTGGTTATTGTAGATTGTAAACTTTACAAAGATTCTATGACTACGTTCCATAGGAAACTTTATGATTCATCAAGAGTTCCCGCGCACCACAGACTTTCAATAGTTTGATCAGATTGGGCTGTTAACGCGCACACTGGGCAACTAAACCGCCGGGATGGTGATTGATGAGTGCGCATACCAAGAGGGCGATTACGGTGTAGTAAGGCACGGTATTACGGCTCAAACGTTAGCAGTTGAAACGTTAGGGTGCGCGTTCACAGGCCGGCATTGGACAATCCGCACTGGCCCCATCAATGGTTTGACATAAAAGATTCGTACCGCACGGAGCGGACTGTCGGCAATGCCGGCGAAGAATCTTGAAGGCAACATTTCCATTTAATGCGAATGATGTCATTCGGATTGTTGTTCAGTGGACGCGCATTACGGCTCAAACGTTAGCAGTTGAAACTTGAAACGTTCGGATGCGCGCTCACAGGCCGGCATCGGACAATCCGCTGACAAGTGCGTCCACTGATCGGCAATCCGAATGACGTCATTCATAAATGGAAAAGTTGCCTTCAATAATCCTCGCCGGCATTGCCGACAGTCCGCTCCGTGCGGTAGGTACGAATATTTTATTTCAATCCATTGCTGGGGCTAGTGCGGATTGTCCGATGCCGGCCTGTGAACGCGCACCCGAACGTTTCAACTGCTAACGTTTGAACTGTAATACCGTGCCTTACTACACCGTAATCGCCCTCCAGACAACAGTCGGCCGACTTCTCTCCAACGATTTACTAGTTCCATTCAGCTGATTCCATTCAGGAACAACTGCTTCACATACTTCCTCCCATAGTTTTTTACTTCTGGTTCACATCAGAGTGCCACTCTTAAGTTTTTTTTACAACGAGCAGGTCTTTATTCAACTTCCTCTATTAAATTTACCACCGACGTTTCAACAAGCAGCGATGGATTAGAACTTGACATTGCCATCATGACATAGGTAATGGTCTGTGCATGACCAGCCAGCGCCAAAGCTCGAAGCAAACTGGACTATTCGGCCTACTAAACCATCTCAGTTTGTGATACCTATTATAATCTTCTTTTATTGTCTCTGTAATAGATTTATTTAGTATAGTTTAGGCAGAGTAGTAAAAGCTTTTTCTATTATTTCTGTAATAGTTTTATTTAGTATATTTTAGGCAGAGTAATAAGAAAGAAAGAAAGAAAATCAATTTATTGGCTCACACATAAAAATACAAAAATAATAATAAAGAAATGCTTAGGTAAAATACATAAATATAAAAAGTATTAATTCTTTGTGACCAAAAAAGGTCCTGCCTCAGCTTCATGTTGCTCAACATAAAGTAGAGCAACGCCGGTTTTCATGCACGACTTTAGTAGTAGTAGGTACGACCGTTTAATAAGCTACGAAGTGCTACGAAGAAAATTCGTAGCATGTCGTAGCACCTATCCAACGAATCGTTATATAAGGGATCTGGTACACTTGCGCGAAAGACACTTGCGCGAAGGACACTTGCGCGAAGGACACTTGCGCGAATGGACATTTGCGCGAATGGACACTTTCGCGAATGGACACTTGCGCGAATGGACACTTGCGCGAAGGACACTTGCGCGAATGGACATTTGCGCGAGTGGACACTTGAGCAAATGGACACTTGCGCGAATGGACACTTGCGCGAAAAAATGACAAAACTCCTAATATCTCTCGAAATAGACGTCGTAGAGAGTTGCGGATTTCACCACTGTGTAGGTAATTTTGCTCTCTTTCTTGTGATATATTTCACTTTCCCCTACCCCTCCCACTTCCTTCCCAATAACGAGAAACCTACTTTTACGTAGACGTTCGTAGCACGTGCTACGATTCTAGGAGGGAATCACAAAACTCCTAATATCTCTCGAAATAGACGTCGTAGAGAGTTGCGGATTTCACCACTGTGTAGGTAATTTTGCTCTCTTTCTTGTGATATATTTCACTTTCCCCTACCCCTCCTACTTTCTTCGCAATAACGAGAATCCTCCTTTTACGTAGACGTTCGTAGCACGTGCTACGATACTACGAGGGATCGCCGTAGCATACAAAAGACTTCAACGCGCACGCACCTTCTTCCTACACATAAATGTAATTTCGTAGATCAACGTAGCAAGTGCTACGATGGCTACGGGTGGCTTAGCGGCGTGGCTACATTCAAAGCTGCCAAGGAGTATTCAGTACATTGGTGACTGGTCTTCTTTTAGATCTCTTCTCTTGAACATACGAGTAAGTGAAGTTACCATTCACTCCACTTTACATACAAAAAAATGTCGTAGACCTTCGTAGCACGTTCTACGATGCTACGAGGGAGCGACGTAGCATACGAAAGATATCAACGCGCACGCCCCTCCTTACTACAAAAAAATGTTAGTTCGTAGACCATCGTAGCATCGTAGCTAGTGTAGCTACGGGTTCACGTATTCATGTCAGTGTAGAGTCTGTGACCCATTCAGAGCTGTCAATTGCGCACAGTAAAGAGGTGACACGGACTTCTTGTTTACTGAAAACTGGATTTATGTACTGTACTTAGTCTTAGTCGCTTTCAACTAGCTCTAAGGTGTAGATTACGAATTGGCTTATTCTACAAAACCACTGCGACCACTTTTGTCCCAGTAATTCTTGTAGCTAATGAATGAATAAATGATGAACACTTTATTATACAAAATTTATAAAATAATTTATATTTTATTGAAATAAAAACGTTCACTAGGCAACCTTATTGCTTAAAGCGATTTCTTCCAGGCCACCTTGCTGTGTGACGTGTGTGTATTGTAGTTCGCTTTGCTCACCGCAATCCGACTCACGCCAACAGATTTCGGGCTTCGCTCACCGCAATGCTACCCCACCGTCATGAAATTCGAAATCCTCACCCCTATATAAGTCAAAAACTATACCTATATCAAATTTTTGGATGAGGGTTCAAGCGGTTACACGCGCTTCATCAATGCCAGTGCGGTACTGCTGTCGAACAGCTTGGTCATCACGGATTATCGTGTACTAGGGCAGCCGGTCGGATATCTCGCCACGCCAGCCTTAACGACATCATCCGGCGGGCCTTTGTCACCGCTAACGTACCAGCTATTCTCGAACCGAATGGTCTGTTACGTGACGATGGTAAAAGGCCCGACGGTATGACACTAGTCCCATGGGAGTTGGGGAGGCCCATTGTGTGGGACGCTACATGCGTCGACACACTTGCGCCTTCCCATCTTCCGAGGACATCCGTGAGGGCAGGCGCGGCGGCAGATTTGGCCGAAGATCTCAAGAGGCGCAAATATGCAGGTCTCGACAGAGCCTACACATTTGCTCCTCTTGGAGTCGAGACCCTAGGTCCGTGGGGTACCGAGGCTCTTCGGGTTTTCGAAAAATTATCTGAGCGTCTGGTCGAAGCGACGCGTGACCCGAGAGCTGGTCAGTATCTGGCACAGCGCATCAGCATTGCCATACAGCGGGGCAATGCAGCCAGCGTCTTGGGGACGCTTCCGACTGGTATTAATATGGATCAATTGAGCTACCTGTAGATTGTTTGCAACAGTCTGCAGTTAGCTCAATTGTTTCAATTGTAAATACTAATTATATTATAATTTTCTTTCAAAATATAGTAATTGGTTATCAAATAATTCATGAAATTTATAGAAACATTGTTCAGTAAGCCAGAACTTTAGTTTGGTTTTGAAGGATTGCGTTGAAGCAGCAATGGTGATCTCAAGTGGAAGACGGTTATAAACAGCCGGCCCCATCACGTGCACCATATTCGACGATTTTGAACAAGAAAGTCTTTTTAGATTTTATCTGCATCGCAAAATCTCATTACAGCTTGTGCCTCCAAAAAACGTAGCTGTGCATCTCTTTCTACAGAAGGCTTCTACGCAGCGGGTTGCGGGCTCGATTCCCGCCTCGGGACAAATGTTTGTATGATCTGCAAATATTTGTTCAGGGTGTTCTGGGTGTTTTCTATGTATAATAAAATATCTATGTAGTGTATTGTGTTAAGTATATCAGTTATCTAGTACCCATAACACAAGCTCTGCTTAGCTTGGGGCTAGATAACGCAGTGTGAATTGTCCAACATTATTATTACCTATAAAGAAATTTAATTAAACGAACTAAACGTAACTTTAGTCTTTGAACAGGAATGGATAAACTTTAATGTTTCCCATGTAGGTGGAGCTAACGGCGCTACAGTTCGTAGAAAGTCGCAAAGATTTTCAACTCCAGCGTCACTTGACCTTTGGTGTAGTTGGTTAGCACATTCCGGTACTGACGGAAGGATGCGGGTTCAAGTCCCGCCGAAGTCGTAAATTTTTGCGATGTTATTTAATTTCTTAGAAATTTGCCAGAGTGTGAGGCTAACGCACTATAAAAACAAAAACTTTAGAATTATTATTATAATTGAGCGAGACTAAAACCCAGTACCCAGCTGACGCTCTAACAGGTGTAAAACCGCTATAGCCTGCAGGACTATTTAGACTATCCGTCACAGAGTCATCGACACGGAATATGGATTTGCGTGAAAGTCAAATATTTTAGATTTTAATATTTTTTCGTTCTGCACGGAACTAAAGTACCAGAAAAGTAGTTTTCCACAAATCGCACGCGTTTTTTCTATAAACGTTTAAAGGTGATTTCTATCCCATGGGAACTTATTTATGGGATAAAAAGTAGCCTATGTTTGATTCCAGGATAAGAATTACCTGTATGCAAAATTTCAACCCAATCCGTTCAGTAGTTTTGGCGTGAAGAGGTAACAAACATCCATCCATCCATCCATCCAAACTTTCGCATTTATTATATTAGTGTGATGCGAAAGTTTAGATGGATGGATGAATGTTTGTTACCTCCTCAAGCCAAAAATACTGAACGGATCGAGCTGTAATTTTGCATACAGGTAATTCTAAGCCTGGAATCAAACATAGGCATACTTTTTATGTCATAAATCAGTTGCCATGGGATAGAAATCATCATTATACGTATCCATAGAAACAATGCGTGCGAAGCCGCGGGCATAAACAAGTTTGTTATATTAGTGTGATGTAGCATTTGGTCCCTATATATAATGATGTTTTATAAAAAAGATCTTACAAATTTAATTGCTCTAAAAGCAGCCCTAAATCAAAATTTGTTAAAACATGGGTTCATATTACAAAATGTTTTATTATTTATGGAAAACTACTTTTCTGATCTACTTTTTGCAGAACGCAGGAAATATTAAAAACCGCTGAAATATTTGAATTTCGCGCGAATCTGTGTGAAATTCCGTGTCAATGAGAGCTATTCAGACTCCGCTACCGAGCAGCGGAGAGTCTGAATAGCCCTGCAGGCCACGATGGAATAGGTACGGGCTACGACGCGCTACATGCTTCATTTTCTACACTGCGCTCAGTGCTACGTCGCCTGAGGAAACAAACGCTGGAAATAACGCATCCACCCCAGAACACTTTCACTGCTAAACAATGGCTAACCATGCCTTGCAACAAGGGGGGGGGGGGTTGCCAGAAACGCAACGTCTGGCAGGCGCATTGGTGATGGCAATGGAGGTGTTAAAATACTCACACAGAAGACACGTGATGTCCTGCCTCTGGTAGAGTCTGTTACGACATCCACGGGTTGATTTGAAAGGTCAACGTCAATAACTCTAGTAAGTAGGTATAAAAATGATTCATAATCAACGCCTTCTTACCTTTTCGCACGGTTTCGTTGGGGAAACTGCTCTCTCGCACTTAACAGCTCGCTTGCATTCAAGCTCTGGTCGGCATTCTGCCTTAGGTAGGCATAAATTCATCTTGCTATGCAAGTGGTTGTCTCTGGCACTTGGTATAAAACCGACCATTATTTCTCCAGTACCCTTGGCATGTCGATCTTGGTTGTTAAGCCCTTTCTGTGATCAAAAGTAAAGTATAGTAAAACATTTTTATTTCCATGGTTGCCACACCTGTAATTACGTCTAAACGTTTCAACAACCCGCTCGTCACTGTGGCCACGCATGCGCCCGTCGTCCCGCCCGCCTTAGGTTCTCAGATCGTCCGCCGCACGCGCCGCTCGCGTTGTCGGCCGCGGACACGCGACGGGCGAGCGGCGCGTGCGGCGGACGGTCAGAGAACCTTACTTAGCCTTAGCCGCGCCACCGCGCATTCATGGGAACGCACACTTAGATTTGCTGCAGATACCAGTTGTCGAAACCTTTCAACTTCGTGATTGTCGCAGAAGCAGCTGACGTCAAGCCACCACGGTGATGCGAGTCCTAAACGAAAAGAGCCTATACAACAGACCTAAGAGCTACTTCTTCCCCATAATCTCTTCGTTAAATCCACACCATTAGCCGGTTTCTCGAAGACTAATCTGACTGACTGATCGAGGTCCGGTCAATTTAGCCCGAAATTTAGGGTAGGTAGGTAGGGTTAAATAAATTCGCATTAAACTTCTTATCTTGACCTGACTCTAAGTTGAACAATGATTTGACAAGCACTTAATATAAATAAAATGTAAATAAGCAATAAGAGTTGATTTTGAGATGATTTGACCTGTCTAATAATTATTACTCTGTTATACAAATGACACCCCTAACAGCAGTCACAAGGGTGTCACGGGGTTTGAACGGATCTGTTAGATTGCGTTAGGTTGTAGGTATTTTATATGACAAATCTCAGCAAAGAAAATACTGAAAAATATGTAAATGTCTAATGAAACCCTAGATTATTTGCGAAGGAAATTTTGTAGGTTTCACCTTAGGTACCCTTGAAACAGAGATTATTTTCAGAAAAATCTGTGTAAAAGCGTGAGAAGTTTCGGACAGAAGCTAACTATAATTAAGATTAAGATTATAAAACATTCCTGTGGTTAGTTTTTCATCGATGATAAAAGAAAAAAAAAACGAAAGTAAATAAATAAATGTAATGAATCGGAATGACATCCTGATTTCTCGTTGTCACCCTACATTTCATCAACTGGGGATTCGGAGCGAGTATTGCCTCCGTTGGAGAGTACAAGCATATTGTGGAAGTAGTCGTTTGGTACCTTCTTCCGGGGTGTGTTAGAAGCACGGGAGGGCCTCAGAAACGGTGCCGCCTCTTGCAAATCGTCGTACTGTTGAAGACCCTGCATTATCTCTGTATATTTAGCCATTTTCTTCGGGTCTACTCTTAGCCTTGAATTTGGAGATAAATTGCCCTTATTGTACTTCGTACGATGCACCGAGACGCTCATAACAAGAGGAGTCCTCGCTTTCGAGGCTGCCGCTTTTTTCACAGGTTTGGACGTTGGTTTTTTCTCTTTTGCTGAATTTGGCGGAGAAGTCTTGCCCTGATCGCCTTTGCCTACGACAGGGGTAGGAGAGCTCGACTGCTGTGGCTTAGCTTTCTTATTTCGATCCGTCGCATCACTTGACTTCGCGCACTTACCCTTATTTCTTTGGTTTTTGGGGTACCACACCCACTTGTTATCTTTGTCAATGTAACCATCGATCCCTATTAAACTGACTTGACCATTGGCATCGACGAATTGACCCTCATCCGAGCTATAGAACATGCCATCTGGTCCGACGAAGTTTGAAGGCACCCACCGATTGTCTGGTCCTATGTAACCATCTTTATTGATCTCTTGCCAAATATGATTTGCATTGAAGAAGCCCCCGAGATCACTGCACTCCTGCTTTCCGTCTGGACCTTTGAAGTATCTCGCGACTTGGTTTCCTTGTTTGTCTAATATTTTAACTTTGTAGTCTAGATATGTGTATTGGCTTTCATTGTCTACAAGAAGAGGAGGGTTTTTAGCTTTAGAGTCAAATAATGCTGCCGGAGGGCAAAACTGTATTTCCCATTCATCTCCATCCGTATCACTACTGGAGATGGTATCTCCGTCGGAGCAGGAACAGGAATCTATCATCGGCGGGGACATATTTCCAGGCGGTTCCGTATAGCATGGGCATTCAGGGTCATTCGCGTTAGGTAAAGGGAGCAACCCTATCGCTTGATTGTAAGCCTTCAAGCAAATCTCCTGACATTTGTCTCGGAATGTTGATTGAAGCAGTTTACTTTTCCGTCTCGATTCTCTGCGTTCTCTTCTATCCCTCTGCCTCTGAATTTTTTGCTTTTCTTCTTCAGTTCTACCGATAGTGTAAATGAGTGGCGGTTTTTCATCATATGGATATTGGCCCAATAGCCTTTCCTTCGAGAATGTTTTGAATACTTCCATTTGCACGGTGAATTCACCGTTTTCTTTCTTAACGGTGAGGAATGGTTTCCATTCGTATTTTTTCTTCCTCTGCATCAGAGCACGTTTTTTCTTTGCGATGTTATCGACACCCTCTCTGACTGCTCTATACCTTCTTACGAGTAGTTTGTTAGCGGCTCCAGGTTTCCACATGGGACGAGGCTGTGAAATTGAATGCTTTTAGTAGAATTCTAACGGCAAAATGCTAAACCCAAGAAAGTACGCGTGGTCACCTTCATTCCGGGAATATCGTCCGCGGTCCAGTTCCAGCCCATGTTTCTCGGGACCGGTGGGTAGGGGTATTTGGGCTCTGGCTTCTTCTCTACTGGGGCCTTGGCTGGAATACATCAGTTATCATCATCCAACTTACTACTTATATTATAAACTGTGTATCTACCACCATCCAAATTCTACCTTTCTAATTATTGTCCAGTCTAAAGCCCGTATTATGAAAGCTTGCTCAGTCATATATTTTAAAACTTCAATGTGATTCGCATTAATGTCGATCATGGTTTCTGTTTTTGTTAGTTTTGTTATCTAAAATAATAAAATAAATATATTTAAAAGAGAAGGGAAAACTTGACTCATCAAGAGATCTCTGAAACTACAAGAGCTACGAAGCTGAAATTTAGCATGGAGGTTCTTTCAGGACGTAGGCACCCGCTACGAACGGATTTTGGAAATTCCGAATTTCCACTAACTTTAACTACCATAGAATACGAATTTCAAATTCGTATTTTAAGGTAGTTAAAATGGGTATGGGTTCATAATCGAGTAAGTAATTTTTTAAACAAGCATTCTTAGGATGATGAAATGGGATTTATAGCTTTTCTCATACATCTCTAAAATCGTAAAGGATTGGTTTTAAAACTTTGGCGTTGATAGTTTACATGAAAACCCCACGCGAATGAAATCGCGGCGGGTCAGCTAGTTGTTTTATAAAATTTAATCCGTAATTTATGTTACTTGCGTACCAAGTTACCAACCTATATTGTAAATAGTATGTCTATAGCCGGCGACGCGCTCTACGCTAAGGTGCCACGGAAGACCGGCGCTGCATCTGCTCCCCCGAGCTCATGCAGCACACGCCGAGTGGTCTTTTGATCTCACATTGTTTTTCTCTTTATTTTTTATCATTTTATTTCTTGTGTTTTGTTACCTAATCAATAAAAAAATATTATCTTAACGTTATCATCGATCTATGCTTGAATAACGCTTCTCTGTGGCATAAACGTCACTCAAGTATCGGTCTATCACTGAGCAGACTTTCACAATACGGGCCCCTCATACAGCCTGTAGGGGAGCCTTGCGGCTTGGTTCAATGCCAAGCACTGGCTGACTGGGCAGCAACCTAAATATCTATTATAATGTGCATTAAATCAGAACTCGCTAATTTTACTTAAATTTCTACTGTTTAAACCTAATTCACCATGCCCAAGAAAAGGAGATTTTGATAATGTGTACCTGAAGGGAGAAACGAACTAACAAACTCCTAAGTAATCGAGGCTGCCTAAATCCCAAAAAAAAATGCAGGTACGCACGTTCTTCTTCAACATTAGCGGTAAATTTTCCTACTTGTTTCTTTTCCTTTGCTTGTGGTTGTGGCTTTACTTTTTTTGGGGGTTTTCTTTCTGAAAGCTTGCTCATTTTGGAAGATCGTGGACCGCCGGTCAGCGATCTTCGTTCAGAACGTTCTTGTTTCGACCCAGTTTTTGTGCTTTTATTGCTCGCATCATCAGTTGGTTTATTTTCCTCAGGCCAGGGACTTTTTGTAATTATACGTGACCTATCATACATTTTATGGTATACCGGGCAGGGCATGGGCTTAGCATATTCGGGCTCATTTTTCATATCATCTCCCAAACATTCATAACCACCGCATACACCACAGTATGTAGTTTTTGCACCAAGTTTAAAAGTACATAAACAATCACAATAGCATTCATCTTCTGTACTTTTCTTTTTCTTAGCCTTCTCTACTCCGTCAGCCAAAAATTCTTTAATTCTCTCTGCTACATCGCATTCTTTTACGCAACATGGATTATAAATGTCAGAAAACTTTATGACTATATCGCTATCAGCTGGGCTTGGAGGGAATTTTGCATTTTCGCTGGGGCATATTAGAGTGCATGTAGTGTCACAAACTGCACTTTCCTTTTCTGGAGCTGGACCGCACGTGTTTTCAGAACACTTTAAATTCTTTGCAGATAATTTCAGACTCGGACAATCCGCAGAGCAATATCTTGAGCCGGTTGCATCGGTCGGGGGCGACGAAGTTCCGGATGTATCACGTTCAAAATCGTGTTCTACTGTAAAATAATATACATTGTACACCTTCGGCTTGAACGGGCAACTCACTCCGTCACAAAAATTGTTTTCACTGTCGCTACTCTCGCATTCCTTGGTACAGGATGTGTCACAGGATGTCTTGTTTTCTGCTAGAGCTTCTTGCAGCTTTTGATTGCATGCGCATTGCGTAGATAGTCCTTCTAGAGTAGCTCCTTCCGTAAAGACGCCCTCGTGTCTTATGAACTCCTGGATTTTCTCTGCTAAAGTGCATTCTTTACTTCCGCATGGTCCAATAATACTGTTTATATCTATCTCTTTGGCGTCCTCTTCAACTAGGTTCTCAATATATTCCCTCATGTCTCTAGCTATTCTGCAATCTGGTCTGCCGCATGGACCTCTTATATTGGCTATGTCAAATACCGCTCCACGGGCACCAGGTACATTTTTACCAGCATTAATGCAAACCGGACAAGGGTCTGCCTGAGCTTCTTTTTTGAAGTTCTCGGCAAATTCGCCTTCAGGCCAGTCCATTTCTTTGCAATAGCAAAGTCGATCAATGTCTGTGGCTTTGATTCGTGGTCTTATTGTAGGACGTGGCGTTAACATCCTCATGTTATCATTGCACGATACTATGATTTTCCTGACATAGTCTGTTATGTATTCAATGTCGGGACAAGTTTGTGGAGCCTTATAAATAGATTCGGGCGGTTTGTCCGCATGTCCCAAGCAGCAGAAGGTGCCATTTGCATCGTCAAAGAATGTAAGATTCGCGCCAGGTGCATTTTTATAATCAGCATAAACAACTCCTTCTGGCTTTGGTTTATCAACCACAAAGTTATTTTCTATTTTGTTGCTATTTTCCACAAAAACTTCATCGGTAGTTTTCAAGGTGCAAATGTAGGATGTCGTCTTGGAATTTATTCCCGTGTACAAACACTTTTTTACTGTTGGGTCCTCCGATAGCGTTCTAAATGAGGTTGTGCATTTATCTCCTAGATGAGTCAGCCTGACTTCTATTCCTAACTTAGCCATCATCTTAGCTTTTCCCTCTTCGAATATATTATAATCTTCATTTAACGCTATTGACTCTTTTGGATCCTTGCCATCACATATATTTTCTAAGTAAATTATAAATATAGGGTCCCAAGGGATGGTGGCGGAGCCAATAAAAGTGAGGTTTTCTTCTTTACTCCACAATGATACCTCCAAAGGAAATTTCTTCATAGTCTGTATGAGGAACTCTGCAGTACTAGAGAATAATACCGACTGGCCTGATTGTATAACGGGTTCAGGAGGAGGGACCTCTACTTTTCCTTTTTTTCCTTTTTTCCCTTTCTTCGGCTTAGGTTTCTTTTTTTTCTTTTTCTTGCCTTTTTTTCCGGTTTCGGGTGGCAATGGTGGTGGTTCAGGTATTGTTATATGCAATTGCTTTGGATCTTTCAGTTCCAGAGAAAATATATCAGCAAAGTCGCTTTTTATCATCAGAAACCGACTCTCGACCATACTTTGAACATTTGATACGACCACCTCAAAAATGAACATGGTATTTGCGACTGCCATTTTTTATTTTTATACAAAAATTTTTGCTTATTTTATTGGCTTTCCAATTTTTATTTATAACTTACATCATTTTAGTAAACTATACATTTTGTTAAAAAAAATTATTTATATATTTTTTTACATGACATCCAATGACTGATGTCTGCTTATGACGCTTGGACGCAATGACTTCATCCAAAGAGAATACAATAGGTAGGACTTACTTTATCGACTTTATCTCCATCACCAAGCTATCACCTGATGAGATGACTTAATAATGTCAGTGATTTCTTAGTCAGTGATCTCGATGGTTGACCTCACAACTATCTTACCTCTATGGTTGACATAGATAGGTCTACATAGTAGGACTAAGATCAAGCAGCCTACAGCTACGTTCCGTAGGATAGATTCCTTATAAAATTTGACACTGGTTTGACTTCTTGCTCATAAGGATACCTAATGACATTAGAAAAAAAGAGATGAGCATAAAGATAAAGATCATTAAAATTTATTTGCATAAACATGTGTACATAAGATTTAACAAACAGGTATGCAGGTATCAACATGTTTTACCGATTACGGTGTACAAATTACCTGTAGACAGAACGCGTTCTTCATCAGAGCAAGTGTCCGTGTCTGTTTCAACACTCGACTATGACTTTGCGGTGATATAATTACTAACACGTCTACAAGCAAGCTCAAACGACTGTTAGGTAAGTACCTACCTATTATGATAAATTCCACTAAGCTTAATGTAGGTAGTTATGTTTTGTTTTATGTACATAGATAGGTAGGTTGATGAAAAGTAAGTACCTAAGTACTTACTTTTTTAAAATCTTAATGTGTGCGCAATGTGTAGGTAGGTAGGTAGGTACTTACAGGCGCGGTCGCAGCCCAAGACTTTGGGGGGTTGGTCAGGGCCGTAGCCAATGCCCCAAAGGAATTCCTTTCGAGGGGGGGGGGGGGTGTCTGCAGACTTATACAAACTAAACGAGCGGTGCGAGCCGCGAAAAAATAGGGTTTTTATTAGAAATTTTTGTTACTTTTTCTGGTGGTCGCAAACGGGTCCAGAAGAGTATGAGAAAATAAATAACGAGCCCTGAAAGTTTTGAAAATTTTGCGATGCTTAGAAAATTTAGATATTTAAATAGCAAATGGCCGCAGCCTTTTTTGAAATTGATGAGGCATGCGTAGCAAGATATTGGAGCTAAATAATGAGCTAAGAACAATTTATACTGTAAACTATCGTAGGTAGTTTGATGAATTCATAACGTCTCGCGTTGTGGGACAAACGTTGGTGTTCTTTCAACACAAATATGGTTCGCAGTTCGCTTATATCCTTAATGAACAATTTATGAGTTTGTCGAAAATCAACAAAATACGAAGACAACTTACAGACTACAACCTATAAATAAATAAATAATGCTGGACAATCCACACAGCACCATCTAGCCCCAAAGTAAGCTACTCAAAGCTTGTATTATGGGTACTAGTTAGCTGATATATTTAATACATTATATACACAGATAGATTTTTTTTTATACATAGAAAACACCCAGACCAACGGAACTAATTTCTGCAGATCGTACACAAAATTGTTCCGAGGCGGGAATCGAACCCGCAACCTCTTGCGTCGCAGGCGGACTCTCGCCCGCTGCGCCACTGAGGTCGTCTATAGCATCAAAGGCGAGTGAAGCGAGCCTCTAAAATTTTTATTCTCTGGCTGACAATAACGTTGCCGGCGATCCGCGGCAGTTTTTGGTTTTTGTTAGATTTTTGAATAATTTTTTATCACATTTGGCAAAGTGACGGGGTCAAGCTTTGGACCATAGTCAGAAGGAACAAATGTTATCGGCGAGTCGATCAAAGAACGAAAATTTTGTTGTCTACTTCGATTGCTTTGCGCTGGTTGACAAAGTAATCTCAGATTAATTGTTACATTTTTGTGCTATTTACTGTGGTGGTTGAATTGATACAAGCTGACTATGGCAGACCAGCTAACGCACTCAAGTTTTTGTAATTTGTCACGACCCCCGTGACCTATATTTTCCTAGATTCTTCTAAGGGGAGGAACAAGCGGTGTTATTCTACTGCGGGGATAGCGAGAGGGCACCCTAAAACAGACGTACCTACCGCAGTAATAATGGGCAGTCAATCTGATTAGGTACTCAGAAGCTTGAACATAAACTTGAAGTCAAGTAAGTCTTTCCGCGTCGAAAGGGAAAGTTATTTTAAAATGAGTAAGCCTTGTTTAGTACGAGACTTTTCGTCTTGCTAGAGGTGTCGCACGCGACAGATGCCACATGAACTGACTCTTTTGTACTCTTTCGATTGGCATTGTGCGGGCGCCATACAGCACTGCATTACTCTAGCGGACTGCGGACCAGTGCGTTATAGAGCAAGATTTTAGTTTTCGTGTTACGAAATTCTTTACCATTTCTGAATATAAATCCCAGCATTTTTGAGGCTTTTTTTAACAATTTGGTCGATTTGGGGTATAAAAGTCAGTTTCTTATCAAAAACAACACCTAAATCCCTAATTTGATCTATTCCTGGATGGTTTCTTGTAATATTGCATACGTTGACTCCCCGTGATGTTCTGTTTACGAGTGAATTTCATATGAAAACATTTTTTACTAGTATCACACCAATCTACAAGTCTATTGAGGTCGTCCTGAAGAAGAGTGATGTCCGAAGTGGAATTAATGGTCCTAGCGAATAAAAATACCGATGAATTATTAAAGCAGTTTGTAATATCATTCACAAAAATATTAAACAGGGTTGGACCCAGGTGAGAGCCTTGTGGCACCCCAGACATTATCTCATGCAGCTCCGAGTCATATCCATCCATTACGACGTAAATAGTATGTACCATGTAATTGTGACTACGTTCCGTATACAATATCTTTGTCTCGGAGCAATACTATAGAACTTGAGAGACACTTCTCGCGAGGAGAACGCGATGTCGTCCACGCCAAAAAATTTTTTTTTGGCGTGGACGACGTCGTTTTTAGACAGCTTCTTATAACAGCCCATATAAACAATGGCGTTCCAGATAAGAAAAAACCAAACAAACAACACGTCCACATTTGAAATTTCCTAAATGAAGTCACCACGCAGGAGCTGACTAGTCTCGACAGGTGAGGCAGTTCATACGCTACCGTGCGCGCATGGGCTGGGGCAAAGTGGGCGTGTGCGGTGTTTCAGCGCGCTGAAAGTAGAAAAGGAAGGACTTCATGCGCGCTTGAGCGCTTTTATGCGTAAAACGGAACGCAGCCCAACTACCATTTGACTGTCATTCAAATCAGCTGATTTGATGTGTTTGTGGTGGGTGAGTGTGGTTGGTTTGGTTGGTTGTGTTGTGCTGTGCCGTAGCCCGTAGGTATTTCGTAGGAAAAAGTATTACGAAATCAAAAATTATATTTAGTTTTTGGCTGTGTTCTCCAGTATTACGCCTTCTCAAAATGTTCTCACGAGATTATGTTACGAAACAACAGAGATGAGTTCGCGTTTTTTATTTAGTACCTGGACAAATAAGGTCAATCTCTATTCTCTGGATTACCTAACGCATGTGTTCGAGCGGCGTTTTATTAGCTTCACGAAAATAATAACTTGTGTTTCGCGCACATTTCGCTTGCTAGTCACATGTGGTTTGTTTACCTTAGCCTAAAGCACTGCCGGAGTTCGTCAATGGTTGATAGTTTTATCAAGACTTCTAGATACCTAGGAATACTTGGGTATACTCCATAGAGCGTAAGTATTTTGATGAGATTAATAGCATTTGGTAATAATCTAATGTGTTGAGATTTATGAGGTGTACTGTACCTAACTGAGATAGTAATTACCTATCTCTTATAATTTAACTGATTCAAATTCTCTCAGTATCAGTGTTGGTTTTGTGTGAAATTTTGATCAGTGTTAGTGTGTGTTAGAAGTAACAGCTTGCAGCTTAACATCAGTCTAAGGTAGGTTATTTAATTTACCATTTTTTCTGTTAACACTTGGCTTATTTCTTTAAGTTATATGATCATTTAGCTCAGCACAACATGCATTTATTACATGCTGCATGAAAGATTAAGGCCCATCATGCAGCTTGATAACTTGGTATTAATCCTTTTATTCAGTCCGAAGATGTCTTCTGCGCTGTTGTGGAATTGTCTTTGTCAAAGGCAGATTTATTTTATTTTGTGCTTACTACAACTATGTTGCACAAAAAAAACAGTCATATCTTGCATGATGAAAAGAAAAAAGGAAATGTCAATTAACTGCCAGCACATAATTCATATCAATCAATACAATTAAACAGTAATTCATGAGTGATAGCATGATAACACATAGATAAATAGATATTTATTTATTGTTTCAAAGTTGTTACAATTTAACGTTAATAGAGTCTTAAATTCTAACAAGGCTTTATGTAGACACTAGAGTTCTCTTTATAATACCTACTTAATTCTATTATAGGTAAGCATTTCATGCTGCATGATCGTCTATGGAGCACATTGCATACCTATTGCTATGTTAATCTCTAGATAGAGATTAACATAGCAATAGGTATGCAAGAGACATAGTAGATACTATGTCTCAAATATTATCATTAAAATTATCAATGTAGATACCCAGATCCTACTAATTAGCATGTTTATATTTAGTAAGAAAGAACACTCTACAGAAACTAAGCTTCAACAATATTGTACCATACCTACAATTTATAACCTTACATACATAATTGAATTAGATAATGTTTTTATTTTATCTTACAAAATACTTACAATTTTTGGCTTAAGCTTTATGTAGGTATATCTAGTATTACTGTTTTCCAAGAGACTGGTGCCGAGAGAGGTTTATAAAACCTGTGGTATGGGTCACCAGGGCCTTCCTCCGCAGGATAATTTGGGATACCTACATAAAAAGAGACTGCAACTGCTACTTGTTCCAAAAATAGCAATAAATTAGACCTAACTAGTATAAAAAAAAACAGAAAGTAAGTAAGATCCTGCTTATAAATGTTATTATGAAAATATAAGTTTATCAGGTAACTCTATGAATAAACTTATTCTATTTGTTTTAGCATGGACTTTCTTGCCGGGGCATTGGCCGGTGTTGGAGCTGGACTATTCAGCAACCCGTTTGATGTTGTCAAAACTCGCATGCAACTCCAGGGGGAATTGAAAGCAAGCGGGCAACATGCCGTGCACTATAAGAACATACCTCATGCCATGTATACTATGATAAAGCACGACGGGTTGGCTTCTCTGCAGAAGGGGTTGATGCCAGCTTTGTGGTTTCAGCTGATTGTAAATGGTATTAGGTGAGTGTGCTTTCTATTGTTTATGTGGTTAGGTATATAATTAGTTGATGCAAATATGCTTGCTTAGGCAGGAATAATCACACTGATATTATAAATGCGAAAGTTTGGATGGATGGATGGATGGATGTTTGTTGCCTCTTCACGCCAAAACTACTGAACTGATCGGGCTGAAATTTTGCACACAGGTAATTGTAATCCTGGAATCAAACATAGGCTACTTTTTATCCCATAAATCCGTTCCCATGGGACAGAAATCACCTTTAAACGTTTTCATAAAAAAAAGGCGTGCGAAGCCGCGGGCATAAACGATTAAGTTACTCTGCTCTTGTGAGTGCCTTGTGTGTGTATATTGGTGCTTCCTCTGAAAAGGGGGCTACTTCTCCACTTTATGAAATCTAAATTTAGTGATTGTTTTTATTTAAAGGTATTAATTTGTCTCATTAAATTATTTGGTTAAGATCTGATGAGGATCTTCATTGGTTGTTTGTTTTTTCTAACTAGAGTTGGAAAAGAATAATTCAATCAAATAAATCGAAAGTAGTCTCGTGAAAAGGAAGTTGAAGAAAAGGCTAGGTACTCATGTGTATTTCAAATTTTTTTTTTATAATTTGGATAGTATTTGAGATAGTAGTCGAAAAGAAAACAGCATGGCCTGCTAAAATAAAGCTCTCGTTGGTAGATATTCGATGACTTCATAGGTCATTTTATTTTGGACCCTTATATTTTAAAAAATAATTTGGGAACGTACGTAACGTACCCATGCTTGGTGACCCATTTTTTTCAATTTTTAAAAGAGAAAAAACCCCTATATGCCTCAAAAGTCAGAACTCGTAAAACTAATAGATGGCGTGGATTTTTAACGGAGAAGCTAGGCTGTCAATCGGATGTCGTGTCCAAATTAGCACGATCTATACCACTTTAATTTGACTTTAATTTTCCGTAAAAAAACCCTTTTTAAGTCTGGCTGGACGAACCTTCGCACACATGACCCAGCACAACAGAAGTCTTCTTTAAAAAATACGTCGAACGGAGAATCTTTTATTTTTCCCCCGTCAATAACAAAACAATTATTCCAGACTTGGCATATACCAGAAAGCAGACAACTGTGGTTATCTCCGAGACGACAAAGGCAGTACCCTATTCCTAAACAGCCTATTTTTTGGCTGCATAGCCGGAACATGTGGGGCTTTCTTCGGCAGTCCCTTCCAGCTGGTAAAAACCCAGCTGATGTCATATTCGTCTAAGAAGATCGCTGTTGGGACCCAGCATGCGCACCGAGGCATGATGTATGCTTTCGCGAAGATATACAGTAGGCATGGGCTAGCGGGGCTGTTTAGGGGTGCTCATGCTATGATGCTGAGGAACTCTATGGGATCCGCTTCGCAGATTTCCTCTTATGCTGTGTGAGTATTAAGCTAATATCATTTTTTATTACGTTTGATTGTTAAAGTCACAAAAGCGTAAACTTCGGTAACTCGAACTTTCATCTTAATCCGCTTTCGGCTCTTACCCACTGTTCGATGTAGGTCATCGAACAGTGGGTAAGAGCCGCAGTTAAATATATATAAGAATTTGATTTTTTATTAATTATTAATGATTGTATTGACTCGAGATTGACATTAAGATTGATAATTATTTGTAGGTATTCATTATTATGTGTTGTGTCCAAGATTTGACTACTTTGTGCCTATTTTGTTATTCATAAGTATCTGACTACGTTTTGGTTTCTACTGTAACCATTTGTAAATAAATAAATAAATAAGTTCGAGTGGCCACGTTGTTGACTCGGTGGCGAAATTCACATACAGAGTGAACGGTTGCAGGTTCAAAACCCGCCTGAGTATTTAATTTTTGGAATATACAGGGTACTTGGTAAATCACTGACACTGCGTGAACTCGTTTGTGAAGACGCCAAGTCTTAATTCTTATATTTTGTAATCCCCTCCATTCAATATTCGTTCTTTAGTGAGGCTTTATTCGAAACTACACTTAAAAGCGGCTCTGCCCTGAATTAAAAGTGGGTGTGGGAGTGAGAGATCGGTCTTTAGTAATTCATTGGGTTCCGGACATACGTTTTTTTTTTATTGTCTAAGAGGTGATGTCTAAATTTTTTTATGAATTGTAAAAAGACCTCGCGTTTTCACGAACGTGTTCGTAATGATGGGGAGAACCAGCACTTCACGAAATGTCGGTGAATAACCAAGAACCCTCTATAAATTCTTATAACTTTTCCACGGTTTGAGTAAACACTATAAAAAATCTACAAATAAGACTGGGATATATGCCGCTTTATTAGAAGCTCCTATGTGCAGCTGTGATAATGAAGATGAGTTTTAGAACCAGAATAACTTAAAGGCTGCCTAATTTGTATGCTGAAAAACGTTTTCGATGTTGCTGACCGAAGCTAGTAGTATAAAACTAAATTATAAAGAAATAAGATTTATGTCTCCAAACCGGTCAGCAGGGTTATTATTATTACTGCAAGGAATTAAACTACCAGAAAATTAAAAGTAGTACCTACCAAATCAAATAACATCGAAAAAAAAATTACTTCGACGGGACTTGAACCCGCATCCTTCCATCAGTACCGGAATGTGTTAACCAACTACACCACGAGGTCAAGTAACGTAGGAGTCGAAAATCTTTGCGACTTTCTACGGACTGTAGCGCCGTTAGCTCCACCTGCAGGGGAAACATTGAAGTTTATCCATTCCTGTTCAAGGACTAAAATTACGTTATGTTCGTTTGACGAGCGGTGTCGCGTTGCTCAAAATCTAAGATTAAAAAATTTTGCGATATTATTTGATATCTTAGAAAATAGCCAGAGTGTGAGGCCTACGCACTGTAAAAACATTAGTACCTACCACTTTGAATTATCTGATATATTAATTCCTTGCAGAACACAGAATCAGAAGGGTTGATCTAAAATTGTTTACTGATCAATAAATATAAAACGCGAAACCGTCGTCTACAATTATTTTCCAATATTTGTAGCTATTCAATAACGTGTGCCATATTCCAGTTGCAAAGACTGGATGGATGCCAACAACCTTTTCCAGCAGTCGAAGTACCTGTCTGCGTTCGTAGCGAGCAACATTGGAGCGGTGGCCAAAACGGTGTTCCTCACGCCTATGGACGTTGTCATGACGCGGCTTTACAACCAAGGTAGTTACTCAAGTTTTTCTAGGTTACTATGCGATCAGAACGCAATACAAAATGTCTATAATTCTTTGAGCTAAATACACAACCGAAAAAATACGTAGTAGTTTCTACGCATTTTTTCGGTTGTGTATTTCTTGTTTTTTGTTGTTATATCTAAATTTTCTTAAAACTTATTGTTGTTTATTGCTTTTTTTTGTTTTTATATTTAAATTTTCTTAAAACGAAATTGTAGGTAGGTAATCTTACTTAAATGTAGATAAATTAGTAGCTTAATTGTTGTAATTTTTTTGGAACTCTATCGACATTAATTTCAGAGGAGGGCGTTGTCATCTGCGACACAGTTTTTTAATTTTCTGCAGATGACATACCATGTAACCATTGTTTTTGTTCCATAATGAAACTATTTATTTATTATTATTTATTTATTATATTATAACTAATTATTTATTATGCTACTACTCCACCTGCGTCTTAACCTAACGCGTAAATTAACGCGTTAATTAGGGCATTACGACGGTGTCCTTCCCCTTTTCAACTTCACTTCTAACTGCGCTAGATTGTAGTCAAGTCTTAGAGGGCTTCCGTTGAACGTAGCCAGGGTAAATTATTTATGTAAAGAATGGTACCCTAATGTAGCCCGCGGATTCCTGGCCCCGCCGTTACCATGGCCGCCGCTACCATGGCCAGGAATAGCGAGGCGGCCGAGAACGGGGACCATTTCATTTTGGCTTGTATCATCATTTGGACGTGATCATGATCACCATAATCCCCACGCTGGTCATGCGGGTTGGTGATCGGAGATTGGTGATGGAATTGTTCTGCAGAGGACGCGGATTCCCACCCCCTGGTGTATGTCCCTCTTACGACACCCACGGGAAGAGTTGGGGTGGTGCAAATTCTAAGCCACACAGGGATATCCCGTTCATCCCACTGCAAATAAATCCATTGCAGGTCCATTTATTATATTCACGTTTTTATAACATGCCGACCACTATAAGTAGCCCCTCCCTACGAGTTATTTCCTGCCTACATGAGCTCTTTCGTTTCAGAAACCGACGCCAGCGGCAAAGGAGTGATCTACTCAGGCATAGCCGATTGCGGTCGTAAGATCACCAAAGCAGAAGGGATTCTAGCCTTCTACAAAGGGATGGGCCCAACTTACCTCCGCCAGGCGCCCCATACGGTGCTTCTACTAGTATTCTGGGACATGCTCAAAGATGTACAGTCGAGAATAGAAGGAAAGGCGATGGCAGGACAGAGGACGCAGAAATGACGAGAGTAGACGAGAAATAGGGGGATTTATTGGAAGTTTTCGCTGGTGATCATAATTATCCATCTTACCAAGCTTTTTCGTCGCCAAAGGCCTATCGTGACCCAGTCACTTATGTATTCTAAGTCGTAACTATTGTGCCTTAAATTATTAGTTTATTTACTTAGTAATAATAATTAATCTGATAGTAGAGGTAGAGTACATTTGAAATGTGTAATTGAACTGCAGATCTGGGCCCAGTTTTGCTAAATCAATCGCTTCAATTTGACAATGGTATATATTTGAACCAACTATACTTGTGCTCAACTAATTATAGACGGTTACATGGAACAAACAATAATAAAATCCAGGAGTTGACAAGGCAGTTAATACAACCAAAAGTAGTTCACAAAATAAAATACAATACAATATATTTATTGATAACACCAAGTTATAAGTCGAGTACTAAAATACACATTCGGTAACACTAAGGTAGGTACATAGATAATATCAAATTAGAAAAAAAAATGCATTTTTATAAAGAAAAAGATAAAACTAATAATGTCTATAAAATTTCTTGAGATCTGAGTAAAATTACAAATCTTCTGAGGAGAGATTCAAAGAGATGAAATTAGTTTTCTGTATTTATTCACCTAAGTCTAGATCACTTTTTTTTGGATAAAATGCAATAAGGGATTTACAAAGTCTTGACATATCAGCATATTGACTAGAGTTCGTTCGTGAAAATGGAATGGAGAATAATTCTAATGCTGAGATTATAGATATTCTAGAGGGAATTTTAAGAAACCTTAATAATTCCGAACAATTCATGCTACGATGTACCGACGCCGAATCGCCACGTAGGATACAAAAACCAAAACGTGTCTATGGTGGCGATTCTGTGACTACCCGTGTCATTGTAAAGCGATTGATATAGCATAATAGGCCCCCTGGTTCAAAGAAATATAGAAAAAACGTTTCCCTGTAAATAGCTACATTACCTCTGAATGGTATAATTATGCTATGTTTTTTTTTGTCACCAGTATTCATGCGGAACACGCCTCTCGAAAAAAGAGGTTTTATACATTTGGTTGTAATTCCTCTTCTTTTTCGTTTCTCCCTTTCCTACAAAGGCATGGTAGAATTCATAAGGATGCCTTGTAAAAAGGTGCAGTATTATTTTTTATGTTATTTATGTTCAGTAGTTTTAACTGTCAGGCTGAATCACATTCTTGCATCGCAATAGTTATTTATTTTGAAACTAAAACTACTTGACCAGAGCTGCGGTCACGGTGTGGTAAGGCACGTCATTACGGCTCAAACGTTAGCAGTTGAAACGTTAGGGTGCGCGTTCACAGGCCGACATCGGACAACCCGCACTAGCCCCAACACTGGTTTGACATAAAAGATCCGTACCGCACGGAGCAGACTGTCGGCAATGTCGGTAAGGATTCTTGAAGGCAACTTTTCCATTTAATGTGAATGACGTCATTCGGATTGCCGATCAGTGAACGCACTTGTCAGCGGGTTGTCCAATGTCGGCCTGTGAACGCGCTCCCTAACGTTTCAACTGCTAACGTTTGAGCCGTAATGCCGTGTCTTACCACACCGTAATCGGGGCCCTGGCATGGGCTTGGTCAAGTAGTTTTAGTTGGCTTCAAATACATTCCTACTATAGCAAGGAATAGTCCATGCATGTTTAATAGGAATGTATTTGAATAATACAGTACCCGAGCAGTATTATTGAATACAATTTTGAATCATGTTATTATTTTGCATTTATATTACTTACGTTCTTAGTTCGCATTGATAAACTTATTTGCGTTATTCGCATATGTTTTTATTGTAATAGACGCATATTGTTAAACTTAGTAAGAATTTTTTTATTTGTGACTAACATAAAGCTTTTAAACGCCCTCAAGTTACTAAGAATCTCTGTAAGTTTTACTAGTGTAATGATAACTTTGTATCATTTTTTTATTAGTAATAGTTATCGTTATTAGTAAGTACTTAATTACCAAAGAAAGTTATGTACTATCAAAGAATAGAAACAAATTAGAACTAGTATTTACAATAGAAACAGTGGAGCTAACTGCAGACTGTTTCAAATAATCTAGAGGTAGCTCAACTGATCTTACCAAAGATCTTGCCGGCAAAGCCGTAGTACTTAATTATGTATATAGGTAGTGAATTGTGCAATTTAATTATAAGTGATCAAAATAGTTTGTGTGAGTAGGGACTAAATCATCCCTCTATACGGGACTAAACCATCCATCTATACGGGACTAAACCATCCCTTTGTACAGGGTGTCCCACGATCATGGGACATGGAGGGCAAGTAGGAGAAATATTGAAGACAAGAAGTTTAAATGGAAGGAAACATTCCTTTATTTTTCTAAATAAGTAAAACCGCATTCGCAGAATTTTGACAAATTTCTTGCCTTATCCTGTAATCGGACCTACTAACTAATACAACTACAATTCTCAGTACGATAATTGCGCCACGAGGTCAAGATGGGACGTTCTTCGGACTCTAGCACCGTTAGCCCGACCTAGTTGCCCTCCATGTCTCATGGCCGTGGGACATCCTGTATACGAATTTGTTATATTCCCGAGCGTAGCGAGGGAGGATGACATGAACGAGTAAATCACCCTTTTTATAAACATCCAACAATCACTAAGAAGGCGCTTCCAGTTCCATTAAAATAAATAAAATAGAATGTATGGTATTCTTTGTTTATGAAGCATCATAAAGTCATGTCTTTAAGTAAGAAAACAAAGTTTTTTTACTGGTTGATGATTGTAGACAAAAAGAAAAACGACTTCAGGCCTATAAAATTTAATTCTAACTTTAGTCCCGACATTTTAAGCACGAAAAGTGAAAAATACCTATAAGTATTAATGTCAATTTATTTCAATAAAATGAATATATAAAAACATTTTGTTTTATTTTTATCTTCCTTACAGCGATTACCTGAACAATTAGTATCTAACTAAACCTTCTTTAAATGATGATGAAAAACAACATCTAAGTCCAGTAGGTACAAAATTTAGGTAAGTTGTGATTATAGTAGACAGGTGCTCTAAAGCGTCTACGGAAAATTCGACTAAAACAATTCGTCTAATATAATTCGACTAAAACAGTTCGATTAAAACACAATTCGACTAAAACATTTCGACCAATGACAATTCGACTAAAGCAATTCGACCTTGAGTTGACACGACCTGTAGGCGTCCCACCCCCAAGAAGCGGGGGGGGGGGGGTCAACATTAACTTACTCGGCGACTGTTACTGAAAGGGTGTGTATAATTAGACCCAGAGCCATATTATGTTTTTTTTTGTTGTTGAAACGAATTGTTTTAGTCGTTAGTCGAATTTTAACTAGTCGAAATGTTTTAGTAGAATTGTGTTTTAGTCGAATTGTTTTAGACGAATTGTTTTAGTCGAATTTTCCGCAAAGCGCTCTAAAGAGGGGGTTGAGTGGAAAAGTCGAAAGCAAAAAAATAAAAATACTAAAAATCCCCACCCCTGAGTGATGTGCCCTAGGAGAGGGGCTCACAAGAAAGTCCCGTTTTTTAATTTTTTGCTCAGGTACCTACATCTCGTAAACACTACGTCGTCGTAGGAAATTTTATATACCTACTACATAATGAAAGCTGATAATATTCCCAATCGACTATATACAGGGTGTTCGGCACAAGGTTTGTCATATGAAAACTGGGGATAGGTGGAACCAAGTTCGATTCCCGCCTTGAGACAAATGTTTGTACGATCTGCAAATATTTCTTCACCCGGAACAAATCTATATATATAAAAGAAAGTCGTGTTAGTTACACTATTTATAACTCAAGAACGGCTGAACCGATTTGGCTGAAAATTGGTGGGGAGGCAGCTTAGAACCAGGAGACGGACATAGGCTATGTTTTATCCCGGAATTACCACGGGAACGGGAACTACGCAAGCGAAGCCGCGGGCAGCAGCTAGTATTTTATAACAAAAGATATCTATGTAATGTATGTTTATGTACCTGCCTATATCAGTCTGGTACCATAACACAAGGTTTGCTTAGCTTGGGGCTAGATGATGTTGTGTGGATTGACCAGCATTATTTATTTACGTGCTATAAGTATGGCGATGTCGTTCAGAAAGATTAAAAATAGAGTACCTATGACTACCAAGCGACGACCCCCGTAGAACTCCTATACTTACATTACGGCTTCGATCTAACACCTTTATAAATAAATAAATAATGTTGGACAATTCACACAGCATTATCTAGCCCCAAGCTAAGCAGAGCTTGTGTTACGAGTAGGTAGGTACTAGATAACTGATAAAATCTTAGACCCCGAAATAAACTAGACGTTCCCTTTTCTACCCTCCAAATCTTCCATTCAGGTCCGCATGCTATGGCTATAAGAATATACAATAAAATTCCCCAAGACATAAAAAACGAAACAAAAGTACTTAAATTCAAAAATTTATTAAAAAGGTATCTGATTAAATATAGTTTTTATTCTTTGCAAGAATTTCTAGAGCACTAAGTTAATTTCAACTAGTATTAAGTAGAAAACATGTTCATCCATTTATTTATTTACTTTATATAACATCTAGGTAATGTTTACTTTTTGCTGTGTAACTATTCTATTCATCTACCTACTATAAGATGTTTGTCAAAAAATCTTTAAGATTTTGTATTTGGTTTACAAAGCTAAACTTAAACTTTATTATAACTAGCGTTATTAAGTTTTATATAGTACCTAGTACTATCTTGCTGTGCCCTAACCGGGTCCATATTTGAGACTGAATATCTTTAATATAATAACCTATGTACAATATGGTCGCAATAAAAAATTTGAATTTGAATTTGATATACCTAAATACAATACACTACATAGATAGATATTTTTTATTATACATAGAAAACATCCAGAACACCCTCAACAAACATTTGCAATTGTTTTTTATTTTTATTTGTCATTCGTTTTGATTTCTATCGGCTGTTCCCTGCGCTCTATAAAATATTTTATAAGATTGTGACTGCTGCTTTAAATCCCATAGACCTTGAGCTTCTCTAATATTAGGAATTAGTTGATGGTTAACAGAATCAAACGCTTTAGAAAGGTCTAAAAGATGCCAGCTACGTACTTGCTTTTTGTTCTCTAGGCCTTTGTTTATGGTGTGCATGACTTTCAGGGTTGCAGACGTAGTTGCTTTGCCGTGTCTGTAAGCATGTTGACAGTCTGATAATGAGTTTACTAAATTTTAGATGCCTCATTATTGATTCCGACATGAATGACTATCAGCTTGGATAATGTGGGTTGGAAGACACACGCCCTACTGTGTTATAGGGCATGTGACTTCAAAAACGCTAATTATTTTGTACGTTTTTTTAAGTTCAAAATGTTAGAAATTCTTAAATTCTTAGAACAAAAGTTGACCACCTCGATGTCCAGCATCACCCCGTATTATTATATCTCTTTGTTTTTATGATTTTCGTCCATCTTGTTATTTTCATGTGCATTGTGTTTATCTGCATTAAACGTAGGTAGGTATTTACTAGAAATCAGAAGATTATAAAAACGATTTCCCTTGTCCACAGACCAATCAAAATGGTCGCGAAACTCAAACAAGATGGCGCCGGCCGTGACGTCACGGACCTCCTAATGGGAGGGGTATCAGCAATGTTCGCGACCATGTTCACAAACCCCATAGAAGTAGTGAAGACCAGGCTGCAGTTACAGGGAGAGTTGAAGAGTAGAGGGGAACATAAGGTGTTCTATAAGAATGTACCGCATGGGTTGTTTGTGATCGCTAGGACAGAGGGGTTCGTGGCATTGCAGAGTGGGCTGCCGGCTATGATGGGGTTTCAGTTCTTTTTGAACACTTTTAGGTGAGTTTTCGATGGTGAAAAATTACAAGATAGATCGTTCGGTCAAAGCTATTCATATCGATTTTGCAAAATAGCAACACAGATCGATATCCCACCTAGCAGGTCTTGTACATGCTTATTTCCTAGTATTTCCCTTTATTTCCTAGTTTTACTTATGTAGGTAATTTGAATTTTCGGTGGCGTGTCCAAGAGTCCTGTAAGGTCTAAAGGAAAAAGCAGTTTGATATTTGATACTTAGGTATCTGCCAGCAGTACCTATTTTGCTGTATTTGGTATATAGATACTTATCTGGCCCTATAAAGACAGGGCGTTATGGCGTTCATGAGGGGTGTCATGTACCTATCAGCGGTCGACTTGGTTGATGACGATTACGGTGAAACAATGTGTCCGTCAAGTTAGCAGGCCCGCCATGGAATTTGGTAGTTTCAACTACCTATGGCAATAGTGGATCCCGGTGCTCTAAGTAAAATAAATAGTGCCCCAGTAGGTACTTTAGGAGATATTTTGGTCTTTCACTGTGGGTGCTATCTTGACGTCAAGCTGGCAGCCCCGCTGATTTCGACGAATACTAGGTAGGTACCTATATAGCAAGATATGAATCATGAACTATGCCAATTAACTGTCCATTACAGTATCTAGTTTTCCTGCAAAGCTCAGAAATAGACCTCCAACGGTTTAAGAGTTATTTGGCTCTTAACATCTACATACATTTAAAGTACTACAGAAGAGTACAAAAGTGAATTGTTCCTCGCACGTCGATTCTCCCTAAGTCGATTCCTGTAACGTCGATTCTTTTTGAGTGCAGTGCGATGCGCGCTCGGAAACGGTCGTGCCTCGCTCTTGCACCGTCTCGAATATTTTAATTCGTGACACGCGCGGCTTACGCCGCTGCCCGCGAACGCGATGAGTGCGAAATCCCTTATCGCCAACGAGTTTCTGGCGTTCATCCAGAATGCCATCGACACCATGGACGAGGTCAGCATCCTGCAGATCTGCAAATCCAACTTCAAAGAAGAGGACATTTGCAGGGGCAAGGCGCTGATCTTTCAGACCCTCGGAAAATTGGACCAGATGCCCTCTCGACGCAGGGACGGCAGAGAAAAAAGTATACAGGACGTCATCACGCTATTCAAGTGTACGGACCCGGATGATATGCCTGATTTCGTCGCGAAAGAGCTGCACAAGCTGCCCCCCGTGACGTTCGACCATGTCGATGTGACCAGACTGCTGAAGGATGTCACTAATCTCAAAGCTAGTCTGGTTGAAGTGAAAATGAAGTTGGAGGCGTCCGAAGCTACCATCAGTGACCTTCGCTCCGAGGTTGCATCATTGCGTGCTGCCACGGTAACTAGGTCACCAGAGGCTTCGCACGTCAACGTGCATCGAGGAGCGCAAAGTATGTCGGCGTCATCATTCGAGTCAGCGATATTGGACGTGTCGCCGGCCGCGGCTGACAACACCGCCAAGACTTTGCGGTCGCCCCGCCCGCTCCCCGCGTCACCGCGTGAGGGACCTACAAGTGCGCGCGTGCCTTCCCCCCCGCGCGCCTACGCCACTGTCGTCGCAGCCACCGCCGCACCCGACGCCGCGAGCTGCGCCGCGCCCGCTGTGCACCCGCAGCGTGCGGTGCGCTCTAAAAGGAAGGGGAAAAAGAAGCAGCCCTGTGAACCATCACATAGTGCTGCGCCTGCGCCAGCTCCTGGGAAGGGGTCCTGTGATGCGGAGGGATTCACCGTGGTAGTTCGCAAGAGCCGTAAGCCCACTAGCCGGAACCAGTGCGGTACTGGGCCGAAAGACTTGAGCTCTGGTTTCCGAGCGGAAGTACCAACTACCCAGCTCTACGTCTCACGCGTCCACTACAGTGTGGAGACCAAGGCTGTGGAGGAGTACCTTAAAATGAAGACTGGACTCTCGCTGCGCGTCGAGAAGCTGGGCTCTCGCCATAATGTGAGCTTCAATTCATTTATGGTGAGAGTTCCAACTCAACATCTGTCGACCTACTTATGCGCAGAGTTTTGGCCGAAGGGTGTCAAGTTTCGAAGGTTCACTGGCCGCCTGCAAGGGGACACCGCCGTGCACCGTCGTCAGCTGACACCCTGATTGCGTCATCTACACGTCGACGCCGTAATCACAAACGATGTGTTATTAATTAAGTTTTTATATTTTATGTATGTTAGTTTTAAGGTATATGTTACTATGGACCGTAGAATAAGTTAAATTAGATCTGTAACTTGTCTATGGTCTGAAATAAATGAATTATTATTATTATTATTATTATTTTAAAGGCGACTGCGCCTAATTATACATTATTATGTAGGTATGGACCCCGTTATGACTTAAATTATGTTAGTTAAAAAATCGCAAAAACTATGTTTACTTTTATAAGTTACCTACGAAGATTCACTACCTACATTTCAGATTAGGAGTATACCGTATAACAGAACGTCGGGGCCTCACCACCGACGGCACCGGACGGACGTCCCTCGTCAAGGGCGCGGCTGCGGCCGGCCTGGGCGGCGCCCTAGGCTCCATTGCAGGGACGCCATTCTTCCTAGTCAAGACGAGGCTGCAAGCACAGGCCGCAAGGGCCATAGCGGTCGGACATCAGCACAAACATGGCGGGACGTTTAGTGCGCTGGGAGAGATATATGGGAAGGAGGGAGTGAAAGGTAAGCTACCCTATTGTTGAGTTAAAGCTAGCCTACATGTTTAGCAAAGGGGAACACAGCACATAACGAAATAATTTGGCGTGTTTTTTCAATTCATCTAGTGAGTTAATTATTGTAGTGGCGACATCTAGTTAAAATTCGAGGCTAATTAAGTTTGATATCATTCATGTGAAAATTATCATTTTACGGCGCACATCATCAATTCATCGAGAGACTAATTTTTATGGACCACAAATCAACCGTTAACAACGAAAGAATCATCAAAATCTATTAAGTATTGTTGAAGATATCACCAAAATTGTTGTTAGCTAGACGTGATTTTTCAAAAGTATTATGTTGTTTTTTAAGCTTTACGGGATAAATCCAATCAAAAAACCAATCCCTTGGGAATAACATTTTTATGGGACCAATTCGGGATCATTCTTTAACAAGCGATATCTACAATAAATTACCCAGTGACTTAAAAGCATTTAATTTACTTAAAATATGGCTCATGGATCATTCATTCATTTTTATGACGTTAAAGAATATTTAATTTTAAAAATTGACGTCATGGCATTATAATACTTATATTTTTACTCTCATTTGGAATAATTTAAAATTTTATTCGATATCACTTATTTCTAATCTACACTTAACACTAAATATCACTAAATACTTACCTATTAAAAGAAGAAAGATATGTATTTTTGTATGTTCGTAACGAATAAACTCAAAAGCTACTGGATCGATTTCAAAAATTATTTCACCTTTTGAATGCAAGATTGATTATCCCTGAGTACTAGTATAGTATTATAATATCTGTGCCGTTAGTAACAAAGGCTTATTTATGTTTAAAAAATAAACGTCCACCCGTGCGAAGCCGACAGAAAGCCTTAGTTATTAATTTTGCACGCCTTGAACAGGCAGAATGTTTAAGTGTTATTTTTATTATTAAAACCTATTTATAGTACCTACATTCCTGCAAATAAATGACGACTATCTCCAGGTCTGTTCCGCGGCGTGTACCCTCAGATCCCGCGCGGCGCGGTCGGCAGCTCATCGCAGATCCTCAGCTTCACATTTGCGAAGGAGCGCCTCCGGGAGCGCGGCTGGTTCCTGCACAGCCCCCTCGCGCTGTCCTTCGTGGGAGCTAACCTAGGGGGGCTGGTCATGACGGTGTGTCTGAATCCGTTTGACGTGGTGGCTACGAGGCTGTCAAATCAGCGTAAGTTTTTAACCTTTTTTTATGTCAATACCGGCCAGAGGTCGCCCCTTAACCTTTCCACGAACACGCTCTTAACGTACAGTGGCGGTGAGAAGTGGTGACCTGGATTCTAAAGACATTGTCTTGCAGCCATTCGTGGTGCAGTTCAGTTCAGTTCAGTTCATTTATTTATTCCTTTTTGATACAATCGCGTACACTCGGAAAAGTCATAAACATTGGTATGATTATATACAAAATTCATCAGCAATAGCTTCGTCATTATTATAGAATGATTTACATAGCAAAAAGCCTCTGACTATTTCACAAAAACTTTTAAAATTAAGTTTCCTTACATGTAAAGGTAATTTATAAAATTTTATACAAAGGTAGAGAAAGCTCTTAGTTAACTTCGCTAGTCTATGTTTCGGAATGACGACGTTTTCTTTTTTGCGTGTATCATAATTATGTAAATCACTTTGTAGGTCTAACTCTTCTACATGCATTTTAGCATAAATACAATTTTGATATATATATTTTCCGGTGAATGTCATGATATTTAATTGTCTAAATTTGTCCCTACACGTCTCTAGTTTATCCATTTGCAGAATGAACCATAAAGCTCGCTTCTGCAAAACGAAAACTCTGTTGGATTGGGCCGCATTTCCCCAGGCCAGTATGCCATATTTCATGACAGAGTGGAAGTATGCATGATATACAGCCTGCGCAGCCTGTACTCCACTTAGCTGTCGTATAGTTTTAATTGCATAAGCAGCTGACTTAAGTTTTCCCACAATGGAGTCAATATGATTAATCCATGTCAACTTACTATCTATCTTAATACCTAAAAATTTAACATCATTCAATACATTCATAGAGTTTTTAACAATAGACTCCTGTGCGGGGTCAATACTTTGGCCATTTCCTAGAAAAAATCTTACTATATTAGTTTTTTCTATGTTCAAAAGTAGGTTGTTTACTTTAAACCATTCATTTATATTATTTATTAACTTATCTAATTTCATACAAATATTAAATTTATTTTTATCACTTACTATTATCGTAGTGTCATCTGCAAAAAGAACTATGTCTGATTCATATTCAACACATGTCACTATATCATTAACATATAAAATAAAAAGTAAAGGTCCCAGAATTGACCCCTGGGGTACTCCCATATTAATATCACAGGAATCTGAATAGTAACCATTGCACTCTGTCATTTGTTTTCTATTCTGAAGATAAGATGTCATAATGTTAAGCTCATTGTTACGTATGCCATAGTGCTTAAGTTTTGCTAGCAGAATTTTGTGACTGACGCAGTCAAAGGCCTTGGATAGGTCACAAAACAGACCGTACGTGTTTTTTGATCCATCCAAGTCCCACATGACCTTCTTCAATAGTGATGTTATTGCATCGCTAGTGCTTTTGCCTCTCTGGAATCCAAATTGCCTTGTATTGATAATTTTATTTGATTCAATAAAACAATAAAGCTCATTTGCTAAAAAATTTTCAAAGACTTTACTAAATGTTGGGAGCAGTGAAATAGGCCTATAATTATTAGCATCTGCACGCGTGCCCTTTTTATATAGTGGAATAACTTTCGCTATTTTGAGCAAATCTGGAAAACTACCTCTACTTATACAATCATTTATACTACACTTACGACTTGCTTACGACCTTTTTAAAAATTATTATTATTTGGGTCCCAGGTAACCCGATACAAACTTCTTGTGCAAAGAATACTCGACATACAAACTCCTTGTGCAAATAACTGCTCGAGATTTGATTGGTTCTTTTCTCGTAGTCATGATAAAGTATTCGTAGTAGGCAACTCTTTATAATAACGGATTTCTATCAAGGGCCAAGAATCACTCGCTTCGCTCAGGATTCTAACACTTGAAGCATCATCATGAATCACTACGGTCCCTCTACGGTCGTAATTCAGTCGTAAGGATCCTTCACTTGCTCGTGATTCATCTATGGCCCTCGCTTTAAATCCGTCCTCCATTCAGTAATCTATAATAATATTATAAAGAGGAAAGATTTGATTACCTATTTGTTTGTGTTGAATAGGCTCCGAAACTACTGGACCGATTTGAAAAATTATTTTATCATTAGAAGCCCACATTATTCCTGATGAAGACTACTTTTTACCGCGGGAAAATGCTTCATTCCTACGGGAAAACGGGTAATAGGACAACGAGGGTAGTAAGAATGCAGCTAGTTGCATAATATACTATTTTGTTTTCAGTTAACTTTTTTTTGTACTCTTGTTAAATGTTTTTTCTATTCTATTCTTTTTCTATTCCCACAGCCATCGATGCTCACAACCGCGGCACCCTCTACTCAGGAATGGCAGACTGCTTCCTCAAGATGATCAGATCAGAAGGACCGGCTTCCCTCTACAAAGGAGTGGGTGCTAACTACCTGCGATTAGGACCGCATACGGTACTGCTGCTGGTTTGTTGGGACCAGTTGAAGCTACTAGAGGAATACTTGAGGAGGTGACATTGATGGGGTTAAATGTCTCAATTAAGGCTTGGTAGGCCAGCAGAGACCGCATTTTTGTGATTTTTAAAACCAGCTGAGACTTAGAAAATAGTGTTTAAAATTCTGAAAAAAAGATATAGGTATATTACTCCAGGATCTAGTCAAAGTCGCATTCAGTTACAAAATCTAATGAACTTCACTCGAAAGAAAAAAATCCTAAAGTTACCCCTTGTTCTAATGTTTTATATATAATACGACTAGCGAACTACTGATATCACACTTTTTTTTTGTACTCAACTAAAGACACTTAATATTACTAAACAAATTCGCAGAGTTTGACTTGATAAAATGATTTTCACCATGTTTAAATATAACTACAAAAAACACAAGCGCGGTGACTTGGCAGGCGCGCGTTTTCCCTTACGCCTACTGCTGCAGGAATACCTGGCCTTAAATATCGACGCGGAATCAGCTTATAGTCTAAAAAAAGATAGACTTTTTATTGGGTACACACACAAACAGCACAGGAAAGATAACAAAAGAACAGTAACATAACAGTATTTAAGGTACACATATTAGGTAGGTAGGTAAGCAGGTACACAATTATAAATTGATAACACATGAATATTATTATTACAACAATCTAATTTAATATAATTAGGCACCTAATCTACTACACCTACTACTTATGAGGTTAATAGTGAGAAAAACTAGCGTCACCTATTATTTAAAATTGTGAACGATATTAGGAAGATATTTCAAAAACCAAATGTGTAAATATTAGCATAATTGCTGTGCTCTATGTAATGAATATTATGTAAGAAATGTATAATATATTTTTTTTATGTGACTGAGTCATTATTTTATATTTAAATAAGCTAAATAGTCTTCTTAGTACAATCATGAATGATAATTCACAATAATATTTACGAACCAGGGGTAGATAAAGATAAGTAATGGCAAATAAAATGCGTTTAGTGTTTTATAATATTTATTTAAAACCTTATTTAATTTCAAAATGATTTTATCACATAATATTTTTGATGTCATGTCATAAAATATTATCCACATAAATAAAATAATTATTGTACTTTGTAAAAATCAAAAACTTGTGATGAAAATAAGAATAAAATAAAAAATAAGTTAAAAAAAAAATTAAGTACATTTGAGCTATTTTTATTACAATAAAGGATAAGTTTTTTCTAACTAGATTTAAAAAAAACTGTACCTAAATAAATTCTAACAGAACTTTAGGACAATAATTAATTATTTTGACTGCCAATGGCAAAAAGATCAAAACCAAAAGTCTACGTTGTAAGTTTTGTTCATTTCGAATTATTCTTGGCACTTTCAATAGTTTTCAACTACATCTAGAGATACCCTATTCTAATTCGTGATGTAAAAAGCTAACTTACAAAACTTACTGCAATTAAGTTGTGATGAAGATAGGGAGTTTGCAAGAGCGCAGAAGACATGTGTATTGTGTCAAAATAAAAACAACCAAAAGCAGCGTGTCAAAATAACGTCACATTCACACGACTCTCCTAGCCGAATTTTCGGCTACAGCAGTCGCACGAAGACGAGCCATTTACGTAGATAAATAAATAAATACATAAAGGGCACCGACAAGACCGGTGAGAGGTCAGGCGCAGAACCAACGGCTTTGCGAGGCGCAAGGTGTCATATGAGTAACACAACATGTATGAGATTCTGTTGGTTATTTTTACACATCTCTGCGCTTTGGTCCTTTTTTAATATTTTTGTATCGTGCAGATTATTATTATAAATTTAAAGACCTGTCGGTGTAATGATGTAATTTCTTTATTAATATTTTCAAACTTACGCAATCTGAACACATTATTATTAGTATTATTAAACGTGCGCGCGTTTATTTACCTATTTTTCCCGACGTTTCAACAGGTTTACACACTGTCGTGGTCACGGGGAAATAAACGATAAATACCCGTTTAATAATACTAATAATAATGTAATTTCTTTAAGTTTTATCTCTCCAATGCAATGTCTTTTACTTCTTTATTCGATATGACAGCGACATTCCCCGTAATCTGACTCATATAGCTAATTCTTCACCTTCCTTCTACTTTTCCTTTTATGAAGTTACATAAGAAGTTGTCATGTCGTATAATGCCGGGTACAAAGCAAGCGAGCGGGAGCAAGCGAAAGCTAATGAACGAACGCGAAAGAACCAGTGTGTACGTCATTGCGAAAGCAAGCGAGCCCAAACGAGGGCCTTCGTTCGGCTTCGGCAGAATAATAGAACGAACGTATCGATCGTCGAATCCCACTCGTTTGCATTCGCTCGCTCCCGCTCGCTTGGTCTGTACCCTCCATAAGACGTCCAATTATTCTCCGTCCTCTGTTTTGAGTGGTATTCATCAAAAACCTTTTCTCCTCAACTTTTTTCAGCACCACCTTCTCCGTCCAACTAATCCTTTCCACCTTCCTCCAGCACCAAATTTCGAACTCCTCGAATCCTCATGTAGATTATATTAACAAATTTTAGAATTAATCTATTTTTAATGGCAATAAGACATCACCTTTATCTATTGAGCCTATCCAACATCAAAATCTATGCAGATTATTTGAACCAATTTTAGAATTAATTATCCTATCACATTGTTACGTTGACACAGTCTTTGTATGAATAAGTACATATTTGTGCTAGTTTTTTAAACAATAAAAATAATCTTACATTAATGGACTTTTCATAGAAATACCTATATGTCACTTAATTGATAAAATTGGTGTTTGAAATATGTGCTATGCAACATTCAGTCAATAAAATTAACAATGAAAGTTTTTGTATAATTAATACGATGATGCGAAACCTGAAATTTGTTTGTGGTCTAAGAATCTAAAAAACTCAAACATGTCTTAAAAAGAAAATAAATAACACAAGAATGCAACATTTATAGGTATCTACACCACAGTAAAAAAAAAATAGGGCCTATCCGTCAAACACAAACAGTTTTAGATTTGTATTTATACTATAAGAGAGTAAAAAAAATCTGTATTTTTGCAGGATATTCATTTTATAAAATGATTTATCCTGGTTTCGGTTCTCGCAATAACAAAAACTCGCATTGTATTCAGTAGCCACACAATAATTACATACACAATCACACGGCTCCCGGGGCAGCCTTGGCGTTGACTAGTGGCCGAGACTTGAACCCGCGCCGGCAGAGCGCGGCGACCTGCGCCGGCGTCTTTCCTCGCGTCTCTGGGAAGTATATTCTGTAACAACATTTCAGGGTCAGAATATAGCTTCGTTTCGATTCTAGCAAAAACTTTATGCCTATTAAAATAAATTAAAATTCATTTATTTCAGACAACTGGGATCCATAATTTGTTAGTAGCTAAAAGATCTCTGACATTAAATTTTAGTATTCTTACTCTACCTTCTACATTTAATTTAATTTAAATTCGATCAAATTATAATAAATTAAATAACATGAAATTTAATTCATTCAAATTAGGTACGCTATGGCAGTGGATAAAGTTCTTTCTGGTGATGATGATTTGGATTCGTAGAGAACTCCAAACTTTAAAACTCTGGTACAGATGGATACCAATATTACAAAATAATGGTAAACCGATTTCCATTACCCCTCGATGCAAACAGAAACGTGTTAAGAGGGCGCAATGCACGCGTTTTGTGAAAAGGATAGGCATAGGATTTCGTGTTAAAAAAATCAAGTTATTGTTTATTTACGAGTATATCCCAACCGGGAATGGCCGCCCCAGATTGACCAGGAAGTTGCTAAGTTTAGGTATAGATTTCCAGTATTAAATAGTACTAACATACCTTTGAAAAGCGAACAATATTGTCTCCCGCATGGGAGCGAGTACAGTCCTATGGTCTCTCGCATGGTAAGGAAAGACCCGACCAGGAAGTTGCTTAATTTAGATATATATTTCTAGTAACGAATGGTAACATACCTTTGGAAAGCGAACAATACAGTCTCCCGGATGGTAGAGAAGGATATTCCGACCAGAAAGTTGCTTAGTCAAGCTAGCATAGCCCTCGATTGACCAGGGAGTTGCTTTGTTCTAACTATGGATTCCCAGAATAAAATCACTTACTTTTGAAAGGCGAATAACTAATGCTGCGGCGACAGCAGAGAACAACACTAAGAACGAGTGAACGAGTACAGTCCTATGGTCTCCCGCATGGTAAGGAAAGACATCCCGACCAGGAATTTGCCGCACCAGATTGACCAGGAAGTTGCTTAATCAAGCTATAGAGTCCCAGAATCAAATCACTTACTTTTGAAAGACAAACAGTACTGCGGTGATAGCAGAGAACACTAGGAACGAGTACAGTCCTATGGTCTCCCGCAGGGTAGGGAAGGACATCCCGACCAGGAAGTTGCCGCCCCAGTTGGCCAGGGAGCCCCACGCCATGCCGGCGGGCCGGGGGCCCACTTCGAACAGCTCTGTGGAAGATAGATGAAAAAACAGTTAGTAAAACTTGCACGCGCAAGTCGACCCACGAGCATTATATCGAAAATTATAATGTTGTTTTTTGTTTTCTGTGATTTTTTATTACTTGATGTGCAATAAAGAATAATTGTATTGTACCTACTGTGTGTGTAGGTACTCTTTATTAATTGGTTCAGCATAAAGGGTTTATCAACAAGGCGGAACGGGAATCTATAAAATATAGTAATACTAGCTTCTGGCCGCGTCTTTGCATGCGCTTTTCTAGACTAAAAAGTAGCCTATGTCCGTCCCCATGATACGCCACGCCAAATTGTATTAGCTTCCGTTCAGCTGTGAAAAGATGACAGACAGATTTATTTCGCTTTTATAATATTGGTATGGGAAATAGTGATTGTCATGTGGCGCGATCTACGTTATTTTTGTGTTCATATTCCAATTGCATTGAAAATTGATAGTAATGAAAACTGTCTTCATTGATAATTAAATCAATGTCTAGAGAGGAACTGACCTGAAGCGATGAAATACGGGATAGGCCCGAGTCCGAACCCGTAAGCTAGGACGTACGCGAAGACAGCCAGCATACAGACATACGGCATCCACGATACTGCGTCCTGGAAGATAAATAAATGTTGATCACTTCAAATTACAGAATGAACAATTTTATTAGTAAGAGTCTGTTTACGAACATGAAGAATTCGTAAAACTGTAGATTTTTGCATAAAAATTGTTTCTTGGTTTATAACCTTACTAGTTTCTGCCCGCGGCTTCGCACGCTTTGTTTCTATGGAAACGTTTAAATGTTATTTCTATCCCATGGAAATTGTTTTGTGGGATAAAAAGTAGTCTATATTTGATTCCAGGATTAGAATTTTCAGCTAGAACATTTTGTTTGTCCTTTTATCCAACCTAAACAAAAAACAATGTTTTCTGTTTTTTTGGTTTTTTCAAAACATACTCACCATAAAATGCATAGCGACCGCCAACGCGGCCAACATGACCGCTGCCGCGGCCGTCGACCCCAGCAGTAACGGCCGGCGTCCCACTCTCGGCAGCAGCTTCAACATGACCAGCGCAGTGCACACGTTAATGAACCCGCACGCGATGGTCGCGTACTGAGAGCTCTGCTCCGACAGGCCAGCTTGCTTGAAAATGGTTTGGGAGTAATAGAATACCTGGAAGAGTATTTTAATTCGATGAGTTTCACCCTAAATCCCTTGATTACTCGCTCCAACAATGTCTAAGTCACTGAGGAATAGTAGCAATAGAAGAGGACCCAAAATAGAGCCTTGTAGCATATTCCGGCGTTACAAACTAACTCGGCGAAGACGCTAATCCGTTAGGGACTACAATTCTTTACATACGAAGCAAACCACCTGTATAGATTACCTGAGTAAATTCGCTGATTATAGCTTTCTGAGAAAAATAACATGGTCTATCTATTCTGTCGAAAGCACGACTAAAATCAGTGTAATCGTTAGTGGTCTTACTCACAGCATTGATCCCGCTGGTTTGCTGCCCGGCCTGCATGGAACAGGCCAGCAGCAGCGGCAGTAGCAGCTGCTTGCAGGTGACCACACGCGCCATGCTCCAAGTTTGTTCCAAAGCCGCTTCCTGGCCAGCTACCTCCTCGCGGAGTAATTCCACGTCCATGGACAGGAGGGAGGCGGAGACTCCGCGGAGACGGCTTAATTCTGAAAAGAAATGGAGGAGATATATCACTACTTCGATAAGAGACAAAAGAGAACCTGACAGAAAACTGAAGCAGACCATAAAACCTATTTAAAAATATTCTTTTGCGTGTCGTGTTGATGATGCCATTGTGTAATTAAGATACAGTTCGTGGAAATCGGTAGTTTTATTCAGGAAGGATTGCTTGTCGTTATTGAAATTGTTATTGCTATCACTGTTTCGACAAAATGAACATTTCTATGTATTTAAAGCAGTCGCGAACAGCAATCCCGACAGCGATCCTTCCTGAATAAGCCTACCGGAAATAATAAATAAACACTAACCTTTCAAAGCAGTTTCTTCGTTTCTCTTAACTACGAATAAATACTTAGGGCTCTCCGGCAGTAAAAAAAGCACGGGCAAGCTAATAATGACTAGGATTGCGTAGACGGACAAAAGGTATGGCCAGTCCTGGGGCCTGCCTGAAAAGATATATGACCATTAATGAAGTCACAGTCATGAATACTGGTTGACTTATTCTTTATTTCATAAAAATGTAAGTTTAAAACTACTTAATCAATATAAAGAAAGAAAGAAAATACATTTATTTGGACTATACATAACACAGCACATTACAATCATATATACGTACAATGAACACAGGTTTATAGAGAAGATTATAATCAATAACTATATTTAATACCTAACTTAGTATTCACTTAGTTAAGACCTTTGTGAGAGACAAATAAACGTTTTATTTATTTACAATAGGTACATTACATAGATTACATTAAAATATCTCCATCCAAAGTATGCACCAATGCACCCACTGCTGGGTATAGGCCTCCTCTTTAACACACGATTTTTCTGTCCCCTGCAAGTCACATCACGGATAGAATTTCATGCTTTATTTCCTTTAGACCTTACAGGTAAGGGTTGCCAACTTTAGGTACTGTTAAAAACAGTATTAAGTATACCGTTTTTCACTACGTTATACTTTTTACCGTTGAACAAAAATAAAGTATACATATGTAATACTGTTTTCAATACATTAGTGGTATGGCATTCATAGGACCTTGAGAAAAATGTATTTAATATGTGCATCATTTTCTTTAATGAGTTACCAGAATCTATTAAAGAACTCAATGATATTTTACTATAAAAACTTTCGTAGTTCGACGAATTCATTATGAATGTAACGTTGGTGTTCTTCCAACACAAACTAGGTTCGTAGTTAACCCGCTTACATTCATAATGAACTCAATGGTAATTTATGTAAACAAAAATTAAATAAGTGGTTGCTTGACAAATGTTTCTACAGTGTAAATGAATATATTAATTTAAAGAGAATAATTTATTATGTTTTGACGACGATTGTTAATTAATTTTCTGATTGTTAATTATTTATCTTCGATTGTATTATCCTTGATTATTTTCATTATTGACTATTTTAACGATTTGAATCATTGTGATTTAATATTTGCACACCTGCTTGCGGGTTGAATACATTTGACATCACTCGAGTGACACATTCTTACAGGTATATGTCAGATCTTATGACTAGATCTAGTCATAAGATCTGACATATACCTGTAATAATGTATTTGGCAAATACAATACATGATTTGATTTGATTTGACCTGTTCAAAAAGTAAACCTAAATGGTGTGCGTGCGGGCATTGGCGGTAAAATGCCCCACACTATGGTACAACTCATTGATATGGATGATTTATATTCAGAATTAATAAAATTCAAAGTAATTTATGAAAAACTATAAGAAGACAAACATTTTTACGAAATCAGTACTGGCCAAAAGTAGGGAAATTTATCTGTAAACACTTCAGAAGAATTTAAAAACATTCCTAAAATCGTGTCTTATCTACTTTCTGTTCCCGCCGCCACCTCAGCATTTACAGAAAGAGTGTTTAATGTGATGAATTTAAAGTGGCGGGACGACAGAAATAGAGCTACTACAACTTTAATTAAAAATGAGGTTCTCATTTATTTTAATTTTAACCGTTTTGAGTCTTATGAAGATTTTAAAAATGATGTCAACTTGATAAGTTGTGCAAGAAGCAGGAAAAAAATGTGTATTTAAGCGTTCAAAACATAAAACTCTAAATTTTTCTAAAATACTGTTTTTTTCCTTCCCAGATCCCAATATAAGTACTTTATTTCTAATAAAAAAAAAATGGCTAGGTTGTTAGTTTTCGAGTTGGAGCAAATCTCGTCCCAAGCTCTTTTATCAAGAGAGAACTAGTTATATATTTATGAAAACTTGTTGTACACTCATAGAAATATAAATCTATTCCCTAAAAATAGCGACATACATAATATAAATACTAGAAATAAGGAAAAAACTAAAAAAAAAAAAAATAACTAAATAACTCGCTGTGCTCACAACTAGGCTACACAAGATAAATGTATCTTTTAAAGGGCAATGTATACGCTTCTACAACAAAACTCCAAGTGAGTTGCAAAAACTATCAATAAATAAATTCAAACATATCCTTTGTAAAAAGGCTTACTACAAAATATCAGATTATTATCTAGAGGATAAAAAAGCTTGGGACGAGTTTTGCTCCAGCTCGAAAAATAACAACTAACAGGCTAAAGGTTTCTTCGTCGCTTCTTTACTTTAGTCTACATACCGAAGCGACAGAAATCAAAAATATCACTTTATTTCCGTGTCAGTGTTTAGTTTTATGATTTGACCTTTTCTAAGTGTACATTTATTGTATTTATGGAAATAAAGAGTTTTTGATTTGATTTGATTTTATTTATACCAGCGAATCATTTACAAAAGACACAATACAAGTGATGTTGGAGAACTCACGTTGTTTCTAACAACAGGAAACAATGTAGCTCTGTCGGTGCGATTGTTACCATTTCACGACTAAACGGATAACACTTCTTATGAAATTTCAGAATACAATAAATGACCACTCCTCTGCGTAACTGCTTACCTGTCAGATTTCAGATTTTATTTATTCACCATCTTATAACAATTTGTGCTATATTAGGTAAGCGTCCTGTGTCTTATGCGTATTTACAAACTATCTTCAATGCTATTTTTATATAACCCTGGTGTTTAAGTAAACCGAATTTGGGGTTTAAATTTCAGAATACAATAAATGACAACTCATCTGCGTAACTGCCTGTGTATTATGTGTGTTTACAAAATTATCTTCAATGCTATTTTGGACCCTAGTGTGTCCACCTATCTATTACCTATACCTACCTATTTAGCTGAGCGTGACCTTTGACTTCTTATTGCTTGGCCAGATGTCAGTGCAGTGCAGTGCAGTGAGCAAAAAATTCAATGTTGTGCTTAGCTCTAGGTATATAATATTGACCTGTATCAAAATCACGTTATATTTAGGTTTAGGCAAAACAAACATGTATTAGTTAGACACATAACTAGTGGACTAAAAAGTGAAGTGAAGATAAAATCACTTATTTTTTATTTAAGGCGCTCTACCCCGACTCACATTACGCTGTTTTAAAAACATTCATTGGGCAGTTTGTGATACCTATCATAAGCTATCTTTTCTTGTCTTAATCATCGTTTACTTTAGTATAGTTTAGGTAGAGATGCGGAAACAGATTTTAATGGCCACGAATAGCAGCTTTGCATCTCCACCTAAACTATACCAAATAAAACTATTACAGAGGCAATAAAATAAAACTTCTGGTATCACAAATTGCCCAATGGATTTTTTAAAACTCCATCGTTTAACTTATTAATATGATTAAATAGGTGGCAACGCTTGAGTGAGCCTTTTAGTATACAATTTTAATTTTACTTGTCTAAATGCTTATTTTGTTAGCCTAAAGGAATAAAGGTATTGAAATATCCTCCTCCCGCGATACAGGTTCTGAACCTAGTGCGGGGACCACCTAAACAGTATAAGCTTTTTTGTACTTAAGGCGAACGAGTCGCTCAACTTTCCATACAAACGTGGAAGGGTAACTACAACGCTGTTTGATGTTGACCATCCAAAACTAAGGATAATATCAATTTATCTCGTCATTATCTATGGATACAAACGAAAACGTAAAAAAAGTATTAATAAAAAAAATACAAGCTTCTTAACTTTCGTATTTCAACACCGATTTTTTTATTATTATTATTTATTATAATATCCCTTGTGCTAAAAGTCTTTTCCCATTTACGGCCGCGTAAGGCCGTTTTACGTATAAATTTATTTGCCTTTCATCAAGCGCGCGAGAATGTCTATTATGTCAGATGAGATGGCATACATTTAGGCCGCGCCCACTGATGAGTTGGACCGGACGACTCGTGCAGCCTTAAGTAAAAAAATGAATTATGTATTTTTATTTGAAATCTTTAAAATGTCTGTTTATCATCGCGGTGATGACATATGCAGTCGAGTATTAAGGCGCAAACAGGAGCCGATGACCTTGAGCGAATGGGCGTGGCTATCGTTTCGGCCCCGCACCTTCCGCACCTGCCGCCGTGAAATAGTTTTCGCGCGTAAACCGCAAAATAAGGAAAACTTACGGGACGGGGCGCGGGCACGGCGTAGTAAACGAATAGAAACACAAGAAATGCGGATTCGATTCCCACTAGATAATTTTTAAAAATCTAGGTACAATTATTTGTTCCTGGTCTGGGTTTTGTGGTACCACGATGGTAAGTAACCTAATCTACCTAGGAACAGAACTCGGTATTTTAGGTGCCTATGTAATATGGCTGTTGGGTTGTTTGTTATAACTAGCTGCTACCCGCGGCTTCGCTCGCGTTGTAGGTCCTCCTTTGTGGTACCTCCTTCAAAAGTAGTCTATATTCCAATCATTCGAAAATTTCATGTTAATCTATTTAGTAGTTACGGAGATAGGTTGTAAGGGTAACAAACATTCACACAAACTCCTCTCATCTAATAATTAATGTTAGGAGGATATCAACTAATACCTAGGTAGGTACTCGTAGTAATATGGGTGGAATGATTTGAAACAATAAATCTCTGAAGTAAAGGAGAAAGGGCATACTGGACCAAGAAAAAAAATTAATGTTACATAGTACATTCAGCGTCAAATTGATATGTGCGTCTAGAGTAGTCAAAATGATCTAAAAAACATAAAAGCAATTTGATATACGCAGTTCGATACACCATAATGTTGTAAGCACCCAAGGTGTTCAAAATAGCTTACTACTCCTTGTTTCACATTTTTATTATGAGCAGTCAGTGTTACTGACTGCTCATATAAATAAAAATAATGAGTAGTACGATATTTTGATCACCTTGAGTGCTAACAACATTGTGATGATTCGAACGGCGTATATCAAATTGCTTGCATGTTTTTCAGATCATTTTGACTACTCTAGACGCACATATCAATTTGACGCTGACTGTACCTAGGTTTTTTACACCCGTATATATCAAAAAAATGAAGCCAGAAATACGAATAGTAATGATTTGATGAAACATTTACCTAAGCTGGAGGAGAAAGGGCATCCTGGACCAAGAGACAAAATTACTCCCTATTACATACCTAGTAGCTTTTTTATACTCTTGAAAGAAATGAAGCTTGAAATACTGGTGGAACGATTTGACGAACTTATAAATCTGTTTAGAGATTTTGATTTTATTAATGGAGATTTTTAAAAATAATAAGCTATCCAATTAATTAACTGTCTGCAGTTAGCCCAATTGTTTCAATTGTATATACTAGTTTTAATTTGTTTCTATTCCTTGATTGTAATTTTCGTTGTTACTAAAGTCCAATTAATTTAATTGTGTTTATATTAGATACGTTTATTTAAGGTCCAAAATTTAACTTAAAACTCTATTGCTCAAGGGTAAGCAATAGAGTTTTAAATTCACATATTATAATAGAATATTATAGTAGGGTATTTATTATAATAATAGAATATTAAATATATTTTTGTTTTTGACTTATAACTTGGCGTTATCTATAAAGAATTGTATTGTATTGAAAGGGCATCTTAAACCACGAGAAGAAATTACGATTACAAATTGTTTTTTTTTAATTAAAATTCCGAAAAGTTTATTTGCCTTTCGCGTAGTATTTGCGAAAAATCACTGCCTGGGCTTTCAATATTTCTTATTTTGAATTGTGGTTCTTCTGTTTCACTTCAGTAGAAGTGACAGTAGTCCATCCACGTCATTTCTTCTTCTATATTTTCCCGTTCTATTTGTCCATCTATGTTTTCAGTTGTAACTGTTAATTCTTCTACCATTTTTTCCTCTTCTTTTTTATTCTGTTTCTTCTGTTTCTTCTGTTTCACTTCTACTGTCTATCCACGTCATTTCTTCTTCTATATTTTCCTGTTCTATTTGTCCATCTATGTTTTCTGTTGTTACTGTTAATTCTTCTACCATTTTTTCCTCCTTTACCTTTTTTTTTCTCTTTCTGCTGTTTTTTTTTGTCTTCAATAGCTCTTAAAATATAACTTGGGTCTCTTAATGGCATCGATCTAGAATGTCTTGGATCTACCAATTCTGATAGAATACAATCTATGTAAAATGTGGTAAATTTTTCTTTCATAACCTTTTCCCAAAATTCATCATCCCTTTCAATTATTTCGGTAACTACACGATTATTTTCTCCGTGCCATATACCAAACTATACCAAGTAGACATTTGGAAGAATTTGTTATCTGCATTTGTCCTTGAATTTGGAAGAACCAGTCGTGGTTTTTATTATTATTATTTTTTTAAATTTTTTTTTAGGTTTACGGCTTCGTCAAACCCAAGTTTTATGGCTGTGATTGGTAACTTTATTTCTACGATTGTGTCTTTATCAATTATTCCATCAGGAGTAGCTCTAAGAAATGGAATGTCTTTGTGTATAAATAGACCGCAAGCCTTTATTTCAACCTTCTCTTGATCAGCTAGTTGTTTATTGCTAATTTTTTATTATCACGCCCATGTTTTATCGAGTGTACGTTATTTAAATTACTTTTATACAGTAAATTTTTAACAAGGTTTATGCAACACACGTCCTTTCTTCGCTTGATTACCTTTCCAAAATTGGATGCGGTGAGCATGTTTCTTCTAATCTGCATCCATTCACTAGAGCTATTGTAAGACTGTTTCTTTCTGAATTTTATTCCTTTCTTCTTCAGTTTTTTTTTAATTTTTTAGAAAAGTGTTTTTTTCTCTTTCATACATGTCAGCCAACCTAACTGGCTTCACACATTTTTCCCCGTAATCTAAGTCCTGTCCTTTTTGAAATAAGCTTTTCTTTTTCCTAGAATATTTTTCCATCAATTTAGATCTCCTCAACCGTCTTTCTTCAAAAATGTTTATCTTACATTTTGGATTTTTTTTCATAATAGACTTATAAACTGAAGATACAACTTTTTAGGTATTGAGCGACACAACTGCAGCTTGGCACCGCGTTTGATAGGATCCTTTTTGACTAAAATTTATGCGTTTACCACCCACGAACTTTGCTACAATACTATTGTAGCGTTCTACGGCGTGGCTGTCAACATCGTGTATTAAACTTGGGGAATGAGAAGCAACATTGGATAGTAGCAGACAAATTCGACTCCACAAGGAACTTGTAAATAAGTCGTTGTTGGTAGCTTCCGCTAAAGGCTGCTTTGAACAAAAGTATGGTTTGCACCTGCTATGATCATCAAAAGCATGACGACCTCCGTGGCGCAGCGGGCGAAGGTCCGCCTGCGACGCAGGAGGTTGCGGGTTCGATTCCCGCCTCGGAACAAATTTGTGTACGATCTGCAGAAATTTGTTCCGTTGGTCTGGGTGCTTTCTATGTATAATAAAAAATATCTATCTATGTAGTGTATTGTATTAAGTATATCAGTTATCTAGTACCCATAACACAAGCTCTGCTTAGCTTGGGGCTAGATAATGCTGTGTGAATTGTCCAGCATTATTTATTATTTATTTATGTAGATGAGCTAATAATATGTCGTTATAAAGTAGTTCTATATGAGAATATTTTACGGATTCAGATTCTGATTTGTACTTTCGTATTGCCATGCGAATCGTTTTCCTCATAATCATAAGCTTAGTTTGAGATAAGCATTTTCTGAAACGCAAAGGGTATTTTGTATCAGTCCTCAAATGTTCAATTTTGTTACAAAAGTTTCGTAAAATATGATTGCGACATTCTATTTTTTTTATTGTAATATGTGGGTACGGTCATCTTTGTAGTAATTTTGAATAAGTACTGGAGTCTCCATCTGAAACCATCCGACCATAAATAAGGTTATACATTTCAATAGATGTCTTAAAACCTTCGAGGAGAATAGCTGATTCCATCCCAGTCGAAGACCCAGACTAATTTTTATAGCAAACATGCTCTTTAGGGTCACATCCTTTATTTTCTGCTTGTAAACAGATGCAGCAGTATTTGTTTTTGACTCCTAAAAAAAGAATTTTTCCTGTTCGCTTGCCAATAATTGCTGCTGCTCCAGAGAGCGCTGAGTAATTTTTTTTTAGGTTCGTTTACTCCAGCATCCGTCCACGATTACATCGATAATAGGTATACTATTTTGACTACACGTCCTTCGGCGATAGACAAATTTCGTTCTTCTTCTGCAGCTTTATTCATAGATTCAAGCGCTATCTTTTCCCATTTATTTGCCAATTGGTCGTGACAGTCCTGGTATATCTTTGATGATATCAATGGTAAATTCAATGGGGCGGACAATTCTTCAAGCTGTGCATGACCACATCCAATTGAAATTGTACCCGCAACAGCTCGTCGATTAATATCCAAATCGTTAGGCGGATCGTTATCTACATAAAATTTCTTCCTGCACATTTTGCATCGCAGTGTAAATTTGGATCGTAATCCTATCTGCTTCTCGCCAACTATGTCCACACAACTTTTTATACAGTAAATTTTTAACAAGGTTTATGCAACACACGTCCTTTCTTCGCTTGATTACCTTTCCAAAATTGGATGCGGTGAGCATGTTTCTTCTAATCTGCATCCATTCACTAGAGCTATTGTAAGACTGTTTCTTTCTGAATTTTATTCCTTTCTTCTTCAGTTTTTTTTTAATTTTTTAGAAAAGTGTTTTTTTCTCTTTCATACATGTCAGCCAACCTAACTGGCTTCACACATTTTTCCCCGTAATCTAAGTCCTGTCCTTTTTGAAATAAGCTTTTCTTTTTCCTAGAATATTTTTCCATCAATTTAGATCTCCTCAACCGTCTTTCTTCAAAAATGTTTATCTTACATTTTGGATTTTTTTTCATAATAGACTTATAAACTGAAGATACAACTTTTTAGGTATTGAGCGACACAACTGCAGCTTGGCACCGCGTTTGATAGGATCCTTTTTGACTAAAATTTATGCGTTTACCACCCACGAACTTTGCTACAATACTATTGTAGCGTTCTACGGCGTGGCTGTCAACATCGTGTATTAAACTTGGGGAATGAGAAGCAACATTGGATAGTAGCAGACAAATTCGACTCCACAAGGAACTTGTAAATAAGTCGTTGTTGGTAGCTTCCGCTAAAGGCTGCTTTGAACAAAAGTATGGTTTGCACCTGCTATGATCATCAAAAGCATGACGACCTCCGTGGCGCAGCGGGCGAAGGTCCGCCTGCGACGCAGGAGGTTGCGGGTTCGATTCCCGCCTCGGAACAAATTTGTGTACGATCTGCAGAAATTTGTTCCGTTGGTCTGGGTGCTTTCTATGTATAATAAAAAATATCTATCTATGTAGTGTATTGTATTAAGTATATCAGTTATCTAGTACCCATAACACAAGCTCTGCTTAGCTTGGGGCTAGATAATGCTGTGTGAATTGTCCAGCATTATTTATTATTTATTTATGTAGATGAGCTAATAATATGTCGTTATAAAGTAGTTCTATATGAGAATATTTTACGGATTCAGATTCTGATTTGTACTTTCGTATTGCCATGCGAATCGTTTTCCTCATAATCATAAGCTTAGTTTGAGATAAGCATTTTCTGAAACGCAAAGGGTATTTTGTATCAGTCCTCAAATGTTCAATTTTGTTACAAAAGTTTCGTAAAATATGATTGCGACATTCTATTTTTTTTATTGTAATATGTGGGTACGGTCATCTTTGTAGTAATTTTGAATAAGTACTGGAGTCTCCATCTGAAACCATCCGACCATAAATAAGGTTATACATTTCAATAGATGTCTTAAAACCTTCGAGGAGAATAGCTGATTCCATCCCAGTCGAAGACCCAGACTAATTTTTATAGCAAACATGCTCTTTAGGGTCACATCCTTTATTTTCTGCTTGTAAACAGATGCAGCAGTATTTGTTTTTGACTCCTAAAAAAAGAATTTTTCCTGTTCGCTTGCCAATAATTGCTGCTGCTCCAGAGAGCGCTGAGTAATTTTTTTTTAGGTTCGTTTACTCCAGCATCCGTCCACGATTACATCGATAATAGGTATACTATTTTGACTACACGTCCTTCGGCGATAGACAAATTTCGTTCTTCTTCTGCAGCTTTATTCATAGATTCAAGCGCTATCTTTTCCCATTTATTTGCCAATTGGTCGTGACAGTCCTGGTATATCTTTGATGATATCAATGGTAAATTCAATGGGGCGGACAATTCTTCAAGCTGTGCATGACCACATCCAATTGAAATTGTACCCGCAACAGCTCGTCGATTAATATCCAAATCGTTAGGCGGATCGTTATCTACATAAAATTTCTTCCTGCACATTTTGCATCGCAGTGTAAATTTGGATCGTAATCCTATCTGCTTCTCGCCAACTATGTCCACACAACCAAGACCACAATCAAAAGGACTGTGATTGGATATTTCTTTTAGTTTATCAAAGAAATGATTAATATCCAATATGCGTCTACCTGTAATAGGTATAGACTCTGGTTCTGTAGACTCTGGCTAGAACAATGAATTATTAGATGAAAACACGCATTAATTTCAAGATAAACACGGAAAAAATGGTACCTAATAATGTAGACATAATAATGATGATAGTAGGTACCTCTACTTCAAAGACATCTTCAATTGGTTCTGGTCTGGAATCCTGGTATGGTATTCTAAATGAGGTTGGTGTCATTGGTTTTAGCTGTTACATACAAAATAATAGGCTATTTTTTTGTTATGTTACGGGGTGGGACAAATAGGACGCACGGCCAAAAGATATTACAGTAACAAATATTTTTAACAAAATCAATGTCATCATAACTTGTCAAAAATGTTTACTTGTTGTTGTTTGTTTGTTTTTTTGTACCAATAAATAAGGATCTCTACAAGATGACAAAAAAAGGCTATGTACCGTTTTTACCCAGTCTCCTTTACATTTCGAACCCCATTCCCATTTCATGTCAGTAAGAAAGTCTCCGAACTTAGTCACGGGCAGCGCAGTTCCTATTCTTGGCTCGGATTGGAGTAAAGTGAGAGGTGTACCTGGTGCCTCACTTCGGAGTGACATAAAACGGTTGTGACTAAGTGCCTATAGCTTTTTACTTATTAGATTTCAGTCTGCTCGGCTACGTATTCACATTCTGATGATGATCATGAACCGGGTTATAACAGATGGCATACCTACTTATTTTATTTCATCGCAGAATACCCACTACCTAATATTAGCTACCTAAGCACTATGGATGTTTTACCTCAAGCGCAGGCATTTTCACTCTAGTTTCAACTTGTCCCGTCACAGTACATCTGTAAATGAATAATATTGTAAGATCAGTAATAAACGAGTAGTTAGGTATGAAGTATTTAGGTACTTAGGTACATCTTCGTTGATTTGTATTACCTGGTACTGCGCTGGACATTGGAAAGCGGAGGCCATGGACTACCTCTATAGCTTGTAGATACTTTATAAACTCTGTTGTTGTTACTTACTCGATATCATTTTCATAAGGCATTGTCTGAATATTTTATTTCTGATGAATTTGCCCTTTCCTTGATCTCCTACAAAAAATAACAACATGAAAAGTCTATAATATATACCTATATTGCTAATAGTAGCAAGTACATAAAATTGCTGAAATAAAATGTACATAGGTAGGTAGGTAGTAGTTATACTTACATTTCTAACATCTTTTGGGCTTTCAGAGCTCTGGTTTTCTTCAGCTTACTGATCTTCGGCATTTTCAATATAATTTATTACACCTAGATACACACAACAACAATGGGTAGTCAAAGTATACCTAGGGTATGGGTAATAAATATACCTTAGCACTAGAAGCGTCCTTGCGCGACAAATATAAATAGGTACCTACTTATGAAGTCGGTATACCTATATAATAACAAACTATCTTACACTAAATAAAGCGTCCATGCGCGCACAACTTAGAATAATAAACAAATCAATTAGTATCGAAAAGCCGACGAGAAAAGTAAGCGAGTACTAGGCAGACGGACACAACCATCCCGTACGACAGCCAGCGGTGCACTGCCGCCCGTCGCCCGCGCGACCACTTTCAAAGGTTCACGCCCCCTAATTATACGGAAATCTAGAAAAAAATGATTTACTAGGTGAAAAATCGTCGCATCACAAAATCATACGTTCAATTTGAAGATAAAGTTTTTGCCGACATTTAGGTGAAGGAAAAAGTACAAAATTCTAAGTCGTTTAGAAGTAGATACAAATTTTCAGTCCAAAACACCTGCACTTTGTGAATTTTTTTCACAGGGTAAATAAACAGCTAGAACATTTTTGTAGGTTCACTTTACAGATAAAAGGTCAATGAATGACATATATTTTTTTCAGCACATAATATTGACTCCTCTGTGAGTAGAAAGCCTCCAAAAAAGACCGATCAGCTACTGTTTGCGCCTTAAGACTATCGTCCGTGTGGGTTGTTCCTGTAAACTGTAACTTACCTAACAAAAAGTTGAGGCCCATAACCTGACCTATAAAGACCCCCACGTTGACCCCCATGGGGCAGCAGGTGCCCAGAGGCCCTGATAGGGCCAATGGCGCGAGTTCTGTCAGGTACATAGGTACTATACTTGTTGTAAGACCTGGAAAAGAAAGCTTTTGTTAAATTACTGTGTTTTTTAGCTTTTATTAAAGACTCTGAAGCGCCAGCACAGACTTCAATAATAATAAATAAATAAATAATAAATAATGCTGGACAATCCACACAGCCCCATCTAGCCCTAAAGTAAGCTACTCAAAGCTTGTGTTGTGGGTACTAGATAATTGATATATTTAATACATTATATAAATAGATAGATATTTTTTTTACTATACATAGAAAACACCCAGACCAACGGAACAAATTTCTGCAGATAGTACACAAATTTGTTCCGAGGCGGGAATAGAACCCGCAACCTCTTGCGTCGCCGGCGGACTCTCGCCCGCTGCGCCACTGAGGTCGTCAAAGATAAGGATCGAGCGCAGCGATTTGATCTCTGGTGTTGATAAATTTAGCTCAGGTTTTGTCGAATTATATCGACATCGGTGTGTACCGGTTCTTATCAAAGTCCGTGCCCACACTCCTTCCAATTGCAATTGAATTATGGATGTACATACAATAATAGGTATTCATAGTAGTTACGATACCACAGACAGATACACAGACAGACACGTTAAACTCCCCTTTTTTTGCGTCGGTGGTTAAAAATAAATAATAGAATGTTCCAATAACATTATTGGACTGTAACATCACGACTTAAAAGTCTATTTATTTGAAATTATATTGGCACATTCTCTTTATCTTTCCGATCTGGTAGAGACCGATCAATTTTTTAAAATCTTATGAAAATTTAGTAGGTAAGTAATACAATTTTTGACAATAAGATAGAATAGGATTAAAAATTGTTCGTTTTCAAAAGTTAACTAGGAACTCCTAATTTATCATAATGTTTTTAAGCCAATAAGATAATAATCTTATGCGGATCACGAAATTCACGAATCGACTGGTTCGATAGTACAGTAGTAATTTAATTTATAATGTAGTTCAGAAGTAATTTAATTATTACCTCCAGAAAGGCCGACTAGAAATCTTCCAATGATGAGCATTTCAACAGAATTGGCCTCACGACACAGCGCGAACAATAAGGCACCGGCAACGGACAATACATTGGTCACGATTGTAGCTTTCTTCCTGCCAAACAATTAAAAACATTTAAAAATTATGTTCGCCATAAAATTTTAGGTCAAATAAGAGTTTTGTCACACGTTTGCAATGCGAGGCGATTTGCGAACGACATCAAAGCTTTGCACTCGCCTTGAAATTGCTCGCAAATCGCCAGTTTCATAATGCTAATATGTAATGTAATAGCCCTACGATGTAAAGGTTTATTATAGGCAATGGTCAAAAAAATTTTGCTGGAAATATCTCAGAGCATCATCTAGCCACAAATTAAGTTAATAGATATTTTTGTTATTATGTTGGTTGATTGTTATTATGACAGATCACACAAAATTTTGTCCGCGACGGGAATCGAACCCGCAATCTTGCGCCTCAGGCGGACATCACCCACAGCGCCCCGGAGGCGATGGCAGATCTTATCCCGTTGATAAAGTACGTCAAACTCTCACCAACTAATTAAAAAAAGTACCAGGCATAGAAGTAAGCAGGAATTCTAACCTGGCAACCTAGCCGGTGAGCACAGCACCTGATATAGAGCCAACACATCCCCCACGATGAAGATGGACACGATCGAGGACCACAGCACGTCCAGCCATTGCAATATTGTACCAGGAGAGTAGAATTAGCAAGAGTTCTCACCTGCCAAGCCTGTCTGCGAGCACGACACCTAATATAGAGCCGGCACATCCCCCCACGATGAAGATGGACACGATCGAGGACCATAGCACGTCCAGCCATTGCAATATTGTACCAGGAGAGTAGAATTAGCAAGAGTTCTCACCTGCCAAGCCTGTCTGCGAGCACGGCACCTAATATAGAGCCGGCACATCCCCCCACGATGAAGATGGACACGATCGAGGACCATAGCACGTCCAGCCATTGCAATATTGTACCAGGAGAGTAGAATTAGCAAGAGTTCTCACCTGCCAAGCCTGTCTGCGAGCACGGCACCTAATATAGAGCCGGCACATCCCCCCACGATGAAGATGGACACGATCGAGGACCACAGCACGTCCAGCCATTGCTTGTTGAGAACTACGTTGTAGCGGCTTATAATCGACTCGTTGCAGAAGGTTTTTATCACCTGTAACAACGAAAATGTATATAAACATAGCTGATAGCCTATAAACGGATCTTTTAAATAACTGCTTTGGATTTTCGAAAGCATGACGTGCCCGTCAATCAAGTCAAGGGGCATTTTTCCCCCCTAAAAGTCGTCACACACAGAAACCGCGGCCGGGGCGCAGGTGAAGGCGTGCTGGTTGTATCATACGAATTTAGATGAGAGGCTACAACGCACACGCCGCCCGGCGGTGTATGTAAATAAATAAATAAATAAATAATGCTGGACAATTCACACAGCATTATCTAGCCCCAAGCTAAGCAGAGCTTGTGTTATGGGTACTAGATAACTGATATACTTAATATAATATACTACATAGATAGATATTTTTATTAAACATAGAAAACACCCAGACCAACGGAACAAATTTCTGCAGATCGTACACAAATTTGTTCCGAGGCGGGAATCGAACCCGCAACCTCCTGCGTCGCAGGCGGACCTTCGCCCGCTGCGCCACGGAGGTCGTCTCTCATATAAATACACACATTACAACTCGCACGCCTTCGCCTCCGGCCCGGCCACGGTTTCTGTGTGTGACGACTTTTATAGCCGGATTGCTAGAGGTATTGTATAATATTTTTGAAATTCTATCATACATTTGAGAAACAGTAATTCAACGACCGAAAGTAGGATAAATTTCATTTAAAAAACCGTACAATATGTAATTCGCCTCATAAGCTTGTTAAATTTTTTGTGGAAAGTATGCTACATCTTTTGTAGAAAATGTTAAGCGTTTTTTGTCGACTGTACTTTGGCTCTAGATCCAGACGCGCAGCAGACTGTCAGCAATTTAAATACTTCACCTCTGCAGGGGTATTAACAACTCCAATGTTATATCCGACGGGCAGCGAGGAACCAAGCGTGGTGACCACAGCGGCTAGCAGAAGGTAGAATGACCATCCGCCCTTGTACTCATTCGATCTCGTTAGCTGTTGGAGCTCGTTTGTTGTCTGGAAGATATTATGAAATGTTAGACATTTAGGTAGGTTTATGTTTCTAGGTTTAGTTTTTTTTTCGATACCTATCTGTTTATCTGTTTTATCTGTTTATCTGTTTGATTTACAGTACGTATTATAATTCTAGTGAGAACATCTGTATGGTGTGTTAAATAATTTGTTTCTTATGTATGTTAGGTTCCTACACTTGAATGTTGTAATTTGTACATTATTGCTAAATGAAACATAATTAACGTGAATATATTAAAATAAATGTTTGATGCAATTTAATTTGTTAAACATTCAACTAGAAAATCTATACTCTACCTAAATAATATCGCAAATATTACCAAAAACACTAATATTGTAAATGCGAAAGTTTGGATGTTTGATAAATGGATGGATGGATGGATGTTTGTGCCGGAGATCAAGCTGTTTTGCATAGATGTTGTTCTAGGCCTGGAATAAAATATAGGCTACGTTTTATCCCATAAATCAGTTCACATGGGATAAAACAACCTTTCAAAAACAACGTTTCCAAACAAACTACTCGTGCGAAGCCGCGGGCAGAAACGTGTTTGAACATTTATATTAGGTAAAAAACCTTTATTCCAATTCTGTTATCCGATTGAGCAGTAAGTTTTGAAAACTTGTTGGTATAGGTACCTATCATTTATTTTTAAACCTGCGAGCTGACAACTTTTTAGAGTTGCATTTTCGGAGAAGCGAAATGTTCACCTTTTTGAAGAAAATGGACTGCTTGCATTTGATTTTATTATCTAGTCCTGATTTAAAGATAATAATATAAATCACTGATGCAAAGACACATTCCTTATTAATATATTAATTTTATTAATACATAATAAACTGTATAGTAGGTATAAGGAGACAATTTTGTAGCTTAGCTTCAGAGATTTATATAAAAAGGTAATGCACTATGAAAGTACAAAAAGCAGGCTTAATGCTAAAAGTTAATTATCTACCTGCCAACCGATTAACAACATTATGAACTATGCGAGTTAAGTGCTTATTCTGAATACCTTAAAACTAGGTAGAAATTCAGAAACGTCAACATTAACATTATTTTGATAACATTAAATAAATAAATAATGCTGGACAATTCACACAGCATCATTATCTAGCCCCAAGCTAAGCAGAGCTTGTGTTATGGGTACTAGATAACTGATATACTTAATACAATACACTACACAGATAGATATTTTTTATTATACATAGAAAACACCCAGACCAACGGAACAAATTTCTGTTGGTTTTTGTATTATTATAAACATTGGCGCTTGTTTGTATTATTTTTCTTAAAGAATGTCATTTCGAACGTTGGAATCAAGTCTTGGTGATCTAAATTAAGACACAAACATGAGGTCAAATCGATTTTTTTATTATTACTAGGTATGGAAAATACAGACTTAAAATTATGTTAAATGCCTACCCAGTAAGGCACACAGTCAAATTCAAAACATAGATAAGGTAGGTACCATACATAGGTAATCCTTATCTAACTTATTAAACATTTGTGAAAATCTTTAGTATTAACAGTAGGCAACAAAACTTTTTAATAGACAATATATTATTGTTTTGAAAAAATTCCTTTATTTTACACTGTTTTTAAGTTTTGGGGGACAAATATTAGTATTTGTCCCTTAATTCATTCCCAAAGGATTAGTCCTTTGGGAATGAATTATGGGATCATTCTCTATACAAGATTATTTTTTTTTTCAATACAGCCGAACAAACACCGACTTCGAAAAAAGGAGAAGTATGTAAACTTCTCCTTTTTTCGAAGTCGGTTAAAAGGAAGTGTAAATTCACAAAAACTATTAATCAAGAAAATCCTTACTCATTATCAAACTACTAACAAACTCTAATCAAATCGGTTCTGCTCTAACTTTTTCTTAGAAAACATTTAAAATCGTGCACAATATTTTATTACTTCTGTAGTTTATTTTATATCATATTTTTTATGATTTATACGTACACACGAGCGAAAACGATCACTATCTTTGTCTCTGTCTGTCGCTTGAAATGCATTATTATCTATTTCTAACGAGTTCCTAACCGCCAATTTTGGGAAAAAAATCAAATTCATAAAATGCCCACACGGAAATCCTAATCTAACATCTTACAAAGAATTACACTTACTCGGACATATAAATTGACAACGGTCTTCCAAACCATTTTAGCAATTTTCAGCACATTAAATTCTTTAAAATTTCGATAAAGTCTATACAATACAACTGCACGACTCAAACTGACGAACGGGTGTAACAATAATTCTCATATTTCGCACACTATTGAAACAATAGGTACAGTTCTGTTAAAATACACAAGACATTTTATCAAAACTAAATTTATTATTGATTTTAGGACAGTTGACATGATTATCATGGCATGCCATGCAAACGATATCAAAAACCAACCAAATATGTACCTACATAAGTATTATATAACTGATAAATGATACTAAGTATAACAAAATAAAAATAACACATATATATCAAATATAATAAAACTATAAACATATCTTCAATGTATTTCACGAGAGCTGGTGATCCGGCGCATCAGCATTGCCATACAGCGGGGCAATGCAGCCAGCGTCTTGGGGACGCTTCCGACTGGTATTGATATGGATCACTTGAATTACCTCTAGATTGTTTGCATCTGTCTGCAGTTAGATCAATTATTTTAATTGTAAATATTATTAACTACCTACTTTTCCGTTAGTTTTATTCCTTGTAGAACGCAGAAGAAATTATGAAACCCTAAAAAAAATAATCTCGCGCCGAAACAATTGACCTTATGATTACGACACTCGCTAGAAGAAGTTTAATTGCAGTTCTATTCTACACACTTCCTAGTTTTTGTAACTCAGTTTCCTTGTAAAATATTTACAAAGAGTTAAATTGCAACGCGCCTCTCCGGGTCGCGTAGTTGAAGCTTGACATTGAGTGAACGAATTGAAAAGCAATAAAGTAGTCTCTATCTATTTAAGCTAAATCTATACTATCGCGAGAAACACATAGTCATTGACGCGATCAGCAGATCAGCTACGAACGGCAGCACGTTACAGGTAGAGAAGATCCACCAGAACCAGTCGCAGAGCCAGCCTCCGAGCACGAAGTACGTCAGAGCTACGCTGGCGGAGCCGTGACACGCGATCGCTGGTGGGGGTTGAGGAAACTTGTTGTCTATCTTTGATTACTCATGTTAGGTGTGTAACACTAGGAACAATGCAGTGATAGAAAAAGCAATCATTGGCTGGTTTTATAATTTGCCGTAGAACGGTCCAACAACGGCACGTTTAACCGTAAGGGCCTGATTACTACTTAAATTATTAAAAAATCATTCAAACATTAACAGTATGAATCGAATCGAATCGGAAAACAGTAACGTTAAACGATAAACTCAAGGAACTCTCAGGCATTTATGATGTACGATACGTAATAGAAAATTTCATGCTTATCGTACAATAATCATTCACAAAATAAAACAAAACAGAGCTGATATTTTTGGTTGTGTCGTCTTATAAAGAAGTTGTGAAACATTGATTTGTTTTGAATTGGGTTACGGTTTATTTTCATTTCAATTGTGGTCTGATTAAATGCTATGCCATATCGAAATCGGAAATGGGATGCTTGAATAAAATATTTATATATGGATCAAAGGGCTTCTAAAATCAAAAATCAAAATCAAAAACTCTTTATTTCCATAAATACAATAAATGTACACTTAGAAAAGGTCAAATTATAAAACTATACACTGACACGGAAATAAAGTGATATTTTTTATTTCTGTCGCTTCGGTATGTAGACCAAAGTAAAGAAGTGACGAAGAAACCTTTAGCCTGTTAGTTGTTATTTTTCGAGTTGGAGCAAAACCCGTTCCAAGCTTTTTTATCTTCTAGATAATCTGATATTTTATAGTAAGCCTTTTTGCACAGCAAGGTTTTGACAATTTGTTTGAATTTATTTACTGATAATTTTTGCAACTCACTAGGAGTTTTGTATATACATTAATTTTGTGTAGCCTAGTTGTGGGCACAGCGAGTTTATGTTTATTTCTGGTATTAAAGTTATGTTCTGAGGAGCGAGTCTATTTGACGTTAGTAACGAGACGTGATCGGGACGTGACGTCAACTAACGTCAAATGGAGTCACCCCCCCTCTGTAATGGGTTACGGTTTATTTTAATTTTAACGGTTTGGCTGGACAACATTACAATAGGACGTTTGGCGAAACACTGTCTGCGTGCGCTATTTTGAAATCGGTTTTGTTGAAAGAAGTTCAAAAACAAGCAGATTTTTATTTTACTGGCCAAGAAAGACGATGTTGAGATTAGTAAAACGACTCATCCGACAGCAGTCCAAGGCATTAAATACAGTACAGACATCAGGAGCTATAGTTACAAAGAACATCTCAACAGTCAAAACACCACTTTGAAGTGGATTTAAAAGGGAAGAGATTATATTTGATCCACGCACACACGGAGACAAAGCAAGGTATAAACAACACAGTAAAAAATTACATTAAACAAAATTAAACCGCAAAGACCCATGTAGAGTCCCTACGGATAAGTTGGTCAAAAGGATACAGATAAGACAGAGATTTGACGAGAACATGGTTATCCCGAGGAGGAACGTCGTCAGCTGAACCAGAATGAGGGCTACTGACGCCGCCAAGCCTGCAAGCAACCTGCAAACATGCGCATGCGTTTATTGACGAACGAGAATGACTCCCACGGGTGCCTAAGATAGTGGTAACGCAAAGGAATAATCAAAGGCTCTTGGAAACAAATTGCAATTTGTTTTCGGGCTACATATACTTTAAAGACACTAACTAAAGGTACGAGATGTAGGCTTCTAATCCGCTATTATTGTTTAAATGGGATGGCTAGTCATGAATTTTTGGTCCTCTTGCATAAGGATATTTAACTCGCTAAAATATTATTAGGGTAGTGAGTTGTCAAAGTATACAAATTTAACTAAGATTTGCTTTAGTAGGTAACTAAAATACTCCATTGAATTTGCAATGAGAGTTACTTTAGTGGCTATAATATTTATAATATAATATACACTTCATTGAAGATTTGACATTGAAAAATCTTTGTGCAAGCGGGGCAGACAAATAGTCGGCTAAAAGTTAAGTTCCCGTGGCAGAAATCAGCCTGAAAAATTTATAATAGCAAATCAAATATGCATTAGCAATTTAAGCCTCTTCAACTGAAAAAAATAACAAGCAAAGTAATGCAACCATTCCAAGCTAGTGATTTAAAGTTAACTAATAGGCAATTTAAGCGATAACATACCAAAAATATTGTGCTTCCTAATTGCATGTCTCGGTTAGCAGCATCCGAAGTTCACTTCAATAATCACCAACAAAACCGAAAGACAGAAGCGGATCGTGAATTAAATCAAGGGTGATAATGATAAGATAACGCTTTGGTTATCTCGGAGGTTATTAAATGCTGGTCCAGCTATACAGTCCTTAATATCCGAAATCCTAAACAAAATCGGCCAGGACATGGTATCATTTATGGACATACATATATCATGTATGCATCCATGTATAAGTATTGGCACCCGTGCGGTGGATAATGGTGGGTCTGCTGCTACAACTATTGTTCCCGTATAGGCCTTGCAAGTATCTACGGAAGTGCCGAAAAAGGAACATTACATAAACCACCCTTCGTGGATGGATGGATAGATAGATATATCATTTATTCATAAAAATCATTACATAGGTTGGTTAACTAATGCCTTAAAGCCTATGTTAGGTTTGTCTAGGCAAAGTGTTCTCATCTATTTTACTTAGGATTTCTTATAACTACTGTTGGTTAACTTGCCATAATACGAGTACACATTGTAGGCAAATCGCTTAAGTAAAAATATTTCTAGCTCTTATAGGTATAAGCTATCTACAATGATAGCCATTGATGATAAGTAAAGATCTATTCATTTGGCGGCACTCACGTAGATGGTCTCTAAGGACTAAGTTTACGTCCGCACAGACAGGCGGCTTGCTTAGCGCTCAGAGCCTAGCAAGTCACCAAGCATTTGCTTGGTGACTTGCTAGCTTAGTAAAATAAATGGATTTTCTTTCTTTCTTTCTTCTAAAACGAACGTTCGAAAATGTTCTAGCTTACTAGCTTAGTAAAACGAATGTTCGAAAATGTTCGGGACCGGCCGCACTGCGCGCCTGGCGCTTAGATAGTTGCTCAGCGTCTATCTAAGTAAACAAACGTGTTGGTTTTTTTGTCACTAGGCGCGAGGCAAAAATCGTGATAGATATAGATTCATCATCATCATCATCCGCCTTGTTCCGTCTATAGAGACGATTTAGGTAATGTCTGCGGTTTGGTTGGATTAACATTTTTTTGTGTGGCTGTGAAGCCCTGAGCATGCAATGCGAATGCACCGAGCGATGACAAATTGTGCAGGTGTGTGTAGGTACTTAGAGGTGCACGCTGGATCTGAGATATTTGCATGCCTTTTTGCTCTTTTATCAGCAAGAGAAACAAACCTGTTCTCCGCAAGAGCTGTCCAGTCTGATGGTTCAATATTAAGTGCCATGTCCCTCTTTGCGCAATCTTTGTATCGAAGCATGGGTTTCCCAACGCCTCGTTTAGCATTTGCAATTTCGTTCAGCAAAACTTGTCTTGGAAGGCGGGACTCATCCATGCGGTGTATATGCCCTAGCCATCGCAGGCGTCTCTGTTTAAGTGTGCCGGTAAAACTGGATATAGAATTGATATAGAATAAAACTATAATAACTGTAGATTTCAAGCGGGGATAAACTATGTTCGTCCAACTGGACAGAAACAAACAATATTTGATAAAATTAAACTGCAATTTACTTGACCGTGACTTATTTATATCATGAACCCATAATGATGGTCAAGGCCGTGAAATGGTATATTTTTAAGACGAATTTTCTGTAAAACGCAGTTTTAAAGCTATTTTTGAAAGTGACATCTCGTCAACGTGCCGACAAGCAAATGACCAAGGCACCTAGCGACCCATCACCATCAGGCAAACCACCGTCCCATCGGATTGTGAGAGTGTGGGAATAGAGAGTTCTCCTGTGTTTGCGCACACACATATATATATCCCATATATATATATATAATATATATATATCCTGCGCATCTGGCTATCCGGCCAGTCTCCGAGACTGGCCGCCGGGGTCGAAATTCGGATAGGAGAACATTATTGTCATTAACCCTTAACTGTAGTTGTGGGTCCAATGGACCCAGGTGCAATCTTTGAACTTGTGTAAAAATCACGGCGAGTGCCCCAGCGCCTCCCGCTCCTAGGTACCTTCCGACGGTAAGCTGAAGCACCCGTGAGGGGATGGACGAGCTTCGCTTGTTACTGCTAAGGTGAGTATTGGTGTGTGAGTGGGTCCATTGGACCCACGACTATAATTACGTAACTTTTTTCGTTTATATTATTTATTGGTTTTACAAATTTTTTTCAGTTATTTGTGATGGAGAATCAAAGAAATGTTTCTTCAAATAGAGAAGATATATTAGAGCAGTGGTTAAACGTAGAATTAGACAGCGATGAAGATGAAATCGTTCAACCAGCAGGGACAGCGTCAGCAAACGATGAAAGCCTGAAATTGGATAGGAATAAAAGAAAGAGATGCTCTTTTTGTCCGCCAAACAAAAGAGCGAAGACTTTACATTTATGTCTTAAGTGGAGACTGCCTATTTGCATGACTTGTGCTAAAACAGTGTGTAACTCATGCTTATAATTTGGCTCATCATTTGGTGATGTCAAAATTTTTTTAGAAGAAGATTTTTAGTTGTTGTTTTTGTTTTCTTAGAATTTGCTATCTTATGTTTATGAAAAAAGTTTCATTTAAGTTTTTTATTGTGTTTTTCCATTTAATGTGATTTTTTTTCTAAAGCATGTTATTAGGTTCAGTAAATAACGACTGGTTAAAAAAAAGTGCCATTATAGAGAAGACTAAAAGTTCCTATTGTTGATTTTTTGTAAAACTATGATAGTTTAATAAATAGTTATTAATAAAAAAGCGTAAAAATTTCATCCGTTTTTGTATTTTTTCAAAAAATAATAATCTAAAGTAGGTAGCTATAAACGTGGGTCCCGTGGACCCACGACTATAGAAAAGTGACTCCGTCTCACCACTACAGTTAAGGGTTAATGAGAGTTGTAGCGATATGGAGTCTACATGCATTGATTAAAAAAATTGTAATAAGGTCTATGACCATGACAAATGAGATTCATTTCCTTTGCGATGCTTTTCTCCCATCTCTATTTCGGTAGAGTGCTGCGGCCCTGAGGCCGCCACTGTCCTAAGCTTAACACTTTCATGGCCCAAGACGCACCTAGTCTATCTGCAGCGCCTCTTGCGGCGCTGCGGGAAGTGAATGCGTTAATACTGATATTGCACTGACAAAGTTTAGGGGATGGAGTTGTTGCTTAATATGATGAAGCGTGGTTTCGAAAATTATCTACACTTCTGTAATTGGGTACCTACAGAAGTGTAGATAATTTCACATCGATCAAGGAATTCACTCCCCCTAGGACCTAGGACCCAGCTTTTCAGCAGATCTTTATTCGGTCTGCTTTATTAATAGCTAATACGTTTATTACTCCTTTAAAAGACTCTTCAAATATTATCTAGTATAATATAAACAGAGGTTTAATTTATTATAAACTGTACTCGTAAATGCAAATATTTGATATAACAAAGATTTACAAGTAGCAGTGTAAATAATTTAGTGCTGTTTACAAATAATAAATTTAACTATCAGATAAAAATCTTTGTAACTAAGGAAGAAAACAGTGATTTTAATGATGAAGCTATGAAGTTCAAAGAAAACTACAAAAATATTCCGTTCGCGCCGTCCACTGGACTGAAAGGACTGGGACAACTGAGCTCTCGATATCCATTGTAGATGAACGATGTGGCGCGGTGGGTTCGCTAGCCGGCTTAGGACAAATCTTTGTACGATCTGCAAATATTATCTATCTATTTAATTATGTATTGTTTTAGGTAGATCTACAAATACTACTACTATTTTAAGTAAATCTACAAATTTTACTAAGTGTATCCTACTATTCCTACAAAGTAACACAGCACATAGATAATCAGCTGTTTACACAACAAACATTAGCCTACAAGCGCAAGGCCGACCTGTGCTAAGATGTAGTCTGTAATTTACCATCCGTTTTTGAACTATTGATCTCTGATCTGAGTAGACTGTAAAACACTAAACCAGACGACGTAGGGTAATCATTCTAAAACCTTATTCATTTTGTAAACTGCAGTGTTTCAAAATTCTTCGCTCCTGAATCAAGTAGATACTTTTTCATATAAATGTATCTACCAGATCAAGTTTCCTCTAAAAATAGGAAAATCTTGAATAAAAACAGCTTACCTCCTTCGAAACGGAAAATATCACAGAACTATCTCCTAATATCTAACTCTCTAATCTCCTTCTCCGATCCATTCACACTCTCCTTAGTCTGATCCTATCCCAAGAATGGTGCACCCAATATATTACAATGATTCAAAATCACCCTAAATGTTTAGAGACAGAAGTTTCATTCATAGAGATAATATTCATACGGTAGATCGTTTATACAAACTGTTAGTGAAGACTAGCTAACCGAATCGATTTCATGTCTAAATATAAGCGAATTAGTAACGGGTTGTTAAGGTCGCAAAGTCAATACAATTGAACACTTTTATAAACAAACAACAAAATATAAGAAATAACCTCGCTGCATCCACATGCCAGAAGACAACATAAAACTTCTCAAGCATTACTAAATCATGCTTACTTTATCTACCAAAATTTTATTTTTAAACGCTACATTATTAAAAAACCAGACCTTTGTTTCACCATGTTCCCGTTTCGTCGTCATTTTGAATCATCCGTCGAAGGATATGCGCCGGCGCACGTCACTAAGCACAACCGTTTACGAAAGAGGCAAATAAGGACTGGCGGCAACTAAATAAAGTTATTCCGTTACGCTGATAACCTCGAACTATGAATTACGCATGTTAAGTTAAGAATTTTAATGTTAATGAAATGTTCTTTATTGACCAATTATTTGTTTAGTTAGGACTTGTAGCTTTAGGGGTTTGGTCGAAATGAGATCTGTTTAGTTTTATGAAAGTCGTATGAGTAGGTGAATAGATAACCTAAACTAGTTTTGATGAAGCGCGTAAGCTTATGCGCCTTGTCTTTTCTTTATGAAACTACGCTTAGTCATTCATCAATTATACTTGAGTAACGCTTTTGCCATAGGAAATCGTTACTCAAGTATAGATCGATGACTGAGCACGCTTTTGTAATACGGGCGTAAATGTTTTTGCTTTGATTGAATTGTACCGAATGCGTGCTGAATACCTACTTGGTAGGATGTATTAAACATCATAATATATATAATTTGTATAATTTCTAAAAAGTCGGGCATTTACTGCATTTTATCGTCGGTATTCGCATGTATTAGTGAGGTTCATTCAAGTGTTTTCTTTTACGTTCCGTTTGTTTAGTTATGATCAATCGGATAATCAGAATCATTCGGAAGAAGACAGAGGATTTCTATTTACGTTCCGTTTGTTTAGTTTAGTTCAATCCAATAATCAGAATCATTCGGAAGAAGATTTAGGATTTCTGTTTACGTTCCGTTTAATTAGTTTGGCTCAATCGGATAATCAGAATCATTTGGAAGAAGGCATTAGATTTCTGTATCTATCTGATATTTTGTAGTCAACCTTCAAACCTTCCTAAAACGGATAAAATATCAATTTCATCCTAAAATCTGTGCTTTAGAATTTGGCTTCGCTAGTCTTATACAGGGTTATTGGTCATTAACTGACGCTATTTTAACTGCAGGTCTGCCCACCATCATGAACACGTCCGTGAAGATGCCAGGTCTCAATTCTTAAAATTGGTGAAAAGGGAATGATATTAGTATGTACCACCCTCCATTCAAAATTCGTTCATTATAGGGGTTTTTCTTTGAAACTAGGTAAACCTAAAAACGCTCTGCACTGAATTATTATCAGTGGGTGTGTGTGTGTTCGGCTGTCTCCCAGCCAGGCAAATGCCACTTAAATCATCTTGCGTAGATGTAAAATAAGCCAATGATGATGATGTGGATTTAAATACGAGTGGGAGATCGGTATTTACTAATTAATTCGGTTTGGGACATTATTTTGTATGTGAGGCTATTTAAAAAAAGTAAGAATTAAGACCTGGCGTCTTCACTAACGTGTTCCTGATTATGGGTAGAACCTGCAGTTTGCGCAGTGTCAGTGAATTACCAATAACCCTGTATAAAAACACTTCCGTACTTGACTAATACGACGCGTTTAATACCCAGTAACATGAATTCAACAAACTGACACTTGTTTGATACTAAACCAAAGTTCCAAAGATAAACCATTAATAGATCGATTGTTCGGGAAATGACACAAATACATGATTCATGAATGATCTATTGTTCCTGAGCATATGTGCTTATTCATAACGTTCTTATAGCAGCGCCCTGAGCTGCTCCGTAGTTGATTTCGTAACAATACACAGATATTTATTAATACAAAATACGTTATTAAATTCCTGAGTAGTACCAGGGTTGTTGCGAATTGTGAACATCAGCATCAGCATTGATCGATGCTGATTTTCAATGCTGATGTTTGGAGTCACAACATGACCCGAACGGGCGAGGCTTAAAGCGCATTTTTATACAAATCAGGTCAACAAACACAAACCTGTTTATTCGTCGCATTACACATTGCGTGTGAGTGCTAATGTGAAGAACTACCACCCCGCCTTAAGTATTTTTTTATTTATATGTATAAAGGGTTAGCCGGACCTCATTTAAGTTACATTATGTTGAATTTTGTATAAACAGCTCCGTAAAAATTGCAATTGTCTACATTTTACGATTCCTGAGTTTAGCCCCCTGATAGACTAAAAGACAGACAGACAACGGAAACTTAATAATAGGGTTCCGTTGGCAACCTTTGGGGACGGAACTCTAAACGGCATAATTTATCACGACTCGATTTCGAGGATGGAATCCTCTTTCATCGTTAGGACAACGTTAAAGAAGTGCGGAAAAGTCGGTTTGCGAGTCAGCCACGCACTTGCTCAAAATCAGCATCAGCATCCGCTGATGTCAAAATTAAAAATCAGCATCAGCATCAGCATCCGCTGATGTGTCTAAAAACTGCATCAGCAACAACCCTGGTATGTACTGCCATAAAGCCTAAATTAATATAATATGATTACTATATTTTTTCTACTGCTATAGAGTGGGTAGGTAGACCGGAAAGGACAAGGAGACCGATACCCACCCAGGAGTGGGTGATACCAGGCTAGAATGATGATGACAATGAAAGTGCTAAATGGTTAATCAGAAGACGCTATGGCGCCCATTAAGGGAGGCCTGTGTTCAGCAGTGGACTAGTAGAGGCTGATAATAATGATGATGATGAAATTGGTAAAGAGAGTCACAATTCCAGTTTTTATGGATGTACAAAAATTAGATAGCCTGTGCAATTGCACGTTTTGGAGTCGAGACCCTAGGTCCGTGGGGTACTGAGGCTCCCCGGGTTTTTAAAAATTATCTGCGAGTCTGATGGAAGTGACGCGTGACCCGAGAGCTGGTGAGTATCAGGCGCAGCGCATCAGTATTACCATACAGCGGGGCAATGCAGCCAGCGTCTTGGGGTCGCTTTCGACTAGTATTGATATGGATCAGTTGTCCTGACATTGACCTGTAGATTGTTTGCAACAGTCTGCAGTTTCTATTATTTGATTAAAATTTTTATTATTAAAATTAGAGATGTGTAGTTAGGGTACTTACTTCGCTGGAAGTAGTCGAAGAGGTTGTTGAACCCATATATTTGGCTCGGACTAACTTCAGCACTGAAACCACTGGATTTTACGAAGTTGTTTTGGTATAAGAACTTTTTGCTCACTCGCGATTTTCGGGTTATCCAAAGAGACACTCTTTAGTTTGAAAGCTTCGGGAAATCTACGAAAGAGTTGAAATTTTAGATAAGCACTTAGAACAACAAAAAAAAAGCAAGTATTTGGTAAAATACTTGCTTATTTTGGCTTTTGGCTGAAACACTATCGTGTGTCTAGCTTGATCGCGATAACTATTTATTTTATTTTAGTAGACTTTACGGATTTATTAGGTATTATAATAAGTAAAAAACTTATACAATAGTTCAAAATGCAGTAAAACTATGCGATAACGTCATCAAACAAAAAACGTCTCGTCACACACAATTCTTTGATTGTATTTTCCGTATTGCAGTAAAGGACTTAGATTTTTATTTCTTACTTCGCCGTTAGGTGTTTCAGAATTTCAGCTTCGGAGCTAGTAAGCGAATAGGCGACTTTAACGCGACAGAGCGGGTTAACCGCCGCGGGGCTTGAAATCTCCTTCAACAATTACAATAATCAGAATTTTTAAGGCTTTAGGGTATAGTTTAGTTCGGTAAGACGAGCACACTCGCCTGACCACCCGATATGAACTGACCGATTGCCATCAGATACTCTATCACGTTACGTCGTGTTATGTAAACTTCGTTCATACCATGCTTTTGTAATTTAAACTGGTTAGAACCGGATGTTGAGACAGGTCGGGGAAATTAGGGGTGGTAGATGAGAAAGGAAATTAGGTTATACCTACCACAACGTATTCAACACGTATCGAAAAAAACAGAGCTTACGTGCTGGAGCCCTATTCTGCTAAACCAATCGCTTCACTACGACAATGGTGGGTCGCTCGAAAGTCAAGAAAACGGTCTTTGTATTTTGTTAGGAATGTTGGTAAAATATATTTCTCAGTTCAAATAGGATTATTTCATTTTATTTATTTATTGCCAATAAAATAAAATATACATATGTACATAGGTTGGTAAAGTTTTTTAAATCACAGAACTAATGCGGAGAAATTACCGGTAGTTCTGTCAACAGAACTTACTCAACAGAACAGGTGGGAATAGTAGAGATAAAAGTCAGATGTAAAGCAAAGTCTTTTAAGTCACAGAAATAATGGGAAAAACAGTAGTTCTGTCAACAGAACAGGTGGGAGCAAACGACATTTTCGTATTACTTAATACGCGTAATGTCTACGTTACTTGACGAATCTGCGACGACACGACACTATTTCATAGATCATGAAGCGACCTGGTTAAATTAGTAGTTAAATTCTACTCTACTATTAAATCGACAACCCAATCGAATAGATGCATATTATGTATTTAGGGACACATTTATAGGTACACCTTCTTCTTATATTTCGCAATAAACCTGACTACGTTAAGTAATTACACAAGGGGACAAGTGGTGTATTGTTTAATAATTTGTAGGTGAGACCAAGGTAAAACTATAAATAAAATGAAATTATGCATGCATATCTAACCTACAATACGTAATCAACTTGATTTATTATTTGTTGTACTTATTTAAGTTCTGGCTTAAATAAGTACAACAAATAATAAATCATCAGTCACATTCAATAGTAGTGTTTTCTGATGTTTGAATTATGATAAATGCTGTGTTAATAGAAACAGCAAATATTGAGCGAAGATTAATACTTTGTACGTAACACGAGCAATACTATTCTCAAACATAGCTTTTAAAAGTGGTTTTGCTTTGGTCTTCGAAAAGGAAATAGGACTACGAAGGGAGCTTGAGTTATTAATTACATAAACAACTTTTCTTTCTCTTACTCCTCCTACTTAAGTAATTAATTGCGATATATTTATTTCTCACTTAAAAGTCCCAAGGGCTTAAAGATTAAGGACTTTTCAGCAATTCCCCCCCCCCCCCCCCCCCCAATTTAGTGGAACCAATTTTGCCACAGGAAGGGGATTATTTGCGTAAGTTGTCTGTAAAAATAGTCAAATTTAAAATTATGAAAATTTATGTACAGTATTTTTCTGAACTAAACCAGTGGTGCTGGAGATGAGCCATGGCAAACAAAGATGTATATTAAATGTATAACATTCGTTTTAGTAGGCATGGATATAATATATAACACTACAGTACAGATTTACAGATATGCTAAAACCATCATTTTCAAGATGTGTCAAGGTATTGTGTGGGTTGATGTGCGGGTACCTCTACAGTGGTGGTACCATTCTTGGCCCCTGGACCAGGCTAAGAACATAGGAACAGAATAAATAAATAATGCTGGACTATTTTATTACGACGACCTCCGTGGTGCAGCGGGCGAAGGTCCGCCTGCGACGCAGGAGGTTGCGGGCTCGATCCCCGCCTCGGAACAAATTTGTGTACGATCTGCAGAAATTTGTTCCGTTGGTCTGGGTGTTTTCTATGTATAATAAAAATATCTATCTATGTAATGTATTGTATTAAGTATATCAGTTATCTAGTATTCATAATACAAGCTCTGCTTAGCTTGGGGCTAGTTAATGCTGTGTGAATTGTCCAGCATTATTTTTTTTTTATTATTTTTTATTTACACAGCATCATCTAGCCCCAAGCTAAGCTGAGCTTATGTCATCGGTACTAGATAACTAATCTACTTAATAGATTATCCTATCCTACTAATCCTACTATATGCGGGAATCGAACCCTCAACCTACTGCATCACCTGCGCCACTCAATGGTGATGATTGATATCCTCAGGCCCATAAAGTTGTATTCTCATTCTATTGTTTGTTATTTTTATATTTAGTTTTATTTTTATTTATATTGGTGTCAATTCAGCAGTCGCCAACACTAAACTAAACTAATTTTGCACGACTAAAATTGATGCTATCCTTTTTATTTTGATTGTTAAGAGGGGGACGGCAGTATTTTTAGTCCTGTCAAATTAGTTTAGTTTTGGCGACATCTGAATTGACACCAATATCTACCTACTATCCTATTTTGTTCCTAAAAAATAATTTTAATTCATAATTTGACATTGGTATTTAAGTTTGATCAAAATAAACATTGTTTTTAATTATGATATTAATGTATGCTTCATAATAAAATTACTAACTTAGATGTTTAGTTTCAATATTCTTAAATATGTATATTGAAATGTTTGTACGCCCAAGTGGCAGAATCCAGCAATCTAAAATAAGTCTCATGAACTGACTGTAATATTACCTGATACACAAACAACAAATTATTGTATGTAATTTAAATTTATTATTAGTTAGTAATTTTATAGTTTCATTGTAATTTTGTTCTAGAGTTGTAGTATGCTCTTATTTTGTATTTTGATTCCTATTGAAAAATAAAAAGATTCATTCATTCATATCTATAAAATGAACAAGTTTATGTTTCTTGAGCCAGCCCTACGCCCGATACATATGCACACATGCTCTCACGAAGTACTAGCAGCTGCCTGAATAAATACACATATAGCTAACTGACTTTAACCAGTTCTGCCTGCACTAACATACAACTTTCCCACCTGGTTTAATATTACTGATTTATTTATAACTTTTGATTGATAGATTATTTTATTAGAGGCCTGACCAGTGTTTTGTGTATATTTATTTTATTACCTACTGGTCCGCTAAGGCTTGATTAGGTAGGTAAATTTATTATAATTAATAGGTGTAATAAGGTCTATGTACAATAGGCAACTACCTATGAACTACTTATAATGGTTTAGCCTTCAGTTAACATTATGAAATGTTTAATGTATGAAAACCAATCAAAATCATCAATTATATTGTCGCTATTTTCTTGACAAACATGCCTAAGATTAGAAGAATAAGTACTTGATGAGAGACTCTGAAATATGTATATATTTCAGATATATTTCAGTAGGTATCTACTTTCTTGTAGAGCACCTGTACATCTATGAGAGCATGCATCTTTGTCTTTGCTATGGAAATATGTGCAGGGGCCATAGAAATTAATCGGCGCGGGAAAAATCTAAATATAGGCGCTCAATGCCAATACATACTTCCTCATTACATCTACACACCAATAGCAAATTTAAGGTTTTAGGTATGATTAGTATCAAATACCTATGTAGCTACGTTATAATATAACACCATCTGAAAGAAAGAGGTAGGAACTTACCATAATTATGATTTCAGGAGTCTGCATGACTTATACCAACGAAAATCATAAGGTAGAAAGTTGCACAACGAGTTTTATCCAAAGTGAAATGGAGTGCATAACCAAGACATGCAAGGAAGCAGTTAGACGAGGTGAAAGGAATAAAATTAGGGTCATTTTCACTCACCGGTTGTGATAAATCAGGAGATATTGGTCGTGGAACTGGCTCGGTAAGCAGCTTCGAACGGTTTGATGGCTCTCCCATAGTAATGTGACTACCACGCAGAGGTGACTGAGCAGAGTCAGGAAACGAGCCGGTATAAGAGTTCCGGCACCTCTCATACCTTTAATTTCACCGAGGATTGCGTAGAAAATTATTTTATTGAAAAAACCGCAGCTGCCCAGCAACAGAGCAACAGCGTGAGCGAAAGTCGTTCGATTTTTGTTTGTATCACAGATGTACTTTATTAGGGATGCTAACGCATGTTTGTATTGTTTTTGTTGAATGAAATGAATTGACATTGATTCATTATTGACATAACAACTGATAACATTGACATTTTCATAACCACACCAGTAGCCTAATTACATAGCGTTAAGTGGAAATACACGCTGGCTAGCGGCCATTTTGCGTGCTTATGTGGCGCGCCACATAAGCACGTGCGCGTTTATTTCATTAAGCTGATTGGCTAAATAACTGAATGAACCCTAAATAAATCACTCTCTTATGTCAAATCGCGTGTAAATACTGTCAAAAACCTGCCTAGCGCGTGTAGTTAGCAAATTTCACGCGAGTAGTTGCCGTGTGCGTTTATTTGCTGCCTAAAAGTACTCCGGCAGTGGAAATTGGTGCAAAAATTTATCGGGGTCGATTTGTAGGCGGATAAAATTAACGCTCAAACAAATATGGCCGCATCGCAATTCATCGCATGAGCTATCGATATAGGTAGATAGGTACACACGTGTGTGACAAAGTCATAAATTTCCTTGTGCTTTCAATTCAATTCGTTTATTTTTATGTTATTTGTTTGTTCATTTATTTATTCTGTTCGTATTTCCTTTGTGCATACGATTCTTAAAATTAGGTACTGAGTTATCATCTTGTCTTGTAGGTATTTTATAAGGTAAGATACATAATTATTTGTAAAATCAACGAAACAAGTTGTTACTCATCGTTATTTACTTGTGTTGAAGTGATGATGTCCATAAAACTCTTTATGTAGGTAGATAATTACCTTTTTTCTAAAGGATTCAAGACAGTAGGTACACACACATGGGTAGGTACTATATTTTTCAATTATTGTTCGTTTCACAGTATGGATTACGCCCTCATTGAAATGTGGCGACGGCGGCGTAGGGCCAGAAGCGACCAAAGGCGTTTGGAACTTAGAACTATACGAGATCAAACCAACCCTTTTGAGATCCCAGAGGTTGAATTTATTTCGCTCTTTAGAGCCAACAAAGCGATGGTACTGTATATTACCGAGCAGCTTAAAAATGACCTCGAGCCTCGCTGCGCAGGAGGGGTGCCAGTAAGTACATTTAAAAGTGAGTTTCCCCAGTAAACTTTCCAATCAGTCCAATCAATCCCTCCAATAGTTAAATACCCACCTTTGTCTGCCGCAAAACCTTCTGCTTATGATGATATATAAATTAATCTATAAAGGTCTACTTGCTAGTCAAGAAAGGTCCCATGGGATATGATGCCCATGGCGTCCGCTAAGTGACTAATAACGACTCCAATTCACACATAACACACACATGGGGTACATAAGTAACTAAGGGTAGTTAACCATGGGTACCTACCCTCAAGATTATCATTTTCGTTCTTTTTACAGTATGGATTACGTCCTCATTGAAATGCGGCGATGCGGCGTAGGGCCAGAGCAAGCGAACAAAGGCGTTTGGAACGTCGAGCTTCATATCGAGAGATCATAGCTACCCTTTTGAGCTCCGGAATTTGTTTTGCTCCTTAGAGCCAACAAAGTGATGGTAATATTATCTTACCGAAAAGCTTGAAAATGACCTAAAGCGTAACCGCGCAGGAGGAGTGCCAACACAATTTGTATGTGAGTTTACTATGGTTTACTATGTAGGGATTATTTTATTTTCAAAATTTCACAGCTATTTTACAGCTAGGTGTTATTTGAATAGGAAGTTATTTACATACCTACTAAACATGCTGTCACAGACCAGCGCATGAACCTATGGTGTGGTCCAATAACAGGTTTCGGCAGACTACTACAATAAAATAACAAACCTTCGGTCTAGTCTAAAGGTCTCATTCAGAAATATATCACTGCTTATTTACCTAATCCTAAAAATATTAAAGTACCTTACAATTATAATGATGCCTTATTATGATACCTCACAGGTCCAGCGAGGAACAGGCCAGAATAGTATACAGTAGAATAGTAATAGCACTCAGTGAAGGATGAATAAATAACAGAGATGAATAAGTGGTTCTTTGAATTAGGACACCTACAGGGAATAAATTTCCTTCATCTTATGTTTTCAGATGGATGTTTTCAGCCCAAGTGGATTATGTTTCGAGGCAAAGAAGCATGTAATTGTTGTAATGTGCTCGGTGCTCGGCTATAGACTGCACATATGAGACTGTGAATATAAAAAGAGAAAGGGTTAAAGTAAGGTTGAGTGGGGTAATTCCACATCCAATAGGCTGCAATAAAGGATATTGCTTAAAAGTGACATCGAGAACTTTAACCAAAAACCATTACCGAACCGGTATTTTTTTAAATAAATGTATCAGAAAGTTGGTGATTTTAGCAATCGATTTTTTTTTGTGGGAGTAAGTAGAATCATAGTAGAATCATGGGCTCAATAAAGAGTTGCAATCGAAAGCTGCAATCAATCAAGAGAGATACAGAATTCAAAAGTACTATACTCAATTATCGAACAGGTAAATGCAATTAAATCAAACTATATGATTTCTATAAAATATTTAGAACAGTATTTACAAATTTTATTATGTTGTGTTGTGATTTATTGTGTATTCTTAGTCTTAAAAACTTTCTAATCTGAAGCTGTGAGATTTTATGTCTATTTACTTTAATTATAAGAGAGACTGATTATGTTTTGGTAACTGTTATTTTATTGTAGAGTATAAATTGTACTTATTGTAGTTTTAAAAAAACTATTTTAATCAAAAGCTGTGATTTTATTATTGTTGAATTTTAGAAATATTTTTTTACATTTGCCATTGTGATTATGACTGAATAGACATATTTGAAATAGGTACATCTTTAATTTTTATATTTACACAATGTTTCTTGGAGCGCGGTGGAACTCAAATATTCAGTTATTTTATTGCTTAAAAATTATTGGAGCGTTGTGGAATCAATGAGTATGAACTTTAAATTATTGAGAACAATGGGTTTTGGAGCGCAGTGGAACTACCCCTTTGTAAAACTTACACTGATCAAAAAGAAATCAATCAAATTGATACATTTTAATTAGGTACTTCTTGTTAGATCGGGAGTACCTTTAGACAGGTAATACATAGATTATTATATCCACACACCACTAGTATGATATACATTTACAAATCACTGAAGTTTCGGAATTCGAATGACCATATATTATTTCCTCTCTATTGGGTATGTGTAATCTAGAGGCAGCTTATTTAATCCATAAAGATTAGTTGAGCAAACAATCTAGAGGCACTTGAGCAAACAATCTAGAGGCAGCTCATTTAATACACATACATTAGTCGAGCAAACAATCTAGAGGCAGATCAACTAATCCGCATAGATTAGTTGAGCAACCAATCTAGAGGCAGCTTATTTAATACACATACATTAGTTGAGCAAACAATCTAGAGGCAGCTCAAGTAATCCGTATAGATTAGTTGAGCAAACGATCTAGAGGCAGCTTATTTAATACACATACATTAGTCGAGCAAACAATCTAGAGGCAGCTAAACTAATCCATATAGCTAAGTTGAGTAAACAATCTAGAGGCAGCTCATTTAATCACTATAGATTAGTCGAGCAAACAATCTAGAGGCAGCTCAACTAATCCATATAGCTAAGTTGAGCAAACAATCTAGAGGCAGTTCAACTAATCCATATAACTAAGTTGAGCAAACAATCTAGAGGCAGCTCAACAAATCCATATAGCTAAGTTGAGTAAACAATCTAGAGGCAGCTCAACTAATCCATGTAGGTAAATTGAGTAAACAATCTAGAGGCAGCTCAACTAATCCATATAGATAAGTTGAGCAAACAATCTAGAGGCAGCTCAACTAATCCATACAGCATACAGATTGTTAGCTCAACTTATATAAATGGATTAGTTGAGCTGCCTCTAGATTGTTTACTCAATTTACCTATATGGATTAGTTGAGCTGCCTCTAGATTGTTTACTCAACTTAGCTATATGGATTTGTTGAGCTGCTTCTAGATTGTTTGCTCAACTTAGCTATATGGATTAGTTGAGCTGCCTCTAGATTGGTTGCTCAACTTATCTATATGGATTAGTTGAGCTGCCTCTAGATTATTTACTCAACTTAGCTATATGGATTTGTTGAGCTGCCTCTAGATTGTTTGCTCAACTTAGTTATATGGATTAGTTGAGCTGCTTCTAGATTGTTTGCTCAACTTATCTATATGGACTCACCGGTTGTGATAAATCAGGAGATATTGGTCGTGGAACTGGCTCGGTAAGCAGCTTCGAACGGTTTGATGGCTCTCCCATAGTAATGTGACTACCACGCAGAGGTGACTGAGCAGAGTCAGGAAACGAGCCGGTATAAGAGTTCCGGCACCTCTCATACCTTTAATTTCACCGAGGATTGCGTAGAAAATTATTTTATTGAAAAAACCGCAGCTGCCCAGCAACAGAGCAACAGCGTGAGCGAAAGTCGTTCGATTTTTGTTTGTATCACAGATGTACTTTATTAGGGATGCTAACGCATGTTTGTATTGTTTTTGTTGAATGAAATGAATTGACATTGATTCATTATTGACATAACAACTGATAACATTGACATTTTCATAACCACACCAGTAGCCTAATTACATAGCGTTAAGTGGAAATACACGCTGGCTAGCGGCCATTTTGCGTGCTTATGTGGCGCGCCACATAAGCACGTGCGCGTTTATTTCATTAAGCTGATTGGCTAAATAACTGAATGAACCCTAAATAAATCACTCTCTTATGTCAAATCGCGTGTAAATACTGTCAAAAACCTGCCTAGCGCGTGTAGTTAGCAAATTTCACGCGAGTAGTTGCCGTGTGCGTTTATTTGCTGCCTAAAAGTACTCCGGCAGTGGAAATTGGTGCAAAAATTTATCGGGGTCGATTTGTAGGCGGATAAAATTAACGCTCAAACAAATATGGCCGCATCGCAATTCATCGCATGAGCTATCGATATAGGTAGATAGGTACACACGTGTGTGACAAAGTCATAAATTTCCTTGTGCTTTCAATTCAATTCGTTTATTTTTATGTTATTTGTTTGTTCATTTATTTATTCTGTTCGTATTTCCTTTGTGCATACGATTCTTAAAATTAGGTACTGAGTTATCATCTTGTCTTGTAGGTATTTTATAAGGTAAGATACATAATTATTTGTAAAATCAACGAAACAAGTTGTTACTCATCGTTATTTACTTGTGTTGAAGTGATGATGTCCATAAAACTCTTTATGTAGGTAGATAATTACCTTTTTTCTAAAGGATTCAAGACAGTAGGTACACACACATGGGTAGGTACTATATTTTTCAATTATTGTTCGTTTCACAGTATGGATTACGCCCTCATTGAAATGTGGCGACGGCGGCGTAGGGCCAGAAGCGACCAAAGGCGTTTGGAACTTAGAACTATACGAGATCAAACCAACCCTTTTGAGATCCCAGAGGTTGAATTTATTTCGCTCTTTAGAGCCAACAAAGCGATGGTACTGTATATTACCGAGCAGCTTAAAAATGACCTCGAGCCTCGCTGCGCAGGAGGGGTGCCAGTAAGTACATTTAAAAGTGAGTTTCCCCAGTAAACTTTCCAATCAGTCCAATCAATCCCTCCAATAGTTAAATACCCACCTTTGTCTGCCGCAAAACCTTCTGCTTATGATGATATATAAATTAATCTATAAAGGTCTACTTGCTAGTCAAGAAAGGTCCCATGGGATATGATGCCCATGGCGTCCGCTAAGTGACTAATAACGACTCCAATTCACACATAACACACACATGGGGTACATAAGTAACTAAGGGTAGTTAACCATGGGTACCTACCCTCAAGATTATCATTTTCGTTCTTTTTACAGTATGGATTACGTCCTCATTGAAATGCGGCGATGCGGCGTAGGGCCAGAGCAAGCGAACAAAGGCGTTTGGAACGTCGAGCTTCATATCGAGAGATCATAGCTACCCTTTTGAGCTCCGGAATTTGTTTTGCTCCTTAGAGCCAACAAAGTGATGGTAATATTATCTTACCGAAAAGCTTGAAAATGACCTAAAGCGTAACCGCGCAGGAGGAGTGCCAACACAATTTGTATGTGAGTTTACTATGGTTTACTATGTAGGGATTATTTTATTTTCAAAATTTCACAGCTATTTTACAGCTAGGTGTTATTTGAATAGGAAGTTATTTACATACCTACTAAACATGCTGTCACAGACCAGCGCATGAACCTATGGTGTGGTCCAATAACAGGTTTCGGCAGACTACTACAATAAAATAACAAACCTTCGGTCTAGTCTAAAGGTCTCATTCAGAAATATATCACTGCTTATTTACCTAATCCTAAAAATATTAAAGTACCTTACAATTATAATGATGCCTTATTATGATACCTCACAGGTCCAGCGAGGAACAGGCCAGAATAGTATACAGTAGAATAGTAATAGCACTCAGTGAAGGATGAATAAATAACAGAGATGAATAAGTGGTTCTTTGAATTAGGACACCTACAGGGAATAAATTTCCTTCATCTTATGTTTTCAGATGGATGTTTTCAGCCCAAGTGGATTATGTTTCGAGGCAAAGAAGCATGTAATTGTTGTAATGTGCTCGGTGCTCGGCTATAGACTGCACATATGAGACTGTGAATATAAAAAGAGAAAGGGTTAAAGTAAGGTTGAGTGGGGTAATTCCACATCCAATAGGCTGCAATAAAGGATATTGCTTAAAAGTGACATCGAGAACTTTAACCAAAAACCATTACCGAACCGGTATTTTTTTAAATAAATGTATCAGAAAGTTGGTGATTTTAGCAATCGATTTTTTTTTGTGGGAGTAAGTAGAATCATAGTAGAATCATGGGCTCAATAAAGAGTTGCAATCGAAAGCTGCAATCAATCAAGAGAGATACAGAATTCAAAAGTACTATACTCAATTATCGAACAGGTAAATGCAATTAAATCAAACTATATGATTTCTATAAAATATTTAGAACAGTATTTACAAATTTTATTATGTTGTGTTGTGATTTATTGTGTATTCTTAGTCTTAAAAACTTTCTAATCTGAAGCTGTGAGATTTTATGTCTATTTACTTTAATTATAAGAGAGACTGATTATGTTTTGGTAACTGTTATTTTATTGTAGAGTATAAATTGTACTTATTGTAGTTTTAAAAAAACTATTTTAATCAAAAGCTGTGATTTTATTATTGTTGAATTTTAGAAATATTTTTTTACATTTGCCATTGTGATTATGACTGAATAGACATATTTGAAATAGGTACATCTTTAATTTTTATATTTACACAATGTTTCTTGGAGCGCGGTGGAACTCAAATATTCAGTTATTTTATTGCTTAAAAATTATTGGAGCGTTGTGGAATCAATGAGTATGAACTTTAAATTATTGAGAACAATGGGTTTTGGAGCGCAGTGGAACTACCCCTTTGTAAAACTTACACTGATCAAAAAGAAATCAATCAAATTGATACATTTTAATTAGGTACTTCTTGTTAGATCGGGAGTACCTTTAGACAGGTAATACATAGATTATTATATCCACACACCACTAGTATGATATACATTTACAAATCACTGAAGTTTCGGAATTCGAATGACCATATATTATTTCCTCTCTATTGGGTATGTGTAATCTAGAGGCAGCTTATTTAATCCATAAAGATTAGTTGAGCAAACAATCTAGAGGCACTTGAGCAAACAATCTAGAGGCAGCTCATTTAATACACATACATTAGTCGAGCAAACAATCTAGAGGCAGATCAACTAATCCGCATAGATTAGTTGAGCAACCAATCTAGAGGCAGCTTATTTAATACACATACATTAGTTGAGCAAACAATCTAGAGGCAGCTCAAGTAATCCGTATAGATTAGTTGAGCAAACGATCTAGAGGCAGCTTATTTAATACACATACATTAGTCGAGCAAACAATCTAGAGGCAGCTAAACTAATCCATATAGCTAAGTTGAGTAAACAATCTAGAGGCAGCTCATTTAATCACTATAGATTAGTCGAGCAAACAATCTAGAGGCAGCTCAACTAATCCATATAGCTAAGTTGAGCAAACAATCTAGAGGCAGTTCAACTAATCCATATAACTAAGTTGAGCAAACAATCTAGAGGCAGCTCAACAAATCCATATAGCTAAGTTGAGTAAACAATCTAGAGGCAGCTCAACTAATCCATGTAGGTAAATTGAGTAAACAATCTAGAGGCAGCTCAACTAATCCATATAGATAAGTTGAGCAAACAATCTAGAGGCAGCTCAACTAATCCATACAGCATACAGATTGTTAGCTCAACTTATATAAATGGATTAGTTGAGCTGCCTCTAGATTGTTTACTCAATTTACCTATATGGATTAGTTGAGCTGCCTCTAGATTGTTTACTCAACTTAGCTATATGGATTTGTTGAGCTGCTTCTAGATTGTTTGCTCAACTTAGCTATATGGATTAGTTGAGCTGCCTCTAGATTGGTTGCTCAACTTATCTATATGGATTAGTTGAGCTGCCTCTAGATTATTTACTCAACTTAGCTATATGGATTTGTTGAGCTGCCTCTAGATTGTTTGCTCAACTTAGTTATATGGATTAGTTGAGCTGCTTCTAGATTGTTTGCTCAACTTATCTATATGGACTAGTTGAGCTGCCTCTAGATTGTTAGCTCAACTTAGCTATATGGATTTGTTGAGCTGCCTCTAGATTGTTTGCTCAACTTAGCTATATGGATTAGTTGAGCTGCTTCTAGATTGTTTGCTCAACTTATCTATATGGACTAGTTGAGCTGCCTCTAGATTGTTAGCTCATCTTATCTATATGGATTAGTTGAGCTGCCTCTAGATTGTTAGCTCAACTTATCTATATGGATTAGTTGAGCTGCCTCTAGATTGGTTACTCAATTTACCTATATGGATTAGTTGAGCTGCCTCTAGATTGTTTACTCAACTTAGCTATATGGATTTGTTGAGCTGCTTCTAGATTGTTTACTCAACTTAGCTATATGGATTAGTTGAGCTGCCTCTAGATTGTTTGCTCAACTTAGCTATATGGATTAGTTGAGCTGCCTCTAGATTGTTTGCTCAACTTAGCTATATGGATTTGTTGAGCTGCTTCTAGATTGTTTGCTCAACTTAGCTATATGGATTAGTTGAGCTGCCTCTAGATTGGTTGCTCAACTTATCTATATGGATTAGTTGAGCTGCCTCTAGATTGTTTACTCAACTTATCTACATGGATTAGTTGAGCTGCCTCTAGATTGTTTACTCAACTTAGCTATATGGATTTGTTGAGCTGCCTCTAGATTGTTTGCTCAACTTAGTTATATGGATTAGTTGAGCTGCTTCTAGATTGTTTGCTCAACTTATCTATATGGACTAGTTGAGCTGCCTCTAGATTGTTAGCTCAACTTAGCTATATGGATTTGTTGAGCTGCCTCTAGATTGTTTGCTCAACTTAGCTATATGGATTAGTTGAGCTGCTTCTAGATTGTTTGCTCAACTTATCTATATGGACTAGTTGAGCTGCCTCTAGATTGTTAGCTCTTCTTATCTATATGGATTAGTTGAGCTGCCTCTAGATTGTTAGCTCAACTTATCTATATGGATTAGTTGAGCTGCCTCTAGATTGTTTACTCAATTTACCTATATGGATTAGTTGAGCTGCCTCTAGATTGTTTACTCAACTTAGCTATATGGATTTGTTGAGCTGCTTCTAGATTGTTTACTCAACTTAGCTATATGGATTAGTTGAGCTGCCTCTAGATTGTTTGCTCAACTTAGCTATATGGATTAGTTGAGCTGCCTCTAGATTGTTTGTTCAACTTAGCTATATGGATTTGTTGAGCTGCTTCTAGATTGTTTGCTCAACTTAGCTATATGGATTAGTTGAGCTGCCTCTAGATTGGTTGCTCAACTTATCTATATGGATTAGTTGAGCTGCCTCTAGACTGTTTACTCAACTTATCTACATGGATTAGTTGAGCTGCCTCTAGATTGGTTGCTCAACTTATCTATATGGATTAGTTGAGCTGCCTCTAGATTGTTTGCTCAACTTATCTACATGGATTAGTTGAGCTGCCTCTAGATTGTTTACTCAACTTACCTATATGGATTAGTTGAGCCGCCTCTAGATTGTTTACTCAACTTACCTATATGGATTAGTTGAGCCGCCTCTAGATTGTTTACTCAACTTAGCTATATGGATTAGTTGAGCTGCCTCTAGATTGTTTGCTCAACTTATCCACCTACCTACCTATTAAAGCGAAGGACCAACAGCTTAACGTGCTTTCTGAGGCACGGAACAACGTAGTACTTACTTAGGCCCGTTAAGTTTGGGTTGACAAATCCAACGGGATTTGTTTGTCTTCACAAGTAGGTAGGTTAGGTTCCTACTAACCTACTTTGGTTCTAGAAGATGAAAAATCTTATTTTCAACCTTACGCTAATGAAATAGAGATTATATTACAATACTTAAAATGCAAAGGGTTACTGTGTTACCGTGTTGGAAAGGGTAACCCCAAACGACCGGGTTATCAAAACTATGGAGTACTCAAAACCCTTTCAAAGCGTAACCCATTTGACTGGGTTTTGAAGGGGTTACCCCTAAAAGCGGATTATTCATTGAAAGGGTAACTTATGGACAGGGTTTTAAAACAACCGCTTCGAAAAACCCTATCGAAAACCCCTTCAACGGGTAACCAAATCAGTCCCTGGTTTTAAGTCAATACCTATCAATATTCTATTTACAGCGAATTAATTTGTTTCAGGTCTGCCAAAATCACTTTGAGAACTACCAGTCACACTGATTCAGAAAAAGTTTTTGTTTTTATAAAGCGTAAGCCTCACACTTTGGCAAATTTCTATAATATTATGAAATAGGTATTATTGTATCCAGATTTTGCACGCTGCAACGGTAGAAATACATTGTGTCATATCTAAACATATACATAATATATCTATGTACCTTATTTACATGTATTTGATCAATAAATTTTACTTTACTTTACTTGTCATATCAATCATCTCACAGCTAAAAAACCTATTCTATGCATGGTGATACCCTAGTTTCCATAGGGACATTAAGGTAATACATATTTAAAGACCATTGATAAGTTATATTATGAAGATTATAGGAGGTAGGTAAATATTTTGTATAGATAAAGGAATGAGAGTAGAGTCCTATACCTTCACTTGCCTGTTGTTATAATGGAATTATTGTTTACATCATAATGGAATGGACGGGCACAGGATAGATATTTGAGGATGTTTAAGGTAGGTAAGACATGCGGAAACCATACAAATTATACCTTACATTGGTGAAACTATGTTATGAAAATTGCACCAAACTTTAGTAGGAAGTTTTATCAAAAAAAAGAACATTTCCTTTAAAAAATGTATTCAAAAGCTGTAACACATTATAATACCTAGCAAGTTATCAACACCATGACTGTAGACACAATAATAAGACCCCAGGTTATGCGTCTCAAAATGTTATGTTATTTGAGTTTTTCCAAGTTTGATAAATATCTGAAGATATGTTTACACGTCATGTAGATGGTAGTGGTGTTTGCAATGTTATTAATCCAACAGTTCTGCTTTATTTCTGTGATAACCTGTACAGTGTGCAGTTTCTCATTTTGTTGAAAAAGGTTAGTTTGATAGTAAATTTCAGCACCCAAATATATTCAGATGCACTGTTTTGTTTAGCCATAGGTACATGTTACATCGATGCACAAGTTATTTGCACTGTTTTATTTCGTTCCTAGTCTGCGTTGAAGCTTTCTTAGCACTCGTTATTCGACTTTACTTTTGTGCACAGATTTGTGGATGGTAACAAATCACTCTCCGGTTGCCGGGTTTACGGGGTCTTTATCAATAGTAAACTTGATTAATATTTTCAATACTTTTTTATGATTATTTACTTGGTTTTTCTGCTAAAATATTTCAAAAACACTTTTTTCTTTTTGGTTGCTTTTGGATAGGTTAGATAGATATAATAATAATGTTGCCAGCAAACACACGAACAATTTTGCGATAAGAAATTTACGGAAATGATGCATGCACTAAGGAAATTCTTGCTATAGTGTATAAAATCTTAAGCTGGGTACTGACTTGCGATACGGGGCGTAATGAAACGTATTACACAGCGAGCGTTCGTGCAGTCATTACCTAAGGGAAAAAAGGCGCTCTGTGTCCAACCCCTCAATGCTCTGTATATTATGATACCTTTGTTAGTAGTAGACCGACAACATTTTAGATTTAGGTTCTCCAAACTTAATGAACAAGCGTGTGTTTCAGTGTTATCTGAAATCTTCCTGAAAACAGGCACGACACCGATTTGGTGAATCACTTATGTTGGTGCTTCCAATTTTACTTATGGTTTCTCTAATAAAACAAATAAACAAAGCCTATTATTTAGGAAACTTAATTCCGCGCGGACGAAGTTGCAGGCAACAGCTAGCTACCTACTGATAAATCTAATAAACCATACCTATTTATTTTTGGCAAGGATTTTGCTGGTTTTGATATCCATTGACATAATGTTAGTCAGTGTTTCTCTTTTATAGCAATAATACTGATAAATTATGTTATTCCTGTTTGCACCTTATTTAATATTAATAACGGGGTAGGTTGCATGATTCAATATTTGGCGGAAAAGCGCTACGTTGAACACAAAAAGCGCTAAGGTGGAAATACATTGCTTGCGCCTTATTGACTGACATATATACCAATTGATGGAAAATGACATGTTGCTTTATTTGTCAATGTCAACAGTCAATTAAACTGGCAAGTGTGAGTCAACTCATACACGGCGTGTTCCCTACTATAGTATAAAAATTTCGCAAAAGAAACCCTAATAAACAAACAAAAGCCAACAGTACGCGGTCACCCATCTAAGTACTGACCGCACTGGACGTTGATTACCTTCGGTGATCGGTATTCGGTACTCAACGTGACGGACGTTGGTCACTCCTCCAAAGAGTTAAGTATTGGTATTGCGTTACGACCAGAATAATTTTTTTAGAAGTCGGGGAGTCATGGGTTACTTTTACCCGATTCAATCAATGTCCTAAGTGTTGTCACGGTTGCTGTGATATTTTTTTTTATTCATATTCATATTCATATCATTTATTGTGATTTTATGCACACAGGTATTGTTCTTAAGTGTACATATTTGATTTTAGATTATATATAAAAAAATATAAAAAAAACTACAAGTTAAATTGAGTTAAGTTTTTTTTTCAATCGTAATTAAATCTATCAAAGTACTACGGATACTTGACTGCTCGTCGGTCACGATTATGTAAACATTTTTTTATGTTTTGTTCTGCTCACAAAATTTGCTCAAATTGACCGCCTTTTCATCTAATGCATTCACAACACCACTGTTTAAAAATAAATAAAAATTAAATAAAAAAAAAAAGTTATCACCACCGCCTACATAAGAAAATCGTGCTGTGTTTGCATGGGGTGAGAAGGTGGCAAATTTAAGCAAATCTTTGAAAATATCAAACACCCAGTGTTTATTTTATAATATACCTATATACATATATTATTGATTATTATTTAATTGTTCATTGGCAAGAATAATACACATTCTGTGAAAATTTAATCTGTCTGCCTATTACGGTTCATGCGATACGGCTTGCTGACGGGTGGACAGACGGACTGACAGCGGAGGCTTTAGGCCGTTATGCATAACGTTTTCTGGCCTTTTTATCTAGGTCTATAAAATATACATATTTGATTCTAATAGCAACGCAAGAAAGTTGATTTCAGCTTATACTTCTCCGACAGAGCGCTGTTTGTCTAATTTCTGCATTGAAATAAAGGGCATCTCTTTCTACACTATGCAAATGGAGCCTGACATCAGACCCACATAGATAGATAACGCACTACAAGTGTTAAATCTCTATTATTTATAAGGTCCCGTTTTCACCCCTTGGGTAACCCTAAAAATTACATTATTCGTTGGGCGAACAAAATCACCCGTTTGTTGCCATGATGCCAATGTGTCATGCATGTAGCATAGACACAGACGTGTGAGGGGCGAGACCGTAGAAAGAGTATGGTGAGACAGATCGCCATCTCTTTTCTTCTCAAGCTATATGCGTAAGGTTGTTTTCTCACTCGTGTGAAAGGTATGGCTTGTGCAGATTTTCTAGTCTATTCTAAGCTTGTCGTTTTGGGGTCTTGTAAAATGTGTACCGTGCGTAAGCGTATACGAATTGGGCAAGATGTAAAAGATCATTAGACGTTACTACCGACGCGACGGTCCATGGCCCGTAGCATTTTTCATTAGATTGGCTAGATTCTGTAACCTAGACAATGTCTTGTTTATTCTCACCTCGGACGAAGGAAATCACTACCCCGTCATAAGTCACTCATGACAATATACCTCATTGAAGTTGACAATACATACTGCAAGTACTTTGACAGCATCTTAATTTGACAATTGACACATTGATCTTTTATTCATTCATTCAATCATTCAATGAGTGAGAAAATGAACCAAATAAATAAGCGTGCTTATATAGCCTAAATAACGCGCGCTAACGCGCGCTAACGCGCGCAAACGCACGCAAACGCACGTACGTGCGTTTACGTGCGTTTAGGCACGTGCGTTTATTAGTGTAATAAGCTTGCAGCTGAATGACAGACTAATGAAGACGTTTTTGAACGAGTTCACCAGTTTCTTGGTTTGGCGGCGGCATTTAATGTCACTGTCATTTTTTTTCTAAATACTAAATAGCATCCAACAAACATCCATCCGATGATCTGAGTGCAACGCTTTGTTATTTTTGCTAGTTTCTTACATTATTTATCTGCAAAATACATTACAGATGAAGCTGTTCAAACCCGATTGGGTCAACCATGATGGTGCGGCTCCTGGAAATCAAATTTGGCGCCCCATTTATCGAGAAATAACTTAGAAAGTTTGAGACTAAAGTTGCGCCTATTTTGCAGATAAACCTATATTTTCCGTGGACATTCACCCCACGGGGAAGCGATTTGCCACTGGAGGGCAAGGCGGAGACTCTGGTCGGGTTGTGGTCTGGAACCTAAACTCAGTTTTATGCCAAACTGTTGAAATGGACGAAAAGGTTCCAAAGATGCTCTGCCAAATGGACAATCACTTGGGTAAGCCATTCTACAAACCGAATAAATTTCTAAAGTACATAAAATATTAGACGAATAATTTTTAGTGTGGCGTAGCCTGGCGTGTCCAAGAAAAAATGCTTTATTTTTACTTATTACAAATACATTGTTCATATGACAATTTCAGCTTGTGTGAACTGTGTTCGTTGGAGTAACGGCGGCAAGTACCTAGCTTCAGGCGGAGACGACAGACTGGTCATGGTGTGGGGTCTGAGTGTGGCCGTGGGAGGGCTCGGAAAGAGCAAAGCTGAGACTTGGAGGTGTTTGGCTACATTACGAGGGCATGCTGGCAAGTCAATGGTTTTTTAATGTTATACAATCTTTAGTTATACTAGACACATTAATTTTTGAGAAAAACCTGAGTTAATGTGATGATTTCAATATTCTTTAGGGGTATCCTTTTTTTGTATTTTCTCTAAAAGATGTATTATCTCATCGTGCCCATGATCTCAACTGAAGCCAACTTAATGATCTTATTAAAAAAAAGCATTCATTGCAACCAATACAAATTTTTGAACACAATTGTAAATTGTTTGCTGAATAAAAATTATTATGAACTAAATCCACTATTATTTCAACTGTCAAAAACATGGAGTTTCTCATTTATTTATTCTTCTTTACAGGAGATGTACTAGACCTAGCATGGTCCCCATTAGACAAATGGCTAGCCAGCTGCAGTGTAGACAACACCATCATCATCTGGAATGCGGAGAAGTTCCCAGAAATGGTGTATGTTCTGAATGGTCACACGGGACTTGTGAAAGGTGTTGCTTGGGACCCAGTAAGTGTGAAACTTTTGAGAGTAAAAATTAGAATAAATAAAAATTTATTGGGGTTTCTGGCTCAGGACTGCCAAGTGCCATCATCATCAAACATACATCTCCATACATGCCTGCCCCAAATCCCCTGGTTTTATGCCATAATTACCAAGGCATCTTGGAGGTGAAACAAGTAACTTGGTTGCTCTTGTGGCAAAACATTTTAATATGAAGTTGTTCACATTAAGCTGACACCGTTTTTATATAAAATGTTATGTCAAATTTTCTGTCAGGCCCAACACCCGACAAGTGGGAACCAGCTGTAAGACCAAATTTTTAATACCTAATAAATAATACTAGCAAGTATAAATAAGGACCTATGTCTAAAACACAAAATTGCATTATATCAATTTTGAACCATTCTGAATTGAAACATTTTCGCATAACAACATCCAATTGTATTTTGCTATGCCTGGATAAGAATTAACCTTATATTATTCTCTACCACATTTATCCAAATTAGCTCAATCTCTCCATTCATTTTTGTGTGAAGGATTGTCAAACACTTATACAACATAAAATTTCTATTACTTCTATTGGGAACTGATTTATGCCAAAAAGTAGCCTTTGTTTAAGTTATAGATTTTGATGTAATAATTTCAGGTAGGGAAGTACCTTGCGTCACAGTCAGACGACAAATCAATGAGAATATGGAAGACAGCTGATTGGGGATCTGAGACTGTCATCACAGAGCCGTTTGAGGAGTGTGGAGGTAGGGAAAATTTAGTTTAAAATTAAAGAAGAATTATAATTAAGTTTGCCACTATGGAACATGTGTATTTTCCTTTACGACAATTCGGTTGACTTTGCAAAATGTTGTGGTGTGCATAATTTCCCAGAATTTTGATATTGTTTTTTTTTCGCAAAATGTAGAAATCCCAAAATGTTGATTTGTTTTGCTGTGGCGAAAAAACTGACGATGAAGCATAAAGATGAGAGTTCGCTTTGGCGGCCACAGACAATCCGCGTTCCTCGTGCGTGTGGCCGGCAGGCAATCTCCGACATTAGTAGCTCCATTTGAAAATCAGCGTAGCGTTGGGCTTTGCCGAATGGTACATATGCTGAAGTGGAGACACTTTTTTTTTACCCTATTGTTAAGGCCGATCCGCACACAACAGTGCCGGCACGTGACCGACAGTTCCGTACAGTACAGTTCCGTGAAGTGCTATTCATACATGAATTAATTTATTTATTTATTTATTTACGAATGGACTTACAGTAGAAACCAAAACGTCCAGGAGTCAGATACATAAGAATAACAAAAATAGGCGCAAAGTAGTCAAATCTTGGACACAATACAATACAAAACAATGAATACAAATAATTATCAATCATAATGTCAATCTCGAGTCAATAAAATTATTCATAATTAATAACAAATCAAATTCTTATATCTATTTAACTGAATAATAAATGAATAGTTTCGGACGTTGTTAAATTTCATTTACAAATGAGGCAGTCAGTCTATACAGCTTATTTGTATTGTCAGCGAATATGTTGGCTTCTTTGTACTGGTGAAGGAAGTGGTTAAGCAGAGCTATTGCTCGCGGGGTCGGAGCGGCGGCCCCGGCCCGAGTTCTTACCCAAGGGAGCTGCGCGAACATCGCTGGCTGGCGACGTGGACCTGTCGCACCCGTTGTGCCCGCCACATCCCGCCGTGGTACCGCCAGCCCAAATTGCTGGAGAGCAGCTTGGTTAATGATTTTACCACGCAGAAGCAAAATATAGTGCATGATAGCTAGTAATCTCCGCCTCATAAGCAGAGTATTGAGTAGTACATGTCAGTACCCGTACAGTGAGTTTGCAGCAGTTTCACGAAAAATGCCTCGATATTCAAGATCACAATTAGCAGCGATTGCTTTAATATTAGATGAAGACGAAGAAGTTTCTTTAAGACTTTACTGTAGAGGTGTGTAGGTCCTGTGAGTAATGTATTGCGCGTAATATAGCACGACCGCGTACTGAAACAGTACCTATTACCCGACAAAATTTAGCATGACACATGGCATTAGACATGGCATGGTGGCGCATGGCGCTATGCTCTGCCTGCGAAAAAAAAGACTAGGCGTGGTGCGGCGATAACGGATCTCAAAAAAAACTTCTTAGTTATCGAATATCGTCTAGTTGCAATAGGTATAATCCGAACCTCATTATCTTATGTACAGGTAGAACCTAGGCGAAATACAAATATCTTAATAAACGAAAAATTTCGTCTAAATCAATTATTTTTCACTGACACTGATGGATACATTACTGATCGGCACTGTTGTGTGCGGATAGGCCTTTATACCTACTTTTTTCTTTTGTTTTCAATGTAGCATTTTATTTTAGACTAGTTTCTGCCCGCGGCTTCGCAGGCGTTGTTTATGTGGAAACATTTAAATGTTATTTCTATCCCATGAGACTGATTTATGGGATAAAAAGTAGCATATGATTGATAACAGGGTTAGAATTTGCTGTTAGCAAAATTTCAGCCCAATCCGTTCAGTAGTTTTGGTGTGAAGAGGTAAAAAACATCCATCCATCCTTACGTATATCTAATAATAAATAATGCTGGACAATTCACACAACATCATCTAGCCCCAAGCTAAGCAGAGCTTGTGTTATGGGTACTAGATAACCAATATCTGCAGATCGCACAAATATTTGACCCGAGGCGGGAATCGAACCCGCAACCTCCTGCGTCGCAGGCGGACCTTCGCCCGCTGCGCCACATAGGTCGTCAAACATTCAAACTTTCGCATTTATAATATAAGTGTGATTTAGTACCTGTTTAACCTATGTATATGTACTATATTATGTATGTTTCTGGTATGGGTGAAAAATAAATATTTCTTTTATCCTAATTATCCTTCTGTATCCCTACAGCATATCCCTGTATCTGTTCCCCAGGCACCACACACGTTCTCCGCTGCTCCTGGTCCCCGGACGGTCAGTACGTGCTATCAGCGCACGCGATGAACGGCGGAGGCCCCACCGCTCAGGTCGTGGAACGGGACGGGTGGCGCTGCGACAAGGACTTTGTGGGCCATAGGAAGGCTATCACTTGCTCGGTGAGTACCTTTAGACGTCCACGCTGGCCATAAACTACCCAAAGGTCTGTGGGACATAGGAAGGCTATCACTTGCTCGGTGAGTCCCTTTAGATGTCCACGTTGACATAAACTACCCAAAGGTCTGTGGGACATAGGAAGGCTATCACTTGCTCGGTGAGTCCCTTTAGATGTCCACGTTGACATAAACTACCCAAAGGTCTGTGGGACATAGGAAGGCTATCACTTGCTCGGCGAGTACCTTTAGACGTCCACGTTGACATAAACTACCCAAAGGTCTGTGGGACATAGGTAGGCTATCACTTGCTCGGCGAGTACCTTTAGACGTCCACGTTGACATAAACTACCCAAAGGTCTGTGGGACATAGGAAGGCTATCACTTGCTCGGCGAGTACCTTTAGACGTCCACGTTGACATAAACTACCCAAAGGTCTGTGGGACATAGGTAGGCTATCACTTGCTCGGCGAGTACCTTTAGACGTCCACGTTGACATAAACTACCCAAAGGTCTGTGGGACATAGGAAGGCTATCACTTGCTCGGTGATAGCCTTCCTATGTTATGTATAAAGGTGGTGTTTTCTATAAGAAACTTTTAGCGGGCAGTAATGAGTTTTTTCAATGGGCAGTGAGTGTTTCATAAGCACACGATAACCCTCAACTCATTCATTTGTATTCTCCAGAGGTTCAACAACAACATATTCGTAAAGGAAGGCAAGAAGTGTTGCTGCGCGGCGGTGGGGTCCCGCGACCGCGCGCTCAGCATCTGGTTGACGTCTCTGAAGCGGCCGCTGGTGGTGGTACACGACCTCTTCAACGACAGCGTGCTGGATATCAGCTGGAGTTCAGATGGTGAGTGCCATCTTCAACTAACACCAACAACAGTAAAGTATGGCTTTTGGCTGATGTCGTTGAAGCGGCCCCAGGTGGTGGTACACGACCTCTTCAACGACAGCGTGCTGGATATCAGCTGGAGTTCAGATGGTGAGTGCCATCTTCAACTCAACAACAGTGGAGGGAAGCTTCTGGCTGATGTTGTTGAAGCGGCCGCTGGTTTTCGCTCTTTTAAGAGGTCTGGAGTTAAGATGGTGCGTTTCTGATGAAAGAAATGAATTAATACAAAATGCAAGATTCACTGCACATCATCTAGCCCCAAGCTAAGCAGAACTAAGCAGAGATATTATGCTACATAGATAGATACGTTTTATTATACAAAGAAAACACTCTGAACGAATATTTGCAGATCGTACAACGAATTAAGATTCATTTAATTTTTGTGTGACAATTGCCAAACATACCGGTCTATTTAAAACGGAGTCTGTCGTTACATTCCTTTTATTTCTTGAGTGGTGTGAAGATCTCACATATTTTTATTTCGCAGGTTTGAATCTTCTCGCGTGCAGTTCAGATGGCACGGTGGCGTGTATGCAGTTCTCCAATAAAGAAATTGGCATGCCACTTTCGATGGACGAGAAGGTGAAATTCTTAACACGTTAAAAATGGATATCTAATTATTTATTAGTTAACAGATCTATGTTGAACCCACAGAAAATCACACTTAATATTATAAATGCGAAAGTTTGGATGTTTAGATGTATGGATGGATGGATGTTGTTACCGTGGAGTTTGTTACCTTTTCACGCCAAAACTAATGAACGGATCGTGCTAAAATTTTCCATACTACTTTTAATCCCATAAATCATGCGAAGCGGCGGGCGAAATTAGTTCATTATAAAAAGGACTATAAGTTTAGTTATTCGGGCCAACTACAACCTGGGTCTCTTCAATACAAGAGTGAACAGGTGTCTTCTAGTCTAGACCTTCGTGATACCTCGTCACTTTCCATCAGGTAAGATTGTGGTCAAACGAAGGTCTCGCCATCTTCACCACCATATCGTGTTTTTGCTTTTCAAAAGCTCCAGATACAAACTAAAACGAGCTTACTTTTTATTTTTCTTAAAGACAACACGCTGGGCTTTTTTAATCAGTGTATATCTATCTATGTCGTGTATTGTATTAAGTATATCAGTTGACACAAGCTCTGCTTAGCTTAAGGCTAGTTAATGCTGTGTGAATGAGGATCCGTAACGTTTTTAGTTGAGAATGCAGATTTATAGAGCTAAAAAATCCATAACACAAAGTGCAAAAAAAAAAATTTGTTCGACAAAAATTGACGAATTTATGACCAAATGACTAGCGAAAATCACTGAAATATTTTAAATTTTTTTTTTTTTTTACATTTCATGGGTCTCTCAAAACTCAGTGTATCTGGTTCTATTTTTTTTTCCTAAACTTCGTAGTTTCGGAGTATTCACTAAAAACTGATATCTGCCTACGGTTAACGGGCAGTCTCCGAGCAAGTGACGTCACACGCACCCGCATAAAATGATTAAACCAGCAGTAACGGCGTAATGTTTATTACTTAATATTATATTTGTACGTAATGGTCCGATTTCGATAATTCAAAGAGATATATCATTGTTATGTCATAAAGAATAACGTGGATACTAGTTCTATTGAAATTGCTATACCATTACTGATCCTCATTGTCCAAAATTATTATTATTTTAGCCCACTGCTAGCAAAAGCTTCGCATAATTCTCTCTATCTCTATACTGCCATTATTTCCCTTCAGAATGCATTCTACGAGAAGATATACGGCAAGTGCCTAGCGAACGAGTCCGGGGGCGATCTCTCGTCCAACCTGCTGGTGGAATGTCCCGAGATCCTGCTCGCTCGGGAGAAGCAGGAGGCCAAGAAGGAGACCAGGAAAGAGGAAACAACGCCGAATAATGATAAAACACAGGTAGTTTATCACTTAATTTTTTTTATTTTATTTTATGAGTCTAGAACTCCATTTCAAGGTTGTCAGTAGAAAGAAAATAAATTTATCAAAACCCAGAACACAATAAGTACAACCCTCCTCTTGTAAGGCTTGATCAGGCCTATTTGCCGTCGCCATTTTCCGCGAGTGGTAGATTTATGCCTATTATGTTTATTCTCAGGTATCAGGGGGTCATAATAGATATAAAGAACAGATATAAGAATAATACAAATAAGACACTAACTACAAAATACAAAAACAAACAACCAAAATGTAAACAAGGCTCCAGAAAGGTACCGGAAATTATGCCGCTTCAAGCGGATACTGTAGCGGCGCTGATTTTCAGATAACCGAAGCTTCAAGCAGCGCTGAACCGCGCTGGAGTTGGTAACTCAACATTTTATCTGAGGATAAATATTCTATGACCCGCAAGCAAGCCTTTTTGCAATGTCAATGTCTCTGTAGGCTTTGTTACTCTACACTTATCTCAGATCATGTCAATCAGTCATTTCACTGGATCTCCCGACATCTTTATACTAAATGTGCTCGCTTAAAATAAATCAATGAAAAGCCTTTAATTTTTTGAAATATTACAAGTACTTACAAAATACTTGAAAACACTGACCTATGTAGTACTTATTCTAAGGTTCCTTTTAAATATTATTTTAGTAAGCTTAAGCAGAGGATAAAGTCCTCTTCTCAAGAACCCCTCTGGTCGAAGGTGAAAGCGTCAAATCGTTCATCAAATCAAATCGTTTATTTCTGACAAAAACGATTTGATTTGATAAACGATTTGAGACCTTCACCAGTGTGCTCGCAATTACCTAATATCTAATCTTCTAAAGGGGTGTCATGTTTTATGGATTACTATTTTGTATTTGCAGTCCAAACCGATGCTAACATCACCATCGCCGGGAACTCCCCTCCGACCGGTGGACCGTCAGATCGAGACGCGCACTTCCGACGGCAAGCGACGGATCACGCCGGTCTTCATCCCGCTCACACAGGCGGATGCTAAGTGAGTGTGTTAGCATATCAAACACTCTCGAAGAAGTCATCTTTCA